>JAENHJ010000521.1:0-1200000 GCA_025330945.1 Mucuna pruriens
TTGCCCCTCTTTATTTGCATTCAGTATTGGGTTTGTGATAATGAATGCGGATAAAACTCTGAGCCTCCCCTGGGGAGCCAAGCGGCGGGCGGTCCTAGGGTGGGGCAGTAGTGAGTGATGCAGGTAAGTGGCTGTTTGGGCTTTCCATTGGGTGCCCATATTTGAAGAAAAGCCCGTCGGGATGGTTGCTTTCAGTGGTCACTAGGCTTTCCACTTGGCGCCTAGGCTTGATGGTGTTGTTGAATTATCCCTAAGCTGGATTGGCCATGAGCTTTCCTTTAGGTGCTCGGGTTTGAAAATGGCCATTGGGGTACTTGTTTTTGAGTGATCGCTAGACTTTCCGCTTGGCGCCTAGGTTTGATGATGTTCTGACTTGCTTTGACTTGGTTGACCATTGGGCTTTCCCTTTAGGTGCTCAAGTTTGAGGCGGTCATTGGGCTGTTTGTGTCGAGGATGACTTGCTAGGCTTTCCTTTAGGCGCCTAGGTTTGATGGTATTTCGATCCTACCTTGCTTGGAGGGGTGAATCATCTATTGGAACTTGGTATGATATTGGGTAGGATGGTTTGATGGAATCTTTGGCCGAGTCGTCTTGACGCTGGCCGAGATGGATTGAATGTTGTCAGGAGTCGGCAGCGTTAGGCGAGATGGATTGAATGCTGTCTGAGTCGGCTTGTCATTGGCCGAGATGGATTGAATGCTTTGTCCGAATCGGCAGCGTTGGCCGAGATGGATTGAATGCTATCCGAATCGGCTTGACGTTGTCGAATTGACTCTTCCGGCCTGAAACAGCGTTGGCCGAGATGGATTGAATGCTGTAAATTCGGCTTGTCATTGGCGAGATGGATTGAATGTCCGAATCGACGGCGTTCGAGATGGATTAATGCTATCGAATCGGCTTGGCGTTGGTAGAGTCGAATTGATTGCTGCCGGCCATTTGGCGTTGGTAGAGATGGATTGAATGCTGTCGAGCTCGGCTTGTCATTGGCCGAGATGGATTGAATGCTGTCGAATCGACTTGACGTTGGCCGAGATGGATTGAATGCTGTCTGAGTCGGCTTGTCATTGGCCGAGATGGATTGAATGGATTTATTAACTTTCCTTTTTTTTTATTTTCTTCCTTTATGTTTTGTTTTTTTTTTTTCATTTTATTGCTTTATTATTATTTTTTTGGAAACTCAAAGGTCGCGCTTGAGGGCACGCGCCTCTCTGGCTTGTCTTTTCATTTCTGGGAGGCGCATTAATGGCGTCTTTTCGTTCCTCGGGGTGCATTGATGTGTCGTTTCGTTCCTTGGGACGCATTAATTCCAGGGGTGATGATTGCGCCGTCTTGGGGAGTTGCGCCTGTTTAATGGCGCGTCGTTGCTTTCGTTCGAGGTGGCTTTTGGCTCCCTATAAATAGGCGTTTAGCTACGGTTGGCACTCATTTCCCCGTTTTCGATTTGAGCCCAGGATTTTCTTTTTCTCGCGCTTGTTCTTCAAGGCTTCTCTTCCTTTCAACTACTTTTCCCACCGTCCCATGTCCAGGTCTTTGGAAATTCGGCTTCCTCGTCTTCTTCTTTTCTTGGTTCCCAGTCTTGAGGCCATAGCTGCCATTCCACTGTGGCTATGGCGGACAAGTGGAATCGAGCCCAATGGTGCCCCCACTTTGTCAGGGAGGAGCATTTTGAATGGGTGTGGGGCGTCTTGTCCATGGCTCGAAGATGACATTGGAAGTGGAGGACTGGCTGCCGGAGGGATTGGGTGTGTGGGCCTCGCGCCCCAGATTGGAGATGACCCATTGTTCTCCGTAATTGCCATGTGTGTAGAGGGGGGCGATTTCGTTTACATATCTGGCCGTTCTCTGGATTTTGGGGTGACCTTCCCTACGGACCGCTTTACGGCGGATGTTTTGAGGTTGGTGGGTGTAGCTCCTTGCAACTTCATCGATGGGTGGGCGGCTCTTCAAGCGTTCAAGGTAGTGTGCGCTGCGTTGACTCCAGCTCCGCTTCCCGGCCCAGGTGTTCCTAAGCCATTACACCATCCGAGTGGGGAAGAAGGTGGGTTGGGTTTCCTTGGCACCCCTCCCCAACACTAGTTTGTTCACCGCCTACACAGCGTCCTACAAAGGCTTCAAGGACCGTTTTTTGAAGATAAGGGCCCTAGCCGAAGGGTCCTTGTGCACCGACGGGCAGCCTATGCCATTGTACTGGAGGCTGCCTTTGAAGGCCTCAGGGACGCAGAAGAGCTGACTTTCTCATGAGGAGAAAGCAACTCTCCAACTGTTGGACGAGTTGCCCCGAGGGATGAATTGCAAGGAGATTGTGGCCTTGGCCCTGGGAAGAAGCCTTGTTTCCCATTTGAAAAGTGAGTCTTGTTTTTTTCTTGTTTAGGCATAGAAGAGTATCTAATGTCTTTATTTTTTTTTTTTGACGGGGATGATTGAAGATGAGGGGATCAACATGGCCGCCTAATCAAGAAGGTGAAATTGGCCCAACAGGCCGAGTCAAGAATAAAGTCGGCGGTGCGGCCAGCAAAGCAAGTCGGCACCCATGGCCGAAGTGCAAGCGGCACCAGCCCGGCCGGCTCCCCCTTGTAGAGACGTCGGTGCTGCGAGGCGGCAGTCGACACGTGTGGCAAGGGCAGCCCAGGACTCCTCTTTGTGGTTGCCACATGGAGGCCACTTCGGTGCAAGCGGAAGGCATGCCTGCTCGGGCGAGCGAGGCCCACTGCTTCAGATGTCTGAACACGAGGGGCCAAGAGGAAAGCTGAAGCCCTCGCTGCTTGAAGAAGGCTGCTAGGAAGAAGGGGAAGGCGTCGTGCCCCCTAGTTCGTCTCCGATCGGCTTGACGGAGAGGAGAAAGGTTACCATTCTTTGCGGGACCGAGTTGCCTTGGGGCATCTGTTTCAAGGCCCGATAATGTAAGATCTTTGTGGGAAGCGAACGTGGATCTCAGGAGGTGGTTCCCCCAGCTCGATTCCTCGATATGGACCCTTGGGCTCTTGTCCCATTTCTTTGGGGGTGGGCCGGGGCCGTTTGATCGTTGGAAGCCCATCATCTCGGTCGTTGGCTTCTTTAGAGTGTCAAAGGGGCCTGAGTGAAAAGCCGAGCAAATTGTGCTGAAGGAGGCTACGAATAAAAGGAATTTGAAAAGATTGGCTAAAAACTGACCCCGGGGACTGGGGGCAGGAGTTGAGGTGAGCGGCCAAGGCGGGGATGACCGAGAAGGTTTGTGGAATGACTTGGCGAAGTCTAAGTCGGAGGCTGCATCCATGGGGGGGGGCAAAGCGTGGCCAGTTTGAGAGTTACTGGTGACGGAAGATAATAGCAGGCGGTGACATGGTGGAAGATTGAAGCGAAATTTGAAAAGGTAGGCGTTGGCACTTGCACAACAGTCTGAAGACCTTGTCTAAGGATGCAGGCGACCCGCTCCCCAGCGGCTTCGGCAGAGAGCAGTCGTGGTGGCGACAAAGGAGACCAAGCGGGCGGGGGCTGCTTATTTGAAGGCGCGGGGTGAAACTCTTGCTGGAGGCCGAGGTTGCCGCCTCGGCAAAGGGAAAAGCAGCGCCTTGCTAGCGAGTGGGCGCTTGGAAGGTGCTATCGTAGCCCAAACACAGGCGGGCTTCGAGAAAGCCCCTTGCCGAGATAGCCCTTTTGGCCCCGGACTTCGACTTGAGCCCATTTTCCATCACTTTAGAAATCAAGGATGGGAAGCTTGTTTCCCTCCTTGACTCCCCTCCCCAATGATTATGTATAAACAATTTATTATTGTTATGGAATGAGAATTTATTATCTCTTTTGTTTTTTTTTTTTTTGTTTATTTCTTTTTTTTTTTTTATTTAGGAAAATTTTTTTTTTTTATGGGAATACCCAATTAATTGGCTTGGCCAAACCGAGATGGAATCAACCTAGGGCAAACTTAGAATGCCGAATTTCTCCTATTTCCTAGGAATGCGCGCTTAGTGTCATTATTTTCTGTTGTTGTTTTTTTTTTTGGTTCGTTTTTTTTTTTACTGTGCTTGGCCACCCCGACCAGGATATCGCCGCGTTATTGAGCCATCAATGATCACGAGGTCCGTATTGAGGGCAGTACCTTTGATTGCGAACTATTCTTTAGCAATGTAGATTCTTTTTGTTGAATTAATGAAGCTTAGCATGTAAAAACAAAGGAGATAAAAATGAAACGAGGCTTTATTGACAATGTGTGATTTACAAAGTGAAAACATGGTTTTGCGCATTCTTGCGCGGGATGGGTTGTTTGATAGGATCAACGAGGTAGCCTTGCACTTGGTTTCCCTAATCCTATTTTGGTTCCGGTTGGATGTAGACAACTTTCCACTTCTTTGCTTAGGCGAGATTTCAAGGGAAGAACTTCTTGGTGAGTCCGAGTTGATTGAGGGTGTTTGGTCGCGCCCTTGGCGTCGATTAGGAGTAGCGCCCCACACGAAAGCGTGCTTTACCACATATGGCCCTTCTTAGTTGGGTGCCCACTTTCCTCCGGGTTGCGGCGTTTGGTAGTACCTTTTGAGGACCATGTCCCCCGTATGTTTGAAACATCCGAGGTTTCACTTTTTGTCAAAGGCACTTTTAACCCTGCTCCGATAGAGCTGACCAGGTGGCATAGGGCCGTGAGGCGTTTTCCTCGATCAAGTTTAGCTGATCATTCGGGCGCCTTTGGATCCATTCAGCGTCTTCTAAGTGCTTCGGCGGGACCCTTAAAGAGGGTATTTCAATCTCTATTGGGAGAACTGCTTCGGTACCATAGACCAAGGAATAAGGTGTTGCTCGGTGGAGGTTCGCACGAAGTCCTATATCCGTGTAGTGCGTAGGGTAACATTTCATGCCAATCTTTGTAGGTTCGCCATTTTTTCGTATTATTTTCTTGATATTTTTGTTGGCGGCCTCTACCGCTCCGTTCATCTGGGGACGGTGGGGAGTAGAATTGTGATGCCGGATTTGGAATTGTTCACAAAGTTCGTCATCATCTTGTTGTTCAGATTGGTGTCGTTATCCGTAATGACGTGGGATGGGATCGAAGAAGCGGCGGATGATGTCCCTTTTGAGGAATTTTACCACTACGCTACGTGTTACGGTAGAATCTGTGTTGCCTCTACCCATTTGGTGAAGTAGTCGATGGCCACTAATATGAACATGCTAGTTAGAAGCCTTGGGCTCGATGGGCCCGATCACATCTATGCCCCACATAGAGAATGGCCATGGTGACCAAGGCTGTGTAGGGAAGAAGGCGACATTGATACGGTCGGTGTGGACTGGCATTTCAAACACCTTTGGACATGTTGGTGACGGTCCATTCCAACTTAGTCCATAATACCCTGCGGAGTATCTTGCGAGGCAGTATGGCCGCTTGCATGGGTGTCTTAGAAGGTCCCCCCGTGGACCTCTTCTATTATCATTCGGCCTCGAGGCGTCTAACGCATCCTTGAAGAAGTGTCATGTCTGCGCTCCTTTTGTATAGCACGTTTCGCTCAAGAGGTAGCTGGCCGTAGCCTTCTCAACGTCCTTTGCTATTTTCTGGCGCTCCTTCCGGGTATTCCCTTTTCCAAGTACCTTTTTATGTCGAGGTACTAGGGGTTGGGGTCCGTTTTGGGTGCTCGAGACCAGGTGGTGGCAATAGGCTGTGCGAGGGAGTTACCGGACATGTATGGTCATCTCGCCCGTCATTTACTCGTACCATGGCTGACGAGGGGTCGCCAAGGCATCTGCCATTTGATTTTCTTCGCGTGGCACGTGGTGGAATGTGACGGTGTCGAAGGCTTCTGTCATCTCCCTCACGTAGTGGGTGGTATGGGATAAGTTTGCTGTCCGCGTTTCCCATTCTCCACTTGGTGGTAGATCCAAGGCCTAAGTCTCCGTAGACACGGAGTCTCTTGACCTGGTGTTCAAGGCCATGGCGAGTCCCATTGTGCAGGCCTCGTACTCTGCCATGTTGTTTGTACAATCGAACCCCAGGTTGGCGGCGAAAGGGAAGTAGTGGTCGGTTGGAGAGGCCAAGACCACGCCAATCCCATTTCCCAACACGTTAGACGCCCCGTCGAACCACATCGTCCATTCGTTCTTCGGTCGGGACTCGTCTCCTGTTACCATGATGTGTTCGTCTGGGAATTCGTGAGCCAGGGGCTGTGGATCTGTCAGTGGGTGATAGGCCAGGTGATCTGCTAGGGCGCTCCCTTTTACAGCGTGACGGCTTACATAAGCGATGTCGAACTCGGATAGAGCCATTTGCCAACGTGCTATGCGTCCTGTAAGTGCAGGCTTTTCCAGGATATATTTGATGGGGTCAGTCTTGGCTACTAGCCGGACTGAGTGGGACAACATGTATGGTCGAAGCCTCTTGGCGGCCCCGGACCAACGCGCGGAGTTCGTTCGGTAGAGTATCTTCTCATAATGCGTGAACCTTTTCTTTGAGGTAGTAGACTGCTCGTTCTTTCCCGGCCTCATCTTGTTGTCCTAGCATGCAACCCATGGACTCGTCGAGCACCGTAAGGTACAGGATCGAGAGGTTTTCCAGGGGGGGCGGGGATGAGGACAGGCGGACATTCAAGTCTTTGTTTGATCTTCTCAAAGGCTTCTTGACATTCTGCATCCCATTCGAACTTATGTCGTTTTAGAAGGAGTTTGAATATGGGGTTGCATGTTAGATTAATTGGGAAATAAATCTGGCTATGAAATTTATTCGTCCCCGAAGCCCCAGGACTTTGAAGTCTGTTGTGGGAGGGGCATTTCCTGACAGCTTTTGCCTTATCTAGGTCCATTTCGATACCCTTTTTCGCACCACAAAGCCCAACAATTTTCTCGATGTTACTCGAAGGTGCATTTGGTCGGGTTAAGTCTTAGCCTGTACTTGCGAAGTCTACCGAATAATTTTCGTAGGTCTTTGATGTGCTGCTCCGGAGTTTTTGATTTTGCAATCATGTCGTCGACATATACCTCGATTTCCCTATGCATCATGTCGTGGAACAGGGTTACCATCGCTCTTTGGTAGGTTGCCCCGGCATTTTTGAGGCCAAATGGCATTACCTTGTAGCAAAACGTTCCCCATAAGGTGACGAAGGTCGTCTTCTCCTGATCTTCCTTCGCCATTAGAATTTGATTATACCCCGAGAAACCGTCCATGAAGGAGAAGAAGGCATGACATGCCGTATTGTCTACGAGCATGTCGATGTGGGGTAAGGGAAAATTATCCTTGGGGCTGGCCCGGTTTAGATCCCTATAATCGACACACATGCGTACTTTTCCGTCCTTTTTAGGTACGGGTACGATGTTTGCCACCCATTGGGGATAGTTAGATACGGCCAGGAACCCGGCGTCCCATTGCTTTTCTACTTCCTCCTTGATTTTTAAGGCCACGTCGGGTTTCATTCTTCGCTTTTGTTGGCGAGCAGGGGTTGCTTTTTGGGAGCATGGGGGAGTCTATGTTCCACTATCTTTGCTGGTCGAGGCTGGCATGTCTCGGTATGACCACGCAAATATGTCTGAGAACTCTTGTAAGAGTTCTATGAGGGCCTTTCTCGATTCTTGTGACATCTGACTTCCTATTCGCACTTCTTTCTTATTCCCCTCGTCCCCTAGGTTTACGCTTTCTAGCTCCTTGGCCAAGGGTTGAAACTTTGGTCTTTCTTGTTCTATCTGCCTTTCTACCTCGGCCAAAGCCTCAGTTTCTCCGTCTTCCTCTCCTACCGGTTCCTCAATAGGACTAGGGTCCTTGCATACGCAGGCTGTATCGCTGTTTAGGGACAGGTTCGTTATTGGTGGTTTTTTTAAGGGAGTTTCCTCCCGTTTTTTTTTTTTTTTTTTTTTTAGCGAAATTTAAGTGTGAAAAGAACGCGGAAAGGAAAAGAAAGTGACTGGAAATGGATGAAAAATGCATGCTAAGTTTTATTAATTCGAAAGTCGCCCCGAAAGGCGAGTTACAAAAGGAATTACATTGCAAAGAGAAATTCGTCCGCGAGTGGCTCCGTCGTCCAATTAGCTAGCTGTCCCTCGAAAACGTGGACTCCCCCGGACTGACCTCTGGGCCCGCTGCCTATCATTGCCACATTTTCACGAACGAAATGTTGGCCCCACGCTGCCTGGGTTGGACGTGTTCTTGCCTGGTCGCCGGCTTGGTACCCGAGTCCAGCTCTCCCTTTATTTTCTGGATTTCAATTGGCGCGGGGATCCTCTAGAAAGGACCGAGCCCTTTGCCAGGTTGGTACCCTTCTTTGATCATGACGCGAAATGCCATGTTTTCCGCCACAAACGGGGGCTCCTTCGGGCTTGCAGCGATCTCGAGTGCTTGGAAGGAAGTTTCCAGGGCCTCCTCCTCTCCCTCGAGGTATCCATCAGGTGTGGGGGTGCTAATCATCAATTCTTGTTCCCCCATTACGCTGACCAACTGATGGTCGGCGATGAATTTAACCTTCTGATGAAGGGAGGAAGGCACAGCTCCCGCACCGTGGATCCAAGGCCTTCCCAGGAGGCAGCTGTATGCAGGGCGAATATCCATGACTTGGAAGAGGATGTGGAACAGGGAAGGGCCGATGTGGATGGGGAGAGTGATTTCTCCCATGACGTCCCTTCTTGAACCGTCGAACGCTCTCACTATTAGTGGGCTCGCCTTCAGTTGCATATGGGTGGTACCTAGCTTGTCCAGGGTGGCCTTCGGCAGGACGTTGAGGGAAGAGCCATTGTCGATTAGTACTTTAGTAATCATGTAGGTCCCGCATTTGACAGCAATATGAAGGGGCTGGTTATCTTTGCCTCCCTTCGGTAGGGATCTCCTCGTCAGAGAAGGTCAACCGTCCTGAGCTAGTGAGACTGCCAATAATGCCCCCAAATCTTTCCGCGGTGATGTCCGGGGTTACGTGGGCTTCTTTTAGGACTTTCAGCAAGAGGTTGCGGTGGTTTTCCGAATTCAGCAGTAGTGACGTGAGGCGAGATGCGTCTTAGGGGGTCTTGTTCGGATGGTCAACAATTCATATACTTGTAGCGAATGAGTTTGAGGAATTCTTGGCCTCCTTTTCTTTAGGTGCCCTTTCGGACTCCCTTAGGGTCTTTTCCTCCGAGGTTGGCTGGGGTATAGATCCTTCCGCTACGTGTCATTCCCCGGGTTCTACAATATTAGTAACCTCCTATTTGGGAGATCTTGGGTTTTGCTCTCTAGCGGGTTCCTCTGCACAGGGTCGTAATGCCATGGGACAAAGCGTGATTATCCTTGTAAGCAGGCCTAGGTGGGGCCGTAATGATCAAGGGTGTGGGCCGGACCGGGTCGCATCGGATGATCAGTGGTTGGAAAGGAGCGGTCTTTTGCCGACCTACAACGGCGGCGATTACTCCTCTTTACGTACTCGAGTGCCGGTGTTATGACTTAAGCGTTGATGGTCCGTCGCTTCGTGGGGGGGAGAGGTTGGTACTGATATTGGGCTTATTCCCTTCAAACCCAAGCCACCCTGCCTCTATCAGGTCCTGGACTTTATGTTTGAAACTCCAGCACCTTTCAGTGGAATGCCCCACGGCTCCTGAGTGATAGTCGCACTTTGCACTGGGGTCGTAAGACCGGGGGTAGGGAGGCTCTAGCGGTTTGAATGGCATAACCGCTATCATGCCTTTCTGGAGTAGGAGAGGGAAGAGGGTAGAGTAAGGCATCGGGATGGGAGTGAAGACTCTCCTTTGTCGGGCCACACGGGGGTTTTGGGTCTCCTGTGTAGCTGCTGCCCCGGCTTGGGGTGACGGGTCAGGTAAAGAGACTATCCCCGTCTTTGTTCGGGGACGAGCTTACTTTGGCCTTGTGGGCGTGGGGGATCCGTTGTTACGGCATTCGTATCTCCCCTCCTTTTCTCTACTTTCTTGACGAAGCTTGCGCTTCCCCGGTCTTGTGTAAACCTTCCCCGCTTAATGCCGGCTTCTATTCTTTCTCCTATGACGACTAGGTCGGCAAAGTTGGAAGCTACGCTTCCTACGACCTTGTCGTAGAAGGGCGAGGGGAGGGTGTCGATGAACATGGAAGCCATTTCCCTTTCTCGAGGAGGGTGGCTGGACGGGCAGCTAACTCCCGCCATCTGCTGCGTAATCTTTGAAGCCCTCCGCGTCGGCCTTGGACAAGTTTTGCAAGCGAGAGCGGTCCGGGGCCATATCCTCATTGTACTTGTATTGCCGTAGGAAGGCGTCCGCGAGGTCTCTTCAAGTCTTTATGTGCCCGTTGTCTAGACCGACGTACCATCGCAATGCTGCCCCCGAAAGGCTGTCCTGAAAGCAGTGCATCAGGATTTTGTCTTGTTGGGTGTAGGGGGCCATCTTTCGACAGTACATGGCTAGATGTACACGTGGGCAAGAACTACCTTTGTACTTTTCAAACTTGGGGACCTTGAAATCGGCAGGTAACTCGATATCGGGAACCAAACATAGATTGGCAGCGTCAATGCCATGGCTACTGGTTCCTTCAATGGCTCGCATGCGCTCTTCGAGTGCGTTGATCTTGTCACTACCTGGGATGGTTGGTTCCGGGACGGGCCCGGGTGTGCGGCCGATATTCGAGAGGGGGTGATAGTAGATTGTGGCTCCTGGGGCTGGGAAAGGCCCGGACCCTGATCCTTGCCCCCGGCCTAGTCCCGAGGTGTTCCCTGCTGGTTGCTCTTGGGGGGCCGGCGAGTTTTTTGTAGTGGCATTCCATGCCGGGGGTGTGAATCCCGGGGGTGCGTAGGTGTTCCCGATGTGGCGGTGCTAGGAGCCGCCCCTGGGGTGACTGCCGCGGGGATTGGGGCTGCATTTCGAGTGATGATTTCGAACATTTTATTGATTTTTCCTTCATTTGCCCCATTTCCATTCTCATTTCTGCCCTTATCTCGGCGTTCAGCTGTTCCAATTCCTCCATTGCTTGTTCCATGTTTTTAGTCCTGGATCGTGTGTGGTACCGGTGGGGCGCAGTCAATTTCTTTTTCCTGGTATATATTTTTGATTAGTTTATGTCTTTTTCTCTTTTTTTTTTTTTGTTTTTTTTTTGTTTAGGAGACATGTATCTATATGGATGATGAATGATGCAAATGCAATGATAACATTGAGTCACGGAAATTCAAAATAATGTTTATTGGAAGGGAATGTGAGTTTATACAAGATGTTTTCCTATGGTGGGGCGGATAGCTCCTTCACCATATCATACATCGCCCTACAGTGTTCTAAGAATTCTTTGATCTCTCTTGGCGTCTTAGTGGGATCCATCATGCCTTCTGCCGCGCGGAGCCTTCGGGGAATGCTCATCAGTGCCTGGTTGGCGAGCCATGCTAGCTTGACATATCTGTCCTTCCAACCTTGCGCGTCTACCGTAGCGGCTCGCACTTGTATCTCAGCTTCGTCCGCGATATCTTGGCACCTCCGCTTCCAACTTTCTAGGATCTTTTTCAGCTCCCCGAGTTGAGACTTTGCTTCGTCGATCTTTCCTCGGGCCTCGACCAAGGCTAACAATCCGGATCGCCTTTGGTTTTGTAGGTGTTCCTTCGATAGTTGGGCCGCTTTAAGTTCCTCCTCGAGTAAGTGTGTCCTTTCCCGGAGGGCCTGCGTTTCTTCTTCTCTCTTGGCTTCCCTAGCCTTGAGGATGGCTACGGCTTTCTCCAGTCGTTCTTTTTCGACCCATTAGTTGGTCGCGTTCTTCTTTACTCGAATAAACTTCGATCAACAGCCTTTAGACACTGGCCTTTTTGCAGGGCACCCCTCCTTCTTTGCCCGAGCTTTCCTACTAAATTCATCGCTCGGCCGTCGTTCTGTCGGGCCTCTTCTAGAGCTGTTTCCAATTTTCTTTTTCAGCGTTCCTGCTCTGTCTTCATTTGCTCTAGGGTGCCTTGGAGTGCCTTGACTTGGAGTGTCTCGTATCTCGTAAGCTTTGGGTTGCTTGGTCTGGCGTAGGATACTTCCCAAGGCAGTCCTACAAGGTGGACATGCTGCTCGAGCCAGGCTCTGTACTCGGGTGAGGTCCCACAACTCCTGGTTCGCCACGTTGCTCCTTGTCGGCGGCTTGGCCCAAGCCCGTCGGATTTTTTCTGTAATGCTCGCCTACATGGGCTGCGCACTTTCTATCCAGAGGGGAGTGAGAGCTTCTGGGCGGGGCTCGAGACCATGGGGAACCCGGCCTGTCGGGCGGTTAGCTCGGGTTATAGTTGATAGCCCCCTAAGTCCCAGGAGGGAACGTTAGGATAATCCCCACGCCTAGTGATCATTTCTGCCTTTCGTTCTGACAGGGTACCAACGAATTGTCCTTTCGGTGGCCTCTCTAGTTGCCTTACCCTTTGCTCTTTGGTCATTTTCTTTATGCAGCTCCATTTGAAGTCCTCTACTGGGCAAACAGTCTTGGTCTTGCATTGGAAGAGATGGGCAGTCAGCCAGAGGTACAGCAGGGGGGTGCAGCATCTAAGGTTCGCCGTTTTCCGCCCACTGCAATGGCTAAGTGTGTAGTAGGTGTTGGCTAGGAGAGCCATGGTGGGGTTTTCCCCTCTGTCCTTCTTAGCCAAGAATGCCTCTATGGCTGCGAGGTCGACGTAATCTTCGATGTAGGGAAATAGCACCACCCCGTAGAGGAGTAAGCCCAGCACGTCTATCATGGCGTCCCAATCCTGTTCTTCCTGAAACTGGAGCAGTCTTTCCTCTACGTACACCCTGGGTATTCCTTCTATACCGTTGCGGTTCCTTTTCCACTTAGCAACTTCCGTGTCCGGTACTCTTAATAGTTTGGCGATAGTGGTCCAAGAAGGGCGTTGGCCTTGATGGAAGTAGAGTGGGGATTCGACGAGGGGTAATCCCATCAATCGCTCATACTCCTCCAAGGTTGGCGCCATTTGGAAGTCTCTGAAAGTGAAGCACCGTATTGGTGAGTCGTAGTACTGGACGAGGGCTTCCAATGCGGCTGGTTGAGTTTCAACCTCCATGAGGCTCGGAGAAGATTGCCATGAAGCTTCTCGAAGCGTCTTCGCCATGGGCCTCTCAGGCAGCTGCCCCAGTGGCGAAGGGTCTGGACATTCGGCGCTTTAGCCTGGACGGGTTGAGGTGATCTAGCCCAATATTGTGACCCTACTTCCATTATCTGAAATTTCCGTGATCAATGTATCATGATGCATGATTTTGTTTTTTTTTTTCTCTTTTCTTTTTATGTGGTGTATGAGATGCATGTATGCATCTTTGGGTTGGTATAAGGTTTTTTTTTTGGGCTGATTCCATCTCGGTTTGTACTAGCCGATTCAATTCGGTTTAAGCTTGGTTGTCCCTTAATCAGGCGTATGGTTGGATGGGCTATGTTCCCCCCCTTCTCTCTGGGGCTTTTCTAATCATCCTCACCAACAGGCTCTTGGGTCTATAGACTTTCCCCAGGGGAGCGGTACCATGGACGGGATAGCTATCCCAAAACATGATTACCCCCTAGGGCCGGTCGGCCCCAAGTGGAACTATCGTGATCCCCAAGATCGAGACGCCTCTAGTATGGAGACCACTACACATTCCTCTCTCCTTAACTCACGGGCACAGGGAATAAGGCCCCTCACATTCACACCTCATTGTGCTCGCCCCGCATAAAACCCTACAAAGTATTATGATGACAATAATCGAAAAGAATAAAACAATCATGCATGAAATAAAAAATACAAAAGGGGAAACCTGGCCGGTGGTCTCATCTGGTCTCTCTCACGCTAACCTATCAAGGCTCAACTCTCAGCAGTTATATCCCAATTGGAGCCGCCATCTGTCACAACCTAAATTGTGACGTTGGTGAGTCGGCCAAACCGAAGTCGGCTTGTGTAGGAGAGGAGTCGCCACCGGCTGTTTTGGTTTAGGGGAACGCCAGAAACCTTTTGGCAAGGCTGGTCTCGAATCAGACATGTGGGTTCGGGAGTTGGTTACACGCTAAGGCGTGGGGCCCCAAAGATGCCTATCACTTGATAGTTACCTCGGGCTAGCTATATGGGAGGAGGGACGGTGTTTGGCATTTTGGATTTTTTGGTTTTTAAGGTTTGACTTGATAGGGGTGTGCCCCCAGGCCTACGTGCCCTCGGCTCCAGAGGATTCAAAGTCCACGTAGTTCTGATTTGGGGGAGGTTTGACTGGTTTCTCCTTTTAGTGGGAGGTGAGTCTAAGGGGATGAGGGATGACTTGTTCCGTCTCAAACCTCACTGAACCAAGTCGGATTAGGCATGATGGCTTGTAGTGGGGATCAAGGCCGACTCGTGTCGGCTCGGCCCTGCCATGTCGGCTTCGGCCACCTGCCGTCTCGGCCATCTGGTGTGGCCGAGACCGAGTCGGCTTGGAGAAGACTGGGTCAAGGTCTGCTTAAGGCTACGTCGGTCCGCGTTCCAGGCGACGAGATGGACTCGGCCCAGGTAGGTGAGGACTCGTGTTTGAGAGGGGTGGTAGGGAACCCGACTTGGGTGATGTAAGAGGGGATTAGAATACTAACCTGGTGCTCGGAGATGGCGGACGTGTCTTCCCCTGTCTTTGCCCAATGCTTGATTTTTTTCTTCTCTGCCCGGCCCTTAGGGTCCTCCTTAATCTCGGGCGCGTCGTCCTCAGCTCTCTCGGTTTGTCTCCGGTTGCTCTTCCTCTTTGGTCTCTGCTAGTCCTCTCTTTTTTCTCTCTCTCTCTTGATGTCCCTTTCTCTTCTCTGCCTGGGCTTTATATAGGGTCTGGGAGAGGCTGCATAACAACCGAATCCCAAGATTTTCTCATATATTATTCTCTCTCTCTTTCAGTTTCTCCCATGACGCCTGGGGCCCACTGGGATGTGCGGAGACTCGGTCAAGCGGAGACTGAAGTCAAACGGAGACCGAGTCAAGCGTGGACGGGCACGTCTCAGCTTGGAGCCGTGCGGAATGGCCCAAATGCCGTAAATGGGTAGGCTGGGGGGGAAAAAGGGGACACATCCAGCCCGGACAATTTAGGGGTACTACAATTAGATTATCATATTACTTGTTAAGATGAAAATTTTAAAATGAAGAATCCATGTTACTTATTACTTATTTGTGGTGAACCAGTGACGTCATATTGGAGAAAACCAGACTAAGTTCATATTTTGGATGAGTCGAAGATCCATGTTTCTATGTAAATTTGCATCAAAGTTCTTAAAATGAAGCAGAAGGGAGAATTTTACTTGAGTATGCATGTCCATTACTTTCAAGGCGTTTCCAACCAAGTAGTAAATACCCTTTTTGGTTTCACATTTGTTGGACTTGCATTAAGTGTGAAATAACTATTTATTCCTTCTGCAATATTTTTTATCCATTGACATAAAATTGCTTGCTAGTCGTGCATATTTAAATTTAACACAATTCAAAACAAACACTACACTAAGGTACGTTTGTTAAGTATTGAGACTACTGCAAGTGACAAGTTTCAACATAATCGGTAGATAACTGGAATTTTTTTTATGTTGCCAATGGTTCAATTTTTATTTGGAGAAAATATATTAGCTCTTTATCAATAATTGATTTTATTTTATGTAGTCAAATTAAGTGAGTTCATTAAATTACTAAATATCATGTTATGAACTTAAATGAGTAGTCAATATTAGTCCCTCAAGAAATAATGAGAACAATTATCATATTATAAGAAGACTATTATCCTTGATATACCGAATTGCTGAAAACTTATACTCCTCTCTCCCTATTTGAAGAGAGTTTAATGTTCTATTAGGAACTCAAGAAATTCCACTGTGCAAAAACTATAATGGATCAATGGGTCGATATATTTATCTTGTCCTTAACATGAAGAAGACTTTATGCAAAACAAACCAGAACATAATTAAATAAAATAGAGTTGAAAATAATGAGAATTATGTAACATCAATCCAAGGATTCAATCATTCAATTCTATTATCATGGTACTAATAAGGGTGCATAGAAATATAGAAGTTGAATGAAACATTGAATAGATATATGACAAGGAAATAGATCATAAGTTAAAAGATAAGTTTTGAGATATGATAAGCACTACAAACAAGAAAGCTTTATGTTCAGAAACCATGGTCTTTTACTAGACAAAGTTTTTTTCTTGTGGACGATGTCTCCTTTCAACGACATAACTTGTTTGGACGTGAAAGATGAACTTGTTTAAAGGGAAAGTTTCTTTTCATATGGACATATTTCAAAGTTTTGTATGACGACATGTTGTTTACCTATAAACTTAACAAACATTTTCAAAACGTTAGTCATCACTCTTTTAGTCATAATGTTTGTTATCATCAAAATTCTTGAATGATTTTGAACGCATATATATTATGTTCCCACATCCTCCCCTTGGCTTTTTGCAATGCAGCATTAGCGTTTTCAAAAAACTAATGCGTAAAATCAAGGGTGCTATGTGTCACCTCTTTATAAAGTCGTGAAGCAGGCTTTGTTGTTTATTCTAATAGTCCATGATAAGCATGGGCGTGCTCCCTTGAGTACAACTGTGCTTAATGGCCTAAGCATTCTCAGCCCAAAATAGGACCAAATCCTCCCTTCACCAATTTTACTTATAACCCCCCTTCCTTTTCAAGCCCAACACTTATTTCTCCAAAATATAATTATTTGATTAGGTGACAAAATATAACATAACAAACCAATTATTTAATGTAATAAATACAAACAATAATAACATGAAAATTGAAGCGTTACAATTATATATATTAAAAGTTTAGTGGGAGTAAATCTATCCTTTTGGTATGATATATTGATGGCATCTTACCACCAGTAATGATATAGGCTTATTGCAAGAAACTAAGAAATTTCTCACAAATTTTAAGATAAAAGATCTTAGGGGTGCCTATTTTGTTTTAGGAATCCAACTATTTAGAGATGATTCTCAAGATATCTTAAGATTATCACAAAAGAGCTATATCAAAACAGTTATTGATAGATTCAACATGAAAGATAGTAAACTAAACGATACACATGTTTCTAAAAGAGAAAAATTTAGTCTCAAACAATGCTTTGTTATTAATCTTGAAAAAGGACAAATGCAAAATATTTCTTATTCTTCAACTATGGGTAGTTTTATATATGTTCAAGTTTGCTCTCGTCTTGACATAATATTTATAGTAGGAGTCTTAGGGAGATATTTATGCACTCTTGGTATGCAACACTAGAAAGCAGTAAAGTGTGTCAAACACTATTTAAAGAGAATACAAGACTACATGCTCATTATCTGGGAGTTTGGAAATTATTTGGTACTTTGACTTCAATTTTGTGGGATGCCCAAATAGCAGGTGCTTCATATTGAGTTACATCTTCATATTGGCTTAAGGAGCTATCTTTAGGAAGTCTACTAAACAGACTTTTGTGGCTTCTTCAACAATGACAACAAAGTTTGTAGCTCACTATAAGGCGTCAAACCAGAAGTTTAGGAAAAACAAATTATATAGAACATATAAGAAGATATTTTATCTAGCATATCCGTTAATTAAGGGTTTGACACCTAAGGTCTTTTGCGAGCATGTTGCTCATACGAGTGTTGTCTCTGAGGTTACCTTAGTTTAGTGAGAGTCTTTCTTTATATTCTAAATCTATATTTATATGATACAAAAATTATGTTATTTTAATTTTCTACAAGAATAAAGATTATGAATTTACTAGTAAATTTGTTTGTATCTTGTTATGTGCGAAATTATTTTGCACTCAAGAACTTTAGAGTAATCTCACTAAAGATGTTGGATCAATTGGAAATAGACATGAATGATATCACATTGCATGCAATATCCATGTTGCACATCCATACTGATCTATGTCATTAAGTGTATTAATGTAGTTGTCATTGGGGTCTAGTTATATTTTATGACAATGACAGAAGCTACGGTGGTTCCATTTTTTATTCATGAAATGAATCAGATTTTTAAAGTGAAAATCTAAAGATAAATAATGTACATATGTATACCTAAAGAATTTTGGTGGAATTGTTACTATGTATAGTTCAAGTATGAGATTGTTGGAATTTTATATTCCAATAAGTAATATGCGCTAATATTATAAAATAATTATATTAACTATTTATCATTAATGGACTTTATTTTATGTAGTCAAATTAAGTGAGTCTATTAGACTACTAAATAAGACTATATGATTTTAAGAACAAATGTCAATATTGGCCAATTAAGGGGATAATGATAACTCTTTTAGGTTAACACACTATAAGAAGGTTATGGTCCTCAATATACTGAATTGTTGAAAACTGATACTTCTTTGACCAATATGAAGAGAGACTAAAGTCCTATCTAGAACTCAAGAGATTCAATTAAAGAAGAACCATAAAGTTACGGGTTTCTTTGTTCATAATCGTAATTATTTGCCGCAAAGATTTTGTAGCAGTTGTTAAAGAATGCTTAGATCAAGAACCGATAAAGGATCCATGTATTTATCTTATCTATAGTAATCTAACACGATGTAGATCCTATATGTACAAGAACGAGTTGTTCTTGAAATATGCATGCTTTGTTATTGTATTGCTTTTCCCTGAACATCCTTAAGGTATGTTTGGTTCAAAGGAAGGTAGGGGAACGAGGGAGAGATTTTAATGAAGGGAAAAAGAGGTAGCCCTTTTCTTGTTTGGTTCATAAAGGGAGGGGAGAGACTTTAATTTGCTTTTGTACCCTTATAATTTTAAACTTCAAAACACAAGTAAGGATATTTTAGTCTATACACTTATAATGTTTTAAATCTCCCTCCTCCCCTCAAAATCTCCCAAATATTGGAAGGAAGAAAAAATTAAAGGAGGAGAGATTTGCTCTCCTCCATTCCTCCCATCCTAAAAATTAAACCAAACAAAAAATATTTTTTTTTAAAAAAAAAAACCTCCCCTCCATTCACAAATGGGGTCTTAGAATAAAAATTAAAAGCATGTTTTTAAAGAATTATTTCTAACAAAACTCAATTTGGTGATTACTACACCTTGAAAGTTTCCGTCGGTTGAGGAATAATCTTGGTGCAAATCAAAAAGAGGCCATGAGCAATGACACTTTCCTCCTTACAACCAAATTTGTTTTTCTTTGGAGCGTACTTTGCTTACTATCACATTTAGCTCTTATTTTTTTATTATTAATAATAGAAATAAGCTATGTATTGTCCATTGTCATATAATCATAATTATAAGTCACAAGTATGACAAGTTTATTGAATTTTATAATAACTACCTTAAAAGTTATATTAATGGTGATTTTTGATTAGTTGACCATGTTTTACATTGATAATGCATAATTATTAACTCTATTAATAATTAGTAATTTGTGTCTTATACGATCATTTTATGAAAAATTAATTATATTATATTTTTTAAGTTTATTAAGCATGTATAATCAATAAGAATTTACATTATCGATCAACCAAAAATCATTATTAGTATGAATTTTAGAATAATTATTATAAAAGTCAACAAATTTATTATATATGACTATTTGTGATTGAATGATAGTATAAAAAACATTTTATATGCATGTACTATTTATTCTTATGTTTTATATGTATCTTTAATATTTTGATTTTCTATATAAAATATGTTATATATAAATGTATAAATATTTAAAATATTTTCTTTCACAAGTATTTTTTTTTTAGAGACTGCAAATATCTTCCACAAAAGATAATTATGTTCAAGTCGATAGAATAACTAATTATTGCATATGGTTCGTGATTTCTCTTACAAGTATCTTTTATAAAAGAAATAGTCAAATATAATTAGATGTGAGTGCCTCTTTTTCTTTATCAAAATTGATTTATTTTATAATTCATTATAAATAAGATTCAAATTTAGAAAGAAAAGAAATATCTTGGAACACTCTTGAAAAGAGCATCCAATCTTTTAAGGTTTTGACCACAAATGTTTTTTATATCACCGACATTTGAAAGTCTAAAGTGTTTTAAATATTTCTTATTTAAAATATCTTTAAGATATAATGTCCAACAGTTTGAGCAAATCATATAAAAAGAAGCTGTATTTAAGAAAAACAAAAGAAAAAAGAAGGACAAAGTAATGAAAAACATAGAGATACGGAGAAAATGAGTTTTTCTCAACAAAAAGCAAGTTTGCAAGCAAGTAGTAAAAAGAAAAGTTAGTACAAAAATAAAGATCACAAAAGAAAAAGAATGACTAATACACAAAAGAAAAAGGAGAGACCAAGTTGTTCATATTTTATCTAGATGTTGTTATGTTTTTAAGTCCTTTTGGACTCGCTCTCTGATATAATGCTTTCTAAAACTATGTTTTGATTGTAAAACGTTTTACCTAAAGTCTTCTTGTAAACTCACTATGTGAGTAACTCTTTTTTCAAAACCTTGTTTTGTGAAGCTTGGAAAGGCTAAGTTAAGAATACTTGGGGTCTTACAATCAGGGTTGTTGATTGTAACATGTTGGAATCTAGAGGTGAAGAATACTTGTAAGTTAGTTGACTTAGTGAAATCCTTTAAATTGAAGAGACTAGAGGTAGCTCTAGGTTATAGAGTGAACCAATATAAAAACCTTTGTTAGATCCTTCTATCTCTATCCTGCATATTATTTTACTACTTTCGTAAATCGCATTTTATCCTTCTAAACACCTTTATTGAAAACAAGTTTTTGGATGCTTAAGAAACGTTTTTGGATGATCTTTGCGAATTCATAAAAAACTTATTATAAAATGTTTTTGAAGAAAATGTATTTGAAGAAAATGTATACGTGATATTTAAATAGAGAAATAAAAGTGATATATCAACTTGAAACACTTTCAAGAAAGAATAATCAAAATTAACATATAAAAATGGATAATATGTTTCTAATAACTTGTGATAAATTTGAATCTCTGCTTTGATTATCGCAAATTAATTGGATGTCTTGACATTGAGAAGTGGTAGCTTAAAAGTTTCAAATTTCACCCTATTCAACTAATTACACGTGGCATTTTCAATAATTTGAAACTGAAAGGAAAACCTATATTTTTATAAATCTAAGTATATCATTCGGTTTTTAAGATTTTTTTTTCTAATGAGTCGCAAGGCTTTCTTTATATTCCACTTTTTAAAAAAATTGTATTATTCTCAAATAATATTATTTAAACTTAATAAGTTCTAATTTGAATTCAAATTTTCATTCTTCATATCAGAATAGTAAATAGAGGAATTATATATCTTAATTAAAATAATTTATTTTCATAATTTGTTCCTCAATTTCAAAGTTATTATCTATTTAATTTATTCTAATTTTTAAAAAAATAAAATTCCCACTATTATATATGAAGACATATCCCAACTCCATTGCTTAATGAGGATAATATTTTTTTTTTACTTTTACTATTAAATTTTACCAAAAATAAATAACACAAGTGTGACTAATGAGAAATTTATTAGTTACATATATCATTGCCTAATTCTGAATCATTATGAGCCCATTTATGCTTTTTTTAGCTTAAAATGTCTAAGATTTAAGATAATTAGATAAATATAAAAAATATAGTCCAAAAAAGAAAGAATTCTAATTTTCTGATCAGTTAGAAAATAGTAGCTTTTGAAAAACATAAAAAATAATAATAATAAAAACACTTTAGAAAAAATGTATTTATAAATCAAAAGCATCTTATACATATATGTATCAAAATAAGCATCTTATATATATGTTTGTTCTACTAGCACATTATAGGGAAACTGAAATTTGTTTTGACGAAATACAATAAAATTATTTAGTAATAAATCATTGTATCGGTTTATTTACTTTAAGTGCGATAAACTTTGGAGACAAGATTAAGTGTTTTCTTAGTATAAGAATAAGTTTATATCAAGATTCGACCTTGAATTCTTACTTTCTTATAAAAGATTATTCTTAAATTTTTTTTTTTCAAATGATATAGTTGTAATTGAAAAATTAAAAGATGTTGACTCTAAACTTAAATTTTTGAACACAAACATTGGAATTGAAAGGTTTTTACTTGAGTAGGAATAAGATAGTGGATATACATTACAATATAGAAAAGAAAAAATGATTCGGAAAAAAAATTGAAAAAAATATCACAACACTTGTTTATAGATTTAATAGTGTGTTTGGTTTCTCATTGATTGGTATCTTATGTGCATGTCATATATGAAGCTAAAAGGAGTACCTTCTGTATATTGGATAATTTTTGACATGATTTTCTATATCAACACATGTCTTTATAGTTACACCAAATATGCACTAAGTATTTAGAATCAATGTTATATAATAATGGGATAATGGGAAAATAATACAAGCTTAAGTAGTGTGTTCAAAATGGAAAAAAGAAATCAAAAGTTATGTGTGATGTCAAAGTATCAATTAAGCTAAAAAGAAGTTTGTTTTATTGCAATTAGCAATACTCTATGATAGTAAATGTTAGACTTTAAAGAGATAACAAGGGAGACAAATGAGAGTAATAAAATGGAAAATATTAAGATAAATGTATGGTCACACAAAAATATGAAATCATATATATATATATGAGAAAATATATTAATAGACACCTATCAAGAAAAAACAACAAAAAAATCATAGGTATAAAGAAGGTCAAGAAAGAGAGTAGATTACATAATTTTCAACCCTGTCAAGAGAGCTAAAAGCAAATAAAAATAAACTTTGGAGAAAATTATTAAAAATGATCTCATAGTAAATAATACCTTTGAAATTTTTGTTTTTAATTAAATTCCATGACATGTCTGTCTCAATCCTCGAAGTATAATTTATATACTTGGGAAACTTCATTTATCACCAATTAGTTTTAAGTTAAAATCTGACATAATATCAGAGTATATAGATCATCTTAGTTAATCACTTATTCTGGTAGACATCTTGATCATTGTCTATCCTAGCAAGCATTTGTAGAGGGAGGGTGTTGAGAAGCCTCATTGCATGCCTCAATTATTGAGGTGTAGCTTATATACTTGTTGGGAAACTTCATTTATTGACAATTAGTTTTAAGTTGAAATTTGACAAAGTGTCAGAGTTTATAACCCTTCTTAGTTAATTGCCTATTTTGTTAGACATAATGACTATTGCCTGTATTGACAAACATTTGTGAAAAGAGGGTGTTAGGAAATCTCACATTGTCTGCTTCAATTCTTGAGGTACAACTTATATATTTGTTAGGTAATTTCACTTATTGTCAATTGATTTTAAGTTATTTTAAGCTAAAATCTGACAAGTCGAATATATTTATAGGTTATAAATTAATTATCATTGACAGTATAAAACAGTGTAAGTTGAAAAAAATCCAATTAACTGCTTGGGAAAAATTCATTTAGATATATTCCTTACAAGCGGAAATGAAGAGCAGCACATTTATTTCCACCGAGTGGAAGAAGAAAATGGCTTTGCACTAGTTTGATGGACTGATAATGACTTGAACAGTTGATAGTTGACAGATGTATGGACTCTTTATTGGGTTAAGGTGTAGCAATTTGCATAACTTGGGATAATCAATCCTATCAAGGTCTGACATAATGCTGCATTTTTCTACAATAAAAATGGAACTAGCATGTAGAGTTGAAGTGTTAGGACTAGAGATTTTTCATCTTCACTCTTTGGTTATTTCAGAATCATAATTTTCAAGACACTGATGTGTCCTGCTCTGCATCTTCACTCACTACTTGCTTACTGTCCCAATCATCTTTGGGCAGTGGAAGCATGTCATGACTATTACCTGGTCCGGGACTAAGCCTTCTCTTGTGTTCTACAAAAATTTGTGTGCAACTGTTAAAATTTGAGGAAAAACAAATCTAGAAAACATAGGAAATGGTTCAAATTCAAAGAGAAAGATTACTTTTGCGTGTGATTGCTTGTCGAGTCATGGCCAAGAATTCCTCCCATTTGAATTTGCTTAATTCGCGCTTCTCTTCCTCGGGAAGCTCGAAATTTGGCTCTCTCCCACACATGAAAGCAGCCCTACAGATAAGTAAAAAGATATATTCATAATAAGTGTGTGTTTGGTTTAACGTTTGATGGTATTGGATCCACATCGAGCAAAAGCAACAAATAGTAGTTTCTGTGTTTTTTTATCCTATTGACGCGAAAATGCCACTAGACTCACGGGAAATACGTGCAAACAAATACGGGCATAGTAAATGATAACTTGACCATCACAATGCCAAATCTCCCTCATTCTGCAATGGAATGACACATTCTATGTCATACAGATTTTGTACTCCTTTCCATCATGTCATTAAAGTACTAACAATATTTTCTAACAGAGTTTTATGGTAGCTAATGAACTTTGCTAGAGTAGAAAAGTTAATGCAAAATTGACTATGTAGACCATATTCAAAGTAGCTATATGATCTTTCATAACAGTTTAATAATATACATGCATGTGTAGAAATGTAAATGCATTCACCATGTGCGCCACGCCTATTCAAATGATTGTCAAACTGGATAGTCAAATAAAACACTTAGTTGCACTTTTGATCCTCCTATTATCATCAAAATTCAATGTTGGTTCTTTTTTTTTTTTTTTGCACAAATTTGGTCTCTTACTATTTTAATTGTGTAATTTTGTTCATATGTTAACTTGACATCTAATAATTACTAGAAACGCTAACGTGGGAGTGCTTTGAATGTCAATTTAACAAATGGACCAAAATTACTGATTTAAAATAGTAGGGATCAAATTTACACACAAAAAATAGCAGGACAAAAATCTAATTTTTGATGATAACAAAGAGATCAAAAGTGTAATTAAGCCAAAATAAAATTAACATGAATCTACAACAACCAAGCCTTTACATATATCAATCAAGACCACAGGGAACTATGCACATACTGACATACATACAACCAACACCACTGAAGAATGTTTGTCCGGAGGCAGTGTTCTTACTTCAAACCAAACACTTGAAGAAATAAAAATAATGTGCTCAAAATTCAAAGTTGCTTTTTTTTCAGCTAGAGAAGTCAATTCAGTTTAATTGTGGTAACTAAAACTGCAAAAACATATGATTATAAAGTGAAAAAAAAAAAATCATATGTTAGGACTCAGGATATGGAAGAGAGAAGAAGGAATAAGGAATAAATAGTAAAAAGCTGATGCTCCAAATTTTACAAAGTATAAGGTTGTTGGCACTCAAACAATGAGAATAGAACCAGCCAACAAGGTTTACTGGCAGCTTATCAATTATAACAGAAAGGCTAGCATATTCTCACTATGACTTTGAGGAATCCAAAAGGACTAGTGCTGGTAATAATATTCTATAATTCAAAGTACTACCTGTCATATAAGTGAGCAGCTTCTTCTTGTGACCCAACAGTCCCTAGGTGGATCTGTTTCTTGTCCACTTTTATTGCTGCCTGCCACTTCATATTTTTGAAGTAGACACCTCTCATTAAGCATGGTTCTTGATTGTGCAAATTCTTTCTTCTATGTCGCTTTCTGCGTTTAATGGGAGGTCCTGCTAAATGCAGGGGGTAAGAGGTAATAGACATAGATAAATACCCAATAGAAAATTCAATGCTACTCTAAAAGAACCAGAAAAGTAAAATATACAGTTGTTTTGCCTGAGAAAATGTTTTCTATTTTCATGTTTTGTTTCTCTAATAATTACAAAAATATCCTGTATGCGGTACAGGATGAACATTAGAGGATCCATTACTCATTCTTTATTGCTGGTTTTCATTGTTAAGTTTTGTGTAAAATAAAATGATATATACCAAACCAACACATTCCAGTGAAGTTAATATATCTTTTGTAATTAATGAAGTGATTACACAATGGATCAACGAAGCAATTGTTGATGACAAATTAAATATGATTAAATAAGCACATTCAGATATTTAGTAGAATATATGGAAACATTTAAACATTTCTACCAATAAGTAATAACATCAATGAGTAGGCTTTGCCTCAAGATATATGAACATGTTAGCAAGTGATGGACCAATTGCTATTTTAGTATTATAAAGCAAAAGAAGATACATGATACATTAGGAACACAATAGCACAAATTCTTCTCACGTAATCATGTGTGCTTATGAATACAGTTTTTAACTACCCAATAGGCCTTTTTCCATGTGTCATCTAAGTTTAATAATGAAAGCATAGTGCACAATACTGTCCATAGATAACTTTGAACTGTAAACAAGGTCTCACAAATTGATTAGGTAAGCTGACTTGAACAGGTTTGTTGAAGTGGTTCCATTGAGACAGTAAGATTTTTACTCCATATCGAACTCCACCGTTGCCCCTTTTTTTCATGTCATGAGTTTATCATTATGTCAACTGTTTTTGGTGTATAACACTAAAATTCCTTTCAGGATGTTAACTTTTTATCCAATTCTAGTCCATAAAGTATAAAATTAATGAAATACATTAACTTAAACTAAAAAAATGATAATTAATCAAGAAACGAATAAATAAACCTAAAATACCACTGTTGTAACAGTATGTTTGGAATTATATATTTTAGGTATTGATTTGATTTTGAAAATACAATTTTATCTAAGTAGATTGATTAAAAATAGCAATTAATTCAAATTGGTTTGGAATTGAATGTGTTTCCTGTATAGGACATTAGCTTGTCTGTTTCAATGCCCATGTATAAAATAAATGTGTTTTGTTGGAACTGACATTTTTTTCCCTTATTAGTTAAGTCATTTAACTTATTTCAATGGCAATAAAGTAAATTACTAATATAAAATCAATTTAGCTAATCTTTTTGTGGCCCAAACCAGAAATTTGATTTGTAATTCAATTTCAACCTTATATTTTTTATTATGAGTTCCAAACAAGAGAATTAATTTCTAATTCAAATAAATTAAAATAACATCAAATCATTTTGAATTGAATAATTCCAAACAAATCCTAAAGGAAATAAATATCACTTTACTAGGTCAGCTTAGTTATTATTATATAAACTAAATCAGACATAAATAAAAGAACAGGAAAAAAATTAGCCTCTTAAACGACAAACCTGTAATTTGTTGAATAAGCTGCTCTTTGGATGAGCTAGAACCAGAAACATTTGATGATCCTGGTTCTTCTTGAGCAACGATATTCTGGTAAACATAAAACAGTTTAGTGTAAGTTCTTTGCTATCTAAGATTTAAATAACAGATAGACTACCAAGGGCATAACTTTCTAATTTTTATCAAGTCAGTGAACATCTGTTCGGATCACGTCTACTCTGTAAATGCTAATTCATCAACCTGTAGATGGCAATCAATCTAAAATCATCTTGATTCTAGCATTGAAAGCTAGAGCCAAGTGGCATCAATCCATCAATGACCAAATGGGATAAGGCTTGGTGGTGGTGGTGGTCGTCATTGTTGTATATTGATAAGAACCTTGGGAGAACCACACCACAAAAACTAGCTTTTGTGTGGTTCTTCCAAGATTCTTATCAATTGGTATTAGAGCCTTCCACCATGTCTCTCAACTGCAAACGAGTGGCATGGGTGGTGATGCCGGCATTGCAGTGTTCGCTCTGGACTAGTCAAAGGGGCAATTGTAGGTATGGGACTTGAGTCCCACATTGGAAGAATGGGATTCTAGTGTAAGGTTTATAATGCTTTGGGCTCTTTCACTAAAATAGTTAGCTTTCATGGTGTGGTTCTCCTAATGTTCTTATCTCATACCCAAGCAAGCTACAGACATGTCTTAGGATGCAATAACCTTTCCTGAACTCCAGAGGAGTCTAGTTAGACTCAACTACCTTATGTTGATTTTATTTTCAAATGTGACAATTAGGACAGGAAACTGCTACCATAAACAAAGAATTTACAAAGAAAAAAGAAAGGAGAGATGCAAATGCAAGAGGATAAGAAATCCTCAAAAAATACACCAAGAATAAAAGGAACATATGAACACTATATCTAACAAAGAAACACTCCCTAAAGACCATTAGCCGAACACCGCAAAGAAGCTTAGTGAACTACTTGATCGCAAATGAACTCGAGAGACAACAATCAACCAGTAAAAATTCTAGCATTTCTTTCCAATTAGATACGCCAAATAACCAAAAATTGAGAACAAGGCCAAAGCCTTTGAGAATCTCTATTGGTGCCAAATCCTCTAAAATTAACAGAGAGGAACTTCTTAAGATCTTTGGGGAAAACCCAGAAAACACCAAACAAGTTTATTCCAGAGAAGGGAAACTGTCAACCAATGCAGAAACAAATGAAAACCATTTCCGAATCAGTCAGAGAATAACACAATAATTAGGAGACAAAACATTTAGAGGTTTTTGAATTTGAAGTCAATCCAAGCAAAAGTTTAACCTTGGAGGAAGCAATTGAATACCAAATAGGCTTTATCTAAAAGGAAAGAAACACTGCTGGGAGATGAAGTGAGAAACTGGAAGATTTGAAGAAAACAAACCCGAGGCATCAAGGACAAATGATAAAAAGCTTCTAATCTATTCATCCAGTTGGAGAAGACATGAAAAAAATATGTATGATGATCAATTTTACAACTTACTTTTCTTCAACAGATTTTTCACTCTTTTCCTTTCCCATTACAATGTCACAGAATGCTGCTTAAAATTCTAAAACAGTCAATTATAACAATGAGAATCACTGAGTATGAATCCGTGAGCTTGGGTTTAGGCATGAACATTTTGAAGTTTGACAGATAAAAGCAAGAAGACTGAGTCCAAATAGATAAAGCTACTAGAAGTATTAGGACATGAAGCAGACTTGTAATTGTGCAGGAGTCTTTAATCTTTAATGTACAGAAATTAAAATTAAGACATTCCAAAAAAAGACAAATTTGAAGACATGATGAAATGTTACCACACACCTTGTTACCTTATTTTGTAAACTTTATAAAGATAAATTTGAATAGCTGGACCGCCGTGATTATCCAACTAATTAGCCAAAATGTCACAGAAAAACGGGGGGTTGTTCTAAAGATGAATGCTTATGATCAGAACAAATCATTCTTTGAAAGCTGTTAGTCTTGAAATCTAATTGATTAACTCTCATTGATAGAATTCTCAATTATTTAAACATTTTCAAAGGAAGATAAAGAATGGCATAACTGATGTCCAAGTTTCTTCCTGGCCTGGTTTTTCAATTGAATTTGCAGCAATGTAACAAAAATAAAATAAAGTTCATTATAATTTTCTAGAATACATGCTTGAATTATTTTGATATGTAACTCAGAACAAAAACCTCAGAAGTACCTTCATAGAAAAAAAATGAAGCTTCAAAAAAGCATGTATATAATTATTTATCACTAGTAATCTTGTTCATACACTGTCCAGGTTGCTTGCATCATCAGAAAGCACAGGCTGCTCACTCTTAGGTTTAGCTTGCTCAGTTGAATTTTCAAAACCAGATAGATTCTCACAATATAGAGGAAGTGGAGTGACAAAGGAACTGTTTCCTGCAAGGAAAAATATATTGGAAAACAAAATCACTTAAGTTTAAGATACAATTCATACAAGTATACTCCATAACAGAAGATAGAAACATGTTTACCAACATTTACCTGAGCATAGTCCCAAAAGTCTGCGCCTTCTCAAACTTACCATCGTTAGTTCAAGTGTTCTTACCAAGTCATCAAAGCACAATGATTAACTTCCTATAATACCAACTTTTCCCTTCAATTTAGCAGGAAGAGTACCTACAAATAGAATAGTTTCAGGCAGATGAGAATGACAAGTTAGACCTATAAGGGAAGAAGAAAGTTACAAAATCAGTTCCATATTGTAAACCAAATAATGTCATGTCAAATATCCAAATATTTACTATTACTATCAAATCCACAAGAAAATAATTTGCAGCCAATGAGTAAAAGACAAAAGGTGTTTTAGAAGGATGCACATGACTATTTATACCACAAAAAGAAATGGTTTCTTCCTAATTCTGGGACCAGAAATAAATAGATAATCATCAGAAGTTAACACAGTAAAGAAGGAAAACACGGATTAAACATTCAGAACTAGATCCCAACAATTCAAGATTTAGCTAATGCTCCTGCTTTGACTTTTATGCAGTGCAAACAAAGTGATCCTGCTCTTCATGCTTAGACCATCTTAGCCAAACTCAAACATACACAAATGGTGGAAAACCTTGATCATGATACAATTTTAACCACTCAAGAACAACCTTCGTAGACAATTGTTCAAATCAGCAATCCAATTGGATCATAACAGAAAGCATCACCAACCCCTCAAAACTGAAAGATGATGAACTATTTTCAAAGAAAAAAACAATTTTTCTCAAACAAAGTTGATAATATCATGGTTTTCATAAGGAAATCCCCCACAACATTAAATGGAACCAATTTTGGAAACAAAAATCACGCACATAAGCCAAGTCTTTCTCCTTGGGTTGAAGTCAACCCCATCAACCTACCACCTTTCTTGGAAGGGGGTGGTAACAGAGAAGACAAACCCATTTGACCACACACAACACAAACCAAAACACACACATTCACAAGAAAATTCAAGACACCCACAAAAGCCAACAAGAGAAAGACCAAGTCTTTAGCCTCTAGAGCAGTCAACTCAAAATGCCCATGACCAGAAATCTCATCACACACAAAAGAGGAAAAAGTGAAAGACATAAAGAAAAGAGACAAAAAAAGGCATAGAAAGAGGAAGAACAAGCCATTGTTGTTGACAAATATACCTGAAAAAAAAAAAAACTGAAAAAGGGTGGGATAAGGTGGCAGCAGAGACAGAAGAGAGAAGTGGTGAGAAATCTGAGGCAAAAGGGGAGAGAAGGGGAATTATGGGAATTTTGGGGAATACAAGGTGGTGAATGTGGTATGAGATAATGTGTGTGTTGTGTTGTTGTGTTGTGTTGTGGCTCATGCATCTACCACCTTTTGTTTTTGTTTTTGTTTTTATTTTTCTCCCTCTTTCTTGTGTTGTGATGTGTGTGTCTTGTGTATAAAAGAGAGAAGGGTGGTGGAAGGGGTGGTATAATGGTACGATGGTTGTGGACAGAGAAAGTCTTTGTAGAGAGAGAAAGAGAGGGTTGAAAAATAGAATGAGAACGTAACTACTTGCTGCTGAGTACTTTAATAGCGTTCAATGTCAATGCTGCCCTTTAAAGAGCCAACAAATACCACTGAGGTTAGTTACGTTTGAGACATTGCTGCTTTCCCATATTGCCCTGACACCCCTATTTGTATTATTGTACAATAATTTACTGTCTTTCTACTGTGCTGCCTGCTCTTGTTGTGCTTCTCCACTTTTTCTTTTTCATTATTACTATGTCGTAGGTAGTATTTATCCAACACATTCTCCATGAAAAGACTTCATTCACCATATTTAATAACATTTTTCTTTTAATTATTTTTTCATTTATAAAATTCGTTTTAAGATATTAGGACCAACATAATAGTACGCCTTCCCATAGTAATACTCATCAATAAGTCAACGATTATCAAAATTCAATACTCGCCCTACTGTTAACCGGCCAAGAAAACAAAGAAATATTGAAGAGGAATGTGGAGATATAAAGTTGAGCATTTATTTAATATTCATGTTCTCACTGATAAAGTAGTTTTTTTAAGTTTTCATTCAATAATAAATTATGGATGATATAATTTTAAGGTAATTATTATAAAAATTAATAAATTTATTATATATGATAATTTATGATTAGATAATTATATAAAATTATTTGACATCATCATTGTATAGTTATTTTTTTATTATTTTTATATTTAAAAAATAAGGAAATTTTAACATAGTAAGACATCATATAAAATGTGAAAATATAGGTTTTTTTTTTTATTGTTAGAATAAGATTTGAACTTTTAAACTTATGTACAGTATATAAATTTTCATCGTCAAAGTTTTAAGATGCATTTAGAAAATTTTATTTATAATTTATTTAAAATTATCTTACAACAAAAGTATTTTTATAAGTGTTTAGAAAAAGTTATAAAAACATATAATTTATATAATATTTCTATTGATTGTTTCCGCTTATTTCAATAAATTTTTCTTTAAGACAACTTGTAAAATCAACTTATAATTTATATAAAAATAATTTACTTTTTTTTCTTTGATTATGCAAATAACTTATACATATATACTTACCTGATAACCCCTTATTCAATAAGCGTCTCAAGATTGGCTAACGCTTGTTTAGGTATAAAGTCAATTTTAAGTTTAGTTTATTTTAAACTAATGAAGATAATTTCTTAAAATTATTATTTTATTTAACCTTTATATTTCAAACTATTTGAGATATAAAATTACTTATTAAATTAACGTAATTAATTTCGTTTAAATATTTTTCAATTAATAATAAATCAATTCATTTAATATTTCTTGAAATATTAATGAATTTAGGTGTTTTTTTAATTTCAAATTATTTATTGTTGAAGATAGGGCATATATCTTAAGATATTATTAGTTATACTAATTATTATGATATAATATCTTTTATTAAAAAAGATAGTGGTACTATAAATTGGTTAAGCATTTATATGAGATATTAATAAATAAGAATATTTTTTACAAAAATTTCTAATATAACAAATATTTTGAAATAGATGAAAATTCATAAAGTGATGATAAATAGTTGGAAACTGAGGAGTAAGACTTTAGTAATTTTAATTATAAAAAATTAGAAAAAATAAGTTATACAATATAAATTATTAATCACAAATTATTATATATTATATATGATATGTATGTTGATTTTTATTATAATTATTAGAATTATATTAACGATAATTTTTTATTAATCGATAATATAAAATTATTTTATATTCTCAGTATATAATAATTACATTTCAAATTAATTATTATTAGAATTTTTTACATTATTTTATAAAAAAATATATTTGAAAGATAATCCACGAAGGAAAAGAGAAAAAGAAAAAGGAGAAATATAAAAGAACAGATGGTGACGAGACCTTATTTACGGAAGAGAGAACCATAAAATTCAATGAGATATCTTCTTGAAATATAATTTTGTTCTGATATTTTGTTGTTGTATTATAGTTTCTTAAGTATAAAAAATTTTAGTTTAATTTTTTAAGTTTAAAATTTCCATTTTAATTTCTTAAATTATCTCTATTAAACGATTCTTTTTAATTTTATAAAATTATCATTAATATGTAAAAAATATTTCTTGAACCTTGAAACGAAAACGTTACCTCCTTTATATTAGAACCAGTATCTAAGTATGTACAATAAATGTTTATGTGTATATAATTAAAATTAAAATTTATAATAAATATCTTTAAATATATACATTATATTTTTTATAATAAATAATTTAAATTATGATATAATTTTTTCAACTTTTGATAAATTATTTTTAAAATATTGAAATTCAATATACAGATAAAGATAAAATAGTGTAAATCAAAAGCAGAAACAAATTCATAAGTCTATGAAACGGGAGTGAAAAAATAATTAATAATAAATATTAAATAAAGATTTTATTTTTTGTATAAACACCTGAATAAAACTGTCAAAACCTACTTCTTTATTTTAAAATTTGGATGGAGAAATGTCAGATTAGGCTGCGTTCGTGCTACACTTTATGCCTAAATCCAGCTATGTCCCCATTTTAGGGTATTAATTACAAATGTAATAAACACGTGCCTATTAAATGGGGAAAAAAATTATACACATATGCGATTGTCTACCATGGAGATTGTATTTTGATTACTATTTTTTTTTTTATTATAAAATTTTAGATCTTTTAAAGTGAGAAGTCTCACTCTTAAATTCTCACTTTAAAAAACAAAGTGAATTATTTTTGTTATTAACTAATTTTAATTGTTTTGATTGATTGTGTGTATCAATTAATCAAAACTGTTAAAATTAATTAATAGTAAGAATGGTCACTTTATTCTTTAAATTGAGATTTCTAACTTATTTAAATTATGATTATAAAAGAATATTGTGATTGATTATTAAGATTTTAATCACCTCTAAGAAATCTATTGACACTGGTCATTCCAACCATGTTTTCTTCATAAAAAAATAATGGAATGAGGATTTTATTTCATGTTTTAATTCTAAAATCAGAATAGAACATCGCTTCATTTTATGAAAAAAAAAAATTATAAGTTGGAATGAATTGATATTTATTTATTTTATGATTTAGTATTAATTATATGATTGAGGTGTTTGGCTTATCCTTAAACGGAAGCACATGACGCTTAAAAAAGACAACCGAGCTTATTCTTTTAATACAATAATTTCATTAGTTTATTATTATAGTGTAACAACCGAAAAAATAGGTTATGTATTTATTCTTTAAAATAATTTTATGCAATCACCTTGCATGATCGTTGATTTTTTAAAAATAATTACATTCAAGTAATATTAACGATGATGGGTAATTAAATTATAATATAAAATTATTTTATATTGTTAATATAAATTTTAAATAAATTAAAATATTTATAAGAAAAAATAGATTATGTACTATTAAAGTAAAATAGTTTTACAAAATCATATAATCACACCTTATCATAATAAATTTATTAACTTTTAAAATAATTATTTTTAATTCATATTAACATTTATTTGTAATTAAATGATAGTATAAAATTATTTTATACTTTATCATCATTAAATTTTATATAAATTATAATTTATTTAAAAAAAATAGATTATGCACAGTCAAGATAAAATAATTTCATATAATTATTTAATTACAACTATGATATATAGTAAGTTTGATGACTCATATAGTAATTACCTAAAATTATATTAATAGTGACATGTGATTGGAAAACTATATATTTTTTTAAAAAGTAAAACATTCTAATTATTTTTTAAAAAAATATCCTATTAATTATTTTGTCTTCCATTCGGTATTTTTCACTTGCTTTTATCATCTGAAGTTTGAAATTCAATCTTTTAATTTCTGCATTCAGTTTTTTAACATAAAAAATATTGGATAAAGCCAAACTGACAAATAATTCGGTATTTCCGTTAGTTTAGTTTTAAATCCTAAATTCATTAGCTTGTTTAAAAAATAAGTCCTTTATTCGTTGTTGAAAATGAAGTTTTGGTAAGTTTGTCCTGGAAGCTCGTCATGCAAAGAAAGGTACCATATCGAATATTTTAGTCTATTAATATTTTAGCTTATAAGATAAATGTTTATTTTAAATAATTAAAATTTATAATAAAGAAATATTTTTAATATATAAATTATATTATAATATTCATAATAAATAAATATTTTAAATATAAATTATATTTTATATTTATAATAAATAATTTATATTGTGACATAGATAATTATTTTAAAAATATTAAAATTTAACTTAAAAATAAAGATAGAAGTGATATATTAGAAGAAATAAGAAGTTAAAGAAAAATATCTAAAACAATTTTGCTTAGAAAAAAAAATCTCCTAAAAAACACTTTTTTTAAAAAATAGTTTATAAAAATACTAAGAAAACTATTTTAATATACAGAGAGATAGATAGATTGTTTTAATTTATACATGGAGACACACGAGTATTTGAACATATACAATATAGAGAATAAAGTTTTATTTTATATAATTAAAATTATATTAAATAAATATCTTTAAATATGTAAATTATATTATATTTAAAATTTATAATAAATAAATATTTTAAATATATAAATTATATTTTAAATCTTAAAATAAATAATTTATATTGTAATATAATATTATTTTTAATTTTTGATAAAAAAATTAAACAATAGATTAAAATAAACAAGAGAGTAAGAAATTTTTTATAAACATGCTCATTGAAAAAAAATTAAAAAACACTCTCGTTAGAACGAATATAAAAACTCTTTTCTTCAAAATATATATATATATATATATATATATATATATATATATATATATATATATATATATATATATATAAAGATATATATATATATATAGATAGATTTATAAGTACTAATGTAAATTAACCGTTCAACAAATTTCTTAAGTCAAATCATCCTTTTAAAGGATGAAATCAAACTTTAAAAACAAAACTTCTATCAAGAAATACTTTCAGCTCATATCTAATATTTTTAAATACTAATTTGATAAACCTATTTAAAGCAAAGTTTGAATTGACGTAACTCTTTCCTATGCTTGAGTTTGGCATGCATGCGGCTAGAGTTTTTAATAAAATTTGAAATAAACATAAAATTAAATATGCTTTAAGGCTAAATATAACTTTGTCTAATTTTAGTTGTTATAAATATTTTTATTATTTTTTATTTTGACATTTTTTTATCATTAATTTTAATTAATTCAATATTTTTTATATGTCTAATAAAATAAAAAAAATTAATTAAGATAATAAAAAATAATTTAAATTTAGATAATTAAACTATTTTAGGTGATTAATTCAATTAAATAATGTACTTACTATTTTAATTTTAATGTTATTTTTAATATTATTCTTATTTTTTAATTTACTAATTTACATTTAACTTTGTATTTTTTAAAAAAAATAAAATTTACAAAGACACTTATAAATTAATTTTAATATATTCTTTTTAAATTATCTTTTTATTTAAATATTAATTTTAAATTATTTTAATATAATTTATTTTTAATATATTATATTTCAATTTATTTTAATCTTTAGAGACAAAATCACTACATGTGGTATATTGAAAAATAAATTATATTATAATCAGTTAAAATTAATAAGTTCAAATATAAAAATTATCATAAAAATAATATATTAAAAACAAATTATAAGGGTTTAAATAAATGATAACTTTTAAAAAAGTTATAATGTTGAAAGTAAATTAATTAATTGAAATATTTTAATGGTTCAAAATCATTATTAATAATATATTAAAAATTAAAAATAAATAATGAAAATAAATTATATATAATTACTTATTTATATAAAATAATAAATATATTATTTAATTAAATTAAATACCTAAAAATAATTTAATTATCTTAAATTAAAATATTTTCTATTACCTTAATTATTTTAATTAATATTTTTCATTTTTTAATCATGAAAGCAATAAATTAACTAGAATTAATAGAAAGGAATAAAAAAAGAAAATGATAGAAATATAAAAATAACAAAAGATATTACAAGTACTAAGACCAGATAGAATTATATTTGCAAGAACTTAAAACATATTTTTGGAGGGAAAAAGGAACAAAAGTCCTGAAGATCAATATTTTCTAAAAAAGGTTACACCAATTAAGTTTGTCAATATAAAAAACAATAAAAATAAGGTGGAAAATCGAAATGGATACATAGAAAGGAGAATGGAGAGCTTTGCTCGGATTTTTCGATCTCCTTGTATAGTGTCAAATGAGGGAGATGATTTGCTAAGTCGTAGTACAAAAAAAAAATCAAGACAAAGAAAAGTGATAACTCAATCACTATAATAGATATTGAAGGATGAGGACAATTATTCTTGTAATGAAAGACTTATTTGTCCCTTAAACCAGAAGGAAGGAGCATAATAATAAGTAGAAGAACAAAGAACAAGTTTTACATGGAGCAAGAAGAACACTTTAATCTTTTTCCTAAGATTTATAGTTAATGGTGATGAATTAAAACAATAGAATAGCCTCTGACCTAAATATTTAGTAGTGCATCTTGTAGGAAAGAAAGTAAGTTTAGGATCTAAACCCTATTTAAGCTTAAAAATAATATATTTGTATTTTAAAATATTAAATGAAAAACATATATTTAGTTTTTAAGATTTGGGAAAATCTTTACACCCGAGAAGAAAAAAAAGGTTAGTAAATTTTATATACCAGATCAATTTTTTAACTTTTTTTTCTTAAAAATTTGAATTTCAATTTTTTTTCTTAAATAATTTTACTTGTTCTCAAATCATTTGTTCATGTCAATGAAATGCAGTTTTTAAATTCTAAAATTCATTTTCATATAAAATCTTAAAATATAGAATTCGATAGTGATAATTGATTTATACATTGTTTTTTTAATTTAATTTTCTTTTATCAAACTCTACTTTTATCATCTCCAAGGTAAGAACTCAATTTTGAGTTTCTAACTCTTTTAATGGATTCCTCCTTGTCATATAAGATTTAAAAATACTCACTAATTTTTACTTGTGATAGAATCTAACTTGAATTCTTAATATTACTGACTAGTTTTTACTTGTGATAGAATCTAACTTAAATTATATTTTTTTAGCGAGTGACATTTTATATTTTCACTCACATGGGATAACTTTCATTTTTAATTTAAAAATTATTTTTTAATGATTAAACAACCTTGTTTGCAGTTGTTTATATAAAAACTCTATAAGAATATTCATTTGCTCCAATGAATTTTTGAGTAGTTTAACTTTAAGAATCTAATAAACAACTCTCGCTAAAGAGATGCTCAAGGTTAATAATTTGAATGACAAGGACAAAAATTAAGACATGGGTATCCAAATTTACACTCATCATCAGTCTTATAAAAGAAAACAACAACTTTTTGTAATTAAATTTGACTTAAACCTATCTAGCAAATAAACCAAGTAAGATAAAGGTTACTAACATATTTTTAAACACATTCTTAATTATTAGTAAAAATTTATTAAAAATATAAAATTTTATAAATTCTACTTCTTATTTAATAAATCTCATTTATAATTTTATATTTTTTAATAAATTTTAATTAATATAAAAAATATGTTAGAAAGCGTATTAGAAACCCTCGGCAATCCAATAACCAAATCTGAGTACTCAATATAACTTGGCATAGGCTGGGACCACATGGATTGCGACTCTAATTTTATTAAACCCTTTTTTATAAGCAAGACAACAAGACAAATTGTACAAAGCATGCGTTGAAAAGATTAAGCAATTATATATGCTGATGATTACGTGTTTGCTAGGTAATCTATACACTATTTCTCCTTATCGTACCTATAGTTTTTATTCTTTTTAAGTGAATGAAGGTATAAAGTATTAAAGTATAAGAACTATATGGTTTATTTTCTCATAATCTTAATTAATTTTAAATTTTAAATTATTTTTTTTAGTTCATTCCTACATTTTCAAAAATCATTTATTTTAGTTATCACATTACATAATAAATGAATTACATATAATCCTATATGATGTATATAATTAAAATAAAATAAAATTATTAACTATAAAATTTTCTTCTTTAATATTCTTTATTTTTCAACAACCTGACCTACAAATAATGATTTGTATGTTGTTTATTATCTAAGATAAGGAACTAAATTAAATGTTTAAAAAACTGTAAGAATTCAAACAAATAATTTTAAATTTAAAAAATAAAAATAAAAATAATCTAAATTTAAAAATCAAAATATATTGAAGCTAAAATAAATAAATACTTAAATGAGAAGGGTTAATAACACTTTCTCTAATACATTTTTTAACACGTTTTATAATTAGATAAAATTTATCAAAAATTATAAAATAAAAAAAAGTTTCGTTGGTAATTCGTACTTAATCTAAGCATTAAAATAAAATATTAAATCATATTTTATCACCTAAAAATTTATTAAAATCATAATCAACCTAAACTTGAATAAAATAATTTTAAAAATTGCACTTATATATTATTATTTATTAACGAACTCTATGTTTCAACAAAGTTTTCAAAAATTAGTATTATGATTTATTCTTTACAAAATCAAGTTTCTTTTAAAAAAAATATATAAAATCAAAATGGATTTAATCAACATGCCAAATGTTATGAAGAAAAGTATTAGTCATATTTTTATTTATTTTACTTTAATAAATAATGGATATGTTATCTGTATTATTTGCTATGTAATTGTAACTATACCTACTTTTTCTTGTTTTGTGTTTCTTTAACTACTTTTCTTTTATGTAAAAACCTAATTCCCAATTATTGTGTCTATCCAGAACATGGTTTATCATAATATGTTATGATATATAATTATATGTTCAACTAGAAGAAGAAAAATTAAAATGAAGACGGAATTTTGTTACGGAAAGATTTTCCATCTCAAAAATATTATTTTGTGATAAATTTTGGGACAAATTTTTTGTCATAAACTTTTTCTAAAAAAAATTGTTAGTTTAGGAAAAAATTTGTACTTTATTACAATTTTGAGACTGAATTATGTATGTCTCGCAATTATTAAACAAAATTATGGATCATACGTAATTTTGGGACGAAATCTATATTATGTGCAATTTGTTTTACTACCCTGTCCACGTGCCCTTTTTATAACGGAAATTTGTCATATTTTTTTCTCCATAACCTAATATGAAATTATAAACTTATTTATTCCATTAAAAATATAAATTTATTTATTTCTTACATTAACCATATAAATTTATTTATTTATTATATTTATTTTTAATTAGAATATTTTTATTTATTATATTTTCTTAAATAATTTGTTAATTAATAAATTAAATCATTAACTTAGTCTTTTTATTTATTTATTTAATTTAATTTAATATATTTATTATTAAAAAATACAATTTAACCTCTTAATTTTTAAAGTCGATGCAATATTGTTCTTTTCATATAATAAACAGGAAGAAATAATGATGATTTTAAACACCGATAATTTTTAGTCATTATTATAATAATTTTTTTATTAATTTTAAAATAATAATAAATATTATAATTTTAACATAGTGGTAGTTTTTAACTGAGACGATGATAAATTAATTTTCCTGAATTAAAAAATTATAATACTATAGTAAAATTATATAATTTAATAATTTTTACTTATAAAATAGTTTAAAATTATAGTAATTATTATTTCATTAAATTTTATTTAATTATCTTAAAATTATACTACTTTAATATTTGTTACTTATATACTATTTATAATTTTATTTATATTAATATTATAAATTTTATAAAAATCATATTTTTATATTTGTTGTAATATAAAATTTAAAATATAATGTTAACTCCTTTTAAATAATACAGTATAATATAATAATATAAATTAAATATTTAAAATGTACTTTAAATTATAATTTTATTATCATTTTATTTTTAATTTTAAAAATTATCATTAAAATTAACTAGCCTCTCTGCAATTGGGCCGGCCCAGCGGACCAATCTGCTCCAGGAGAAATGCAGCCCATAAATCAATGGAGAATTCGTTAAGTCAGTTACGAGTTAGTTAGGAGGTAGCATGCAGCACAAGCAAGCCACCTATGTGTATCCACCTATGTGTATCCACCTGTGCATATATATAAGCCTACCCCAGGATTAAGGGGGTTCTTTAGATCAACAACCTGTACTCTAGGGCAAGAACAGTGGCGCACATCGTGGGACCTTGGTGAAACTTTTCTCGATGCCCGCAAGATTGAGAGACCAAGTGCGGAGTTTAGGATCTACGGAAGAAGAGAGGAGGGGCGATGCTCATGACACGGAATCAAGCAGCAAGTTCTACCAATGAAGGTGAGGAAGATACCCTGCAAAGGCTACTTCGGGCAATGGCATCACTGCAAGCATGTAGCGACGAGCAATTCCAGCTCAGTACAGAGGTAGAGTAACGATAACTTGAAGTGGAGGAGAGACATCGCCAAGCTAAAGAGCGGCATCTAAAGGCTATGAAGGCGCCCGAGTAAAGGGAAAAGGAGCTTCGTCGCCAGATAGCATTGATGAAGGCAGTTGTCGAAAAGCCAGGAGGAGAGGCAATGCCGATGCCCGCTGCCCAAGTTTTCTGGGGCCAACCATTCAATGAGGAAATTGACGGGACCCGATTCCCATGAATTTTCGTGAAGTAATCGTAGAGCCATTTGATGAAACCCAATATCCTCATACTCATCTTCAATCTTTTCAAACCTAAATGTACATTAGTGGAGGAAATGACCTCTTTAGTAGCAAACTATTCCAAAGCACCCTACGAGGAGTGACTATGCATCGGTTAGCAACTCTCCCATCCTGCTCCATTAGATCATTCAACAACTTGGCCGCCTTATTTGTCTCGTAATTCGCGACAAACAAAATAAAATGACTAGAGGTGGCCGATCTATTCGATATCAAACAAACAAAGGGCGAGAGCCTTAAGAGTTATTTGACTCAATTCAATAACGCAACGGTTCGGGTAAATGACCCAGACGAGAAGTTATTCGTAAAATCCTTTCAGAAGGGGTTGAGAGTAGGCCAGCTCAGTGACTCCCTGGCGTTGAGGAGGCCATAGAGCATGGAGGAGATAAGGAAGCGAGCTGAGAAGCACATCGAGGTTGAGGAGGATCAAGCAGACTCGCTAGAGGCTGAGCGACAGTTTGACCCGTGAGAGCTGAGGCCCGTAATTCCCGAAGGTTAGAAAGGGGAAGCAAAGCCCCCGGTCCAGTCCCGGCCAAGGGACTATCCCCTGAGCTTCACCCCCTTGAGAGAGAAGTGAGCACAAATACTGCGTGAGATATGCCACACGCGGTTGCTAAAGTTCCCAAAGGAGGTGAAGGCTTGAGTGTTGGGATGCAACCGACAGGACTGGTGCAAGTTCCACAAGCCATACGGCTACTCCACAAAGGAGTGCTGAACTTTACAGAAATAGATTGAAAGGCTAATCCAAGAGGGACACCTAGGTCGTTACGTTTTGGGCAAAGGCGAGAAGGATCATATGAGCTTGAGGTCAACCAGAAAGGAGGCAGAGGATGAGTCGCACGGAAATGGCCGAGACGATACGAGGTGAGAGGAGAGATGGAGGGAGAGAAGTAGATCAGGGCAAAGAGCTAATACCTGACATCGAGGTGTCATCACCACCATCTCAGGGGGAAGTGCCAGCATGATGTAGATACGTCCTACAACATAATCATGGGAAGGTCAGTTCTGAACAAGTTGGGAGTGGTAGTCTCTACACTGCACTTGTGTATGAAGTACCCAGTAGGACAGGAGATGGGCAGAATATGGGCTGATCATCGAGTAGCTCGGCGGTGTTATGAAGATAGCCTAAAAATAGGATCCCAACCTTTTTGGGCGAAAGAGCCGATTGTCAATGTTTTAAACCTTGACTTGGATCTCGATTGTGAGACTGAGCATGAGAGGCCTCTTCCAATCGAGGACTTGAAGGAGATCAAGATAGGACCTTCACCAGCCCACAAGACCAGGATAGGCACAACATTATCAAAGGAAGAGGAGAGTCGTCTCGTGTCCTTTCTCTGGATGAACAAGGATGTATTCGTGTGGTCCCCAACCGACATGCCAAGGATTGACCCGGAGTTCATGTGCCACCACCTCTCGGTATCGCCAAGGTCACAGTCGATCACCCAAAGGAGGAGGAAGTTAGGGGAGGAGAAGTGAAAGGCCACCAGAGAGGAGACAAGCAAGTTACTCGTAGCAGGGTTTATCGAGGAGGTATAGTACCCTACATGGCTGGCCAACGTAGTCATGGTAAAGAAAGCCAACGGTAAATGGCGGATGTGCACGGACTACACCGACTTAAATAAAGCCTGCCCCAAAGATCCGTACCCATTACCCAACATCGACCGATTGGTGGATGGGGCATCAGCCTTCGCCCTTTTGAGTTTCAGCATATTCCAAGTACAATCAAATAAGAATGCATCCCCATGGCGAGCTTAAAACCGCCTTCATAATTGACTTGGGGGATTTTTGCTATAAGGTGATGCCATTCGGATTGAAAAACATAGGGGCAACGTACCAACGCCTGATGGAAAAGATCTTCAAGGAAGTAATAGACACGGACGTGGAGGTGTACGTAGAAGATATGGTGGTGAAGTCCACGACGACAGGTGAACATTGCAGCACCTTGGAAAGAGTTTTCCAAGTCTTGAGAAAACACTAGCTTAAGTTGAACCCAGAGAAGTGCTCCTTTGGGGTCTAAGCAGGAAAATTCTTGACTTTCATACTGATTGAGAGGGGTATAGAAGCTAACCTGGAAAAGTGCCAGGTCGTCATCAACATGAGGAGTCCACAGACCGTGAAGGAGGTCCAACAACTAGTTGGAAGAATCACGACTTTATCTCAGTTCCTGTCCTGGTCAGTTGGGATGGCCATATCCATTTTCAATACCCTCAAGAAAGGAGAAAATTTTGCGTGGATAAAAGAAAGCGAAGAGGCCTTTCTGAGGTTGAAAGCAATGTTGATAGCCCTTCCAACCCTCATGAGGCCAACCTCAGGTATACCTCTTTTGGTTTACATATCTGTATCTGACGATGTCGTTAGTGCAGCAATAGTCCAAGAGAAGGAAGGAAAGCAGCATCCAATTTATTTTATAAGCAAGGTCCTGTAGGGCCTGGAAACGAGGTTCCAGAGAATTGAAAAGGCAGCCCTGCCCTCGTAATCACCTCTAGGAGACTACACCCTTACTTTCAGGGGTATAACATAGTCGTCCGAACAGACCTACCCATCAAACAGGTGTTACGAAAATCGGACCTAGCTAGAAGGATGGTAGCGTGGAGCATCCAGTTGTTCGAGTTTGACATCTCTTATGAAAATAGAGGTAATACCAAAGCTTAAGCACTAGCTGACTTCATCATTGAGATGATGACAATGGGACAAGCGGTTAGTGAAGACAGGGAGTGATTCTTGTCTGTAGATGAGGTGTCCAATGAGGCAGGAAGTGGAGTAGGCATAATATTGAAAGGCCCAAATGAAGTATTAATTGAACAATCCTTACACTTCGAGTTTAAGGCCAGTAACAATCAAGCCGAGTACGAAACATTACTGGCCAGGATGAAGCTAGTATCAATGTTATACATGTGCAATCAACAATAAAAAACATGTTCATGACGCTAAGTTAGGCCACCAAAAAAGGAAATACATTTTCAATCAATCAAAAATAGGTAATATAGATTCAAGGATAGGCCTTAAATTGCACATTAGCCTTTGAAGTAGTCTTTGTCTTTCCTTTTGCCTCCACCTTTGCATTGGTGGTAACTCTTTTTGCCTTTTCCTTTATCTTGGTAGACGTTGTCTTTGCCTTTGCATTTGTTGTACCCTTTATTGTTACACTTTCCTCTACCCCTAAACTTGATTGTACTACTATATTAAGTGTTGATATCCACATGTCCACAATATTATTGAATTGTTAGGTTCATGCATTTCATCCATAGCTAATATGCAAACCCTTACACTTTGTTGAATATCTACACTTGCTTTGACTTACTCCACAACATTTACATAAATATTGACATTGTTTTGGAGTGTTGTCATAGATTATTGTAACTGTTTTAGTCTTTTCACATGTAGAGAACCATTGTTATATAAATTGTGTGAATAAATTAACTAAAAAATTTGCAAAATTTGTATACTATGCCATTAGGAGTACTAGTAGACTCTTTAATGAGGTCCCTTATATTGTGCATTATCAATTATTTATTGTTCAGCTGAAACTATTGACCGAGCTTACTAAGCATGTCCTATGGTCTTAAAATAGTTTCCCTTACTAGTTCATTTCCTTCTTCTGGTGTTGTACTTTCAACATTCATAGACTGAACAACTTTCTTTGGCTTCCTCTAAAATTGAACATATAAAAATAAAAAAACATGTCACTAAAATATGAGAAAATGAATTTAAATATTTAGAAACAGTTTAGAAAAATCTTTGCAAAGTTCTATTGTTGTAGTCATTTTTGTCACATCTAATGCATATATATGCATTAACCAATCCTCCTAATCTTTGTAGGATTATGATCCTCGTCCATTTCCTTTCTTCTCAATATTTTTGGCCTCCTAGGTCCTATTTTATACTAGGGTGGTATCATTTTTTCACATTATACCTTAGGCCACATGTCTTGTCCATTAATTGGACTAATGCTAAAATTATAACATTACTCATATGTGCTTCTTAAGTAACATTCATCAATATAATTCTTAAGATTCTCCCCTTTTATGATAAAGCCATTGCATGTTTACATGGTATCCTTGTCAATTCCCAAAAATTACATGTGCAACTTCTTTTCACTAAACCCATAACAAACCTATTTACAATGTGCATGTGTGTGACTTTAAACTTATCATGTTTAACACATGTAGAAAACAAATTCTCACTATGCATTACCTCATTGTCTAATCTTTTCCTAGGCTTAGGCATGATTTTGTGTTGCGACTTACTGTGATTTTGTGTAAGGATTGCTATTCTAATCATTAGGTAAGTTCTAATCCACTCACACATGGTAATAATAGGTTTGTCTCTAGCAATAAGAATTGTAATGTTAAATGTTTTCGAAATATTTGTTCATCACTACATCACATTTAGGATATAATGAAAAGGCATGCTTGTACCATACTTTGTTGGTACACCATCAATCATTGTTTGACTTTCACATCTATTTGTTTAAGCTCATTCATCTTCTCTCAAGCTTGCTTTTATAAGTCACTTTGGCAATTGCAATCATCAAATCTATTATTAAGGTTCCACCTCCAAAATTCTTGAAATGGACATACAAATTCCTCAAGCACAGCCTATGCTCTACACTTTTATACATTTATTCAAAAACAAGAATTAAACCCTGCAAAAAAATTACAAACATTTTGTTTAAGTAAAGCCAAATAATTAGTAATGAATTTTAGATTTTTACCTTTTACTTAAACACCAATTTTCTTTCTTGTCCAATATCATCCAATAACAATTGCAAGAACTAACTCCACGAATCTTTGGTTTTGGTTTCAACCGCACCAAAAGCTGGTGGAAATATTGATCATTGAGATCTCTTCCAACAACTACCTAAAGCTACCTCTCATATCTGTCTTCAAATGATATCTATCCACTCTAATAAATGGTCTACATGCATCTACAAAACCTTTCTTGTATCCATCAAAATAAAAGTAAAATCTTGCAAATCTAGGTTGAAGTGTCAAGCAAGATTTGTCAACACCAATCTTGCATTTGTACCTACAGAAGCTCTCTTTCACTTTGCCAAATAACTGCACAATAAAGTGTATTGATATGTTGCATCACCATCCACCATTTTATTTTTACTAATAACTTCCATGAAACCTTAAGTTAGTGCAACAAATTTTCATTTGTTTATTATTGAAGGGATAATCATAAAATTGACTTCTTGGTTATTGCTTAGATATGTTAGTCACTTAATATTTTAGCTAGTTCTTACTATGTTATATTAAAATTGTTATTGCCTCTAATTTTTTTACTTGAACAATTTTTTGTAAATGTATTGTGTGTCAATCTACAAGAAACCAACAAGTTAGAATACATGATTTTGAAAAAAAAAATCTTGACATAAAGTTGTCATTGGAAAACTAAAGCTTTATTGACCTTGTTACTCATGATCTTGAAATCAACTTTAGGAAGCGACTATACGCATAAAACATTGAAACATTTAAATTGAAATGCATTGATAAAAGTTATATTGAGATGTGTAATGACAGAATTCCAATAGATAACCAATTAATGCTATAAAGATTTAAAATCATGCATAGTTTTTGGAGAGAAAATATAATGAAAGTGGAAAATATATACAAGCACACATTTAAACGTCTTCTTAAATCAATTGCTTTAGATGTGATGGATTTGAATGGAGATAATATTCATGTGGGTGATTTTACTACTAAAAGTGATGTTATAAATGCCACTCATAGTTATGATTAAATCTGATTACCTTTTGGAATATGTAGTTTAAGTTATTAGTACCTATTATTTTGGTTGATTGATGAAACTTATGGATTTTAGATTATTTTAGGATAACTTAAATAAAGCTTATGATGAAATAATTATATTTAAAATTTGGATAAATACATTTTAGTTTCATATGGATAGATCTAGTGAAATTCAATTAGTATTCGTGAATTATTTCTAATTATTTTTGTAATTTTGTTATGCTTATCAAAAAATTATTATAATACAAAAAATGCACAAAATTTTCAAAAACATTTCCAACAAAATTTAAAGCAAAGCATTTTGTTCTAGATATATTAAATTTGTCACAAAATACTTTAATTATTTTTTACACAAATTTATGATGAAATTTTATTTTAGTAATTCTGTCACAAATTTGTGATAAATATTGTTACATAAATTCGTCCCAAAATTACGACACAATGGAAATTCCACCTCATAATATATGTCACGAGCAAAATTGTGACATTTTTTTGTTGCAAATTTTATCTCACACTAATTTTAGGATGAAAATTTTAGCAAATGCGTGACATAAAATTTTTTTTCCAAATGATTTTTTTTTGCTTAAAGTGATTAGGAAAAAATGAAAACTTATATTTTCTATTTGTCTTAAATAAATTTTTTGTCCTATATATACATTTCTTTTCAATTTTAGTCACTGCAACAAATTCTTGTCAATTTTAATCTTTAAAAAATAATACTTTTTGCCTTTTGTCCTTATTATTTGACTTCAGTTTTTGTAATTTTGGTCCATGTTGAATTAGTCGTTATAATATGTTGGCTATTACTGAACTCATGGATCAACAAACAACAAAGAAAAATAATTAAGCTTCCAAATTGGGGATTAAAGTTCAAAAATACAAAATTGATAGAAGAAATTTTAAATATGGAATAAGAAAAGGATGAGAATTCGCCACTAGTTCATAAAAATAGATAAAAATGGTAGAAATTCGCCACAAGTTCCATGAGATCTTAATGAGAATGGGTTCTTGTTCAAGATAAGGAAGAGAAAACTCTTAAGTTACTTATAAAGCAAGTTTCATTCAATTGCAAAAAATGATTAAGCTAATTACATTAGAGTCTTATATAGGTTATGTTAATCCTAATTAACTAGCCTAATCTAATCCTAAGATTAATCTAGAAGTCCATCTAAAGAGGCCTAAAACACAAGCCTAAAAATGCTCCTAAAATCTTGACAGTATTTTAGTGACAGAAATTTCCATCACTAAATGTGTTTTTGACTAGTTTGGACCTTTTGCCTCACATGCAAGCAAAGCAACGAAATTACAAGTAAGCAACACTAAACTAAAGTGATGTAAAGGTTTGAAAAATAGTTTACATAAGACAAAATGACACTTCATTAAGGAATACAAAAGTAGACAAGTATTGGGCTCTCCTTGACTCTTAAGGAGACTCATCTCTTTTTGAACTTCTTTGTGAAGTTTCATCAAGCTCCCACCTAGTTATGAGACCTGTCAAGGCTTTGTTCCTATGTCCTTCAAGCTCCCTTGATGGCTTTGATCATGCCTTTACATTCATATCAACTATATAAATTTTGGTCCTTGTGACAAGTTGACTAAATTCATATTTTAGGGACTAAAATCAATATAATCAACATGTTATAAAAACTAATTCAATATGGATCAAATTTTATTGAGAATAAAGTTAAATAACGAGTATAAAAATATGGATCAATATTTTTTTTGGCATGTTTAAACACTAAAATTTTGTCATGTTTAATCAATAAGAAAATAATACTAAGTTTGACATTATAATTATATATGATATAAGGTACAAGAGTCACAACCAAGGCAATTATGCATTGCATGACAAAAAAAGACAATTAAAGTTAAGAGAAAATAATAAAAGTTAAAATTTGAATAATGAAACAATATTATGAATCTCATATACATGTGACATCATATATATATATATATATATATAAAAGCACTACCAAAAAAAAAGAGACCATTAACCATGATTTTGGTAATTGTGGATAGTAAAAAATAAAGTTACAAATTTGTTATGATGTCATATTGCAAAATAATTCCCAAATAATTTCTTTTTTAACTCTTTCCATCCTTTATCCAATCTTTCTTTCCTTCATTTAGAGACTCATTCACTTCGAAGTCACTATCTTTCTTTCCCTCCTTTAGAGCACTCATTACTTTTGAAGCAACCACCACTATTTAACATTCTCTCCAAAACCACCATCGTCAAGCAAACCTATATGAATCAATATTCAAAATATGGTATGAAATGTTACACATCAAACAACCTTAAACTTAGAAATTTGCTTGTCCTCCTGCAATCACTATAGGGCTAACAATTACTATGCAATCCAATGAATAAGGCCCAAAGAAATAGAAGTACAGACAACTAATCATAATTAAAGCTTAGCTCTATAGAATTAATGCTTACACTAATAAGGTTACACACCTTGCCACTCAAGTGTTTAAGGATTAAACAATTTCACTCAAACTTACTCAGTTAAATATCCTATGATGGGCTTGATAAAGAACCTTATCTCCACTAAAATAGTCTAAGAATACAAATTAATCACAAGGTCTTTTATTGAGTTGTAATGGGGCGAGGATTGAAACATTAAGGTAAGGAATTGAAGGGAAATAAATTCAAAGGGCTTAATCATTCAAAATAGTCTTAATATCCTATTGGAATATATATTAAGCAACACAATTTATAACAGTGCATTTCAATCTTAATTTTCTATACTTCCTTTCTCCCATTTTCTTTTCTAATTATTCAAACATTTCCTTTTAAAGTTGAAATATAATTTTGGCCCTTTCTTTTTAGTTTTTAGTTTAAGTTTGGTCCTCTAAGTTTAAAAAGTTTCATTTTAGTCCTTTAAATTATCTTTTTTATATCAAATTAGACTTTCCAACAATTTTTTGTACTAAAGATTTAATTTTGCCTAATGCAGCATCACTCACCGTCTACCATATGTAACTAAGTTGAGCAAGAGAAAACGACTATCTTGATCTAATATACACACTTTAAGGGATCGAAATAAAACATTTAACAATTAAGGGACTAAACTAAAACAAAAAATTAAATGAAGGACAAAAATTCTATTTTATCCTTCTTTTAATTTCACCACTTTTAATTTTTCCTCTCTTTTCTTTTTAGAATTTCTTTTTCAAATTTTCGCAACTTTACATAGCACGTCAAACTTAACACTAAGTTACCATAATATATTCCATTAAGTACTAAGAAGTATAAAAAATATAACAAGGCACCAAAGGAAATTATACAAAGTAAGGCTCAGTAGGGCAACTAATGGCGAAATTCAATTTTAGCTCAAGGGCCTAAAAACACAAATACTTAAGTGCCTTAATCGTGTTAATTCATATAATCAAGACTTTATAGCCTCAAAGATGTTTCAAAGCAAATTCTAGAGGATAAAATAATTAGAAGTTTACACTCAAGTAAGGAAATAGAGATAAAAATATGAAATGAATAATTCCCTAATCAAGGATCAAATCTCACGTTTATAGCTCAAGTTCATGTAAAAATTCAAATAGGAGAACTTATGTTAATTCTCAACTTACATAAAGATCATATAATATCATATTTCTATTATAAGACTCAACATGTTGGGCACCCAATTCAGTGGATTTAGAAAATAAATCACCAAGCATACTGAGATAGGGTAAAGTTTCAGGGTGATTCGATGCTAAAACAAGTGCTATGAGATCTACAACCCTAAACAATATGTAAGACAACAATAACACAATATGTAAATGAGTCTTAAGAATTGATCTTAAAAATGAAAAGAGAAGTATATAAATACAAGCCCCTAAATAACCCCAAGCTTAAAACTTACATTGTCCTTTTTATAATAGATGGACACAAGAAGGGGAAGGGTTGAATTGTATTCTTTAAAATTTTTGTAAATCTTTTTCTTTTATAAATATTGCATTTGTTAAGATCAAAGGATTTAAAAACTTTGTTTCAAAAGAGATTTTTTAAAAATATGTTTAGATGAAGAAATATTTAAGAGGGCAAACGTGTAATATAAAGAGATAAGGAAGAGATAACCACTCAAGGTTTTTATATTGGTTCATATGTTAAAAGACTACATCCAATCCTTATCAAACTATCAAGCTTTTTCACTATAAGCAAGAAATCTTTTGCTTACAAACGATCCACATGCAAGCCAACCTAAGCTTATACCCAAGTAGTCTTTCAATTGTCTCTTCAAGCAATCTTCCAAGTTTTCTTTTACAACAAACTTCTTCAGTCTCAATCCACTACATAAAATAAGTATTTAGAAAAGGGAAACTCTTATCATCTAACAAACATATATTCATATTAGAGCAAGTCTAAGTTTTAAGGTAGAGAGCTATATTTTACAATAAAGAGCTTATAAGAATTATACACTTAAATCACACTTGGTTGCATTAGTCTATCTAACACTAGGGTATAAACAGAACTTCTTGAAAGGATTAGTTGTTGAAGATCTTTAGAGTTATTTCCTTTGTAATTTTAAACTATAACTTTTGAGTCTGTAAAGGCATTGGATCATTTAGTGCTTGCATTAAATTCTTTTCACCAACTAGTTACTCTTGATATGATAAAGTAGTGTGCTTATCTTTACTTTAGGCAAAGTAGTCGTGTTGTTCTGACTCTACTTTTTTTTCAAAAGATGCATTGATAAGAGTTGTTGGACAATGTGGCCTGATGTGATGTTCATTGATAATTTTTAAAATGATGTCCTAAAAGCTTATAAGTATTTTATATAAAATAACCAATTATATATTTATTAAATGAAATGTTGCATTTTAGTCATGCTATCATTTGATATCTAAAGTAATTCATTCTTAAGAATAAACGATGTGTATAAAACGTATAAGATTATTGTTTGATGGATTAGATGGAAGTTAAAATGTGTTTTATTGTTCTTATGAGATCCTTTTTCATTCTTTGTAAATATGTGATAATCTTTATTAGTTTGTTTTCACGCTCAAAACTCTTTTGAGGGTCTAATAATCTCCCCTTTTTAATGATGACAAACAAGCTGGCTATTCATTTATTCTTTGTAAAACATAGGTATGGAAAAAAATTGAATAAAAAATTAAATAAGTCAAACATGTATTTCTCAAATCATTGAGTAAAAATATCATATCATGATTTATTACATGCTATATAATTTAAGACTTATACTAGTTATATCATCATATCATACTATTAAATAATCAAAGCATATATCATTAGAGCATACTATGAGATAGTCAGAGCATATATGTATATAAAATTGTCATGATGAAAAGGATATAAACATAAGTATAAAAAAACAAAAAAATAAGTGTCAAAATATCAAAATACTCCCCCTTAGATAAATACTTAAATTTTTTCTTCTCATATACTTCTCCCCCTTTTGGCATTAGCAAAAAGCTTAATCATCAGAGTTTGAGTCCGAGTTGATTGCAATTTTCTTAGCCACCGTTTTAAAAGTTTCATGAGATCCTTTTGAGCTTCTTTTTTTTTATGCAGATTGCATTCATGGTAAACTTCACTCTTTAGAGTTGATATCGTTTGTCTTAGAGAAACTACTTCAACTTCTAGCTCTTATGTAGAAATTGGAGTGGAGGTAGTTAATTCAAACCTGAAATTTGAGTAAGACAATTTCACAAAAGAGGGAAAAAAGGTAAAGGAAGTGTAACAAAACTTAGTTTGAAGGGGAACAAGTTGATTGTTAAGGGTTGGGGAACCAAAGCATGATGGTAGATAGAGCAACAAATGATGGCTAGGTGCATAACTTTGATACATAATTCTTATGGCTTTTTCCACAAGAGTCAAACCAGAAGTGTGTACCATCTCAGTTTTTGTTCTATTTTATTATTGGTTAATATTATATTTTATTAATTATTATTAACAAATAATTTAATTATTTTATAATAAAATAAATAATATTTTGGAAGAAATGTATGTTAGGTTTTAATTAATTAAATTAAAAAAATAAGTCATTTAAATATGGTAAAAGCTTAAGTCCCACATTGGACAATATAAGCTCATGCATCACCTCCTTCTCTTATATAAGGAGTGAGATGGCTTAAGTCCTATGTTGGGCAATATGAGCTCATGTATCATCTTCTTCTATATAAGGAGTTGGATACTGATCAATAAAGAAGGAAAGAGAGCCTATAGACAAGTTGGGTTTGATGCAAAGCATTGAACCCATGATAGTTTAATCTTTCTTATCTCTCAAAACTTCCACAAGTGATATGGGGATTGTATGTTTAGGTTTCGCGTGGGAGCACGCTTGTGCTCAAGGAGTTGTGAGACCCACTTTGGGGCTATATAAGGGAGTGACTAGATGAATTGTAAAGACCTTTTGCTATTGAGTTAATTTTCCTAAATGCATGATTTCAAATTAGAGAGTGGAGGAAGGAAAGCCTTTTGAGGACAAGAAGAACAACCTTGAGGAACATGTTTTCTATGCCTACACCTTTTTAGGTAAAGGGAAGTGAGAAATCTTACTCAAAGGTGCGGGTATAACTGTGGGTAGAGGGGTTGGCTCCAGACCTCGCTTGCTGTTTATGTTTGATTGTCTCTATTAATTGACAAAATGTTTAGTTATTTTCCCGTGGTTGCTTGTGTTTGACCGCCTATGTCAATTGTAGAATGTTTAATTATTTTTTATTGGTTGTTTGTGTTTGACCTCCTATGATTGACAAGGTGTTTAGTTGGTTGCCTGTTGGTTGTTTATGTTTGAATGTCTTATTGACAAGGTGTTTAATTATATGCTTATGATTGATAAAGTGTTTAATTGTTTGCCTATTGGTTGTTTGTATTTAACTATCCTATGATTGACAAAGTGTTTAGTTGTTTGCCTAGTTGGTTGTCTATGTTTGACTACCTCTATGATTGATAGCGTTTGGTTGTTTGTTTGTGGTTTTTTGTCTTTGTCAATTGATAGAGTATAAGGCTATTAGCATCTTGATCATGGATTAGGGGTTTTCTCCCTAAAACCCAAGTTTGTATGTCTTAATTCCTTGAAGGGAGAATCAAGTTAATGACTTTTACCTATGGTTAAAGATTGCATGTCTTGGTTTCTCGAAGGGATAACCAAGTTAAGTACTTATAATTGAAATTGTATGAAACTATGTGATATGTCTGTATATGTTGTGATATATTGAATTCAAGACATGATGAGTCATGATACACATTTTAATAATAATTAAGAATGACGGTATGTGACATGAAAATGAGTATTAAGGATAAATGTCCTCGAAGGGTGATCTAGCCTGTGAGAGACAAGAATAGTCCTCATTGGCCCAATGTTGAAAGTGGAAAATGACTAAATTGAACTATATTTCATTCATCATTTAATGAAATGAATGTGCAAGGAAGTAGACTCAAACTTGAGTAGTAAGATCACTATACCTCCTATGGGCTAATCGGTATGAAAATGCCAATGGTCATGACTAATCCCACAAGTCAAGAGAGACAATGCAAGCCAAGTAATACCTGATGTACTACCAAAGGGCATCATGCTAGTGTGGGATGACCAACAAAGAGGTTGAGTTGCACGCCCCCAACCTACTTTCCTGGGTCACTGAATGGGACTTGGAGTAGTACTAGGAGTGCATTATTATCATTCATGTGTGTGGATTGTTCATTTTCTATCTTGTAAGTAATTATGTCATTGTTTGTTACTTAAGTCAAGAGAGACGATGCAAGCCAAGTAATACTTGATGTACTACCAAAGGGCATCATGCTAGTGTGGGATGAACAACAGAGAGGTTGAGCTGCATACCGCAACCTACTTTCCTAGGTTACAGTTGATACCAAATGGGATATGGAGTAGTACTAGGAGTGTATTATTATCATTCATGTGCATATGTGGATTGTTTATTTTCTATTTTGTAATTGTGTAATTATGTGTTACTTACATTGTGCTCGTACTATGAGCTTGAGTAAGGTATATTTCTCACTCTTTCTATTATATTATTTATATTTTGGTTGAATACTACCTTGTACATAACAATTAGTAGGAGCATGAGGATTGAGCTAGACTCCTCATTTTACTACTTTTCTTTTAGTTTCATGTATTTTTGGATTTGATGCTCTGATAGGACATGTAATATCGGGGTGGTTGTAATTACTTTATGATAGTATGTTTTGGTTTATATTTGATGACTCCTACAATGTTAGAAATTGGCCGTTTGGAGTGCCAATAGGGATACATGTTTGTTTTTAAATGACATTATGTGAAAGCGTAATGTGAAATCCTTTACCAATTGATGTAGCATTGGGGGTAAAGGGTGTCACAAAGTGTGCTAAAAAGAATCAAAGTGTTGTTGTAGACAAAGACCATTAGATGCTTTGAAATTGTTATTTGGAAAGTACTCTTCTTCTTATGCATATAAATTGAATCTTTGGCCTATACTCATTTTCCTTGCCTTTACATATATTATGTAGGATCCTTCATTTTGGTCTTGAGTCCCAACTGCAGCTTCTACTAGGACAAATGATTGTGTCAAATTTTCCATCAATCAGATAAGGAAAAAGGTTATTGACTTTAGTGAACTTATGCTCGATCATATAGTAGGAGTGACAAACTCTTTTTCTTTCAACCCTAAAGAAATTTAAGATGTGCTCCAATTCCTTATCAAAATCAGTTGTCTTCCACTTGTGGAAGTTTGGAATTTCTTCGGGTTGAAACTCTAACTCCACCGGTAGCCTCCAAGTTTCAAACACTTAGGACCAACTCCTTCATGGATACACTTGGTAATATACTCTATTAGGTTATAGATTTTGGTGAAGGTTGGATAGTAGTGTTTGAAGTTGGTTTTGGGTGGTTCATACATTTAGAATTTAGAGTTTGGGGGGAATTGTTTATTGGTAGATTTGTATAGAAAGATAAAGCTAGGTAATTTAGGTGGTTGGGTGATGGTGCTTGGGTAGATGGGAAGATGAGGGTTGTAGGCTAAGGCTGGTGTATGGGTTAAGGGATCATTTTACCATGAGATAAACAATGAAGGGTTTAGAAAAAGGAACACCCATATCAATTATACAAGTGAGTTATTCTATAGTAAGACACTCAGCATGATCAACAGATGAAACAAATGTAGTATTCATAAATGCAAGCAACTTATTTTGTGCTTTAGCTTGCCACTTTGTTGGTAGTTGAGAAGAGCTGTCTTCTTTAAGAGCGTGAGACGATTCAACTGTTTGATAGGAAACAACTTCCAAAATTTCCTTAATTTCTCTAGAGGAACATGCTTCAAGAACAACTTCTACATGAGGATTGACTTCTTGAGAGATGACTAAGGCTTTTTCCAAAGAGAGCCTCTTCCTTCTACTTCAATTTCTCTTCTTCCTCCTTCTGCCTTTTGTATAAGGAAAATGCCTTCTGTAGTTTTCTTATTCAACATCTTTTGTTAATGTTTTTGGCATTGTTTGAGTGGCTTTAAACAACGAATTGACCTCAGTTGCTTATACGGTGACCTTAGACGCAAGAACATGCATAACAATTTCCTTGCTTCTCTTGCATCTTCTAATAAGACGAGGAGAGGGACAAAACATTTTGGTTTCAGCCCCCTTCTTAAAGCATTGGAAAATCGTCTCATGATCATCATCATTTGTTGGAGCATTAGATAAAGGAGTGTTAGTTGGTTGGGTTGGTTTGGGGTATTTGTTTTTTAGGGATATTTTAAGGGTTCTTTTAGGTCTTTGTTTAGATGGAGATTAGGTAGTGGGTGCATTAGATGATGGTTCAAGGTGTTTCCTTTTGGGGGTAAGTTTTGGTGGTATGGTTTGTTAAAGGGTGGCTAAGGTGTGAGGATTAGGTTGATTTTCTTTGGTGATGGGTTGGTCAGTAAAAAAAATAGCTAAAAGTTTGGGTGAGATGGTAGGGTAGAGTTTAGTAGCTTTTGGGTTGATAGATGGATTAATAGACAATCCAGTTCAAAAGGCATCTCCCACTTTGTCTTCAAGTAGTTTAGTGTTCACTCCTTTTGGTTGCTCAATATAAAAAGGAAAGAGCTTGTGCACTTCCATCTTCTTCAGAATCACCATGTTAATTTCAAATCCTATAAGTGAGATTTCTAATCCAGATTTGATAATTTTCATATCACTAAGGATTTTAATGAACAACATTTCAAAGGAGATAAGGTACTTAGCCTTATTAATGGAGTTGTCTTTGGTAGTTAGGGAAAAGATCCAATGATTCAAAATCATGTTGGGTTGATTAATCTTCTCCCCCACAGTAAAAAGTATAGGCATAAAACAATTTTTTGAGCACACATGGTCCTTTGCTCTATGTCTAGGGATCACTATATGGAACAAGATGTTGTGGAGAACTCTGCACATAGGCTTCAAATTGCTACTTGCCATGTATTTTTCGGCCTCGTTCTTATAAGATGAAACAACCCCCTCATTCCATATAAAGCTAAGTCCACTGTTTTTGAAGTAATCACCTCTCAATATTCACTAAAGATTCTACCTTCATCTTTGAACCCAGTGGCTGCTACAAGCACATTAGTAGTAATGATGATAAAGTCATCATCCACTTTTCCAACTAGCGCTCCATTCTTCACAAGTGAATCAACCCAGAATTTGGCATAAGGTGTGTGATACCATGTGCGTTTGAACTTTAGAGGGTTATATAGTTTTGGATTTTGAGTTTAAAAACTTAGAAAGGAGAAAGAAATTGTTTCATTGACAAGATAATTCATTAAATTTTGAAATAATTAGTATTAAATAAAAAAATAAAACAAAGTCAATTTTCAAAATCTGAAAATATATTTTTCCACTACAACATTAGACAATTAGTCCAAAAGTCAAATTTATTAAGATAAATGATTTGTGCAAATGACTCTATCATATTATGCTTATCAAATGATGCAATAAGGTTCTATAAAATGTGTCTGTTAATGAGTGCATGTGCAGATTATCTCTTATAAAAGAAAAACGCTCGTCAAGTAGAAGTTTCATGCATATGTAAGCTCATTAGTGATTTGTGTCAATGATCTTAAAATCAAAGACACATTTTTATAAATAATCTCTAATGAAATAATATCTAATTTCTATATGCTTTGCTTTTGAATTCTGAATGGGATGTTTGGAAAGGTTTATAGCACTTGTGTTGTCACCATATATGGGAATATTATGCTCAAAACTAGAGTAATATTCTAATTGATATTTTCTCTATAGAAGCTATAAGCAATAACTTGTTGAAATGTATTCAACTTTTGTTGTAGAGAGAACTATGGAGTTTTTCTTCTTGCTTGTCTATGGTATTAGACAAGGTACAATGAAATGACATCCTTTAGTGGAGTTTTTTCTTTCTAATCTATCTCCAGCATAGTCTACATCATGATGTGATTTCATAAACCATGGTTAATATGTTTAACCAGAGTTTTTTTTCTCATTTAACAACATATTTGATTGTTTAAATGTCATTTCCTATAGTAATAAGAGATGGTCTCAAGACATTAGCATTGTCTTTCTTTAAATGATATTTTCTCCCTTGTGTATATTCATGCTCGAATTGCTAACTTTCAAGTTCAGAAATTTCAATGTCTATCTCACCATATCTAATTAATTTCAATATTTTCTTTATTTAGCATTTGATTCAAACAATCATCAACTCCAACGAACAAGTAACAAAAGAAGATGAAGGAAAACAACACATTCAGTCACTTACCACCCAATTTGGGGTGATAAAAGGCTAGAAATGATGGAATTAGATGAACTGAGCTCCATCATTTTTCAATCTATTCGTTATTTTTCAATCCAAATAATGGACTTTAAATTCATCCCATTTATTTCCATCAATTCAAACATAGTTTATGTATTCACAAAATAAATACTTTTTAAGTCTCATTCATATGTCAAGAGCATGATGCCCAATAATGTTGAAAGGTTGAATCAATGATTGATTCATAATGAGTTACATACTCTATATGGAATGACTACTTAGCTACTAGAGTACTTTGTTAGACTCTAGGTGAATGTGGAAGTGTGGTCCCTTCCTATGGAATTTTGGGCAAAATTCTTTAGATCATTCACTATATTAGGATATATATGTATGGTCATAATGCATGGGCTTTTATACTACACTATGAAAGATTATGCATGTAATGTTGTTAAATATAAAGTTCAAAACTACGAGTCATTCTAGTATATTCTAAAACATCATCAACATGCAATGATTCAAGTCTACAAACATCATTACTTATGCTTAATCTTATGTTGTATTATTTTACTACTCGATGAAATGTTTATTTCTAAAATCAAGTGAGGGGATTGTTGAATGATTTGTTATAAATAAGTAAATGAAATTTATTATATAAATTAATATATAACCTATTTAATAGAAAAAGTAGGCTTATTGTTTTATATCCATTGTGAAGTCAATTAATTTGGTTTAATGATTTGTAATACCATTTAATTGAATGATTATGTTTTTAGCTAATAAAAGCTTGGTTCCTGGATTTTGTTTATAGTGAGGAGAAAAATGCCCTAAAAAGAGGGAAACTTTTTTTTTATAACATAACACTCTTTGTTATGGCAATCCATAATAACTATGTATTTAAAATACTTACAACTGCAACTTTAAACAAGTAAAACAGTCTAAAATAATACCTCAATAATATTAAAATACAATAATAAATCTTCAAGTAAATGAGAATATTATTCTCAAATCTGGACACAAAGCACAACCAAAATGAAATGTAAAAATAACAACCCAAGTAGCCATAATTGACCCCTTATATAAAAGAAGAAAAATGAATCAAGCTAAAAAGCAAAAAAAAAAACTAAGAAGGAGCTAAATCTTCAAGCTTCTCCCGTCTCAGTTACATTGTTCTCGTACTATAAAAACAACACCTTTAATGAGAATTAATAATCCTAGTGAATAAAACATGTTAAAGAACGTTCAAAAACAGTATTGCTCCCAGCCGACATGGTAATCGGAAAAATCAATCATGGTACTTGCTAATCCCAAGTAGATTTTTGTTATAATAAGAGCACATATAATTTAAATAATAACATGATATCCTCGTCTAGTCACGTAATAAGAGTTACAAGCAAGACTTTTGAATCTAAAAATAATTACAGTCGCAATCGTTATTCCAAAAATCACTTAATTTGACTCTTTGGTTCTCAAAACTTGTATGAATCTCAGATTCACTTATCTTGTTGATTCCCAAAATCAATGTGAGTCATAGACTCACTCTGAATCCTAAATCCATTTATCTTTTGATTCCCAGAATCAATGAGTCCTAAATTCACTGTGAATACTAGATTCACTAAGATTTATGAGCTTATATATATATATATATATATATATATATATATATATATATGCAATGATATCTCGTTGTCTTTTCCATCCTAGATGAAAGTTCTCATATCTCATCCCAAATATAGATACGTTTAGGAGATGATTGTCATATTTTACTATTAGAATAAAATATATCTTGTCATTCTTTCTCACAAGGTAATGATCAACTCATACAACATGCATTATATCCAAACCATGAAAACATTATAATATCATAATTTTACTTAATAATACGAAACAATAGATATATCGAAAATGTTTTTCTTTCAAAAACTCGTTTACAAACTTTTTCACATAAGAACTAAATAAAAAATAGATTTCATATAGGGACTAGAAAGGTATTTTAAGTTATTTATTATATAAAAAGAATCACATATATAAATTATACTCATTTTTCATCAAAACAATAAAATTGTATTGTTTTTAATTTTATGAGTTTAACTTTATATATTGTAAATGTAATTATTTTTACACCATCAACTAATTAGGAATAATATAAGTATTATAAATAATAATAAATTTATCATACTTGACTATGAGAATGTAAAAAAGCATTATACTTAGTATGTTCTATTTATATTAATGGTAAAATTTAATTTGTTGCAAGAAAACTTGTTAAATTTAAATATTTTAATATAACATAAATGTCCCTAGTAATTAATAATAAATGTTAACGCAACAAATAACAAAAAGATAAAAATTATAAACCTTTGTATGTTACGAAATCAGTAATAGTATTCGATAAAAGTTGGACAATTTTCTCTTGATATTATACCCATTAGGATATAATTGTGATTCCCCAAGTTTTAAAATACTATTGACAAACTTTAAGATAACAAACATAATTAAAACATTTTTTTTTATAATATTTTGAGAAGTGGTTAAGAATTTTTCTTTGACGAGAAGTGCTTGCTGCTTATTGGCTGCGGGTGATAGCTCTCTTTAGATGGAAACCAAGAAAAATATAAATGAAAAACATATATAAATAGCTATATATTTTCTTTTATTTGGTTAACAAAAAAATAAAAATAAAAAAATTGATCTCTAAAAGCAAATTATTGTTTTTTCTATTTTTTCTTCGATTCAAATTTCAAATATTTTTCCTCGCTAATTTTTCTTCTACCCAATCAAACATAGCATAAAATTTGGTATGAATGCATTAGTTATTGGTTAGCATAAATGATACATTATTAGAAAATTTAAAATTTGTTACAAAATAATTTTGTAGCTAATTTTAAAATTAATAGTTATTTTGTAACTAATTTTTAGTAAAAATAATTAGCTACAAAATTATTATAATATTGGTTGTAACAACCTAAAATTTATTTAATTATTTTTATAAATTAATTACATTATTATTATTATTATCAATTTTATTTTAATAGAGTGGTTAATGATTTTATAAACTAATGATTTTATAAACTGATGAGGCTTTATCTAAATTATTTCATTTATTAATTTAATTAATTGAATTAACGGGGAGGCTGACAGGCGGGTCGGGGTTGACCTGACCCAGCTAGAATATTAGACAGGGGTAATCAGTTTATCCTAATTGGTGTTTACTCTAATTGGTGTTTTACGCGTCAGACAGCCAGACCTAGAAGAGAGAGAACGCCTGCAAGGAAGAGGAGCTAGGATGTTCAGACCGTCCTAGAGCCGTATCAGATCATCACTATTCTTCGCATCTAAGGTACGGGGGAGATGGGTTTGATCATATATGAATGCGGGAGTGTACGGGTAGTGAGGGCAATCCCTAAGTCCCTATAGGATCTAAATTCTCAATTTGTTTGATTATTATGTTTTAAAAATATTTTAATCGGTAGAAAAGATTTGTCAATATGCTCTGTGGTCTGATTAACGTCTTGTCCTAATGTAATTTTGTTGGGAAATTGTATGCTTAATTGCCCTAATTACTTGATTCTTGTGTTGTTTATGGTTGTTCATGATTTGAGGCTCTTGTGTGCAATGATGAAACTGGGTGAAATTCAATGGTGTTTTATGTGCGTTTCTGTGCTTTCTGATGAATGATTTATAATAATGATGGTTAAATTAATATGGTTGGGTATGATTGTAGACTGTGCGAATGATGTATAAATAAATCATGAGAGTAAGAGTGTGGATGAGAATGCATTGAGCATGGACATGAAAGGCATGAGATGCATGAGAAGTCAGACGTGGCTATCCATATGTGGTGTTTAACAGGGGACTAATGATGGGGACAATCATATGCATGGGCCATAGGTGGTGTTTAACCATGCTACATGTCGGCCATTAGAATGTCTTCGCACGGGCGATAGGTGGTGTTTAACTGTGCGACACACCGGCTCATACGGGGCATTAGTGATAACTAAGGGGATTGAGGAAGTTCGCCCATGGTGTGGAGTTCCGACTCGAGACTCTTAGGTGGGGTGATGAGCATATGCATTGTGCGAGCATGTGCATTTTGTAAACATGAATGAACTGTGATTGATTTTGAATGAATGAAATGTGATTGATATATGAGCATCTGTTAACGGTTAGTAATTGAGTACGGTAATGGGTGGGATTTGGGGCATTATCTGCCTTTATATATGATTGAATGCGATTTTTCACCGTACTTTCTCTTGTTGTTTTCTTTTAGGTAATGTTAAGGGCACTCATGGTGCCAAGTTTTGAAGATGTGGGGTCTTTGCTCGATTAGTGTGACATCGAGGTTCTAGAAGTTAGAATAGTTGTTCTATGCCTTGATATTTGAATGACTTATTTTAAAGATGATCATGACTCTAGTTTTCTCAATTATAATGTTTAGATCTAAAATCTCCTTGAAAACTTTGTGCCTACCTTTTAATTACCATGTGAACCTTTTATCCTTAATACAAATTGTGCTTTTTGGTTTTAACTATTACCCTGTCTTCATTTTATTTATTTTATTAAGGCAATTTAAGTATTCGGGGTAGAAGGGTGTCACATTGGTGGTAGCATTAAATAAGTAGCAAATTAGTTAAGAAAATAATCTTAGTTAATTTGTAATAAAATTTAAAAAATTTTAGTTATTTTCTAGCTAATTTGTAGTAATAAGAAGTATAAATAAATATAACGTAAATTTAGCTATGAAAAATAATATTCTAGTTAATTAGTTAAGATTTAACTACCAATTTAAATGGTAGCTAAAATTAGTAGCAAAATCAAAAAAATCTTGTAATGATAGTTGTCTATATTCCTTAACTAATATGTTAAGAATTCAATTACTGGTTTTGGATATGAAAAAAGTTGTGTTGGGAGGAAGATATTGAATATTTGGTAAACTCAAGCTTTTTGATAGAATTTAATCATTATTTTTTTGGTGAAAACTTCACACCATCCGAAAAAATTTTTGATATTTATAATTGTATTCTATTATAATTTTAGTCTTTATAATTTTAATTTTTATAATTTTATTCTATTTAAGTTTTAGTTTTTGTAATCTATCCAATATTGATCTATATATAGTTGTGCCTCATAAGATGTGTCTTGACATATTGTTAGAAGTAACAACAAAAACTCAAAATAATTAAAATCAAAATTATGAAATATAAAATTTGAAGTAAATTATAAATAAGTGTATTTTGAGTTAGAGAACTCATTTTCTGTATTTATCTTTTAAATTAAATTATAACTCTATTATTTTATCTTGCAGTAGAAATTTATTTTAATCTTTTTACTTTTAAAAAAAAATTCATTTAAATCATTTAACTCAAATTTATTCTTTCGAAAATTAATTTTAGGACATGATTTTAATTTATTTTTTAACTAATTCAATATTTAAATGTGCCTCATTAAATTTATTACATGAAAATTATAAAAATCAACTAATATTTAAATAAAAATAATAAACAAGATAAAAATCGTGTAAAAAATGAATTTCATGAATAATTAAAAAATTTTAAAATTTTCTACTAAAATATTTTTTAAAAAAATAACCAAAATAAATTTTTAAAAAAAAAAAAAAAAAATTGCAGAGTTATAATTCAGTCTCATATTTTAACATGGTAGCTTTAGTCGGTTGATGGAGAGTAGTAAGAGCTAACAAGAAATTGGTAAAATTAGGAGGTGTTTGGTGAAAAGGGAAGGTCAATTAGGTGATTTCCTTATTGATTTGAAAGAACAGGGAAAGGGGAGAGAATGGTCATTGTCGATATTGGAGAGGGCAAGACAAAGGGTTAGGGGAATTATTAATAGTATGAGTTGGTTGGTAGCAAACTAAGGGCACCGACGAAATCCTGATTGGATGCCTCGCCTGCCATATAAAACCCCTCCTTCATATTATGTCCCGCCAACGTCAACCCTTTCTTTCTTTTTTTCTTTCTTACTTCAACCCCCCCTTACCTTAATCTTTCTCATCTATCTCTCATCATTTATAAGGACCATCTCATAACATCATCTATGTACAAAACTATAATCATAGGTAACCATCCAACATTTTTATTTTTTTTTATTAATAATGTAAAACTATTTTACATCATTATCGTATAGTTTTTTTTTATATATATAATTTAAAATTAATTTTTTATTATGTTCATTAATATAAAATAAAAATGATAGACATATTAATGTGGGTTTATTATTCTATCAAATAAACGAATCCTTTTTTAGTATACATTTAGTCTCTTTCAATTTATATATTTTGTTTAAAAATGAATAATCATAATGAAGAGTATCAATTGGGTATGAAGTTGTTTCGGCTTAATTAAGAGAATGCTACTGCTTGGTTATATATTAATTTTATCCGACATATATAATAGGATTGCTTTTAGGTTATAGAAAAAGATTATATTGCATTTTATAATAACAAGTAATTGTAAATAGGTATATAATGAGTTAAAAATGAAAAGGTTTAATTTACTGAAATAAATAATATATAATTTAAATTACAAAAGGATATTACCTGAACACCTCATTACCTCCTTTCTCTCTTTAGTTTTTTTAAAAACTTATTTACCAAATTAAGGCTTTTTGTCGGTACTAATAAAATCGTATTATATTGTGTAAGAAAGGTCAACCACTTAGCTTACTTCCATTCATAGTAAAAATATGTGCATTATTATGTGGGCTACCTAAATGTGGCCCATTAGCATCGAATAAAGTGTGGCCCACGTATCTCATATTTTCTTTTTGACATTCTTTTCAGCACCATGTGGTTTTTGAAATTTTGCTTGTACCAAGTGCAGATTATTCTAATTAAATTAGTTGTTTAAAGATAGGAAATTAGTTTTTTAAGGTTTAGACATTAAATTAGCCCCTTAATGTACCAAATTGGTGTTTAAATCTTTAGATGATCATCAATTTGATGTTCCGGATACTTTTGAATGATCAATTTTAATATATATGTTTTGGATTTACTTGAAGTGTGCTTTCAATAAGAAGATGAATTGGTAAGCAAGGTTAAGCATGCCAATCAAGCTATTAAGGAGTCTTTGTAATTAGTACTCAAACCAAATGAATGTGAGGGAATCACGTAAAACATAAATAGCAAATATAAAAGTTTTTTCCATTATTACTGAATTGTGTATTCAAATATCATTCTGACATTAATATTATATATTCACATGTTAAACTCTCTTATAATTTGCTAAGACGTGAATTTGGTGATAACATAAAACTCTTACATAATGATAAGATTAATTTTAACTCCTTTAGTTACCTTAAAACAGGCTTCAAGACTTCTTTATACAATTGAATTATATTGATCACAATGTAAAACATTGAATCCTTAATAAGTAGGACCATTTCTTGCGCAATTCATCACAAAGGCTATTGGCACATAGCCTCAAATCATAACCATTTTTCATGTCATTACATACAGTACATAATCACATTTGGGATGAAACACTTCTAAATAATGATAAATTAATAAACTTTAAATAATATCAAAAGAATGGAAGAATTCATGTATGTGGCTAATCACGAGTACAAAGTTATATATAGTTAAAGGGGGTGCTTTTGAAAGAAAAGAAAAATCTATTTTTTTCATGTTCACTACAAGATATAATATTCTTCATAAAGTAACGTAAGACTGCTTTCAACTTTTCACATAAATGGTATTATGCTATTTGAAGGAAGTATTGTATGCTAATTAAGAAATGAGTTCATAAAAGAGTATGGGAAATCGTTTAATAAAAACATAACCAAATTTCATTCATGTTTAAAGTATATACTTTTGCTTGATATTCTATTTGTAATCTTCTTACTTAATTATAGAAAATATAAAAAATGTAATAATAATTTGATTGATATATATATTAAAACGAAAAGGTCACCACTAAGTATGACAAGATTTATGGATCCAAGTATCTATTATAACTTCCCATACAAATACCTTATAAATCTCAAGGTAAAAACTATTTGAAATGATACTCATATGAGAAAATAATATCAATTTACATAAATTTAAAATACCAATTAAAGATATTTATTTGTTGGAGACATCATCAAATCTAGCATATTCCTATGTGTTTACCACTCTAGAATATGAGAGAAAAACTAAGTTTTCTTTACCTAATTATAAATTTTTAATTTCTAGGTTTTTAATATGACAAATTGTAAAGAACAATTGTATGTTGTGATGATAAAAGAGACATAGTCACACTATTTATTAACTATAAGCACCTCCTATTTTAGACCTAGAGGTTAGGTCTATCTTGTCTCCCATATAAATTAATATTAGGTGTCCAAGACTAATAAAAATTAATCATTATTAGTGGATTTAAGTATTATTTAATTAATTATAATATTAGGCTGTTTTTGGAAAGAAAAAATTACAATTGATTGCAAAACATTTTTAGTAAAACTAACAATTTCCCATTTGGCAAAATCAATGGTGTAGTTTATAACTTTAAAAAAATAACTTGTAAACGACTTTTTGGCTAATATCATATTGTGGGCATAAAACATATGATCCCAAGATACAACACCTAATTAAGATTTCATCTAACAAAAGTCGCATAACATTGAATCATGGTGGTAATTGCATCACTCATTGATACAACACCTTCCATGACTAGTCATCAATGTGGAGTGTAATAAGAAAATGACGAGCTCACGTGATTAAATAATGATGTCACCATTTTTTTCATCAGTCCTTAATTCCTCCCAACTGCCTAAAAGTCGGAGAATTGCATGGTTTACAACGAAATCATCATGTCTCAACCCCAAAATGACATCGACTATGATCACAAGCATAAACTCCAATATGGTCCCGACCATTGACATAGCAATTTTAATGACATCGAGCTTCAATATTTTCAAATTCAATGATCATATATGCAAAGTATATAATGAAATTCAAGTTAAATGAAGATGTAATCTATATGATAATAGAAAATTTTAGAATGTGTTCAAATTGTAACATTTCTCACCCTAACATGTATGAAAAACCACTTCTTAACATTATATAAAAAATACTTTCTTAACAAAATAAACTTAAATCATAACTTACATGAGACTAATTAATTCATGAACAAATATACAATATAAACATGAAATTTGTAACAAGCATCAACAACTACAATGAAAAACTAAATTTGACTTGAAGTGTAAAAGGTTAAGTTAATTTAGGAAAACTCTTATCTAATTCATTATTGAAAACACATTTAATCTTTATGATCAAATCGTAATCGTAAACATAATACATACAAGAACCTTCGAATTATTGAATAACTTCGCATAAGATTTAAAACATAACAATCCAAGTAGCAAGTGTAATGGTTTGTGTCTTATGACACTTACAACTTAAACAAATAAAAGGTATAACACATAAGTCTTTCAAAATATCATATATAATACATTATCATAAGGGGAGAGAGATACATAACTCACACACCCCAAGTTGATCAAACACTAAACTATTGAGATGGAGGGGAGGATAAGACAACGACTCCTGATAGGCAGCTTCAAGATTTAGTCTATGGCAACGGGGACGAGGTCCATGACAAGTAGGATCATTATGGCAAGTTTCGGTCAGTTGAACTCAAAAGAGGTGAGTAGGTCAGTTCCACATCTCTCAACTAGGCATATAGAAGGCAAATGTAGTATACAATATGACCAAAATCAAGATAGTGATGGATGGTGCAAAGTCAATGGTGATGTCGTGCAGTACTTGACCCTTTCCAGATTTAGGGCAATCGTCCAAGCCCTCTTAGGCCCACTAGGGTTTACATGAAGTGTAGGGAGAAAGTTCCTAGATGTATCCATTTGAATGACATACAAGAATGAGACCAATTCCACGATGGCCTCCACATATGCTCCCAATAAAATATTATTAGAGGTCATCGCAATTGCACATACGCAATAAAAACATAAGGGTAAGCTTACAAAATAAAACATATATACAAAATCATATCATAAACATTCAAGTTTGCATAGAGTAGAAACATTCAATTTTAATTCATCAATCCAGACTATACTAATCCTAATCCATGGAGACTCTGACTTTTGAGCAATTAGTCAGACGCTTTCTCTTAACATAGTATACATGACTACCAATTTATCACAACATGAAACATGCCAAAGAACCTGATCTATGGATGAGATTGGTGGTTTATTAGGATAAGTATATGTGGGTAATGACCCATCATGACGCAAGGTTTGCAATGACCTTGGATCCTTGTGGAATTGTCCATCTCCCTATCCCAAAGACTTGATTGTCGCACACCTCTTATCTAATTGTAGGCTTGGAGAACCAATCTAGACAAACAACTAAACTTATGTGTCTACTCACAAAGTAGTATAAAATTGTCAATATGCATACGTAAGATGTCTCATCAAACAATATACATATATCATTCTCATTCCAAATACCTCAATATTCATTAAAAGGAAAGTAACAAGTTCATTAGATCTTATGAATCATAGGTTAGGGTTTCACTTGGAATTTCACCTTCAGTCTAGTTTTTTCGTTCTTAATTACTATTATGGAATGTATGGGGCTAGTTCCTCTGTTCCAAAGAATGAGTTTGAAACTTAAGGAAATTCCTAAGTTCCACTTTCGCCTAGCAAGCCATTTGGGTTGCTTTGTGAATCCATTTACAAGTTTTCATCACAATGCACTTCTTTTCTTGACGAGGGTATTTCCTCGTTTAATGCGTTCTCCCTAAAGGGTTGACTTTCTCCTAGGTTGACTTACTCGCTTAGTGAGTTGGTTGGCTCACTTAGCGAGAGGGACTATAGAGTCCTACAGTAGCGTTCGCTCAACAAGTCCTAAGATCACTTAGTGAATAATGTCTCAAAGAGTTCTATTCTCAAGTCTTATTTTAGTTGCTCAACAAGATGTAGGGCTTGCTCAACGAATGAATGCAAGAATCTAGAATTTTTCAAAGTTCTTAGTCCTTACTCATTTACTCGCTCAACGTATAAAGGGTGTTTTGGGTTCTATGTCCCTTGCTTGGTGAGATATGCTTCTCGACTAGGGAAAGTATGAGTTTTCTAGGTTCCTATGAATTCTTGTTCATCAAGCATGGGACTCGCTTAGGGAATATTCGTCATCTCTAGGTTTCTAGTTAAAGAGGAGGTTTCGTTCAGCGAGATATGTCTCTTGCCTAGTGAGTGTTCATTGTGTTCATAGGACTATGAATCCTCCCTCAGTGAGTACATGGTCTCGCTTAGCGAGAAGTGCAAATTTCCATATTTTCAAGGGTTATTTTTTAGGCATTCAACCAGAAATAGGTCTTGCTTAACAAGCATTCATAAGTTCTCTAGAAAATGAGCCTCATAGGGTGAGTAGGAGTACTTGCTAAGTGACAGCATGAAACAATTTTGTTACTCAACATGATTACTCATAAAAATATACTTAATATATCGTGAAATCTTACAAAGTCAACCCAAAACATCATCATATAACATCATAAATATTAGGGTGTAAGTGGCCCGGGTTGGGTTGAGTTTGGTCTAATTTATGACTCAATCCAATAAATCATAATTAGATTGGGTTGGATTGAGTTTGTTATTTTTTGTTAAGTGACCTAACTTAACCTAACCCAACTTGTTCTTAATTGGGTTGAGTTGGGTTTGTCAAGTCAACTAAATAAAAAATAATATATTTCAAAAATAAAAAATTTTAAAAAATAAAGTACCTAATTAATTCAAGTCATTTAAAACCAAGACATTCAAATATGTAAAAATACAACTAACAATAATCATGTAGAATCATATTGCAACTAAAATGACAATGTATACTATGCAAAAATTTAAAATGACTCACAAATATACTACTTCAACTCAAGCACAATAAAAAAATTAAGCATGTTACTAAAGATTCCAACACATGCCTAAATTAAAATACAAGTTCAACAAACACTATCAATAAACAATTATAATTTTATTAGTAATATTATAAAATAATTGGGTTATATTAGGTTGATCGAGTTAGGAACTTACTAACTCAACACCCAACTCAATTATAATTGGGCTAGTCAAAATAAACCTTAACCAACCCAACCCGCTAAAATGTTATTGGGTTGATTAGATTCGTGGGTCGATTACGACCTACTTACACCCCTAATAAACATGATTCAATCATCAAAAATACCATTTCCATAACAAATATCATATTCACAAATTATCATGCATTTAAACACATTTCAAACCAACATATTACTCATATCAAGCATGAAATCATAGAGAGACAAGATTCTCTTACCTGGAGTGAGGATTGAAATAAAACCTTTACATGAAAGAGTTAAGCTTTTCTACAATGGTGGAACTCTAATTTTTGGAACGAAAATCAAAAGCTTGTAAAGGGGGTTTTACTTTTGATTTCTTAGTTGAAAGGGGCTATTATAGGAGGATTAGTGTAGCCTTTGATCCAAGGGTTAAGGAGGGCCTCAACATCCATTAGTTAAAGGAAGGCATGGCAAAGTAGACTTTGTTAAAAGGGTAAAGTATGGGTTGACGCATATTTTCCCTAATTGGCAAGTTTCATTTTTAAATTATATACCGTAAATGGTAAGATAATTAACTATAAATGGTATAATAATCTTTTGCCAAAAATGAAAAGTCAATCAATAATTTACCTCAAAGCATGTGTTAACTAGCTCAAAAAATATGTAGATGAAAGTATGTTATCGACTCTTGGGAAATTCATTCCATCATAGAAGGTTATTGCCTCGAAAAAAATGCATCAAATTGTTCTAATGTCATTTGAGATTTTTCTCAAAGAACGTATAAACACAAATTTATCAATATTTCATGCTGAAATTAAATATAATTCTATCTTGTAATTTATTTTCAATCAGTTAATTAATCACATAAGAAACATGGTATTACACAATCATCCATCTTAAACTATGCTACATTGATTTTATTCTAATGTTAGTCTTGTGGTTTTAAATAATTCCTAACCTTATTCCTATCTTATTCTTAAGTTCATTTCATTCTTAGATTTTGTGTGAATAGATTTCTTTATAAGCACTTAAAGAAGAAGAAAAATATAAAGATAAAATGAATTTAAGCTTATAAAGAAGTACAATGCATTTTATCTTTTTTATTTTATTCTCCTATAAGTACATATAATGAAGTTTATCCAAAAAAGACTTTAGTATCACGAAATTTGATATTTTCTTATGAATTCTTAAAATGATTGATAGGTGCATAGTGAAATTTTGTGAATGTGCCACCCTTTACACCTATAATATTTATACATAGTAAAAGAAAATACAAGAATTAAAATATCAATTAAAGAGTTAATATTCTTAAATAGTGCAGAAAATCAAATAAAATCTAAAGTGATGACGCTCCAAATACCATATCCTAAAAAATCCACCACAATATAAAGTAAAACTCTAATCAAAACAAAGCTTCAGCTCGATGTGACACCTATTAGAGCAAAGTCCCCTATACAAAACTACTAAGAAAATAAAACAATAAAGACAATAACTCAATTTTTGGGTCTCTGCTCAACATTACTTGCAATTGGCATCCTAGGAAAACAAAAAACAACAAAAGGGTGTGAGAAATTCATCTCACTCAAATTGTGATGTAAGTATAATGTAAGTATAATGTAAGTAGTACTCACGACACCATGCAGCAGATAAAAACACAAGCATAATAAATTATAACAATTACACAAAGACATTTATTCAAATGCAGATAAATGAAAACAATGTAACTTAGTCTCTACTTCGTATGGATGTGGTACCAATCTATCGTTGGAGAATGGTCTAGCAATAACATGACTCAACCCTTTGATTGACCTGTTCCACTTTAGCATGATATCCTCCTCTAGTAGCGTGTCAATTTGCATGTATGCTCCGACACATGAGATTAGATATGACCATTAGAGGTTAACTACCAAGTAGTCCTCATAGGTCTAGTGACCTTACCAATTCAAGTTCGTATCCACTTACTCATACACTTGTCTTTATTAAATGATGCATGAGGTAACGTATTCTTTATCATTTCACTTTTTGCAAATTAGGCTAATGAAGATCATTCTCATCCCTCTAGACTTAGGCATCCCATTCATGACTTATAACAATCAATGAGTATCCATTTTTGTCCCTTTGGACTAGGTCACTCACTTCACAAGTGTCGTCCAAAGCCCATTTTCGTCATCTTTTGGCCTAGGTAACCTGTTGACATCTTCATTAACTCGCTTATCAATTTATATCTAATAATTTTTAATACAAATACTTCTATATCAACACATATACTCAGTATAATTTGAGCATAACACAACATACATGAATTCTCGATAATAATATAGCTAAACACATATATAGGTATGCCTTCACAAAATCAACCAAATTCATAACAATTAACACAGAAATTATAGTTTAGGAAGTTTAATCTCCCCTTCATAGACATTCAAACAACTAAATACTACAATTGGGGCTATAAAGGAAACCCTTCAACTGATGACTACGAAGTTAAAAGTTGTATGCTCTATCAATTGGGAGAGACAAACAAGTATGACATATTAGGGTTCTAAGGACAATCCATTTTAATCCACAATCACAAACTTAAGATTCTTGTATTTTATCAATTGACAAAGACAAGTAACCACAACACAAGCATTCTGTCAAGATAAAGGCAGTCAAACACAAACAACCAACGAGGTATGGGGTTAACCCCTTTACCCAAAGTTATATTCACACCATTGAGCGAGATTTCCTACTCTCCTTACTATAAAACAAAAACTTTAAGATGTCCTTAGGGTGTTCCTCATTTGACCTCTATTGTAGCAACACAAAAATTTAGGAAAAGAGTTTTTGACACATTAGGGGTTGTGTAGCTCCTTTTTCTTATACAAAATGGTTGAGCTAAATTTTAAATATTTAAATATTATTAAATATCTCTTATTTCTAAAGATAATATTTTTCAAATATAGATAATATCTTTTTAAATATTCAAAAATATATAACTATATTTGAAAGTTTGTTAAACGTAAAGATAATTTAAATATCTTTTAAATATCTAAAAGTTGATAATTATATTTGAATTCAAATGTTACTTAATCTTTAAGTAACACATATTTTCTCTAAAATTTATTTAATTATTTATAAAATATAATTATTCTAAAAGGTGATAAAATATATGAAGTAATTACTTAATAAGATAATTAAAACAAAAACAACAACAATAATAATAACACAAAAAATTGGGATATTATGGTGTGTGTTTGTGTCGCATTTAAAAAAATTATGATACTTAAATTTTTGTTTTTTAATAAAAAATAAGTAAATGGTGAGTGTGACTAGTAGTTTTATTTTTAATATTTTAGTGATAATATAATAGTAGAATAATAATTTAGTTAATTATTAAATTTGTAATTTATTTTTAATCATGGTTTGATTTTGTTTTAATTTTAAAATGAGATAATATCTTATAATTATTTTTATAGTAATACGTCCAAACATTTTAAAATTATATAAGTGCTTATCAACAAGTATATCCAAACACAAAGAACTTATTAAATTTCAAGCACTTATAACATAAGCTCTTATATAATAAGAACGTAATGAATAAAATCTTAAAAATGACTAAAATTTGTTTGATTAGTCATAACTTATAAATATTATAGAGAATATTTGCATGTTTCATGGAAATTAAAGTTTTTTATGTTTAGTTTTAATAGAACTTTCGTGGGTACATAAGTCACTTTTTCAAAAATATGTTTTTAGAGAAATAACTTCATTACATAAAATTATGTAAAATTTATCGTAAAAATATTTATTTTATAAATTTTAAAATTATAGGTTTGAATAAGTTTTTTTTGTAAAAATACTTTTTTTATATAAATTTTAAAAGACTTAAATATGTTTTTACTCCCTCAAATTTAAAATTATTTCTTTTAGTTCTTACATTTTCGAAAATAACTAGTTTTAGTCTCTCACTTTACATGACGAACAAAATATAAGTTATCATTTATCACATGTATAGTAAAAAATTGAAGAACATTGGAGGAGAAACTTTAAGGTTAACAATGTTATTTGATCTTCGGCTATATATGTAGTAAATAATTATTTGTACTTTGTTTTCTACATAAAGTGGAAGAGTAAAACCAACTATTTTTAAAATGTGGGGGCTAAAAAAACACTTTTAAATTTGAGGGATAAAAAATAAAAATGACCTAAATTTGAGGGACTAAAAACATATTTAAGCCATTTTAAAATTATAAATATGTTGGTATCATTTTTAATATTTTTTATTTAACTTTAGCATAATAAATTTTTTCATTCTCTCTACTTTAAATTGTTTCTTTTATCATTTCTACTAAAACATTTCTTAAATATTGTAGCAATATTATTATTAAACAATTTGTTGACTAATATCTTGATAATTTTAAATAGTTAAAAAATAGAAATATTTAAAAGTATAATATTTAATATATTAAAAGATTAAAACAATATATTTTTATAATAGGATAAAATCAAGTTTATCTAGTTTTAATGTTTGCAAATAAAAAATTTATTCTTTTTCAATACTGACATTTACTCGGTATTATTTTTTAGTCATCATCATTATTTATAGTTAGTTTAATGTTGACATGACTAACAAAATAAATCATATTAATTAAGATAATTAAGGTTATGAAAAATATTTTAAATTAAGATCATTATATTACTTTTAGGTATACAATTCAATTAAGTAATATATTTATTGTTTTATATAAATAAGGTAATTATATATAATTTATTTTTATAACTTCTTTTTCAATATATTTTGAAGAGTAATTTTATTATTTTTAATATTATTCTTAAGTTTTAATTCGCTAATTTACTTTTAACATTGTATTTTTTAAAATATTAGTTTTAATATTATTCTTATTTTTCAATTAACTAACTTACTTTTACTTTTATACCTTTAAAAATATATAATTTAATTAGGTAATATATTTATTATTTTGTATAAATAAGGTAATTACATATAATGTATTTTTATAACTTCTCTTTCAATATATTTTGGAGAGTGATTTTATTATTTTAATATTATTCTTAATTTTTAATTTGCTAATTTACTTTTAACATTGTATTCTTTTAATATTAGTTTTAATATTGTTCTTATTTTTAAATTAACTAACTTACTTTTACTTTTATACCTTTAAAAAATATAATTTAATTATATGCTTATAATTTAATTTAATATATTATTTTAATATTATTTTTACATTTCAATTCATTAATTTTAACTTATTATAATATGATTTATTTTCTTAATATATCTCAATGAATGATTTTTGTCTTTGTAAATTGAAATATAATATATTAAAATTAAATTATACTACAATCATTTAAAATTGATGAATTGAAATATAAAACTAACATAAAAAATAAATATAATAAAATCAAAATATAAATGTCTAAGTAAATTGTTTATTTGAAAAATAAGAACAATATTAAAAGTAATATTGTTTTTTTGAAAAAAAAACAAGTTAGAAGTAAATTAGTAAATTAAAAATTAAGAATAATATTAAAAACAATAAAAACAATCTTCAAGTTATATGTAATTTTTTATTGATATAAAATAAGCTTAATTGTACTTTTGGTCTTTCAAGAATTACAATTGTATAATTTTGGTCCTCCAACATCTAATTAAATCAATTAGATCCTTAAAATATTACAACTGTACAAGTTTGATCGTCCAAGTTCTAAATATACAAATTGGATTTGTCGATATCGTAATTATGTAATTTTAGTCTTTTTGTCAATCTTTTATTAGATATTTAACGTCTTTTGTTAATGTTAGTCGTCAGTGTATAACATATATAATAAAAGATTGACATGTGGACTAAAATCGTGAAGATACTTATGAGATTCAATTTACACAATTATGATACTTGAATATTCAATTCACACAATTAGAATTTGGGTAGCAAAATCATACAATTGCAATATGTGAGGGACCTAATTGGATCAATTAGAACTTAGAGAACCAAATTCACACAATTGTAATACTTAAGGACCAAAAGTGCAATTAAACTTATAAAATAATAAACTCATAAACTAATTGAATTGCGTACCTATAAATAATTTAACTATCTTAATAACAAATATTCTTCATTATCTTAATTATTTTAATTAATATTATTTATTTTATTAGTTATATCAACATTAAACTAACTATAATTAGTGATAAGGACTAAAATGGGTAAATGTCATATTTAAAAAAAATTATAGGAGTAAAACAGACAGAACCTTATTTACATGAACTTAAAACATATTTAAATTTTTATAAATTTTATTTATTTTTATAATTGTATTATGTATACTAAGAATATTTATTAGTATTTATTATTTTTAAATAAGTTATTTATCACATTTAATAAAAAATTTATTTCTAAATTTATTATTACATTAAATACATTAATAAAGATATTTTGTTATTTTTATATCATTAAAATTTTCTCTCTGGTTCCCGACAAAGTTAAATTTCTACCTTTTCATTGTTTTTTTTAAGTAAGTAAAAATGATTCATAAAAAAACAAGGTTTTTTGTAAAAAAAATATTTTGTAAGATTATATACCAAACTTGAGAAACTAGCATGGATATATTCAAATTTTCAAAAAACTAAAATTTTCTTATCTATCCAACTATACCTAAATGTACTTTTATTATAACGTGCGAATGTTTGCAAGGACAAGTTTAACTGAAAACAAAAAAAACAAAAAAAAAATTGAAAATCTTAAAAAAATTAGGAGACAGTAGTATAAGATATGGTTAGAAGTGACACATTATACAATGATGCCGAAAAGATATGAAAGATGTTAGTTATAGGAAGAAGACAGGCTCACTGCAGATTCCAATGTGTTTTAGGAAGAATTCAAACACTCAAAAATACACAGCACACGAAAAGAAGTAGTTATATTTAATGCAGATGAATTGATCATTAGAAACTCCCCCGAATGACATAAACAATGCCCCAAACATCATCACATTCATATATCAATGCTGTGAATGTTGTCGCATTAATACATCAGGGTCGGTGGTCATGGTTGCACACAGGGCTGTTACTCACATTTTATGTGTTATAAAGTTCTTTTATATATAAAATTTATTAAAATAAACATATATTGTATTATATTAAAAAATAGATTCATAATTTTATTAAAAATATTATATTTTATTATATTAAACGAAAAACATAATTTTAAAATTTTTAAAAGAACATTTATTTATCATTGATAAAATATTATTTGTTATATTATATATTACATGTATATTCTTTTTAACTAGTATTTCAGCTTGTGTATTATATAAAGTAAATATTTATTTTTATATAATTATAATTATTTCATAATAAATGAATATTTTAAGTATATAAATATAATATACATAAAATTTAGAAAAATAATTTAAATTATAATATAAATATATTTTTTAAATTAAATAAATAGATATTAAGAAAGTTATATATATATATATATATATATATATATATATATATATATATATATATATATATATATAGATAAATTGAGAGTAATTTGAGATGGTTGAAAGATATTTTTTAACTAATTATGAAAGTATCAAAAACACATCTCATAAATAAAAAAGAAATTATATAAATATTCTGAGAATTGAAAAGTGAGAGATTTATTATCTAAGTAATGAATTTTAATTTACAATATAAAAGTATATTTCTTTATAATTTTATTTTTAGTTTATGTTTCTTATTTAGTTAAAAAACAACAGAAAATTTGACAATATTGTATATTTATTTAATTTTTTATATGTCATTAACCTTTCTCCTCTTAATGATTTCCTATACCGGTAATGATAGAATACTGAGTTCATGATAACTATCAACTAAAAATTCATTTAATATGAATTTATAAAAAAAAATAATATAAAAATATTTTATAATCATATTTTATATTTTAATTTAAAAAAAAACATGATATTGACGATAATAGTTTTAATTATTTATAAAATTAACATAAAAATATAAAAAATTACTATAATATATATATATATATATATATATATATATTTATTTATTTATTTATTTATTTATTTATTTATTTATTTATTTTTTGTACCCTACTGGTCTATATCTTGGCCCCACCTAACCTCCTCTGGGTCACCTGGGTGCACCCACAACAATACTGTGATTGGTAAGAGGCAATTCTGACGTCTTTAGGTGCAAAAAGACAGTTGAAGTGAAGTTGCATGTCGATGACCTTAAACAAATAGAAAAATCTTTTTATAAAAGTAATATGCTTAATTATCATTCCATTCCTTCAATTTTAAATAAATATATTGGTAATGACATTTTTAACCACATTTTAGCCATGTGAAAATCATTAGCAATATCATCAAATAAGGAATTTTGCTATGAAACAGAGGATTTATAAACGAATGGAAGCACCAACGAGGAATTGGTAAGGAGAGAAATAACTGTTTTTATATTTTCATTTTTGAATTGTTTTACTTTCGATGAAAAGGCTGAAACATTTTTTTTATTTTCAGTTTTCTTATTTTTTTTTAAAATATTTTTAAACAAAACATTCCCAAAACACCACTAAACACATTTTCTTAATTATATCCTATTTTCAATGAAAATAAAAATAGAAAATGAACAAAATAAACACGCTCACGGGAGAGATTAGCTCCAATTATGAAAATATATCATGATTATGTCATTAACAGAACTGCTATTGAGTACGAAAATATTTTACACGAAACATAGCAATTAATATATGGATTGTTATTGTTTTCAAAAAAAATTGAAAATTAAAAATTAAAAGGTATAAAATTAATTTCTTTAACAGAAAACATGCATTCCTACTTCCTATTGTTTTGACAAAATCAACTTCTTACTATTAAAAGTCCAAGAAACATGACAACATACTACAAATAGAAGTTAAATATTAAAATTTGATGGATAGATATACTAGGCCCATATTTTTAAATATTTTAAATAAATAAAAACTGAGCCCATATATGAAGCACCATATTATTAATATGGGCCTAACAAGCATGACTATGAAAATGGACCCAAAGGACGCCCTATCCAACAACGAAAACAGTGGCCCAACTAAACCGACCGGTTCGGGCTCTGGAACAAGCATATATTCTGGAAGGTTGCAGCAACTTTGTAGCACAGAAAAAAAAATTAGGGTTTCATCTTTGCCATTGAACCTTCTCCTTCAGAAAACGACAATGATTTACGACGTTAACTCTCCTCTTTTCCGATCCTTCCTCAGCCAGAAGGGAGGTGCTTCCGATAAGAGGTTTGTCTTCTCTCTCTTAATCGTTGTGGTATTCCTTCCAATGCGATTATTGTGAATTTTTCATCTTTTTGTTATCCCCTTTGGTTTTGCGGCTTATTCATTTTATTTTTTGTGCCAAGTTATATACTTTTTAATGTTGGGCATAATATTCTGAGGGAAATTTATGAGTGTTCTTTTTTCCGTAATACTTTGGATGGTTTTTGTTTTTGTTTTATTCTTTGCTGGAGAGAAAAGGGTGGAGGGCATTGTTATTATCATGTTTTGGTCTTCGTTATTCTGTACTTATGAATTTGGCATAATGGGTATTTAATTATTTATATTTGTTTTCAGTTTCTGTCTATGTAGTATCGTATGCTTGTCCATACTTGCCTGTAAAATAAGAAAAAAAGAAAGAACGTAGACACACTTTAACATGCTTTGTTGTGGAGCAACGTGTTGTGTTGGCTTGACCTCGGGTGGGATGTTGGGGAGTTTGGGAAGAGGTCCATGTATTGCCTTCTAGGTTTCTTTTCTTGCACTAAAATAAATAAAATAGAAAACCTTTTGAATCTTGAACAAGTGGCTTTGCATAGCTGTTCAACTGGTAATCTTTTGTTATATACATATTTGCTTAATGATTTATAGGGTATCCTTTAGGTGGTAAATGAGTGAAACGTTGCATTTTCCTTTGAAAATCCGTTCAGTGTGGTAATGTGTTCCTGAAGGTCGTGATATGCTACCTGCGAAGGACATGATAACTGAAGGAGCCATCACTGATGTCTGCTATTGGAATGACAATTGAATAGGTTTAGGAAGTGGTTAGTAGGCCTCTAAATGGGGTATGTGTCAATAATGACAAGCCTTATCCTGCTAAATGGGGGTCAGCTATATAGGTTTTAGACAACTTGGTTAAATGTAGAATATGAAATCCATTGAAGTTTTTTTTTCTTTGGCCCCTTGAAGTGTTCCGAAATACAGAACAAGATTTTGAGAAAGTTTATTTGGAATTTTGTATTGGGTAAATAGATTTATTGATCATTCTCCTCAATTTTTGTTCCTAACTGGTACACTTGCCAGCAAAGATGACTAGTGCCTTTTATTTTGGGTGCAACAAATTTTGTGGTCTTGAAGTTTGGGTTTCATTGCCAGGGAAAAAGAAGTTATAGGCTAGTAGTAATGGAAATAAGATTGTGTTGTATGTAGATTGTTTGCAGTGACTATATTTTTCAGCTTCTCAGGGTATTCTGTTGTGCAGTTTCCACTATAATTTGGTGTGTTTAATTAGTTTCATGTCAACCAGCACAAATTCATCTTGATTTGTTAAATAACTCATGTTTGTCTGATTGGATACTGGATAATAATCATGGTAAAGTGGTTGAGCAGGGTTGTTGTCGAGTTTGACTTCATATACTCTTGTTTCTATGGTCCTTACTTGATGATAAGTCTGCAGTTTAATGTTCAGTATTTTTTTCATTTTTTTTTGGGCAGCATATAAATAAATTTGCTAAAGGGGTTGTTGAGAGCTTTACCTGTATTTAAATTATTGTTGTTACAAAAGGAATGACTTAAGCATCTTATATTATAGATTGTACTTTTGGTTCCCAAATATTGCAATTGTGTGATTTTAGTTTCTCAAGTTCTAATTGCACAAATTGGGTCCCCAAGTATTTCAATTAAGCGATTTTGGTCACTCTGTTAGTCTCTTGTTAAATATTTAATGATTTTTTTTTATGTGGCACTGATGGTTAGCGTAGCAGATGTGTGACATTGATGGCTAACATAATAGATGATACAAATGCTGATGTTAAGTGTTGTTATTATTAACATCTGTGTCATCTAGTATGTTAGCCGTTAGTCATCATCCATTGTGACAAATGTTTGTGCTATGTTAACAACATATTTAAATTTAAATAGTTAATAAAAGATTGACAGAAGAACTAAAATTACACAACTGTGGTACTTCAAGGATCCAAATTCACGCAATTAGAATTTATGGGGTCGGAATCACACAATTGCAATATCTGGGGACCCAATTAGCACAACTAAAACTTGGGAAACCAAAATCACACAATTGTAATATTTGAAGAATATAAGTGTAATTAAGCCTATATTATATTATTACTTTGATTTTGTTGTTCTTCATGCCACTTTGGGATTTTTGATGAAGACATGCCATTCAATTCTAGAGAGTATTTGATGATTCTTAGGTTACAAAATAAAGTATGCCTTATTCAATACTTCTAAGAAAGTTGTTTTTGTTGTCATTTCAAAATAGGAATATCTGAGAAAAATAAAGTTAGGAAGAAAATTATATCATCAAAATACTTTTATCTATTGCGAAATTCAAGTCTCAAACTACATGCCTCCCATTTTTATAAAATCTCAATTTTCTGTGTGATGACTTCATGTTGTCGTCGTTAAAGTTTCTCATGGATAGATATGCTTTAATGTTGCTTGAACTTAATTCTGTTTTGTGATGGCATGTTAGTGTTTATTTTTCTAGTATATAATGTTGGTCTTGTTTCAGAGATTGTGTTTTGTTAAGCTTAATCAAACTGTTGTTTTTTGTCTCAGGAAAACAGATGAGCAGAAGCCAAAAGAACAGAGACCCAAAGCCAGCGAGAACAAACCTATAATGACAGAGTGATAACAGCTTGGCTGCATTCAGTTGTAGTAATAGGTGGTAGCTATGGTATTGGCTGTATTCTGAGGTATATGCGGTTATTCTAGTTTGTTATTGTAATGGTTTGATTTTGGACACAATTTGAACTTGATGCACACATGCAATGAAGTTACTCGTTTTTAAGTTGTTTGAAATACTATGCCCTTTGTGATCAGCTTAGAGACATTGTTAATCTTAGTTTATGAAAAGTAAGATTTCTCTATTCATTTATGTTTTATATGCAATGTACCTAATTATTGTATATGAATTTGTGCGAGTCTAAAACAAGTATATATATATACAAATTCATATTCAATGTAGTAATAATTATTAAGTTTGCCTTCTTTCATATCGGAAACATCATTCAAGTATAATTATCTAACCTTAAGAAATAGCGGAATAGGGCTTAATGTGTGTTTGGTTTTATGTGAGAAGTATCAAAATTGGTTGTTTATATTGAAGGTGTAATCTTAGTAAAGATATAAAGGTTTGTTTATTGTATAGTAAAATTGATTTTATCTTCAAATCTCGCTTAATAATAAAAGATAGTTTTTATGTCAAGTTGAAAATTTTTACATTAAAAGTTAATTTTTAATAAACTTATAATATATAAATTGTGATTGGAAGATAGTAAAAAATTATTTTATACTTTATTATGTATGTGTAAAATGATTTTATATTATTATTTATTTATAATTTATAATTATTAGAATGTAAAGGTAATATACTAATAGTATAAAATTTCATGTAATTATAAATTATTTATGTATGAAAAGTTTTAATTATTTTATGGTTTTGTAGGTTTAATTTTTTATTTTTATATGAGTAATTTTAGTTTTAATTGTATGATTTTAATTTTTATATTAGAAAATAACAATTTTGATCTATCTATTTAAATCTAATTTATAAAAATTAAATAATTAATATTATATAAAATATTTATATATTATAAATTGTCTAATTAAAAATAATAGTTGACTAGTTTTATAATGTTATATTTGTTAAAAAGTTAAATAATAAGTTAATGGAAAAATTAAAATTACACATAAATGGAATAATTGAATTATAAGAACTAAAATTATTTATTTCTAAATGTATATACCGAAAGTCGTCTATTTATTAAACTAAGAACAAAAGTTGTCTATTTATTAAACTAAGAAGAACAAAAAAATAGATTGTGCAAAGTAGTTGAATAATTGTCTAATTATAAATTATTATTATTAATATGATGTTAACATAGTTATTTTGAAAGTTAATAAATTTATTATTTATAATTATTTATAATTAAATAATTATGTAAAACTATTTTATATTTTTAAATAAATAGTTATTTTGATATTCAACCAACTTACTATATACATAATTGATTATAATTGAATGAAAATATAATAAAACTATTTTATACTTATAATGCATAGTTATTTTTTTAAATAATAGTATAAAAACATAATATAGTAATTTTATTAAAAAATTATGTTATAAATTATATAAAATAATTTTATATAAAATTATTAATTTTTAGTATAATTATCTTAAAATTATATAAATAATAATTTATTATTAGATGAGAATGTAATATCATTCACTTCAATTTTGTAACATACAAAATTAAAACTAAAATATTATTTTATAAGTTCCTAATATTTAAAACACAAAAATTTAAATTAATATATGGTTAAGTTGATTTTTCACTTTATTAAGAAAAAATAAAAACGTGATTTTATGAAACATGATTGACCGATATGTTGGTTTTTACGGATTCTAATGAATTTTGAGAGGTTGTTTTCAAGATGAGTTGTATGATATTTAAAAACTGATTCACTGATTGTCTGATGGAAGAAGCAGTCAGGTCAGGATTGATTTTAAAACAGGAGCTTGTTCTCTAAAGAAAAAAAGGTGTACTTGGTACTCCATATCCACCAAAAAGATACGCTTAAAGGTACTTTGGGTTTTCAAACTATATTTCATTATGACGTCATTTATTTAGCATCCTATGTTGTAAAAGCTTTTTTTACCCACATCTACAAAACACCATTCACTTCCGTCGTAACCTCACTAGTCCTCTGCATGAGTTGCTTTTATGGACAAAATTAACATCATGCTTTTTTTTCTTGATGCTATAACTGTTTTCAAGTTCGGTTATACTTATTCCTTGTCCGATCTTAATATTTTTCTCATCCAATATTTTAGATATAAATTTATTCCAAAACATGAAGAAATTTTGTGATTTATTCAGCCTACCCAGAATATGATTGGTTTGACCGTAATTGAGATGTTTAATTATACAAACACGTGTTATTAATTATTTAACTAATTTTAAAAGAAGCGTGACACATTCAATAATTCTTACAATAATTTATATATAATTTTTTATGTTTATTTTTTATCTTATTATTAATTACATTATATATTTCTTTTTGAAGTGTGATACACAGAAATTTTCTTAAGTGTTACTATCTCAACATTTATTTATTTTTAATTTTAAATTTAAAATAAAATATTATATTAATATTTTTTAAATGAGCAAGATCTTATGTAGTAGTAATGTCACCTAGAAGATCTATTCTCGTGATCCATATAACAATTTTTGCAGTACAATATCATTTTATATATTTATTTTTATTTATCTAATCATTAATTACATCACACTTTTTTTTCTCTTCTTTCTTCTATTTTTCTCTTTTTATTGTATAAATTATTATAAACATAAATCTTCTTTTTTTTTTATAAATTATTGTATGAATAACATTCTCATTTCAAAATTTTGGTGAGTGACCAATTAATTGTGGAAATGAAAAAAATATACACAAAAAAAAAAAACTGATTTTATAAGCCTTCCTCAATCTTTATCCAAAAAGATAACAAAAGACCACAAGCGATGAAAAGGAAGTGAACAAGGGAAGGGGACATAAGTCAAGTAAGTATGCTTATTTTCAACAAGTGAACAGAGTACGAATAGACGAGTAATAATTTATTTGAACAATGGAATTAAAAATACATATTAAGTACATGTTGCCCCATATGGCCATTTCACTTAGATATTGACTTTAATTCATCGTGACATGATACAATAGTTATAAGATTTAAGACGTTCATAATATTTTTTATAGGGATATGGTAAAAGTACTTAGGTTTAATTGGAATGACTTGAAGGATAGGATTGGATCCCCAATATCCTACTTGATGGTGTGACTTGCTAATAATTATATTTGTTTATATAGTTGTTTGATTTATTGAAAAAGTAAAAAAGAAGTTCAAATCTTGTAAATCTGACGCACCGCTCCAATATAAATTGTAATAACTACAATTGCGTCAGAGAGAGGAAAAAAGACAAGAAAATAACAAACATGGTTGGTAATAACATTGTGTTATTTTTCGCTAATTCGATCCCATTCAAGCTTAGTAAGATGACCAAATATTTATTAATATGGTATGGCATAAATTACACTTGGCAGATTGTCTTGCCTCATCAAACAGGTAGTTAGGAGTTAATCATCAAGTTTGTGTGAAAAATATGCGTTGAAAGACGATTTTTAAATAAAGTTTATTAATCTTTGACTCGGTTGAAAATATTTTATAAAAAATAAAATATGGCCAAATATTTTATACTCATTAATACTATTAATAAAACATTATGGAAGTCTGTTTTTGGAGCTCTAGAAATGAAAAAAGGTTGGGTTAATTAGGACTCGCCATTTATTATCCTAACCAACTTAGTTGGCTAACCCAGCACATTTGGTGCATTAGTTTTGGAATGGAAATTGTAACTTACACAATTATTTGTCACAATTGCATGCAATTTAAGTGATGCCAGGTGTGCGTTAGCTGTGTGCATTTTTTTTCTGTTATAGTATGTGCATTATCTAATTAAATCGGACTTTACTCCTTTAAATAATTGGTGTACTTTACAGAAAAAATTATATCTGAATGAAAAAAAAAAATCAAGAGTTAATTGAAAAATTAAAAGTGTAAATTTTACTTTTTTTTTTGTTTTTTTTTTTACAGCCCACCACAAGATCCTCTCCTCAGTGTTTAACGTACTCAAAAACTTGAATTTAAGTGAAACAATTTTGTGTTACTTGATTTATGTCGGTGGTGGTGTACAAATTTTACCTTTATAATTTATTATAATATTAATATATTGACTTAAATATATTTTTAATTTTTAAATTTAAATTAATTTTATTTTTTACCCCAAATTTAAAATTATGTTTTTTAATCTCACATTATTTTTTTCACTGTTATTTTATTTTTAAATATACATGTATATAATCGAAAATCGAAAAATAGTTCGTATTATTTTTATTACGATCGATTAAAATTAATTATTTTTAAAAATGTAAAAACTAAAACAATAATTTTAAATTTAAGTAAGGAAAAACAAAATATCCAAAAAATAAAAAAAAACATATTTAAACTTTCTATATTTGATTAGAATATCAAGTGTTATAACTCGTTTTCTTAAGTGCGTTCACTTAGATAAAAGTGGTTAATTTTGTGATAGAATGCGTGAGTTGCGGTGGTTAATATGATAGGGTGTGAAGTAATTTATTGGTAGTGCGTTGGTCGTTTGAAAGTGTGTGGTTTTTGTATGCATGGATTGAAACGTGGGTGTAATTGGCACTTTCTGAATCGGTGGATGAGTGCTTCTTTTATGTTTCTGTTCTGTCGGGCTAAAAGCTTATTAAAGGCAATAATTTTCATCTGTTGGAGGTTGACATTTGCTACGTTGAGGACCCTTTGTATCATTACTTAGACTCATTCATTATTTTCTCAATCCAACGCCCACACCCTTCCTCTATTATTTTCTTGCTTCTTGGGTTTTGTGACTTGTTCTTTCAATTCATCTCCTCAATTTGGTCATATATTGCATCACTCCCTTTCTCACCACCATCTACATATAACCACTGCTATCACCCTTAATTTCATGGTTGTTTAATTCGGGTTTGTTTTATTGGAATTATAGGTCAAAGTCATCAGGATATTCAGTTTTTTTTTTTTTTTTCCTTTCACACAGTAAATAATTAGAGACTAATTAAAGATGTACAACAGTAAATACTTAGAGTCTAAAAGTGAATTTTATTTTTTTTAATATTTTCTTTTCAGTTAGTATAGCTGAGAATCAAATTTTTATCTATAAAGGACTTATATATTTATAATTTGTGTGACCTTCTTTACATATATGATATGAGTTCGATCTTTAACTATATATGTGAATGAAAAAATATTTGTAAATATATAAAAGAGTTGTCTTTTTAATTGGTACTATATATTTTCAAATATTAGTTTCATGATGGTCCACTATAAAGATACTCTGTGATATGTCGATCCTAAATAAGAAAAAAAAAACCCTCTAAAGGACTTATCTATATATGTACACTTAAACTAGTTATGGTAGATCCAACAACAGATGAAGCTTAAAATTTTCTGAGATAAATGCTTTTACTTATTTAAGAGAGTTATAAGTATTTCTGTTATGTAATCCTTTTGCTTTATAAATTTTTTTTTTATGGCATATATATTTTTGTTGGCAAACCTAAAATTTTAGTTTTAATTACTTTATCCTTGAGGGACTTTGAAACTAATATATTACATGTGTCATCAAGTTAAGTTTTTTTTTTTTTTTTTTTTTTTTTTTTTATGTTTCAAATTCATTTGTATATACAATTAAAATGATATATTATCCCACTATTATACATATTTTACAAGTTCTTTGAGTTTAAAATAATTAACCTAAATATAGATTTGATATTTGTACAAATATTTTAAAATCATGTGTTCTTTTAGTTTAAAATAATTATCCAAAAATATATTAAAAATTAAAGTGTTAATGTAATATATAATATCAAACAGTAAGGAACTTTTAAGATAAAATAAATGCTTAGCTTCAAAATTTAATTTAACATTGTAATAGTCCCCATGGAATCACTCACAAAATCAGTTGTGTATAATCATCTAATACCATTTATCACCAAACTTTACTCGGCCTTCTTAATGCAGGCAATAAAATTGAGAATAAAAAAGATGTAAAATGAGATGCTTTTTGTGTGAACCTCAATAGGCTATTTTCGTTTGGAAGTAAATGACTAATTCATTCAAGTATTAAGATGTATTTAATGGGTTAACTTATTCTAATAGATACTCTTCTATGCACACAAACTTAAGGTGCATAACGTATAATTCTTCTGCTTTTGAATATAAGTAAAAAAAAATATTGCGGATATTAGTTTTAAATATAAATAAATATTAACTAACTTTATTTTAATTATTAAAATTATTTTTAAAATACTCTTCATTTATTATATATTATATTTCGAATGATTCTATTTTATTCTTATATCAAATTTCAATAATTTTAAAAAATATTTATTATTATATGATATTGATACAATTAAATAATGTTAACTAGTATAAATCATTTTTTTTAACTTGCATAAAAACAAGAGAGAGTAACTATTTAAAAGGTGAAGTTTGATGACTATATATAAAAAAATGAAATGTTATATTTTATTTTATTCTTCTTAGTTCCACTCATTAACTTTCAATAAAACTAAAATATAGTTTTTTTAAATAATAAAAGTAAAAGTAAATAATCTCAATAATTGATCACAAAATTAATAATTTATATTTCAAAAAATATATTATTTATTATATATTTACATAATAATAATTATTAATTTTCTCATCAATAACTAATATTACTTTTTATAATCAACTGTTCACTTTGGAGAATTTGAATCCTTAATTATTCTCTTTAACTAAAAAAATAATCTCATAATTATATCTATATGAGATATTTTATCAAATATTGAAAACATTGTTGATATATATTTATACAATGCACAAAGTAATTAGAAATATTTTATTAATGGTGTTAATAAATAAATAATTTAACATTATTTTGCAATAAAAACATATTTAATAAATCATTTACTCATTCAATTTCAAAGTAAAAAAAATCGTATTGAAAATATTATACAAAACGAAATATGTCTTATAACCAAAATCTTATTGTTAAAAGATAAAATATTATTATTTATTTTAAATAAATCTTATATATTGGCATAGAAATAAATAATAATTTAGTTTTATATCATTATAAAATTTTCAAATATTTAAAAAGATGATATTATTTGAATAGATTAATTTTAAATTATTATTAAGTCAATTACTTAAATAAATACTATTTAATTAATTTCATTAATTAATATTTATATATAAAGTAACTTGAAGCTTCGGTTTTAGGCAGAGTATAAAATCGTTTGGTAGTCATAGTCATACTCGGAGCAACTCGCGGGAAGAAAGGAATAATAGACTTTTTCGAGTGAAAAAAAAAAAAGTCTTAAAAAAGTGACACGTGTTCTAAAAGGACTTTGTTTTAATATAAAAAATAATTGAACAGACATTTGATAAAAATATGTATGCTTGTTTGTCAATTCTCATTATAAGAAGAATTTGTTATTTTCATTTCGTCCATAATTCTTCATATTCCTATTATGTGTTTATTCTAATTATTTAGGATAACATTATATATATTATTATAAGTCACCACACCACCACCATGCCATCACTATCTATCTTAATGTTACTACCCATGTTTTGGTGTTAAACTTTAATTGATCTCAACCATATGAATTCATTTTTCAATATTAAAATAATAAATAAAACTTATTTAATGATGATTTCATTGTATTCATTACTGCGTCCCATATGGTTTTAAAGTAAACCACAAGAATCTGCCCGCTCCCGAATTATTTCCACTGCTATTAAATATTGTTATTTGTATAAATAAAAGATTATTTATTTGCCAGCCTAATTTATACACAAACACATATATAAAAATTAGATTATTATTGATTATGTTTATCAACTTGCTACAAATTGCTCATCTTAATCCGTTGTCTTGAATTCAAGTTTTGATATATAATTACATTAAAATTTAAATATATTTTTAGTTCTTATAAAATAAATGAGTTTTAATTTAATTTTTGTACAATTTTTGATCGATTTTCATCTCTTTAAAATTTGTAATAATTAATTTTGATTTCAGTAAAATATTTTTATTTAACTTTCATTCTCTAAAATTTAAAATAATTATTTTTAATTCTTAATTTTATATTAAATAATATTTTTAGAAATTAATTTTTTTTAAAGATATCATACACTAACATGGTATCACATACACTAGTGTGTGTAACTTGTAATAGTCACTTGACCTTCCATTAAACATATATGTAATTAACAAATGTCACATAATAATAAAGAATAAAAATAATTATTCAAAGGGATTTATAGGAATTAAAGGGATAAAAATTAATAAAATTTTTTATAGAAATTAAAATAAAAAATTACTTATTTTATAAAGACTAAAAACATATTTAAGGTTTATATTAAATATTTAAGAAATAATTTTGCTACTCATAATAATTTTATCTGAAAAAAACTATCTCTCACATAAAATAGTTGTATCATGTACAATTTCTTTTTATGAAAATTAAATTAATTTATTATCATTATCGTTGAATTTCTTCATTATCCATTCCCATATTAAATATATTAATAAAATAATCATTCCTAATTAATCATAAAACATCACAATAGAAATGCTGATTTTGTTCCATTCTCATCTGGCTCATTTAAAAATGGTGTTAGCAAAAATCGAGTTTCATTTTAATAGATGGCTTGTGCTTAAAGCAACATGTAAAAGATCTCACGGTTATATAGATAACTTGTTACGTTTTCTAATACATTTTCTTTGAATATTTTTCTTTATTTGTTAAAATTTTTTAAAAATTATAAATTTGAGTAGGCTCCACTTTTAATTTAATGACTCTTTTTCTAATTTTATATTTTTAAATAAATTTTGTCTCTTCACCTAATAAGAGGACGGTACAGTAAGGAAAAACACACCAATCAACAAAATATGGATAGCCTGTTAGACAATAAAGAACAGCTTTTAAATAAATTTTGTGTCTATGATTTCGTACAAGGATATGATCAATCGTTTATAATATGGATAGTGATACGATTAATCGTGAAGTTAATTTTAAATTAAAAGAAAAATTATATTATACTTCCCCTTTTTTTAGAGATACCTAAATTACATGTTTTCCTCTTTAATTTTAGAAATTATACTCCTTTTTCCGTAGAGATAAATAAGCATTAAATTTCAATTAATCTATTTTAATATAAAAGAAATTTAATGGTGGTGAGTGGTGAATACATAAATGTTTTAAAGATATCTCTCCTTTCTTTACAACTTTTAGTGTTCTTAATTTTAAACACCCATAAGCTAATTTTAAAAACTTTACAAAATGAATGAAATTCTCTACAATCACCTTTAGAGTTCATATCAGTTAAATAATAGTAAAGTCTAAAACTAATTATTGACAATGCTAAAAATCACGGAAAGAGAAAAAAAGTATTGCTAAAAAAATTACTTACATTAAAATAAACTAAAGAATGTTTATTTTTAAGAAAAAGAGAAAATTTTAATTTAAACATCTTTGCAAAGTATATTACCCTAAAAAAAAGATGACCATATCTTTTCTATCTATTAATTTACAGTGCTAAATATGCTACTATGTAGACAAATTTCCTTATCAAACAAAAAACGTGGATAAAATGAAATATAATAACTTATGTTTCTAAATAAGCCAAAATCGTAAACATGAATAATTTTTCTATCATTAGTGAACATTTAATTCTTAAAAATCGCGATCTCCCTGTATATTCACACATATTCATTCATGAAATTGTGATTTCACCTTTTAGATAACAAAAGTATCTTATTGTTTCTTTTGCTTTAGAAATGAACCATAATTACCGGTCTACACCAAGGGGAAACAAAGAGAAAAATTACTGGTCAAACAAAAAAAGAAAAGAAAAAGCAAAATAACAAAATATGTATATGAAGACTTAGATATATAAAGTAAAAGTGTAACCACAGACATATGGGCCCTTGTAAGGAGAAAAGGTTACTTGGAGGGAGGGGAGCATGCATAGCATACACATGAGTAGCCATGAGTAGTTTCCCATGTGCAATGCATCCATACCCCAAACCCATTGCTCACCTTCTATTATAACTCACTGGCCCTATAAACTATGCCACATCCATCTCTTTTTTCTTTTTCTTGTTTCCTCAGAATCTCTCTGTTTTGTTTTGCACTTTTTTAAGTTACCGATTCATTATTCATTTATTTGTTACAATTTTTTTTTTATAGTGATGAAATAAGTAAAAATATCGACCACTAAAAATATTGACTAATTTCTATCTAAACAATGAGTATTTCTTTTCTACCATGGTTTTTTTTCTTACATAGTATTAAATTTAAACTTTTATATCTTAGTTAAAAGATTCCACTAACTACTATTTATAATAATTAATGTTGATTGATTTATTTGTTACATATTTTAAGCAAACACCCACACAATAGTGATGACTTTGTCCACGTTTAGTTTACTTTTGGTGGAACAAAAATGAGAACCTTCTTGTACTCAAAAAGATAAAAAAGGAAAAGAAAAAGAGATTCATCTATTGTCATAGGGTCAGGGGTAACAAAACCTTGCCGGCATACCTCTAAATCAAAGTGAAGTTGCTTTTTTTTTTTTTTTTTTTTTTTTTTTTTATTGTACCTCTGTTCTCACTTATAGAAAAAAAAATTAAAGATAAAATTTCTTGTCTCTAAATAAATTAGAGATAAAATTGGAGACATCCATTTCCATGAAAGAAATCAGCATCATCGACAGGATTAGAGGTGTCACCCCTTTTTACTACTTTTCAACGTGAGTAATACATAAACCTTATTTTAGTCGATCTTAGAGATTGTAAAATGCTTGTTACTTTAATATTTTATTTATAAAATCCATATTTCTCCATATATAACTTTATAAAATTTCAAACAATGTGTGTAGATGGAGAATTTTGATAGAGGAATTCAATTTTCAAAGTGAATTTAAAATATCATACATCAAAATGACTTGGATATAAATTCAAAGAATTTTTAAAATGATGATAATTTTATAGGAATATTTTTTAAGCAAAATGAAAGAATTTCAAATGAAAGCTAAAATGGAAGAAATTCAAAATAACACATAAAATGAAATTTGAATATAATAGAAATTAAATTACTTTACATAAAAAATAAATGGAAAAGTAAAAAATTGAATTGATTTTCCAAACAAAATATATTTTAAAAATAAAAGGAATTTAATTGATGTAACTAATTTTTCATACATTTTAAAATTTTAAAAATTTGAAATTTGAAATTTGTAAGAAGAATCATCAACATGGACCAGAAAATACACTAACATAAGTGAATACTGAAGTATCAAACTTAGCATTGGAGAAACCATATTCTAGAAGATAGTCTCGAAGTGTGTAATATGAAGATTGAAGGGCTTGTTTGAGTCCATAAAGGGCTTTGTGCAATTTATAGACATGTTGAGGATGTTCTTGTTGAGGATGTTGTGGACTATTAAAACCATAAGGTTGTGCCATGTAAATATCTTTAGAGATTGAGTCATTTAAGAACACATTAATGACATTCATGCATGCATGAGAGGACCAACCATGAGATAGAGTAATGCATATGACTAATTTAATTGTTTGTGGCTTGATTATAAGGCTGAATGTGTTTGTATATTGATGAAATCTCCTGGCATACAGACGTGCTTTGTAGCGTGCAATCAAGCCATTTGGATGCCTTTTGATGCAAAATATCCATTAGTCATTTGAGCATTCAACTCATCACTCATTACTGATTTACATTTTGCAATTTTGATAGCTTGTGAAGGACAAGATGGATCTACAGGAGGAGCCAAGGAAAATTAAACTTGCTTACTGTGTTAATCTTCTTTGGTTTGAAAATGTCATTCTTAGATCTAGTGGTTATATTGTTGTGAGTGGTTGATTGGGTGAGGGATTAGTGGTTATTTGAGAGATTTAGGAAGTTTGAAGAGGAATGAGTTGCATTAGTGAATTAGATAAGGATGGAGAGCAATATGGGAAGACCGGAAAAGAGAGTGTGGGATGGTTGGGGGAATTTATGGGGTGTTTAAATGTGAGTTTAAAGTAGGTGTGGAGGAATTAAGGGGTAATATATAACACCTTATTTTTATTATATAAGTGATTCTTTAAATTATATTTTGTCATTAATTAAATAAATTATATTTTAAAAAATAGATATTGATTTATTAAATTGGGATTTTTTTTACCTAAAATTAAATATTTGATTTCAAATATAATTAATAATTTTTGTGATTTAAAAGATATTATCTTCATATGTAATAGATATTTAACAATTTTAAATATAGATAACAATTTTTGGATATTTAAAAGTTTAAAAGATATTATCTTTATATTTAACATATATCTCTGACAATTTTCAAATATAATGAATAGTTTGGATATTTAAAAGATATAATCTTTATATTTAACATATATAAACTTTCAAATATAATAGGTTTTGAATATAACAAATATTTAATAGCATTCAAATATTTAAATAATGGATACTTAACAACCTAGTACGAATCGTTTTAAAAATATATATAAAATGATGGAATCCCTTGTGCATCAGAAAAACTTAATAAGCTTAAATTTTCCTTACATTGTTAAGGAAAGTTAGAGAAACAAGAGAGAGAATCGTGAAGGATGTCCTTCTGCCCCAAGGTTTTGCATTCTAGGTAAGAAGGTAAGAATGTCTTGGTCAAAGGTGTGGGTGTAATTTGGGTAGAGAGAGTAACCCCTAGAACCCTAAAAATTGCATACTTTGTTGTAGTTCTCTAAAGGGGAGATTAAAATCCTTGGATTAACTTGTATGAAATTGAGTATATCTTGATTCAAAATTGTATGCTTGGGTTCTTTGAAAGGGAGATTAAACTTCTTGAATTAGTTGAGTGGATTTTGTGTATGTTGTGATGAAATTGTATGTCTAGTTGTGCTTTGTTTCGTGGAATTCTTGAAATTTATGAACAACGTAGAAACCCTTAAGTTCCCCAAGAAATTTGAGTTTATTGGTACAAATTTGGAAACTAATGACTTACAGGTCGTTGAGCATGCATGCGATCAATAATAGTGTGTCATGTTTAGTCTGTTGTAGTTTGAGAGTGACCATTCTCGAGATGAGCATGCCTATGATGGGGTTAGATGGTAGAGCATGATCGTAGACAACCGTGCTTCCTAGAGTGCGCCCATGCCAACATAGAAAGTATTTGTATATGCTTGTGGTTTTGTTGTTACGAATTGTGTAATGTATTGAGCATCTATGTTATGTTGAGGAATTCTATTAAGTGAGTGCATGTGCATTTTGATATACTATGAAAACAAGTTGAGAATTGAGTAATGTGGATAAATGTCACTATGACAAGTGAGCTAGCCTACAAGATGACAAGAATTATGTGACACTTGTCAAGTGAGTGACCTAGCCTATGAGAGATAAAAATGATACTCATTAATTTTGAAGGGTTGAGAAATAAACTTCTTAGCTTGTGAAAGGTGAGCATGACCCTCATTAGCTTAATTTTGAAATGGGTAATAAAAAGGCTTACATGACATGCATCATGTAATGAAACTAAGGTGGAAGGAAGTATATGTAAACTTGAGTGGTAAGGTTACCATACCTCTTGGGTGCCACTCGATACCAAAATCCCAATAGTCGTGATTAATCCCATAGGACAGGACACATGATACAAGCTAAGTAGTATTTGATGTGCTACCATAAGGTATCATTCTAGCGTGGTATGAGTAACTGGAGAAGGTTAAGCAATGTTGCCTCTAGATTGAGATAAACAAGATAAACACAAGAAAGAGAATTGATTTATATGTGTAATTTTAGGCACTTTTAAAAGCCTTTTTGCAAGGATGTATAAGTCCAAACAGAGGCTATAAGCCAAGCGTCCAAAAATGTGATAACAAGATAATGAGGAGAGAGATAGAGACATCAATACTGGATATTTATCTTGGTTCCTCTATAACTTAATGCTATATCTAGTTCCTTTAGCTGAAGGATTTTTCCACTAAGTCTCAATAACTTACAACAAGTATTCTCCTTTTTAGACTTCATAACCACTTGTAATTGTACAACCCAAATTACAAACAAACCAAGTATTCTTTAACATTATTCCTTTTTAAGCATTCACAACAATGTAAAAAGAGTTTTTACAAGATAACTCACTCTACAAGTATAAAACATTCAAAATAAAGCTTTAACTTTGTTAAAATAAAGCAAATATACAATTAAGAACAAAGCTTAAGACAATGCTTAACAATAATGTTTTTCTGAAAGCTTTTCAAAGAGCGTCCAAAAGCATGTTGTATATGAATATCACTTGATAGCTTTTTTGTCAACTTCAAAGATGACCATTGTTGGTCTTTAAGGACAAAAGTACCTTAACAATAATTGTCCAAGATGTCGTCTACATAAAGGACTCTAGCATTATTTTTCTTCTTTTGAGGAGAGAGAAAAGGTGCAACAAAGCTTGTAGGTTTCTTTCCTTAAACGTGATTAGACATAGTATAAGCATAGAAAGTTCTTTTTGCTTGTTGGCATATTCTTCAAAGCTTCTAATCAGTGCACAACTCTACATACGTTGAGTTGCTTTTTTCTTAGGTACAAAGCTTAAAGAGAGCATTATCTCTTTCTCATTTACAAGAATTTTTTGATTTTGCTATTAATTTTAGCTACCATTTAAATTAGTAGCTAAATCCTAACTAATTAACTATTAATTAACTAGAAAATTATTTTTTCTAGCTAAATTGAAGTTATATTCATTTATACTTCTTATTACTACAAATTAACTAGGAAATAACTACAAATTTTAAAAAATTTACTACAAATTAACTAAGATTATTTTCCTAGTTAATTTGCTACTTATTTCATGCTACCATTCAATATTGTAGTAATTTTGTAGCTAATTATTTTTACTAGAAATTAGCTACAAAATAACTATTAATTTTAAAATTAGCCACAAAATTATTTTGTAGCAAATTTTAAATTTTCTAGTAGTGTAATATACACTAGACTAGAAATAAACGTTAGTATATAAGCAATATCACATGCATATATGAATAGATAAGCATAAGAGAATATATAAATATAAGCACGAATCTATTTCTAATAGAGATAATAAAAAAGATAACCTTGTTTATAGACGTCTTTGGTATGGATTTTTTTTATACCATTCTACATTTAGATACTTTTCATAAACCATATATTTACTCATGCCTTAGATAACTTGTGTACTTTATGAACTTATGCATGCATAACAAAATATTACTTATCACTCTTTATTAATACTTTTTGTTATCATCAAAACATATAAGGGATAAATGTTTTTACATCTTTAGTTCAACAAACTACTTCCTAGATTAAAATTAGTATCACATTGCATACAAAATAGTAATTAAGAATGCATTACCATTATTTCTTGTGAATTTATTGAATGTCAATTATATGGTTGATTGTAAGGTGTTGTATGGTTGTACGTTCTACTTGGCCTTGCATTCACGTTATGAGCTTGTAGATAGATATATTCTCACTCTCTTGTATTTGTGTTATTATTGTGTTTAGGCTAATCGCCATTGCAAGTGGTTTAGAAAAGGAGTAAGAAGATTGAGCTACATCTCCTTTTACTTGTTTTCCTTTATTTAATTTTGAGATTTTGTGTTCTGATAGGATGTGAGATCGGGTGGCAAAACATTGTAATGGGAATTTATTCATGTACTTTATTTTCTTTAGTTGACATTTGAAGTGCCATTAGGACTATTAAAACAAATGAACACGAGAAGGGAAAAGGTTGAATTGTATTCTTAAATGTTTTTGCAAATATTTTCTTTAAGTATGTATTTGTTGAGACCAAACGATAAAATCTCTTTGGTAAAATCTCTGTTTATAAAAATAAAGGATAAACTTATCTTAAATATAACAGACATAAATGTAAAAGATAAGGAAAGAGATAACCATGCAGATTTTTTTATACTGGTTTGTTTGTTAAAAATCTATCTCTAGTCCTTGGTAACTTTACCAAAATTTTCACTATAAGCAAAACACATTCACTTAGAGATGCACAACAATAAGCTAGCCTAGGTTTTAACCCAAGTAGTCTTTCAATCTCCTCTCTAAGTAATCAACCTAAGTTTTCTTTTAATTGATCCTCCAATCAATATACCGAAGTATTTTTTGCTCCAAGCCTATTCAACCTTCAATTACTTTACAAGTAATTTGTTTTTAAAAGAGGACGACTTAATTGCCTTACATATACATGACTTTAAAGTGAGTCTAAGACTTTTCTAAAAGAGAACAAATTTACAAGAAAGAATTTATCACATATGTACACTTGGAGTTGCTACATGCTAAAACTCTTTAAGACTAGGGTATATATAGAACTTATGGTGAAGATAGTCGTTGTAGGAACTTTAGAGATCTTCCCTTGATATTTCAAATATCTTAAGTTTGTAGAGACATTGGATCATTTAATGCAAACATTAAATGCTTTCATGAACTAATCATCTTAATATGGTAATGCAATGTGTTTATCTCTATTTTTGTTGAAAGTAGCTAGACAACTCTAACTTGTTTTTTTTTTTTTCAAAAGATATGTTGATCAGAATTGTTGATAGATGTGTCTTTTCGATGTAATGATTTCTGATCACTTTGTAATATTAAAATGAGTAACGTTTTTCCTCATAAAAACTTATACAATAAGATTGCATAAAATAATGTTTTGTATAAGCTAATAAAAATATTCATAGATATAGCTCATTTAATGAAACATTGCGTTTAGATATAACCATATGTTATAAGTATGCAACATCTTGCATCTCATGAAGTCAAATGAAGCAAACAAGTGGTCACGTATTCCTAGTGTCTAATAGGGTCAAATACACCTACTCGTGTTTCTTTTGATTTTATAACATACTTTTCCTTAAACATGATTATCTTGCTTAATTTGTTTGTTTCATGTTTCAAAACATTTAATGTTGTGTTTGGATGGAGAATTTTAAAATTTCAGGGAATTTGAATTGTTTTAATTTAAATTTCCTTCAATTTTAAAATGTTTTGTTTGAATAAGTCAATTCAAAATTCTTAAATTTCAAATTCTTAATTTGGATAAGGCAATTTAATTTTTACAATACATAAAATTTACTTTTTAAATATATTTTAAGTTTAAAATTTTAATATTAAAATTTTAAATATTTAATAATTAAAAACATAAATATTTATCTTTTTACATCAATATTAATAGAGAGAAGAGAGGAAGATAAAAGAGAGATGAGAGAGAGGTAAGATAAGAAAAAGAGTAAAGATAGAGATAGGAGAGAGAGAAATGGGAGATGTGAGACTAAGAAGAGAGAATAAAGAGAGAGAAGAGAGTGAGACAAGAAACGAGGAGAAAAATATTAGAAGAGAGAAAAAAGAAAGGTGAGAGAGGAGAGAGAAATTAGTGTGAAAAGAGAGAGAGAGATAGGAGAGGAAAAATGAGAGAACAAAGAGAGAGAAAAATGTGTGAATAAAGAGAAAGGAAAAGGAGAGACAGAGAGAGAGAATAAAGAGAGAGGGAGAAAATTGTGTTAATAAAGAGAAAGGGAGAGGAGAGAAAATAATGTGAAGAGAAAGATAGGAGATAGAAAAGACATAGAAGTGAGACAATTGGAAGAGAAAGTGAGAATGAAAATTTTCAAATTCTTACTTTTTAGTGAAATTTGAAAATTTACAATTTTAGCTAATCAAAATACTCTTACTAATTACTAGAATTAATTTTTTTTTCTAAATTCTCTACCCAAACAATACATAGGGGTTTAACAAGGACATTTTAGTTTATGTTATCTTATTGACTAGATGAATGATATGAAAATGTGAACCCTTTATCGTGTTTGGATTCGAGATTTTGATTTACTCGTATTTTGTTAGTTTAATTATTAAGTAGTTGGAGTAAAGGTGTCACATGATCTACAACAATATCGAGGACAATTGGTTAGAAAAAGCAAGTTTAGGTGAAGAATTATTTAAAGTTGACAACGAGTTTGAAATTAAATGGAGGTTGAAGATGTTAGAATGGAGGATGGGAAGATTGTTTCAACAAATTGGACATGATAAGATGTGTGTACAATATTTGTGTGGTATGATTAAACATAAATAAGCACTTTGAGTGGGACTATGACCTAGGAAAACACATGATTGAGACTTTGGAACAAGTTTGTTGTGAGTGTAAGGGGGAAGCCATGAGTAGCAAAGACATTCAAAGGTTTTGAGTTTATTATAATGGCGAGATTGATTGAATAGTTTTTTTTAGAGGAGTTATCATTTTGAGGTTGGGTGTGGGTAGGAAATTGATGAGAAAGGCTGTTTGGAGAGAATAACACTAGAATTGGGAAGGTAAAGTTGCATGATGAAGTAACCATCACGTTATTTTAACTTGATGGAGATGTTTACACTTAAATAAACCATTATGCTTGAGAGCATAAGGTGGAGTGGTCATGTGTGTTATGCCATGTTGTTGTAGAAAGGAACAAAGATTAATATATTCAATTCCTTTATTAGAATATAGAGTTTTGATTCTGGATTGTGATTGTTTTTCAACTAATGACTTGAATACTAGAAAATGGAAAGAGACATCTAATTTATGTTTCACCATATATAACCACAAATATTTTGAATAATGATAAGTGCATATAACATAATATGAGAATCCATTTATTGAATAAAAAGAAGCAGGGTCCCATACATAAAAAAAACACAATATCTAAAGGACCATTACTAGTTACTAGATAGACTAAACTTATTTAAAGACAACTTATGACTCTGATTAGCTAAGTAGTTAGTACAATGTTTATTAAAGAGACAAAGGACAAAATATCAGTCTTGAGAGCATGAAAAAGGACATAAGGATTGGGATGGCCAAGATGATTGTGCCACAGTTTAGTTGATTGTGGTTTGACAGCATTGTAGAGGTGGGTTAGGTTGCAATTGGTTTGCATTTCTTCCTCTAAGTAGTATCTTTCTGATATTCAAATCCTTAATTTCGAAATTCCATGGAAAGAATCAATAGATATATTATTAGTTTGGCATAATTTTGAAATTGAAACAAAATTATAAGAAACTTTTGGAACATGTAATACATAGTGTAAAACAAGTATTTTTGATGGGGTAAGGATTGTCGCATTAGCATTATGCAAAATAGATAGATGTTTACCATAAGCCATAAGCAAATGATCGACGTCAATGATCTCTTTGGATAGAGAAAGATTAGCAAGGTCATTGGTAACATGGTGTGAAGCACTAGAATCTATGAGCCAAGGTGAGTTATTAGATGGCCTTTTGTCAACATAATTAGTGTAGGACTTTGAATTGGACCATGGTGGATAGCCATAGATTTTGTAATAGGTTATGGAAATGTGACCTTTTCTCTTACAGTATTGGCATACAATAAATAAGTATGCATTATGAGAATTGGAGAATTTTCAATAATTGGAGTTGTGGTTGGAATTTTGGTTTTTTTGATTGTTAGGATGTTGGCCATGGGTAGCTGAATTGACTATGACTGGAAGAGATACAACATGTTAATCTCATTGAAGATAAATTTCAAAATCCACCAATTTATCAAATAATTCATCAAACAATAATGAAGTGTCTCTTGTTTTGATGGAGGTGTTGAATTCCACAAAAGTAAGGTCCTAGGCCATTGAGAGTTGCAATAACTAGATCTAGATCATCAACCAGAGACCAATGAGTGTAAGTTAATCACTAATAGATTGAATATTGTGGAGATAATCATGAGTAGAAGAAGTACCTTTAGAGATTTTGGTCTAGGCATCAACAAATAAAGAGTTGTAAAGGACATGACAATTTGAGCCTTAGAGCCATGTGACCTAAGGATAGCAAGATTTACATGATTGTCTTGGTGACACTAATGATAAAATGTTGGATTTTCGATGATTTCTTCATTGGATCCATCTATGGGCAAAGGGTTGGGGTAGTACTAGTGGTATAACCAACAAATTGTTGGTTGAGAGAAAATGCATAATTTGTTTGTACTATGTGGGATAAATGGTGCTATTCAACTAGATGGGAAGGTTGGACACAAAGTTGAATTCAATTAGGATGGACACAAGGAAAAATGCTTGTTAGGCTAGGACAACATATAAAAGGCAATTTGAAAGGTGTATTTTCATTGTGTAAATGAGTGTTACACCTTAATATATATACAACTTTAGTGATAATGGAACAACAATTTGAATGTATGTTATAACTCTAGATCAATGATTTAAAAATTTGTTATACATGGTAGATAAGAACAAACTAACATTAACAAAAAGATGTACAATAACAAGTGATAAGATAAAATCGTAATTTGAGATATCTTCTACGATCCAAACACTATCTAAGATGTTAAAGTAATAATACTTTGTAAAATTGGGAACTAAAATGAAAATTTTATAAAATGTGATGCTAAACAACAAATGCTTATATTCTTTAAACTAAAATAGAGTTTACTCCTTTACTAATTATATATACTAAGTAACACACATGGGCTCAATTACTTATGTTAGAGACATCTAATAAAATGTTGATAACTCATTAAAATATTATAATAATATATCGAATTAAAATAAAAATTAAAGAGACAAATATATTTTTAGTTATGTCTTTAGATCCTTTAGACTATAACCCTTTTTTTATGAGAAAAAGAAATTCCATGCTAAAGGGAAGGCACAACTCAAGGAAACTTGGGATTTGATGACCAAAAAGACTATCCAAAGGTAGAAAGGAAGAAACAAATTAGTTGACATGAACCTTGGCCACAAATTAGTAAGATTGTAATCGAATTGATGTTGTCAAGATTATCCTTTAATCGAAATTTCATGAAAACCTTAATCTAATGCCAATGAAAGCAATAATCAAATGCTATGGAAGACTGTAATCCAATATCCTATGAGGAACAGGAACCTTGGTAGGATTTTCACGATTAGTTACATCTTACAATTAATATGAAATCTCAAAAAGTAAAGATGCTACAATTAGCTATGGATGATCCAATTGATAAATTAGTTGTTTAAGCACCATGGAGAAATCCGATAAGCTCAAATATTTCTTACAGAATGAATGAGAATCACTCTAACATTATTTTAATAATGCATAAACTCTCTTTATTCATGAAGAATGAATTACAATTTATAGAAATCCTTGGCTCAAATTTGAATTAAAAACTCAATCAAATATGAATTAAAATCTAACAAGAAAATCCTAAAAAAGACTTATCAAATTTAAGTTTGTCAATCATTGGCTACTATGCTTCCTAATATTGTATGTAGGAAAAGTTAGATTATGTTAATGTAGAATCCTACTTGTAGACTTGATCACATTTATTAGAAGGCTATCCTTAGATGGGACGTTCTCTTTCCATTTGGCCTATACAGTCTTGCACGATCATTCACGTGATGACATTAATGACCACCTATTATTCAAGCATATTTGGCGATAGCTTGGTCCTGAAAGGATACATCTTTATATGTGGAAATCAACCAACATGCCTTATTGACTAACCACCAAAGGCATAAAAGAGGCATGTTGAGGGACTATCTTCCAACTTTTCAACTTTGGAAACAAATCATCTATTGCTCTAAATCAAATTTATTTTGTTCTATGGATAATGAGGACTCAATGCAAAAGAATATTGATGGGCATTCCATTTACAATAGAAAATGGGTTATTGAATTTGGAGTCTAATTAAGCTAATTTAGAAAAGGATAAATAAGTTGGTTTTCTCCAACAAATGACAACTTAACTCCAACATTTTTTTTTAGGAAGAGTATTTTTGCTAATAACATCATCAAAGCCCATAAGGAGGTAGGGGATATGACATTTCTACAAATGAGTAAGTCTCATTTTGTCTTCTTTTAGGAGCTCCCTTTGGAAGGATGGATGAAGGTTAATAGCGATGATGTTTTTTTTCCATCTGACCCAAAAGTTGTATGTGGGGGTTCTATCTGATATCATATTAGCTTTTTTATTTTGGGATTCTCCAAGTCTGCATGGGATTTCTCCAACACCCAAGTAGAACATGAGGGATCTATCATGGCCTAGAACTTGCTTTTGCTAGAGGCTTCAATCGTATTGCCATATAGTATGATTCTCCTGCAGTCATATCCTTCTTCTCTCAAGGTTGTTTATCTAGTTATGTGTCAAGGTAATTAGTAATTTCTATTGCTTCTTTAGCTCAACAAGCTTAAGTAGTGACATAGACTCATGTTTACAGAGATATTGCTAACGTTGCAAACTCTTTGCCCAAGTTTGGGTTGTCTTCGAAAGGTGAGGCTAGGATTTTTTACTGTCCTCCTCTAATTGCAAAAATACCATTGTTGACTAATGCCTCTAAGGTTTGATTGCAATCTTAGTTATATTGTTCCTTTAGGCTTCTAGCCTTTTTTGGTCATAAAAGAATATTGACTTTATCTAATAAATGAACTTAATTAATCAAATTTGATAAGATATTATCTAAACTAATCTAATCAAATTTAATAACATATTACATAATTGAATATGAACAAATTCCCTAATTCAAGTTCAAAATCAAATTCAAATTTAAATTTAGATCCAACCTTGATTGCTACATAATTTCTTTAATGGGACGCCATGTTGCTTGAATATGTCCACTAAGTACTTCCTTACACATCTTTGAGTAAGCCATTGTGATTGGACCAATGGAAATTTGAATAGAATATGAATACGCCTTTTCCATTTACTTATGCTATTAAAGTAGTCATTCTCTAGCACTAGTTCTCCATTTGAAATTGGTGATGTAAAAGTTTGCAACGTTCTTGATTCCCATATGAAAACTTGATACAAGGCATGACTCATTATGTGTGTTAGTAGGGTGGATGATGAAGGAAGAAAATGTAAAGGTGATTAATTCATAGTAGAACAATGATCTAAACTAAACTTTGTTGTTGTGATGGAATGGAAGCTAAAAGTTGAGGTCACAAAAGGGAAAAGAGCTCAACTTATGTTTCTTGTTGCTAGTTATTGGGATTGGAATTAAGTACTTAACAAATAAAAATTAATGGTGTGTATTTTTTTATACCTTGATATTGACTTTGGCTACTAAGTCAACATAAGTAATCCTTTCCAAAATATGAAGGAGAAATGTATTACTTCTACATTTTGGCAATAAACACTAAAATTCTCAACTTTTTCATTACCATTGGTCTTGGATGACTCTTTGCAAAATTTGTAAGTAAATAATGTGCTGACAATGAGTGCTCTAGTTAATGGAAAAAGAGATTAAAGAAGCATAAACAAAGTTAGAAGTGAACATATAAATTAGAAATGTTAATTTTTATTTTTATTTTATTCTTTAAAACTTTAATGACATGTCATCTCATCATTAGTTGCGACCAATGATGAGATATTAGGTATGGTACATGTCTATTCAAGTTTCAGTTATAGATGAAACTCATTTTTCAATACCTTGGTCAATGTTTCCTAATAGAAATAATTATATATTATCAAGTGTTATAAGATAAACTAGATATAAATTGGTGTGTTGCACTAGAATCATTAAATTGTAAAAGTCATATAATTATTAAATATGTAAAATGTCATTTATTGAACTATAAAATAATAAGCAAATGATATATAAAACATAAAAATAATAATAATTGATATAAGTAACAAGAAAAATATAAAAACACAAGAAAACATGAATTGGTTTTTTCTCCTCTTTATATTTTTTCAAATAATAACAATCATGACAAAAAAACTTAGGTAAAAAAATTGAAACAAACATTTGATTAGGTAAATTGTTGGTAACCTTTATAACTTATATCTTTAAAAGAATTTTAAAAAAAAAATATTCAAATAAAAATTCATATCAAGTTCCAAAGGAGTTAGTAAGAGTAGAAAGAGAAGTTAATGAAAATATAAAAATTTATATATTCACTTTGCAAACTAGAGTTGACAAAATTGGTCAAGTCTTATGGGTTAGGCTAGGCTCTTATATTTGAAGCCTAAAAAGAATTGAATCAATTTTCCCCAACCTAATTGGCAAAATGAGCCATGAAGTGTACATCCAAAAACTATTAAGCCTATTTCACTTGGAAATGTTTTTTTGGTTTTAAAATTTATAGGTTAAATTATAATTTTGATAATTTATTTTAATATAAAAAATATTTTTTGTCATTTATCTTTTAAAAGATTCATTCTAGTTCTTTAACTCTTAAATTTGAGTTAATGTTATCCTTCTAAAACAATTATCATTTTTTGATTTTGGGATACGATTTTGAACCTTTTGTTGACCGATCCAATGCATGAAACTTATTATATTAGATTCATTTGCATGAATAATATGTGATCAAAGTAATGTTCACATACAAAATGTTATAAATGTAGTGAAAATCATGTAAAAAGTAAGTCTTACAAGCAATTGGAAAAGAATCATATTAGATTTTTTACTTTTCCAGTGGTTCATGAAACTTATTTTTCACACAATTTTCATCATAATTATGACCATTTTTGTGTGAATATTAGTTGCATTTCATGGTTTTCATATAGATGAATCCAAGGAAACAAGTTTCACATCTTGATTTAGTTAAAAAAAAAGGTTCAAAATTGTGTTCCAAAATTAAAAAAATAATAATAACTATTTTAGAAAGATAACATTAACTCAAATTTAAGAGTTAAAGGACCAAATAAAATTTCTAAAAGATAAAATAACCAAAATGATTTTTCACACTAAAATAAGGGAGCAAAATTATAATTTACCCAAATTTAGACAAAAATGAGACAATTTTGTAACCCTAATTCTTTTGTGATCAACGAAGTGATTTAAGATAATTACAAGAAATTAAATTAAATTTTATGAAAAAAATTTAATAATTTATGTTTTCAAGTTTTTTGCAACAATTTCAAGTGGTGTTATTAAACTCAGATTCGACTGGCCAATCTGATCAGATCAATTGGAAACTAAAGTCATTACCGGTCGAGTCAAATGTTTAGATCGAAAATGTAGTTCACCTGGTATCAATGTAATCAACTTAGTCTTAAATAGGTCAGAATCAATAAAATTGCCCCAGTTTGTAGTTGTTATAACTCCTCCAATTCACCCACAAGCACACGTAATTAACTCTCTATCCCATCAGTTTAAACCCAGGTCACATGAAACATAAAAGGAAAACTTATCACTTCACTGAAGTGTTTACTTATTATAATAATGAAAAATAATATATATATATATAGGTAATACAAAATTTATAAATTTAATATGTACTTGTTCATATGATTCGACTAATGACCTATTGGTTTGACAAATGGCCCACCAACTTAGTATCTCGACCAAGTTTATGATTGGTCCAATTTCAATAACATTGATTTTGAGTAGAAATATTACTAGATTGTTGGATGCACATATATTGGTATTAGTGTATGTTGAAAGAGTAAATAACCAAGTAAAGATGTATCATGAGGCCATGCTAAAGTGTCATCAGCATGTTTGCCTATATTACAATAAATACATCGATCAAGGTTAATTACCCATTGACTCACCATTTTTTACAAAATTTCATCATACCATTTATGATTAACTAACTTACATATTTTAAAAGGAAATAAAAAGGATTCCTCCATAAGTGAAAAAATGTCACTAGCCCATCATTTTGTCATTTTTGTTTAAGTATCATCGACATGTTTCCTCATATTACAATTAGCACATCCATTAAGATTAATTACTCATTATTTCCATTTTTGATAAAAGTTTATCACACCATTTATCATTAATTACCTTATTATTTTTTTGCAAGAAATTAAAAAAGAATTCCTCCATAAGTGGAAAAATGTCACCAACCCATCATTTTGGCCCTTTTTTTTTAAAAACAACTTTCCATTTTTAACTTAAAACTCTTGGTTAGCCAAAACCCTTTATTTTAACCATTGGATCAAAGCCTTCCTTAATCCATCTATGATTAACATGCTTCAGTTGAAAATCAAAGTTTCTACTTCTTCTGTTGCTACTAATTTTCATCTAGATTTGCACTCTTCTCCATTATTGCATCTTCATAACTTTTCTTGGAGTTTTCCTTGAGAAAACAACTCACCAAGTAAGGGAAACTTCCTTTCTATGAGTTTGATCTTTATATTTAGGCCTCAATATCTCCTCTCACCAAAAATCACTTATTCAAAAAGATCTAGATCACATGCACTTTTATTCATCTTTCACATAACTTCAACTATACAATAACAAATCAAACTTAAGCAATCATTTACTATTTCATCATCTTCAATGTCATTCCTATACTTCATGTAACAAATTACAAATCATAAAAAAAAATAAAGAGTAAGTTTCCCTTAAATTTTTCCACTTATGGGAGAATCTTTTTTGAATTTTTTCTCAAAAATGGTAAGCTAATTAGTTATAAATATTATGACAAACTTTTACAGAAAATAAAAAGACAATGAGTAGTTAACCTCGATCAAAGTAAAAATTATATAGAAAAATGTGTTGATGACAATTTGGCATTGATTCATGATATGCCCCTACTTGGTTACTTGCTCCTCAACATACACTTATATTGATATATATGTATCCAACAATTTTAGTAAGATTGCTGCTTGAAATTCTCACCAAAAAAACGTGCAAATGTTAATAATTAAATATTTTCATGAAATTAAATTTAATTCCTCTTGTAATTATCTTAAATCATTTAGTTAATCACAAAAGATAAAAACACAATGTTGCAAAACACACAGTGTATTCAATTTTGAGTTGAAATCTTATAAAGTAGAATGATGTAGTATTTGGCAAAGTAATAAGATTATTAACCTATATCTTGACACCTTTTACCCCACCTCTAAATGTTTATTATATAATTAGTGCAAAAATAATTAATTTTTACATGTGAAAAAAATGATAAATTTAAAATCCATTCTTTTCTCATAGTTAAAAATATCACAAAACTTAATAAATTAAGGAAAATGTTCTGACTCATAAACAATCATACAAATGTTTTAAAGGAAAATAATTTGTAGACCAAAGTAAAATAAGATAGTAATCTCGATCCTAATGTCACACTATTAAAGCTATACAATCCTAAGTAAAGAGATGAGTGTCTCTACTCTAAATTCATTCCTCAACTCTTGCTAAACATCATTTGCATCCATAACTTATCATAACATATACAAAAGGAGATAGGAAAAAAAAAGGAGTGAAATGCATCTCACCTTATGTAAATGTATAACAATATAGACAAGTATAACACACATACACATTCCATATTGTCAAAATACAATACAATTTAACATCACACAATAATAATATGCGTATGTAGTGCCATGATCCTCATCTCTACTCCATATGCATATGGTACTAATATACTAACTCAAGAATGTAGACAAAGAATACATGCTTAGCATAAAGGGAAACACAATACCTAACTGGTTGCCTTTAATGTTAGCTTTGTCACTAATATGATATTGTTAGGTGACTAGCCGAGGTGGTCAAGCTTTCCAAGCACGCCCTGCCCTCATGTGATCACCATGAGGCATTGGAATCTCCACACTAGACGTTACCTCTGATGATGGGTCAACAATGAACATCATTGTCTTAAAGGGCTCATCTTTCACAATAAAAGGGACATCCTATTTGTCTTTCATTGACGAGATTCACTATACATGGACGTGCTACTCTACATGGGCAAAATTTAAGATGTTGATATGAAAATTGAGCATGAAAATGCTCCTCATAACACGACCATGGTCATTGCTTTGTAGATTATAGAATTGTGATTTGAAGGTATGGAAGCTTCTTATGGCCTCCTTAAACCACTAATATAGAAAAATCATATTCATGTCACTTTATTACTCAATTACCTTAACAATTTAGTCCAAAACAAGGAAATCCTATTAATTTAAGTCCTCCTTATTAATAATAACCTAATCCATGAAAATCCTAATTTAACCTAGACCTTCATAGTGGTCTTAATCCACCATGAAGCATTCACAAACTTATTCAATCATAAGAATTCACATCAAATTCGTCATAAGTAATGACAATATAACAACATAAAGCATACAATTTTCACCATGAACAACAATAACAATTTTCGTCCACATAAAGCATGTAATTTACATTACAACATACCCTTAGGATTTCGCTCCCAAGAATCTAGATTTGGGGAATTTGCATTCCTTTCATAATTATCACCAAATAGGAAGAAATCACATAAATTGAGGTTTAAGGTTAGCCCCTCTACTCATAACTATTGTTATGCTTATGAGTAAGATAATCTCACTCTCTTTTACCTCAATAGCAAGAATCAACAACAACAAGGAATGAAAAGATCCAACAACAAAGCCCTCAATAGACAAACTTAGCGATAACTATTGCTAGGGTTCTTGTGGCAGTTCTACAACAACATAGTAAAAAAAGACAAAAACAATACTCTTTAGAAGGTAGAAAAGAATATATAAAGAGTGGGATTTTGCTATGGTAACAGGCTAAGCATAATAGAAACTAGTATATAGACAATGCAAATCCTAAAAGACTATTTTACTGACTTCTAGAACATTTTCATTTTAAAAGCTCATTTTAATTTTCACCAAATTTATTTTTTTAAAATACTAATATTTTATAAAATATGAAAAATATAACCTTTAATAATTTATTTACTAAATAAATACACATACGATTAATAATAAAAGAAATTATTGAGATGTTACACATATAACACTTAAACTATATAACATACTATACCTAATTTATTCTTTATATACACCTATATTGTTTCCATTTCATTTAAGTAAAACATAACTCAAAGTTCATCTAAATTCTTATAACATAAATTTATATTTATATGTTAGATAAAATGAACACAATAAGGAAGGGGATTGAATTGTGTTATTTGAAAAACAATTTCACAAAACTTTTTCTATAGGAGGCATTTGTCGAGTTGAGATGGTGAAATGTCTTTTGAAAAAAAAACTTGTTTATGAAAAGAATAAGTTTATCTTTTAAGCAACAAATGTGGATGTAAAAAAGATAAGGGAAAGAGATAACCACACAAGTCTTTTTATACTAGTTTATTTGTTAAATGACTACGTCTAATTGTTGGTAACCTCACCAAGCTTTTCACTATAAGTAAGTGCCTTACTTACAAAAATACCACAAATAAGCCAATCCAGGCTTATCCCAAGTAGTATTTCAATTGTCTCTCCAAGCAATAAATCCAAGCATTCTTTCAATTGCTTTTCCAAGTAATATCCCCAAGTATTCTTTACTCAAAGTCTCTTCAAGCTGCAACTACTTTATAAGATGAAGGTTTATTTATAGAAGGGTGACTATCAGTGTCTTATGGATATGTTCAAACTATAAAGTAAGTCTAGGAACTTTATAAGAGAGAGTAATATTATAATGAAAGTTTTTTTTATCACATACAAGCTTCTACTTGCTAAATCTTTCTAATTCTAAGGTATATATAGGATTCTAATGAAGATAGTTGTTTTAGGAGCTTTAAAATAATTCCCTTAAGTTTTCAAACTCTTGAGTCTGCAAAGACGTTGAAGCATATAATGCACACATTAAATGTTTTTCATGAGCTAGTCATATTGATATGATAAAATGTTGCTCTTATCTCTGTCTTTGTCAAAAGTGGTCATATAGCTCTTACTTGTTTTCTTCAAAAGATATGGTGATCAGAGATGTTGACAGATATGTCTTCTCGAAATGATGATTTCTGATCAACTTGTATTATGTAATTGTGTAGCATTTTTTTCTTGAAAACTTATACAATAAGATTGCATAAAACACACATATACACACACATATGGTGATAAGAGATGTTGATAGATATGTCTTCTCAAAATGATGATTTCTAATCAACTTGTATTATTTAATTGTGTAGCATTTTTCTTTCTAAAAACTTATACAATAAGATTGTATGAAACACACACACACACATTTCTTCAAAAGATATGGTGATCAGAGATGTTGACAAATATGCCTTCTCAAAATGATGATTTCTGATCAAGTTGTATTATTTAATTGTGTAGCATTTTTTCCTGAAAACTTATACAATAAGATTGTATAAAACACACACACACACACATGATCAGAGATGTTGAGAGATATGTCTTCTTGAAATGATGATTTCTTATCAATTTGTATTATTTAATTGTGTAGTATTTTTCTTCCTGAAAACTTATATAATAAGGTTGGATGAAACATACACACATGTGGTTCTTTAAGTGAAACATTACGTTTAGAGATATGCATATGTTTCAAAAAAAAACTTGCATTTTATGAGGTTAGATTTAGCTAACACTTTGATTAAGATTTCCCAAATACACACACATTCATGTGGTTCTTTAAGTGAAACACTACGTTTAGAGATATGCATTTGTTAAAAAAAACCTTGTATCTTATGAGGTTAGACGCAACTAACACTTTGATTAAGATTTCCTTCCGTCTAATAAGGTTAGAAGCACCTATCATGCTTGAATTAATCTTAAAACCTTATTTTGCTTCTTGAAAAACATGATTATCTGATTTAATTTGTTTGTCCTATAGGAACCATTCCTTTACATTGCTGCTACAATCATCAATCGAGGCTAACTCGGTCAGGAAATCGGCTAGGGCCTATGCCTTAATGTGGCCTCTCCTCTCAAAGGATATGTCGAACTCAGAGAGTTGGGTCATCCATCCTACCATCCTATCCGCCAGGTCAGGCTTTCATAGAACTTGCTTGATGGGTAGGTCTATCCGAATGATTATTCAATTACTTTGGAAATATGGCTGGAGCCTCCTTGACGTGATTATCAGGGCAAGGGCAGCCTTCTCAATCTTTTGTATCATTTCTCTGGGCTCTGTAGGACCTTGCTTATAAAATAGATCGGTCGTTGATCCTTGTCCCATTCTTGGACTATAGCTACAATGACGACATCATCAGATATTGATAAGTAGACCAAAAGGGGATTACTTGGGCTTGGCTTGGTGAGGATGGGAGGAGTTTATAGCATTATTTCATCTTTTGGAAGGCCGCCTCGCATTCTCCAGTCCACAAGAATTTCTCGCTCTTCTTTAGGCAATGAAAAATAGAGAGGGTGGTTTTAGCATATCAAGATAGGAAACGTGCCAAGGCTGTTATCCTACCTGCTAGTTGTTGCACCTCTTTGATGTTCCTTGGACTTGTCATGTCGATGACAGCTTGACACTTCTGGTGTTGGCCTTGATTTCCCTTTCAGTCAACATGAACCCTAGGAACTTTCTGACTTAGACCCCAAGCAAATATTTTTTTGGGTTTAACTTCAATCGGTATTTTTTCAGAACATCAAACACTTGTCGTAATGCACCACAATGCTCCCTAACTGTTGTAGACTTGACAACCACATCATCAACATATACCTCCACGTCTCGACCTATTATGTCTTTGAAGACCCTATCCATCAACCATTGATATGTGGCACCTATATTTTTCAAACTGAAAGACATCATCTTATAATAGAATGCTCCCATGTTTGTGATGAACACAGTTTTGGCCTCATCTTGAAAGTGCATCCTAATCTAGTTATAGCCCGAGTAAGCATCCATGAAATTCAGCAAACCGCACCCTGAGGCACTGTCCACCAGTCGGTCGATGCATGAGAGTAGGTATGGGTCCTTTGAGCATGCCTTATTTAGGTCCATGTAGTTTGTGCACGTTCGTCATTTGTCGCTGGGCTTTTTGACCATGACAATGTTGGCCAACCACGTGGGGTATTGAACATCCTTGATGAAGTATGCTGACAGGAACTTGTTGGTTTCCTCTCTTGCAATCCTTCGCTTCTTTTTTCTCCTAGTTGTCTTCTTCTCTGAGCAACTGACCAAGTTTTAAGGGTGATAAATAGGCACATAACAATTCCGAGTCTATCCCAGGCATGTCTCTTATAGTCCATGCAAAAACATCTTGGTTTTTTATGAGGAAACAGACCAGGTGCCCTTCTATTTCCTCGTCCAAGTAAGCGTCAATTTTTGTTCTCTCCATCTTACAAAGGCTGATATAGATTTCCTTCAAATTCTCGATCAATCGTGGTCTTCGATCTTCCAATTGTTGACGCAAGTCTAAATCTAAGAAGTTGATGGAGACTTGGCTATTGTTGGCTTTATCATGGTTCGGGGCTCTATGTCCAACCTTTAGATTTTCTTCGTAGCACCAGCAAGCTACTTTCTGGTTTGCCCTAATGATGCCTACCTCCTTCCCCATGGGGTATTTCACGCAAAGGTGCAAGGTAGACACTACCTCCTTCCCCATGATCCTAGCACCCCTTTTCCTTGCCGATGAGGTTATTCCTCTAAGGGTGTCACCTCCAGCTATAGTTGTGATAATGCCATGGTAAGAAGTGTTGGAGCGGAGCCTTAATTGACTCCTTTCTCTTGGTCGTTCAATGTCTTACTCCCTTCCCCAATCAGCTCGTGGTTGGTCTTGGTAAGCTCACGGCTGGTTTTGATCGACTCGTGGTTGGTTTCTTGCCCTCGTAAATGGCTCCTCATCTCTTGTTTAGACAAAGCGGCCTAAGTGGCACTGTTGAATCAATCTCTCAATGTAGACTTGGAGGGTCCTATAGTCCTCTATGGTATGGTTGTGCGCACGATGGAATTCGTACAACTCATCACGGCTAGATCCCAATTGTCAAGCCGTGGGAAGTTGGAATTCCAGAAGGTGGGTGTGACACACTTCCCTAAGTATCTAAGAACGCTTCGTCTTCAAAGGGGTGAATTAGGCCAGCTCGTCATGGGGTCAGCTTTGGAGCTTGTAACCCCTTCGCACAAGTAAGCCTTTGTCAAGGCCCCGTGGCTAGACTTTGCTTGGGGTGCTAGGGGCTGTCACTTAGCCTCAATACGGTCAATCAGATCTTCCTCAGTCTCAATGTGTTTTTCTACCCGAGCTCTTATTTCTTCCATGCTGGACAATATTCTTAGCGCCAAGGAGCCGCTGAATTGTCCAATGCGTAGCCCCTTCTGAAAAGTTTTAACAAAAAACTTCTAGTCTGGATCGTTTACCCGGACTGTAGCCATATTGAACCTGGTAAGGTATCCTTTTAAGTTTTTGCCCTTCATTTGTTTGATATAAAAAGATTTACAACTTCCAACTTTTTTGCTTTGTTCGTTGCAAACTGGGAGATAAATAAGGTGGTCAGGTCATTAAATGTCTAGATGGTTCTAGTCGGTAGGTCTGACAACCATTGCAGTATGATACCCCTAAGGGTGCCAGGGAACAATTTACAACTGAGGGCATCGCTCCCCCCACTAATGGAAGGCCTGTAAGGGTGAATGAGGGTCCTAGGTTCCGTCGAAGGGGTCCACCACCAGTTCAATAAAGTGGGCTGGGATGGGGTACAATCGATCTTTTCGTTGAAGGGTTGCCCCCAAAAAGTGGGAGTAGTAGGTTTAGACTGATTTGTCTGCCAACTCTTTTCCTAGCTGCCTTCATGGTCATTAATTGTTGGCAGAGCTCGTTATTTTGTTGCTCCACCACTCTTAATGCCTTCGCATGTCTCTAGACACAGAATCACACATCCTAACCACTATACTTGTCAGGCAACGCCTCCTACAAATATTAAATACTAATATGTTCTATTAGTTATTTGGAACTACCATATAAAACTAGTGATTAGAGAAGACAACTGGCCAACCGGGCACAATTTCTTATATAACTTTCTCATATTATTACTATGTACCTAATATTCATCCGACTTCTCGTATTATTACTATGTACCCCATATTCATCGTTGTGATAAGGTTGAAGTATATATACTTTTGTGAAACTCGTTAATATTTAATATCTTAATTTAATGTTAATAACTAAAAGTGTTTGATAAGAAAATAAAAAGGGCTCAATTTTTTAAAAACTGAAAAGCATAACATCGCATATTAACCCTTAATATATATACATTTTTTATATATAAAAAAAAGCATGCAGTTTTTTTTGTTACATTAATTTAAGTTAAGCAATTTTCAGAGTATGATTATTCATAGATATATGTGCTATTATCAAATCAAATAATTAATTTATAAATGGTAGCATAAATTTTAAGAAACAAATGGCAAAACAAAACAATAACAAAACACAAGATTTTTTTATTTTGTTACTAGTTTTATCTACCATTTAAATTAGTAACTAAATCTTAATTAATTAATTATTAATTAACTAAAATATTATTTTTTCTAATTAAATTTAAATTATATTTATTTATATTTCTTATTTTAGTAAAAATAACTACAAATTTTAAAAATTTACTACAAATTAACTAAGATTATTTTCTTAACTAATTGACTATTTATTTCATACTACCATCAATATTATAATAATTTTGTAACTAATTATTTTTATTAAAAATTAAATACAAAGTACCTTTTAATTTTAAAATTAATTATAACTCCAATCAACTCAATTAATTAACGAGTCAGAAATAAACTATTAAGCGTAAATTTTGATTCTATGTTTTACTTTTTTTTCTTTTATCATTTTATCTCTTCTCCCCTTGTGAGACCTGCCATGAGTTCTTTTAAATAAAAATTAAAAGTAGAACACTATCGGTTTGGAAATCTTTTAATTATCACTAAGGTCCTAATTCTTCATCTTGCAATAATTGGAAATCTTTATATTTCTGGAACAAAAGTCTGACAATTCCTTATTTGCATATAATTTTGTTCTCTTATTTGTCTAAACAATCATTATCATCGTTAATGAGTTTTTACATAAATGAACAATTCATTGCTTCCGGTTTTTACTCTTCCATGGAACATTTTATTGGGTTCAACAGTAAGTTATTTTGACTTAATTTATGGTACTTCCTTTCTTACTCTGAATATTCTTGAGGCAGGATGTATATATGTATTAGAATTACACGAAATATAGCATGAATTTTATTTATGTTTAACTTATCTTAAAAATAAAAACAAAACAAAATTCATGATTGAAAAGTAATACATTAAAATTAAGGATAACATAACACAACATTAGTTCCACTCTGCTCTGTCGAAACACCAAATGTAACCTAATAATGTATTTATATTTAATAGAATAAAGAACATTTGGAAGAATTTATTTGAGTTTATGAAAATACTTTTATTTTGTAAACTCTTTTAAATATATATTGTAAAGTTTTACATTTAAATTTATGAATAAACTATTTTTTAATATGTTCAAAGTCCTACGTTTGAATTAACTTATTTTTTTTATAAAAATATTTTTTCTTTTTAAAAATCTCTCAATGTTATTATTATTATTATTATTATTATTATTATTATTATTATTATTATTATTATTATTATTATTATTATTATTATTATTATAAGCTATTATGAACACAAAATAAATTAGTTCAAGCACACAAATTATTTTATATATAGAATACAACAAAGTCACGTTTCATTAGAGTAAATAATATTCTTTTTGTGTGTGTGTCCAAGAGCTCTAATCTAATTTCTTTGAATGAAATCTCACCCAATTCATTTTGTCTAGTTCTTACATCAAATTATTAATTATATATGTACAGCTTAGCTTCCTTAATTATTATTTATTACACCAACTATCTGTGATTAAGTAGCAACTATCAAATATTTATTGCATTAGTCCACTGTACACTCATATGTGACATCTTTGTGATTAATGGTCCTCGCGTTATCCTTTCTGCTACTAGTGATTGTACAATTTTTATGAGCTTATTCGAGTGCTTGTAAAATTAATTTTAAAATGATGTTATTTATATTTAATATTTTTATTTTAAATTTAAAAAATAAATTATATACCAATAGTGGAAAGTAATGCTATCCAATCACCAACATTATCTTATAAGTTATATAAACAGTTGTAATTATATAAAAGTATAAAACTGTTTTATATTATCAACCATTAAATTATTTAATCAGTAAACAAGTTTTTTAAAATTGTTTTTACTCAAAAATAATTTTCGATCCAAAGTTTATGTTTGAATACAATTTGATAATGCAATTTTTCACATCCAACACCAAATAAACGTAGAAGCAACAATTACCCATAAAAAAAACCGTGATTTTTCATGTAAAAAATATATTTTAGGAATCATTTTAAAACACATTCAAAATCAATCTTTCAACGCAAAATTAAACATGTAAATATTTATATAAATTTGTGATATTTTAACGTGATTATAAATCATTTAATTGTATTTCACGAAAGAAAGTTAAAAAAAAAAAAAAAGGGTAACGCGGTTGTTGGTTATAGACAAGAAAAGAGAAAAGTTTCTAAAGTTGCTTTTTCTTCATAAATCGAAGTGTTCCTTACTCCTCATCAGTTACTCTCTCTCACCAATCTTTTCCCCTATATTCACGCCGCGCTCACTTCCAACTCCACACTTTCTTCTCTATTTCCAAAAGCCAAAATCATCACACATTCTACACACCATTCCTAGCTTCCTATTAAACCAAACCATTTCTTCTCTTTCTCTCTTCTTCTTTGGCCACAACACACACATAAAGAAAACAAGCATGACTGAGTTATCTTTCTCAAACACTTCCACCAAGAATAATGAGTTATCTTGTAACCTCTTCTCCATCTTCTGCCACTTCTGTTTCTCCATTTTCTCTCACCCTTTATACTTCTCCTACTTCCTCTTCTTCTCTCCTTACCTCCTCAGGCTCCTCTCTTTCCTCTCCCCTTTGTTCATCACTACAACCCTTCTCCTTGTTGCCCTCCTCACTTTCACTCCCAACAACCTTGTTCAGGACAAGTTTGGTTCTGAGCTTTCTGAGTCCAAATGGGGCATTCTGCTTTCTGCTTTGCAATATTTTCTAGCATGGCTGCATTCCAAAGCTGATGAGATAGATGAGGAAATGGGGTTCCTTGGGGAAGTTGAAGCATATCTTGTTATGTTCCAGTCATCAATCTTTGAAGTGTTTGAGCCTAAGTCAGTGGAGGAATGTTCACAAGGCCTTGAAGCAGTTGATGCTGAGTGCTCAGTTGAAGGAAGAGAGGATTCTTGTCCAATGGAAGAAGAGTCAAAGCCTAGTGTCAACTTGGATGAAAACCTGCCCACAAAGTGGGGTGAACCAAGGTTTGAGTTCCCGTCAAAAGAAATGTCCATGTTTAGTGTCCAACAGTGTCTCGAACAGGATTGTCTAGAAAAGAAGATACCTGTGGAGAACAAGATAAACATGGATGCAAACCCAGTTGAGGAGGTTGATAAAGTGGAAGCCACTAGGTCTATTGAAGAAGTCAAGAGCTTAGAAAGCTTGTTCCAAGAAAATGAAGAGTTGGAAGATTTGTCTTGTGAAAAGGAACACAAAGAAGTGAAGCCGTTGATTGCTGAGTTCAATAAAGTTGAGGAAAGTAAAGAGAAATTGCCCTTGAGAAGTGGATCCAAAGTGATGGGCAATAGAGACATACACAGCAATAAAGTGAGGACTAACAGTGATGGGGAATTTCCTTTTGCTGCATCAGGGAGGGTGAAGTCCCTATCCCAAAGACTAGAAGCAAATATTGGGAGTCCAGAAAGCAAATGGGTGTACAGTGGAAAAGGCATGGGGAACAATGAAGCACCTTGTTCCAATCTTGGGAGTTTTGGTTCAATGAGAGTGGAGAAGGAGTGGAGGAGGACCTTGGCTTGCAAGCTTTTTGAGGAAAGGCACAATGCAGATGGAAGTGAAGGAATGGACATGCTTTGGGAGACATATGAGACAGAGTCCAACAAGGTTCTGCAGAAGAGCAACACCAAGAAGGGGAAGAAAGGTGAGGTTGAGAGCAGTGATGATGAGGAAGAGGAAGAAGAGGAAATGGAGGGTAAGTTGTGCTGCTTGCAGGCTCTGAAATTCTCAACAGGGAAGATGAATTTAGGAATGGGAAGGCCTAACCTTCTCAAATTCTCCAAGGCCCTCAAAGGCATTGGATGGTTGCACCATGTTGGCAAACATGGCAAAAAGAGTAACCACTGAAATTAGATTTTGCTTCTTTTTTCTTTCATAAGACACAAATTGTGCATTTCTTTCTTCATGATGATGAGAAGTAAATATTTTGTATGTCAATATAATGCCTCTTTTTTTTTTTCTTTTCAATTTTAATTAATTAAGGAAGCTTCATCTTATTGAGTTAATTACAATTTGGTCTCCAAAATGACAATTTGTGCTGTTTTGATTCCAGCAATTACATGTCTATACAAGGTAGTCCTGGAAAGCGTTAGCTTGTTAACAAGTTTGTTGCATCAAGTTGTTTACTTGTAAAAATTTCATCTCTTGAGTTTGAAGGGGAGGATGAGGAGGGTGAATATTTTATTAATATTTAAAAAAACAAAAAAGTTAATATACTAATTTATTATTTTGTTTCTTTTATTTTAAAGTGGTCAAAAAAAAAGAAAGAATAAAATATAAAATGATTGTATATTAAAATATATTAATGTGACACAAATTGAATAAAAAATGACAGAAAATTAATTAAGGTGATTTAGAACAATACAAAAAGTTACAAGAAATACTAGTGAAGAGAGTGTATTATATGATTTTAGTTATATAAAAAAGAAAAGAGCTATCAAGAAAGACTTTCAAATAAGAGGAATTTTATGGTAAATAATATATATGAAAATTTAATTTTTAATTGAATCAAATGTCGTGGTATGATCTATATAGTCGATGTTACTTAACATGATAAGATTTTTGTTATTGTTTCTTTATGTTTTAAAAATTACCCAATTTAAAAAATATTTATATAAAAATTGTTTTTCTTTGCTTTCTCTCCGAGAATCTAACTCTCCAAACATACCTTAAAGGACTAACTTGCATAGACAAAAATTTTCAAGTACTACGAGCATGTTTAGAGATACATTCTACACCCAAAAATCACGTTCGTAATGTAAAACAAAAAAAAATATATAATAAGTAGCATTCACTTTGACGTAAAGATCATTTCCATGATCTGATTCCAATTATGCATTAGAAAACAAGTTGTAACTTTGATGAGTGAAATAGTATATTAACTCTACATTTATTTATCTAAATTGGAGATGACAAACTCATGCTTCATCCAAGGCAGTGGCAAAATCTGCCATGAAGACTCTGTTTCAAGCAACCAGAGGAATCTTATTCTGTTTCATCATCAAGAGATGTGCTTTAGAATTTGCAATGTTAAAAGAAATATATCATTATAACATGCATGCTTTTGCTAATAATGGTTTGAGGAGTGAGGACCCTGCATGTATACTATCTCATATCTCCCACATGCTATGTTGTTATGTGAGAGTGGTAGATAGTGGTTGCATCCAACACTATGTTGACTTGAAAAATCCTCATCAAACTTGTTTTATTAGCACATTAATTCATGCATCCAATGCGGGAAACGGTTAAGATGTCATTTCATTCTATCAAAAAACTTAAATGATGTGAATTATGAGGTAGGGTAAGAGCAAAGTAGCATGAAGTAGTTGTTATCTTCTCACTCTTTCACTTTGTCAAGGATCTCAATCATGAGATAAGCCATTGTCATTGCTAAACATAAGTTGGTTTGGGTGAAAAGGAATCTGATTTTTTAGAGTACGTTTGAGAGGTTCAATTTTGGAGAAAAAAGGATAAAAGTTTTATTTCTAATAAATATCATCTAATTTGATCATTTTTTAAAATACAAGAAATCAACTGATAAATTAATATTTTATTTTTTGTTTATTTTTATAAACAGAATATAACTATAAATTTAGAAATATAAATTTTGCTCTCAATTCTCCTTTTATTCTAAAACTCTACTCTCAAATATATCCTTATGAACATGCTTTTAAGTTTACTTTTTAAAATTTGTGTATAAAAAAATACTGTTGAGAGAGGTTCCCACTTTACTGTCCAAAGATATTCGGAAGATTAATCTTTCACCCACCTAATCGGAATATACTTTCACCAAAAAAAAAAGTATGTTTTTTTGTTTGCATCAACAATATATCTCTAAAGACTATTTTTTATAAAGCGTAAAATTATTAAAATAGATATTATCTTTCTCAATAAAATTTCTTATACACATGATAAGGAATATAATCTTTGTCATTATACTTAAATTTGAAATATTTTATACACATGATGGAGAATATAATCCTTGTCATTATACTTAAATTTGAAAAAAGAGACATTCCGTACTTTTTATATTTTTAAAAATAAAAATAAAAGAAAAGAAAGAGATGACAAGAGATTAAATAGAAAATGAGAATATAAAACTATTTTAGATTTAGATTTTATATATAGTTAATAAGATGATTTTTTTTTTTTTGCATGGAGTTAAAACATAACAGTGATATAATTTATAATGTTAATTAAAGATAAAATAGTCAAAAAAAAATATAGCGACCAAAACCAAAAGTAAATATTTCTATTACAATAGTTATAAATATAAATTATAAATGATTTAGTTATCTTTTCATCGTAAAGCACTTTATTAGTAAAAATTTGTGTCAACCCAAAAGCAGAGTTGAATGAATGAATAGTTAGAATACTACGTTAATAATTTGGAGAAATCAATGTCAGGGAATAGCGAGAAATTATGTGAGTGGAGCAGTTGAGTTTAACCTTTATACAAATATCTTGTTTCCTTTTGTTTATGTTATCAAATAAATGTCTTGAATTGAAATTGATTTGATCTTGGCGCATTTGTAAAACTAATTTCTAAGTTAAAACCCACCAACAAATACCAAATAAATGGACTTTAGGTTTAACTTAAACTGGTTGGTAAACAATGGTAAATCCAAATTGGTTTTAACTTCCAAGTTAAAACTCACCCACAATTGACAAATACCTGAGGATGTAAAATTTTCCTTTTCGTTTGATCCAATCTTTTGTTTATTGACCTGAATTGCAAGATAATGGTAATAAAAAAAAGTTTAGGAAGACGAAGCCTACTCCATTTTGAGGGAAACTACACCCTATGTCTAAATAATAAAATACAATAGATATTTACAATAAAAAAAATAATATTATAGGGTCTATTTGATTCTCACTTTTTTGTTTTAAAAATTATTTTTAAAACAATTCTATATTAGGTTTTAAAAATTGTTTAAAAAAACAGAAACAAATTAGAGATGTTTTCTCATTTTCTTCTGTTTTTTTTTAAAATACATTTAAGAAGAAAATTTTAGAAATCATAAACATGTTCATACTCGCTCTAGAGAGAAATAAATTAATTTTAAAGTACACGGAAAATTGGTTTTGAAATCCGTAAAAAAATAAAAATATATTTTAATAAATATTATTTTTTTACTAAAAAATTTAAGTAAATTGGATCCTAGAAAGTAATCATCAAAGTGAAAACAAGCTTCTAGACTCAAAAAGTGGTTAAAAAATATGTATAAATTACCCAACAAATTCTAAGTCTTTTGAAAAAATTCTTCAACAATTTATTTTTCTGTATATATGAATATTAGACGTTGTAAATATAATTGCTGCATTTTTAATTCAAGAGATCCACTAGACCAAATATATTTACTTTAATATCATGCATGGCCTTATCATATATCTGCAAGTGCAGGCATTGAAGTTATCCCAGTGGGTGATCTGTCTTTGATTTGGTCAAAGTGTCTAGATTTGGAACCTATCTTAGTTCATTATTTGGCATGTTTTCTTAGTAGAATTCTAAATCTTTTATTTTGTTCTAAGGTTGAATTACTCTATTACAAACAACCATTGTTTTATGATGTTCTAAGGACCAAAACTAAATAAATGAGATTTATTCATGATCATAGATCATAAAATCAGATTTAGCTGTTTTGATGGGTTAAGTTTACAAGAATCCATCATGTTCTGATTTGCGATAGGTGATTCACCATTGAACATCTTGGAATAGAATACTCTCCCAATTTTCCATCTTTCAACTAATAGTGTTAGAGTGCTCGATCCATTTGATTGAAGTGCCCCTATTTCTCTATTTTTTTTTTTATGGTTCTATTCTAATAGTTGTTCTTAAATTTTAGAATTTTTTTTGTCTCCATCGTGTTGGTATGAAATATTCATTAGTCTTATTGTTGACTAATATCTGTGGAAGAATCTAACCATATTTTGTTGAATATTTTCTCTATGTCTTTTCATATATACAAAACTTAAATTCAAGATTTTATTTAAGGATTTTGAGCTCAATGTTACTAAAACCAACAAGTTGATGGTGGATTTTATACTTTATTGATATTGAAATATATTAGTGTATAAATATTAATAGTTAATTATACTTTTGTCCAACATGTATTTTCATTCTTCATATACCGTAGTTGAAGTATAGTATGAGAGATTGGCCTGTGATTATCTTATGAAGTGAACTAAAGAACCTGTAATTAGAAACAGAGACTCTGAAGCCTACAGAGAGAATGTAGGTAGAGCTTGTTGTGTTGGTAAGTTTATAAGCAAACTGAAGAGCCAGTGGCAGGGGAGCTTGAGAAATATAATTGGAGGGGTCAAAATTTTTTTTTTAATGATTTTTATACTTTTTTGTTATTTAATTAAAAAAATTTCAAAATTTCAACTTTTTGTGAAAAATATGCAAGAAATATTAATATTTTTTTATACAAAACAAAATTTGTGTGAGAATACACACAAAAAAGTAAATTTTTCTATGAATTTTAAAAAAAGAATCATATTTTTGTTAAAATATAGCAAAAATTGCTTAAATTTTTTGTAGAGGAAATTTGCAAAAAAAAATCACAAAATTCATAGAAAAAATCTACAAGAATAATTAAGAAGTTCAAGTCATATTGTAAAAGTCATAAAAAATGAGTTTGAGAAATATTAAAAAATTATATTATAAAAGATAATTAATGAAAAAATAGTTAATATATAAAAGTGTTATTAAACCAGTCAGTGATAAGGGATAATGTTATCAAAATAAAAAAAATGATACAATATTAACATAAAAATGTATATAGAGATGAAAATAATAAAGAAGATGATTAAAATTCACATTCTTTCAATGATTAAAAAAAAACAAGCGAAACAAAATATTTTATACTCTTTTAATGACTTAAAATCATTAATAATAGATAAATAATTAACTTTAAAAAATATTTTAAAATATTATAAAAAACTTATTAATGTTGAACTTTAATAATTATATATATACATGGATGTATTAAGTAAGAATTTTTTTATTTCAAAAAATTAAAATTATAAATATATATTATATAACCGTACATAAATGATAAAAATTAAAAGTTAGTTAATAGTCATATAACTGCTTAAAAAAATAATGTGTATTTTTTATTGATTATTTAATTATAATTTAATAACTTATATTTATAATAATTATTTTTTTAACAAAAATAATTTATTCTTAATATAGTACCTCCCGTCATGGCTCATATGTCACAACTTATAAGAATATCTCCAATGCAATTACATAACTTAGTTTTTATGGATTCTTAAAGTTCTTAAGAGTTCTTAATCATTAGAAAAAAAAATTGGATTCTTATATAAAAACCAATTACTTATGTCTTATAGGTTCTTAACAATAAAAAAATATTTGTGTTTAATAAATTTAATAAAAATAAGTTAAGAACTCAATTAAGAACTTTAGCATTAGAATGAATTTTTCTTCGAGTTTTTAAATTTGACATGGCATAATAGGAAAAAAAAAACAAACTAAGGACTCATAACATCGCAAATGCTCTAAGATCCGTCATTGTGTAGAGTATATACTGTTATCCTCGCATACTATATTTCATTTCTACTCGTTTCCTTTTACATTGCTAGTATTGATTATTTCTTTGAACTGTGAAAATTGTAACTTGCTCTGTATGGATCTCCTTGTTGGTTTTTTTTGTAGAAAAAATATTTTTTTAAAAGAAGAAGAGATATGTGGTATGGAGGAACCTGTTAATCCTTTATTTTTAAGCTCTATAAATACATCTAAAAATGTAATATAAAATTCAATTACTAACAACATTCTAATCTTAAGTCAAATTGATTACATCCTTAAATCTAGATTATAAGAATAATATTCTTATCTTTATCTAAACAACATCCTAAAAAAAAATTAAAACATAACAAAAATATTTAAAAACTAAATTATTTATTTTCAAATTGAAGATATTTAAGCATATTTTTAGCACTTCTCCTTATTTTAATATAAGTAAACACCCAATTTGAATTTCAAGTTTCAAATCTATCCTTCTTCCTTCTGGTACTTGCTTTCTTCTTTTTATTTTACTTATGATATTATCACTATTTATGGGTGGAATCATCTATACATTTCACTTAAGCTTCTCCTTTAATGCACCTCTGCTAGATAAAAAAAAAATGGTTTATTCGTCAATTCATTTATATCTTCATTTCCTTCGTGAACATTAAGCTTTTTCAAAATGTATGCAACTTTTTGCTCTTCTTTTGATTCTCATCTTTCTTCTTTTTCTACTTCATTTATAGTTTGTTATTCCTTCATGAAATCTAAAGCAAAACTCTTGCATTTCATTTGAAATTTTATAATTTTTATGTTGTTTGTATTTTTAATCACACATTTTTTATATTTAAACAACACCTTATAATCTTTCTCCAATAATTGAACAACATTTAAAAGATTGTGATTAATTCCAAGAACATATAAAACATTAGAGATTAATTTCAAACTTGAATGACTTTTAATTGCAATTGTTTATTTGTCTTTTACTATAATGTGTATTCCATTTTCATTTCTAACTTTGTAAATATAATTTTGTTTAGCTCTTTGAAGAGCTCTCGATCATAAGTCATATGGTTTGTACAACTATTATATATCAATATGTCAAGCTTTTGTAGAGTTATCAATTGTAAAGTATGACATTAAAAATAATTGTTCCTCTTCTAATTGATCCTCAACAACCTTGGCTTCTCCTTGTTGTTGATTAGACTTGCATATTTTCTGTAGTGTCCAAATTGACCACAATTGTAACATCTTGTGACTCTACCAAAATCTCTTAGATATATGATTTCTTTTTCTTTTGCAATAAAGACATGGTAGAAAAAATTGAATATTATCGTTTTGGTCGCCGTTTCCAAAATTTTCAAGTTGTTCCTTTTACTTTGTTTTTCCATCATTATTGTTTTGCAATTAGACTTGAAAAGCACCCTCCACAACACTTTTTTTTTATCTCATAATCCTTCTTTGCTCTAATGTTTACAATGCATATAACATTTATGTCATAATAATCTTCCACAGATCCTTTGTATTTTATAAGGTGGTTGTAGAAGCTTCATATCTTTCAAGTACTACTACAAGCATTTTTTTCTACAATTTTGGAATTAGGAAATTCACTATCAAATAATTAGCCTTATTAGCAATGTCAAAAAATTTATCTAAGTACTCTTTGATTGTCTCCACTCCTTCATTCTTTGTAACAAGAATGCTCTCATTAAATTTAACACCTACATACTATGTATCCTCTCATCTCCTACATATTTTTCCTTCAGGTAATCCTAAATCACTTTTGTTGTTTTGGGAGTCATGACTATGATGAAAATGATTTGTTAAATACTGACAAATAGACATGTCTTTGCCTTTGTCTTTTTCATTTTTCCTTATTTGTGAATATTTACTTGACTCATGGTGATACATTGTGTAAAAGAGTTTTTTAAATGTAACACCATAAATTATATAAGTATAATATTAATAATAATAAGTAGCACTTACGTGACATCTATTATATTCTCAAAAATACAAAGTAATTTTCTTTTTTAACTTACAACATAAACAATAGACACATATAGGTTTAAAAATATAATATTACATATTTCTTAAATTTGACCATATAATAATAAACTCTACTTGGAAGGAAAATAGACTAGTGGAGAATTGACCCAAAACATAACTTGGAGAGATCTTGTCACACGTTTGTTGCATCACATTGATGTCGATTGTTGTCACTCAAGGGGTAGGGGAAGCACACAATAAACACTAGGCAAAAAAGAAAAGAAAAATCACACAAAGATACAAGCACAGGAAGGTAAGTATCTACCTAGGCATCATGTGGTAACAAAACAAATAATGAGGGTCTAATCATAAAAATAGAAATAATCAATTTAGACAAATATATCAAATTATAAATGACGGTCAAATGTAATGGATGAATGGATGAATGCATAAATGTTGACTCATCATCTTCATGAAGAACTTTCCAACAATATAGTTATTAGGAGCTCGCACTCCCATGATTCTTCACATGCAAATCAATAGTTACTAGTAATAGGTGTTAAGTATATGGAAATACAATATAGTGATCATTGATAAATTGTAATGATTCATTAGGAATGTTATTATGTAAACTACCTTAATCATGACATCAAATTGCGACACCCCATCCACATCTAGGATGACATATGCTTGTTTTTTTGGCCTCCACTACTAAATTCATATGCTAAACATGATGTACCTACTCCTATACCTCAAGTTTGACAACAATAATATGATTACAATCAATTTTATTAGAGTTAATATTGTTTCATAATTACACTAGGAAATCTTTATTTCCTTCAATTCTATTTACAATTTGTCAATAGTAGGTTTCTCAAACAATCCTCTTAACTAGAGGTAACAATTCAATATTTTTACTCTATCAATACTGATATAAAAGACGAACCATTGTGAACATGACAACATGAATATGCTCGTTAAGTAAAACAATAACATTTTGAATCAATCACCGCAACAATACAAAATTTAAGTTTAATTAATAAATATTATTCATATCATCTCATGCCTCCTTATATGTGTTCACCCCTAATGAATTAAAACTTCATAATTTTCTTCTCAACTTTGATAAGTTTTATGATATAGCTTCATCCCCTTCAATTGCTTAGTCCTATTCTCTTTTAATTTTTTATGGACAAGTACACCTTAAACTCAATTCTACTTAGTTATTAATTATTATACTTATCATTATTGATATTATTTTTCTTACTTTTGTTGTTATTAATATTCATTACTATTATAATTATTATTGTTTATTTAGATATTTTTTGCCATTTTCATTAAATATGTTTAGGATCATTGTTCATATAATACAACTTTCTTGGTATTACATCATTATTCAATGCTGTTAATTTTTATATATTAGAGATTTAAATTACTTATTTTTTATATAATTATTTCATCTATATTTTATATGTTTTAATTTTACATATTGTAATAATAATAATAATAATAATAATAATAATAATAATAATAATAATAATAATAATAATAATAATAATAATAATTTTACATATTGTCATTATAATAATAATAATTATTAATTTATTATTATTATTATTTTATTTTTTATTTTAATTTTTAATTTTTAATTTTATTTTTTTCTATGGCTGGTACTGTTTTAATTAAATATTTATTGTTCCAAAAAAAAAATTTATTTGAGGCAGTAACGGCCTAATGATTTGGTCAGCAAAGAATTCTTTGATTAAGTTGTCTAGGTGGGTTTCATTTTACAACCCATTTACTGGGTCTAATACAAATCTAAACGAAAGCACAAGCCTAAATATTTTGTAGCCCAAATTATTTTGATTTAGTGTTTCTTTTTTTTCTTTAAATTACTACCCATCTATTTTATTTCAAGCTTGTAGCTTCTGCTAGCCCCGTAAGAGAAGATCCCCATTTTTGTTTGCAATTTCGACCCCAAAGTGGGAAAGAAGAATGCAGGTCAACAAGTGGGTTGCAGTAACAGCAGAAGAAAATTAAAATTGTACTGTTTTTGGGCATTAGTTTTAAGTAAGAAAAAATTGTATTTTTTATAAGTGTAAATTTTTTATTATCAAAAGTAATTACTAATGTTAAGAGACACCAACAACTACCTTGTGTCAACTAATTTGGTTATAAAATGTATATCTTATCCCAACTAATCTAATATTAACCAAATTATTTAATTTACTTAATCTAAACCTCACCTAATTAATTCCTTTTACTTTCACAATTGATTACACATACAATAATAATTCATGCAATTTTATTTAACAACATTTTCAATATTTAAATTTACTAATTTTATTTTAATTAAATTCACACACATTTAACTTATCTACATCCATGACATCCTCCAAAACTAATTAATTATAAATGCATTATTATTATTTTATATTAGTTAAAATATGATTCCACAACTAATTACAAACACATTATTAAAAAAATTTTAACTACAATAATAACCAACAAAAGAAAATACTATTTTATTTATTTTTGTACATAAAAAAATAAGAGACAAAGGATGTCACACTATTATCAATTTTTTTTTACATAAATAAGAGTTTTTTCAAATTCTTATTTCCTAATATATCATTCCGAAGCAGTTACAAACATCAATAATACTAATAGTTATTAAAATAATTTTATATTCTTCATATAAAAAATATCTAGAGAAAGAAAGCACGATACATTAATCTTTTATTCTTGGGATTTATAAATAGAGCTGGAAATATAATACAAAATTCAAATAGTAAAAATATCTTAATCTTAAAATCAAATTGATAATATTCTTAAGCCTATGTGATAAGAATATATCTTTATATTTATCTAAACAACATTCTAAAAATTTGAAATATAAAAAAATCTTAAAAATTAAATTATTCATTTTCAAATTGCACATGCATAGGCATATTTTCAACATCCTATATGTATTTTCCTTTGATAAATTTTTAGAAGTCTCACGAATGATCTCGATCAAAACAAAGTGAGAAATGTTGCCAAAATTCTTTGAGACAAACTTTGTGGGAGTTAGGCCGAAGAGGGAGATAAACCAGAAGGGTCATAACACTAAGAAGGTTAAAACACATTAAAATGACGAGTCGTCGTAAAGATTGCCATGTCACAAGCTTTTAAGGGGGTGGTGAGAAATACTTGGCCAATTGCAATAAGAAAAGAATGACGTTCTAAAGGAACACCTCTTCATACAAAAAGATGATCTTGTATGTAGTTGAAAAACTATCACAACAAAGGTTAAGAACTTTGATCTCACTTCCGAAGGTATTGTTAAAATGGTGACTAAAGAGAATTGCCCAAATATTGATCGTGTTAGACAAAGTAGAGAAGACTTTAGAAATTGGAGAAGGCTTTAAAAAAATAGAAAAATAAATTTTATTTTTTAACTCATCAGTTACATGCGTTGATACTCTATTAATAATAGAGCAATCCATCTAACATTACAACATCTTTTAATTAATACACTAAATATTCATAAATAATCGTTACAAAACAATAATGTTTCTTCATGCAAAATAATTACTCTTTAATACAGAGTAATTGTTTTTTAATGTAGAGTAACTGCTTCTTGATCTAGAGTAACTAACAACTCTTCATCTTACGACCATTTATTTTCTAATTATTATTTCTAATATCCCTTCGTAATTAGAAAATTCTGTACATCAAGTTTTGCTCTCAATCTTCTAAAATCTTAAAGCTCGAGGGACTTAGTAAAAATATCTGCAACTTGATCTTGAGTCTTCACATGAACTAGCTCTACCTCTTTTTTGACAATGCATTCTCTAATGAAATAATACCTTGTATCTATGTGTTTGCTTCATTCATGAAACACCAGATTCTTAGCAAGAATTTGTGCAAATTTATTATCAATATGAATTTATGTACTCTCCTTTTAGTTCATATTAAACTTCTTTAACAATCTTCTTAGCCAAATAGCTTGATACGTGCAAGAAGTTGCAGCTAGATACTCAGCTTCACAAGTAGAAAGTGTAACAATGACTTGCTTTTTAGAGTTCCAAGTAAAAGCGCAACCACCCATGAAAAACACAAAACCAGTAGTACTTTGTCTATCATCAACATCTCCAACAAAATCACTATCACAAAATCTCATAAGTTTGAACTCATTAGAAGAAGAATAAAATAAGCCAAAATCAAGTGTACCTTTAAGGTAACGAAGAATTCTCTTTGCTGCCTTCATATGAGTAGAGGTAGGAGCCTCCATAAAGCGGCAAACTATACCAACCGCTTACATAATATCTGGCATTGTACTTGTTAAATACCTTAAGCTTCCTACAAGACTTTTGAACAAAGTAGGATCTTCCTTATCTCCACTATCAAACCTTGACAATTTCAAGCTACCGTCCATGGGTGTGTTCACAGGATTGCAATCAAACATTTTAAATTTCTCCAACACCTTCTTTGCATAGCTTTCTTGAGAAACAAAAATGCCATTATTCATTTGCTTCACTTTTAATCCCAAGTAATAGGACATGAGTCTTATATCTGTCATCTCAAATTCACAAAACATAACCTTCTTGAAGTCTTCAAACAAATTTGGGTTATTTCCAATAAAAATAAGATCATCCACATAAAGACAAACTAGAAGAATATCACCATTATCAATTTTTTTAACATAAAGAGCATACTCATGTTGGCAACAAACAAACCCATTGTCTTGAAAGTACTTGTCAATACGACTATTCCATGTCCTTGGTGCTTGCTTTAGGTCATATAACGCCTCTTCAATTTCAAGACTTCCTCCTCTTGTCCTTTGATGGCAAAGCCTTGTGAGTACCTCATTTCATCCAGGTGACGTGGGCTATGTTGTATCAATCTAGTCCAGCAAAAGAGTCAAAGATAGCCCAACCCAAAAAGGAAAAATAGAAGGAAGAAAGAGAAAGTGATCAGTTTGATTATAGTGGCCAAATAAGGAAGGATAGTGAAAATAGAAAAGTTGGAAAAGGACCTGTGCGTCACTCCCCTCGAACTTGTGGTAACATGGACAGTAATGACAATAAGAAAATCCCAAGAGCACCACTTGGCAAGCAAGGATGATGCGCCTCGTCTTGCTAAACGTACATGACTTTACCAGGTCGTGCAAGCTGAGTAGCATGAAGATAGAGTGTTTAAGCTGTAATGGGAAAGACAAAAGGAATATAGCAAAGAGCCACAAATCGATTATCCTTGCTAGAAAAAGGAAAGAGGGTGACATGCGAACATGTAAGAAAATACCTCCACGCCCTCACTCTTTGTCTAGACCTTGGCCAAAAGGATGAATGTGAACATCATGACACACCCAAACCTATCACCTCGCTGCATGGCAGCACACTCAACCATAGAGTCAACTCAAGACCAAGACGAGTGGTCACCACCGCATTTAACGCAAACGGGAGAAGTAAATTCCTGGGGACACCACATCATTCAATGTATTGAGGAAAAGAACCTCTGCATTAATGCGAAGGATCCCTATTGAGATTTTTGTGATGATGACTTTGGGGTAGAGCCTCCTATAAAAGATACCAAGAAAATTGTGGAAGGGACGGAAAAATTTTGAATGGAATAGGAGGGAGAAGAAGAAGAATTATCTAATACAGCACTCAGGAAGAAGGGATTCCGGAGATCAGTTCCGCTAAAGATTGACACTCTTAAACCTTTCTTAAAGGGCCAAGCAGTCTCATTCTTGGATACTATGTTAGGGAATTCATTTTGTGCTTATGTTCATAACCACTAAATTGTAGGGTACCACTAATCAAGTAATAGAGGTCTCATTGACATCCAACAACAATGGGCTATGCTAAGCCCTCATGTCATCAATCCCTGTCTGAGGTCTAGACGACCCCTGACCAGCGTCTTGGTCAAGATAAGTTGACCTTAAGTCTATCTTGTTTACTTCCTTGAATGCAGAACTACGTAAACTTTGAATTCTCTAGGATTCTCGAAGATACATAGGAGCAAGAGTTAACTCTTGTCAAGTTGACTATCCATTAATTTTTTTTAAGGTTCTTTGCACTTGTGTAAATATTCCTTCGAATAAATGTAAAGCATATTTGATATGAAAGTCCACTTATACCATGCATCTAATAGGGTAACCACTTTTGAAGTGCACATACTAAAGGTTTCACACCTCTAGCACGTAATCAACTTTTGGACTTGATCTTTGGTTTTCATATTTGCCTTATCCATTTTTTTGGTTTTCTAGTATTTTCCACAAAAATGTTGATAGTGACTCCTTTGTTTTTATCTTTCCAAACATTAAGGATGAAAACAAATAAATTTTTATTTCTTGTCGGACAGTCGTGCCTTAGGTTGCGACAAGTCCATTAGTTGTTCAACATAAACATTTTCATCAAGATAGTCATATAGGAAAGCTTATTTGACATCAAGTTAGAAGATTCTCCAACCCATTTGAGCTGCTATTGAAATAAGAAGACGAATTGTCTCCATACGAGCAATTGGTGCAAACACTTCATCATAATCAACTCCATGTTGTTGCTTGTATCCTTTAGCAACAAGCCTTGCTTTGTATCTTTTCACCTATCCCTTTGCATTCTTCTTGATCTTAAACACCCACTTAACTCCAATTGCTTCATTACCCTTAGGAAGATTTGATAACTCTCAAGTGTCATTCTTCTTTATGACTTTGATTTCTTCCTCCATGGCTTGTCTCCACCTTTTGTCCTCCATAGCTTCATCAAAAGTTAAAGGCTCATTGTCAACAAAAAGACAAAATAAATCATTTATAATTTCAGTTTCATCATATATTTCTTGAGTGCTTCTCATTTTTTGTGTCCTTTCACTTGGACTCCCTTTGGAAGATGAGGCTTCATGTATTGAAAGAGTTGGTGATGGAGGTGGAGTAGAAAACTCATTTGGTACTACAAATTTTTTATCACCTTCTTCAAAATATGTAAGGAAATCTTAAGTGACTTCTTCTTTCTTCCAATTCCATGTCTCGTCTTCATCAAATTCTACGTCTCTACTTACAATCATCTTCCCATTGTTTAGATTATACAACTTGTAGCCTTTTGAATTTGCATCATAACCAATGAACACATGCTTCACACTTCTATCATCAAGCTTGGATCTTCCTTGGTTGGGCACATGAGCATATGCAATGCTCCCAAAGACTCTAAAATGGTCAACTTTTGGCTTCACTCCACTCCATGCTTTTTGAGGTATTTGACCTTTGACATTCCTTGTAAGAGGGCGATTAGACAAATAAACTATACATGAAACAACTTTGGTCCAAAATTCCTTGGGCATAGATTTGGCTTTCAACATACATCTAGCCATGTTAAGAATAGTTCTATTTTTTCTCTCCACTACCCCATTTTGTTGTGGGGTTCTAGGAACTATTAGAGGACGATAAATCTCATTCTTTTCACAAAATTCATTGAATTCTTTTGATGTGAATTTGCCACCTCTATTAGATCTTAAAGCCTTAATTACATAACCACTCTCTTCTTCTACTTTTTCCTCCTCTTCCTTGGCTACGTCCATGTCCATGTCCACGTCCATGTCCACGTCCACGTCCTCTTTGATACTTTTCTCCTCCATTTTCTTTTAAAGAAGCTTTAGCATTTAAGACTTGCTCCAAAGGTTCCTCATGTCTTCTCTTGAACCTTTCTTCATATGCTTGAAGTGAACTCATCAATTGGTCCACTGTCATCGATTCTAAATTTTTTGATTCTTCAATTGCACAAACCACAAAATCAAATTTTATGGTTAAAGAACGAAGAATTTTTTCTACCACATGAATATCTTCTATATTCTCTCTGTAATGCTTCATTTGGTTCACTACTGTCATTACCCTATTGCCAAAATCTGAAATTGATTCAGACTCCTTCATACACAAGGATTCAAACTCTCCTCATAGAGTTTGTAGGCGCACCTTCTTCACCTTGTCAACATCTTCAAGAGAAGTTTTCAAAATCTCCCAAGCTTCTTTAGAGGTGGAAACATTAGACACCATCTCAAACATAACTTCATCTAAACTTTGATTGTTGATCCTTCTTTTTTGTCTTTACTAAAATCTTCTTCTCATGTTGTGACAAAATAATCACATCTTCAAGGAGAGTATAACCTTTCTCCACAACGTCCCAATCCCCTTGGGAACTTAGCAAGACTTTCATGCGACGATATCAATTGTCATAATTCTCATTGATAAGACGAGGGAATTGAAACAAGTTCAAGTTAACACTTGTCATCTCTTAACTCACTAACTGTATCTCTCAACTCACTAAGTGTTTCTCTCGATTCACTAGAACTTAAGTTGTATCTCTCAACTCACTAAGTGTTTCTCTCGATTCACTAGAACTTAAGTTATGATACCACTTTGTTAGACAAACTAGAGGAGACTTTAGAAAATAGAAAAAATAAATTTTATTTCTTGGGTAATTAGTTACCTAGGTTGATACCCTATTAATAATAGAGTAATTCATAACATTACAACGTTTTTTAATTAACACACTAAATACTCATAAATACTGGTTACAAAACAATAATACATCTTAATACAAAATAACTACTCCTTGATATAGAGTCGTAGAATAACTGCTCTTTAATCCAAAATAACGGACAACTTTTCTTCTTTCGTCCCTTTATTTTCTAATTATTATTTCTAACAGGTAATTTTATATCCCCTTCACCACTTTTATTATTAAGCAAATGTAGTGGTATCCATTAAGTAGTACTATGCATGGTGTACACCGTGAAAGACAACACATCGGGGAAGTTTGGGCTAGGGTGTATGACAATGAAGCTTCTGTCTTTGGGAGTTAGAAAAGGTAATAAAATTCATGTCATGGACAAATCAAATGGTTTCTTTATTGGGTCGTTTAAGAATGAAGGAGACTATAGGCTTGCATTAAGAATAATGCTCGAGGTGGATAGACACACCTCCATTCATTCAAGGAGCAAATTTTCGTGGAGGTAGATCTATGTAAAGAACTGGTTATGGCTTTCACTATCCTAAGTTCAAATTCGAAGGATTGCATCTCATTTATTTTGCATGTGGAAAATATGTTCACGAGAAGGAAACTTGTCTCAATGTTATTGTTTCTATGATTGCCCAACTTGCAAAAGCCGATAACAATAAGAACATGGAACTGGAGCCAGTTCTTGGTGGAAGCAACCATGATCAAAATGGGATCCCATATAATTAGACAAAGGTAGAGAGCATGACCCAACAAACTCTAAATATGGTGGGCACTTGTTTTGGGTCGTGGATGGTGGAAAAAAGAAAAGAAAAATGGGAAGAGAAATTAGGGGGAATAAGATATTTGATCAAACAAATGAAGATTGCTTGCGAAATGACAAGGATATTTGATTTTGAATCAGAAAGGTTCGAGATTCTCGACCCTAGATGAAGGGAATGTGCATGACGTGTATGCAATGTTGTAGCAGATAAGAAGAGTATTTTTCAAGTACTCACCCTTGGGTAAAAGGCTTACGTAGGCTTAAGTATAAGGGAAATGGCCTAACTTGCAGTATGGATCCAAAAAATGTCAAGTTAAAAGTGTACAGTGACTAAATCAATCAAAATCCAATAGAAAAAGACTTAATCAAAACAAAAGTCACAAAACTTATCCACTTCACAAACGTAAATATATTTAACTATTCATAAGAAAAAAAAATAAATTGTTTAATCACCATAAAGATAGAAGCAAAAGTAAAAATTAAAATATAATGATTAACCATTCAATAAAAAAGTAAAATATCGTTTCAATGTTTAATCATCATATATGACATAAGCTAAAATTATCGAAATCAAACCAACAAAGTTTAATTATTAAATAAAAGTCACAATTTAATACTTAATTGCTTAACCACCTAAAAATAAGTAGAAGCTATTGGTATTGAACAACAATAAAACTATTAAAGAAGTAAATCACCAAACAGTTGATGTGTATGAGAAATAGGGACAAATAGATAATTTTGAATCCTTAATCACTACTACCACGAAAACACAATAGAAAATCGCAATTGTTAAGAACAATATCAAGATATAAAAAAAAAATCATTAAGCTTCCATGTCGATACATTCTTCCTAAAAGAGTAGAAGAGCAAAAAAAAAAAAAAAACCATATAAATCCTTCACCATCCAAGAATTGAGTAATACACCAAACAAAACCTAAACCACGTTGTTCCTTTCTTCTTCCAACTTGAGTAATGAGAAGACTGAAATTGAAGAAATATCAAAAGTTGCAACAAATTGACCTCCAACGATGCCACATTGATAACGACCTCCATGTTCATCTAAACCAAAACCATATCTGTTTCTCCCATGATCTAATGAGAGTTTTGGAGGGAAAAAGAACGTACGTGGTAAATGGCAATGATTCAATGAGATTTTCTTGAAAAAAAAAAAGAAAAAAGAAAAATGAAGAAGAAGAGAAAGGAAAGAACAATAGGAACAGTGGAAAGAAATTATAGAGTGAATAATATCGTTCTAATATCATATCAGTAAACATGGTTTCATATGAAAATTTGAGAAAAAAATGTAAAACTTAAAATAAATTATAATAATAATAAGATAAAATGATTACATTAAGTCCATATATAAGCTACAAACTTACACTAATTTCCAACCACTAACTATATATCTGGTACATGACAATCATGTCTGATTTTGAAAAGTGATAATGTATGAACTTAATTTCCATAAGATAAATGTATTTTTTTTAATGTAATGTCTTGTAAATTTATGCTAGTTGGCAGTGGCACTAATGCTACTGAAGTTATCAATGAGACATGACAGGAGGGTGGAACGAACATCTGCCATTCTTAGAGAAGGCTGTTCCTATGTCTCTATTTTGCGATCCACACCCATTGCTTGGTGAAAGTTGCCAGCCCTTGCTTTTTTAGGTAATTCAAGAAATTAAGAAAACTAGAAAACAAATAAGGAAATATAGAAATTAAATCCTAATTATGAACAACATACATAGAGAAGTAAGAGATATTTTTCAACTCCAGTCAAGTCATAACAGCTTCTGTTGGAAGCAAAGTTGGAGCTCCTATGTTTTTGGTAGCTTCTCCAACCCTTTGAAAAAAAAGAGTCACTAAGTAATTAGATTCTAAATTAATATATTGTATATAAATTTAGTTCTTGACAAAATTATTAGTGATCTTAATTAGTTCTTGAAAAAATTAACTCAAATATGAAAAGTGTCTCCTGTTTTTAATTTTGAGGGAATATTTGGTGATTTGGTTTCTTTAGATATCAAATTGAATTAAGTGAATTTTGTAGAATTGAAATTGAGCGTTTTTTAATTCTTTTTATATTTGCAATAGGTACTAACCTAGGTATTTTTAATAATATAATTTATAATTTTATAAATAAAATAAAAAGTTTAAATAATTACCAAATAAAAATATATAAAAATAACTAGTCATATTTTTTTAAAATTCACAAAAAGTTACCTGTGAATTTTCATGCAAACTTACAAAAATGCAGAAAGTTACCTGCAGATTATTAATCCGCAAAAAATAATTCTTCCAAATTTTAAATTCGCAAAGAAGATATCTGAAGAGTTTTCTACTTAGTTTTTCGCATCCATAAGAAAATCTCTAAAAACACTTTTCTTATGTGAAATTTTCTTGCAGATATTAATTAATTTTCTGTGAAAATTGTAGAAATTAATGTTTTTTGCAAATTTTTAAATTTGTAAAAAATTTGTTATCCTCCAGCAAATTATTTGTGGATAAAATTCCATTAAAAAATTCAGTAAAAAAAGTATTTCCTGTAAAATTTTATTAAAAATATGTATGAAATAGAAAAAAAGTTTAGCAGAATAAGATGCTGATATCTATTTAAAAAGGTTTTCTTTAGTGCAGACGTTAATGGAAACAGCAATGACAAAAAATAAATATGCATTTACGACTTTGTATCATTTACATGAAAAAGAAAACAAACAATTTAGAATTTTAAAGCAATCAGATATTTATAATCTTTACATAATAGTCTTTTCGCAAACATAATAGTTTTTAGGTTTTATTCTTTAATATGTGGCTTACGTTTATGCATTAACAATTAATACTTTAAAAAATGTCAAACTCAAACAACATATATATATTTGTCCATAGCTAAGACCAATTATTAGGAGATTGTTAATGCATATACACTAATATAAAAAGCAAATTCTTCCAAAAGGAAAATGAAATTCAAGGATTGGTAACAAAATATTAAATATATGCCTAAGTTATTCACCAAATTAACAAGTCTAATCGTATTATTTGTTACACCTTATGCCCTCCTATGTATTTTAACTTTGTAGATTCTACAAAAGAAATTAACACTAATGCATACTTCTGACGAAATTTAATATATATATATATATATTACAAAGAAAGCTTACCTCTAAATTACTTCTAAACTACGTACTTACAATTAATTTGATAAATGTGATGTGTATAGTAGATCATTTCAATTATTTTTTAATTTTTTTTACAAACTAAAAAACTTGTTTGAACTTATTAATTATATTTAGTATATAATTTTTTTTAGAAATTTATAACATTTTTTTGAGACGTTTTTCAAGCAGCATTTTCTAAAAATCTAATTTAATTTTTAATTTTAAATTTTTAATTTTTAATTTTTAATTTTTTATATTTATTTCTATGTTATCCTTAAAATATTTATTTAATTTTTTTATCCAAGAACATTTTTATTATATATTTTTTTTGTTTTTCTTCTTTCACTCATAGGATATGAATTAATTATTTTTACCTTTTTATTGTATAATATATTGATAATAGTAAATAATAAATTTATTTTATTTTACTTTTATTATTATTTTTTAGATATTTTTATATTACACTGTTTATTTTAACTAGTATGTTATTTATAAAATTGATTTTATTATTTGAACATTATAATTCAAGATATTGATATTGATAGATTATGTGTTTATTGTAGTTTTTCATATTTTTATATTACACTGTTTTTTTTAATTATTACACCACTTATTTTATTTATCTTATTAGTTTTAACATTATACTTTAGTATATATTTTTTTAGTATAGTATTTTTTTTAAAATAAATATCTAAAGATATTTTAATCACTACGTTAATTAATATAAAATAAAATTAAAAATATATAAAAATATTATATAAATATATTTATTTTCATCATTTCATGTTTATCAACAATTTCAAGATGTACTTTTATTAACATTTATAATTCAATAAATTAGTTTAACCATTTTTTACTGTCAATTATCAAATTTTCAACTTCTAACTAGCTACCAATTTTCAACCTCTAACTAACTTTTCAATTAATTTAACATATTCAAATTACATCTACAACTTTAAAAACTTGAACTCACTAAAATTGAAATGCAAGGCACACTTGCGTTCTTTATAAACAAACTTTAGAACCTTATCCTTGAAACAAACAGACAACTAGAGAACAAAAATTCTAGTTTAAAGCCCAGTTAGGCCCAAATAAGTATTTTATGTTGAAAGTCGTTTTTTGCACTTTGCATAGTCTAAACTCATTTATAGTTTTTTTTTTTTTGACAAAGTTATCCTCCACAGAAACTCCCTTTTGTTGTGTACGAGATAGTTCCACCTCTCATGATGCCCTTGCCCAAAGTTCGATCATGCGGGTATAAAATGCAAAGTAAGAACCAGTTTTTATGAAAGATATTTTTGTTGAGAAAGAATATAAAAAAGATAAATTGAGGAGTGTTAGAAGAAAAAGGAGAGGTGGAAATAGCCAGACCCCTATTATTGATAAAACAAGACATTGTTTTTTATAATACTTTAAAATAAATAAAAATATTCACCGTAAAACATAATGATTATTAACATAGGATAGAGGACCAAACTTGGTTCACGTAATTAAATGTATTGATCTGACATGTGTTAAATAAAAATCATGCATATTTTTTAATTAAATATTACCCTAAACCCCAAAAAGGGAAAAACAAAATCCGGAATAGATGTTCTTTTTCTTTTTATGATGTCTTTTTCTTAACCGGACCAGTGACCGTCATGTCCGCACATGAATCACGAAATTGCAGCTGCACGCGCATCACGGAAGCTGCACGCGCGTAAATGAGAAGGAAATTGAAATTTGACCTTGCAGAAATTTGAACCCGCTCTTTTAGGAAGGTTAACATTTTTTCGACTTTTAATTTTTCATCAATAATTATTATTATATTTTATTTTTTAGACTATATTTCCTTATTTTAGAAAGGAAAATGCTAATAAGTACAAATTGAAATTTGTAAAATATGTACGAGTGTATTTTTTCCAACCATACTTTATACTTTTTATCTTTTAATTAATATTTATTATATCAAATGATATTTATTCACACGTATATTCGTATGTTTTGTATGCTTCTTCGTTCCAAATAGTATCCTTCTTTTAGAAATGTCAAATAATTTAAGGATATAATTGGAGAGGGGTATTGGGCTATATAATTTTTTTAAGATTATTAAAAAAATTCATATTCTTTAACTACATCGTTGTTTTTATGAAGATTTTTTTTCAACAAGATTTATTTTAAAAAAAATTAATTTTGTTATCTATTTTAATTTATTAATTTTAATTTTAAATTGAATTTTAATTTTTAAAAGATATTATTAATAGTTAAAAAAAGTTATATTACAATGTAAATTATTTCTCATAAACTTGAAATATAACATAATATTAAAACTCGATTTTTTAATATCACTGCTCTGTTCATTGTAGGGCTTTGCTGACGTAATAAACAAGTCTTTGCTCACCCTCCCCCTCTTGGACAATTACCGAGCTCACTATAGTGTCAAAAACAGATATGTACACATGAATTGATTTACCTATAATCGATCGAGTTAGAATAGGAGGAGTCACTAACATAACCTAACTCTTGGAAAGTTGTTTCACAATCATCCGTCCACTTAAATTGCTCTGCCTTTCGCAGGCGTTGGAAGATAGGAGCTAATTTTTCTACTAACCAAGACAAAAAACGCTATAGGGTCGTAATTCTCCCAACCAACTACTATACCTCCTAAACACTCCTGGGGTTCCTCATGTTAATGACCACGTTACACTTTTCGGGATTTACTTATATGCCTCTTCAAGTAAGCATGAAGCCTAAAAACTTGCTAGCTCTAACACTGAATGAGCACTTCTTCGGATTTAGCTTCAATTGGTGTTTTCTCAACACTCCAAATATAGACGACAAACTGCCGACATGTCCTCCTTTCGTCTCCGACTTTACGACCATATCGTCCACATATACCTCAAGCTGGTTACTAATATGGTCCTTGAAGATGCGGTCCATCAGCCTTTGATAGGTAGCCCCTGCATTTTTTAGACCAAACTGCATAACTTTATAACAAAAGTTACCTTCATCCGTCGGTCTTGGACTCATCATAAGGGTGCATTTGTATCTAATTGTAGCCCGAGTATGCATCCATGAAGCTGAGAAAGCCACAGCCTGACGCCCCATCCACCAGGGCAATCGATGCTAGGTAAGGGGTACGGGTCCTTCGAGCATGCCTTATTCAGATTCATATAGCCTGTGCACATTCTCCACTTGCCACTAGGCTTCCTAACCATCACTACATTGGGAAGCCTGCTAGGGTACTTGACTTCTTGGACGAATCTTGCCTATAATAGCCTGGCTGTCTCGGCCTTGACCGCTCTCTTCTTCTCCTCTCCCAACCACCTTTTCTTTTGACTGACGGGATGGACTCTTGGGGATACGGATAAACGATGGCACAAGAAATTTGGATCGATGCCGGGAATGTCGGCTGGGGACATTCGAACGCGTCCTAATTCTCACTAAGTACCCGTACTAAAGCCCCCTCTATCTGTGATTCTAGAGATGCTCCAATTTTTATCTTCTAATGAGGTTCTAGGCCTACTTGGATCTCTCTCAAATCCTCTCCTGGACATGGACATGCATCCTCCTGATCAAACCAAGGGTCCATCTCTAAGAGGTGTACCCTTGCTTCCTCTAGCCTGGTACGTGCCCCAGGACGGCTGTCCGTTACTCGCATACTCTAATCATAACATTTCCTGGCCACACGCTGGTCTACACGTATCACTCCTACTAACCGGCCGATTGGGCATTTCATACATAAGTGTGCTATTAACACTATCGCCCTAAGTCAGTTCAAAGCAGGTCTACCCAATATAACATTATAAGACGTCGGTGCATTGATCACCGTGAATCTTATTTTTTCTACCTTTGCTGTGGAGCTCGTCCCTACCGTCGTTTCCAAATTAATTACCCCTCGGATCTCAACTTGTTCCCCTGCGAATCTGATTAGCATTCCCTAACATGCCTCCAAATTTGACTTTGAAAAACCCATCTTTTGGAAAGCCGGCCAAAACAGGATGTTGGCCAAGCTACCTTGATCAACTAAAACCGTCTCCACCTTATAGTCAGCTATCACTATCGAGATGACCATGGGGTGGTCAAAATGCGATATTGTACCCTTATAGTCTTCGTCAGAAAACATGATTTGCGGGTCTTGCCTCTTAGTTGGTCTTTCTTGGACGGACAACACCGACTGAGAGTACCTTTTTCGCACTACCGACGACATTTCCACCATTGAACCTCCTCCGGCTATTGTTGCAATCGTTCCCCGATGAGGGGAGTTTGGCCCGTGGTTTTAGGCTAACTCTCCCTGCGATTCCTGGATCGATCTTGTGCCTGGTCATGGTCTCGACCAAGCGTCTGACTCATATTTCTCCTGCTATGATCATCGGTAGTTTGCTTCTTGTCCTCCATTCTCCTAACAAAACGACCCAAGTAGCCATCTTGTATCAACTTCTCAATTTGACTTTTTAATAGTTTGCACTCTTACGCTGAATGGCCATGAGTCTTGTGAAACTCACACCGGGGGGTGGAATATTGAGTAATTAGAGATGACAAACTTCTTTCAAAATGTGCGCTCTTAATGTCTTGAGTGGAGTAAATTTTTCTGCTCGTGTCTCGTGCCGACTGACTTCCCATGTGATGTACTGGTGATTAGTTTGGAAATTGTAGGCATTCTTTTTCCCGACAGCCGGTATCGCCCTCTCAGCTTACAAATGGTCCTCCTTGTCTTCCTCAGCCTCCACATGCTTCTTTACCCGAGCTCTGATCTCGGTCATGCTAGTCGATCGAGATAAGGCTAAAGAGTCGCTAAAAGAACCCACCCAGAATCCTTTTTGAAATGCCTTAACAAAGAACTTTTGGTTTGGGTCATCAATTTGGACCATAGTGGTGTTAAATCACGCTAAATACAACTTAAATGTCTCCATCTTTGATTGTTTTATGTCAAACAAATCTGCTACTTCTAGACGTTTTGTCTTATTAGCCAAAATTGGAATTCAAAGGCGGCTGCCAGGTCCACGAATGATGTTACAGAGCGTGGTGGCAAGCTTGAGAACCATCTCATCGCCACCCCCTCAACGTACCCAGGAATAGCTTGCAACTTAGAAGATCGTTTGCACCGTTGACGTAGACCTAGGTCTGGAAAGCTTGCAAGTGTACACGCGGCTCTTGCGAACCGTCAAATAGATCGATCACCAGCTCCTTAAACTGTGACAGGATAGGGGTATTGCCAATCTGCTCACTAAATGGCAAGCTCTACATCACTTAGGGTGGAAGTGGGTCAGTATGTCCCTCTGCACCCCTAGAGTGAGTCCAGCTGCTCCCTTAAGCTAGCCTTCCACTCTACAGCACACTTTAGCTCTTCTTCATGACACCTTTTCAGCCTCTTCTTGCCTCTTCTTGGCCTCCTCTATCATGCGCGCCTGCTCCGTGCTTCTTTCTTGCAAGCTTGCTACAGCCCTGCATCAAACGTTGCAACGCTCCCTCCTCGCTTCTAGAATTGGAAACTACTTGGTTTCTTGTTACTGGCATAGTTGCTTGTGTTGTTCTTTCTTCCTCCATCGTTTGGTGTCGTTCTTAGTCACGGTGGACGCCAATGTTTTGGTTTACAATAGGGTTATATAATCAACGTGTCTCCTTACGTGTCTTTACAAACATATATATATATATATATATATATATATATATATATATATATATATATATATATATATATATATATATATATATATATATATATATATATATATATATATATATATATATATATAAAAAGTCATTCTCTCTTCTATCAAGCTTTGTCCCCTAACTTCCTAACATACTAAACAAAATGATAAAATGGACCAAGAGCAAATCAGGGACAAAACAACATGTTTCAAACTCCACCCCTGATATATCAATTACTTTCTACCTTTGCTTGTAAGTAATAAAGGTAAATATACAAACATGCTCGTGCCTATGCCCGATCATCTAATTCGACTGGTACACCACCTAACATGTCACGTAAACATTTGAAAAATATTGTTTTATATGAAGAATATTAGCCAAAACCATATACGAACCAATTACCATAATTTATGTCCATCACTTGCATTTATCTTCTCCTTTTCTAGCTTCCAAATAACCAATAAAAAACATGTCCACATGTATTCACAGAGATTTCATGCATTCTTTTTCGTGAAAAATAGCATCACTCTAAACATGTTTAATAGTGTCAACCAACTTATATTCACCGGAAAACTAACATGAAAATTGATTACTTTAGGGACTTTATTTTTAATTTTTGTCCATTCAGAAACTAAAGTCAAAACGGATTATAAATTGGGAACAAAGAGGTGATTTACTTGGCAAAAGAAATGAAAAGGGATACAACATCATTATTTTATTAAACATTAAGGGTTTTTATTGTAGCATCTTTGTTGTGTCAATATAATATATTATATTTTACTTTATTTTATCTATATAATGTTTCTTAATTTGAAAAGGGAATTGAATTAGAAAATATAATAAGATAATGTTTCTATATACAAATATATACACTATACAATATATTATAAAATTATTATGTATAATATATATAGTAATATATAACAATATATAATATAAAAACTGTATTCATTATATTATCTTATATATATTTATAATAATTTTTACATATCAATTTTAAGTATATTATTAATTAAAATATTAAAATTTGAATAATTATTATACAAATATTTTCAAAAAATATTTGAATAATAATTATAATTTTTAATTTAAGAAAAGTAACTACATAGATAAAATATAATTTTGTATAATTTAGTTAAAATTATATTTTAATAATTTGTATAACTTGAAAAATTAAACAATTAAATTAAAAGATAAAAAAATTATATGTAATTTTAACATAATTTTCTCATTTGAATATAACTTAGAAAAATACTACAGTAACCCTAATAAATTAAGGAGTTTAGAACATTTATTTTTTAAACAAATAAAAGCACAAGTAGTTGACCCATCATTTATTTTATTATTTTTAAAAAAAATCTCTTTATTTCAATTAACCAATAAAAGTATAATTATTTCAATTAAAAAATCTAATTACTATTTTGAAAATATTTTAAATAAATAGGAAATAAATTAAAATATATATTACTTTTATTATTAGATAATAGAATGATGACATGATAGAAACTTAAATGCTATTAATCTAAAAACCATCTATTTCAAAATCCTCCCAATTTACATAAATACTAAAGAATTTCTCTAGTATGCGCCAAACATCAAATAAGACCAGAGTTTATGGTACAATCGTATATTATTCCTATTTTATTGGGATCTTCCACTGTACTGTACAACCAAACTGGCCTAAATAGATTTTCTTCTGTTATCGCTCGCTGGAACAAAACAAACAACATCAATTCGGGGACTCTATTCTCATCTCAAAACATTCTTCATCATTCCTTTCGTCAAATTCCCTCAAGCATACCCACTCTCACCTATTCACTCACCTCAACAACACTTTAATCAAACCAAATAATTATAAGACAAAACAAACAAGGAGAATGAGTCTAGACTGAAAGTTTATATTTTTGCAGAGGAATCATAATTCATAAGGCAGAGATATCAGGATCTGGGGAAAGGATTCTTTGGTAACCCATCTTTCCTTTTTCTCATTCTATACATTATAAACATGTCATATATAAGTGTTTCTTTTTCTTCATTTCTCTTATGCCTAATGCCTTTTTCTTATTATTGCCTCCGCGTGGGATTTGAATTTGTATTTTGGTAACTCTGAGTTGAACGCCACTCTCAATATTGTGAGACACATGGTATGTATGTTGGTTGGGCTGTCAATTTAACGTAATGGTAGTTGCGTATTAACTGTTTGATAAAATGCCAACTTTAGGGGAATGTCTGCGATGTGAACATGTTAAGTCTTGTGCGTAAGGAATGAGAGTTAGTTACAGGGTCGGCTCGGTTACCTGTTATGAGTTGATTACTTGTTCATTTGTGTTATCTAGTATAACTGTATAAAGAACCTTGGTGTAAGCATTCTTAAGTTAGAATATCAAAGTTATCATTCACTAATTCTGACTTTTTTCTCTCTCTTTACTTACTTTTCAGTCTTCTCTCGTGGTTCTGGATATACCTTTATTGTGTGATCCATTGGTTTGAACCTATGCTAGTTGCTTCATGGTATTCATTTGGTTTTAGTTACTTATGCAGTTATTCGCTTGTCTTTTAGTTCTATTAAGTTGATCTTAGAACATTGTGGTGCTTTCTGTGTGTCTCATGAGGTGTTCATTTTAATCTTCTGATTTGGTTTGAGATGCATGAAGCATGCTGATTGGCTTAAGGTTTAGATTGGACTTAACCTCTTTATCCTTAGAAAACTGATACCATAATCAGAGCAGAAAAGAAAACAATGTAATACTGGTTTATTATTCAATGAATTGAATACAGAGAGGATGCTGAAATATATACAAAGAGAAACTAACAAACTAAACAAAAAACTGAAAACTGTTAGTTAAAACAGCAACTAACTTTCAGTTAGAACTCTAGTAGTATCCGATAGTTTATGAGAATGTGATTTGCTTATTTTGAAGCTAGTTACAATGACCTAGCGGCTTGATAGTTTAGATAGAATTGTTTGATAACTGGTGGGTTAAGAGGTAGATATGATATGATGTGAATTGGGAATGACTTAAAAGGGAAGTGTTTTTTCCTCCCTCAATTTTGGATTCTTCCGTTTAACAAATTAGGTGATTACCAATAGTATTTGTGGGGGAATTTTTTTATCAAATACTATCATTCTTATAGGATGTTCACTTCCATAATTTTTATGTTAAGTTTGTGAATTTCCATATCTAGAATAGGAATGGCTGTTGAAACTTCCATTTTTGTGAAAATTTCATCTGGTTTTGACAAAGTATATAGTGCCCCCCCCCCCTTCTCCAGAGAATTAATGTAGTACTGTGTGTGGGCCAAAGTTACATAGCAGAGAATATAATGCATGAATAAGGGAATGAATGAAGCTACTGAGAAAACATATGAACAGGTAATTTTGGTGGGATCCATTTTATGCTTCAGGGTGGCATTATAGCTTGTGTGCTGAGTAATGTGATTTAACGTGCATTAAACAAAATCTCTATCAATTCATACCCATAGAGATATATATATCAAAGCTTCTATTGCTTATTCAGCACTATTTAGTATTTTGTTATGTCCCTCATGAATGCTTAGGGTTTTAAATTCATTTCCTTGCATGTGCATGCTCAGTCAATGAATATACATGTTGTATTGTCATTGTTCACTTATGTTTAGAGGTATCTCTAGACTCAAAAGTCGTTAATATTAACAGTGCTACTTAACTTTTTTATTTTTATTTTTGCAGTTTCCACATCCAGTATATGATTTGCATCATATTAATTCATAGGTGCTTTTATTATGCACATGATGGAATTAAAATGTAAAACCTATGTTTTTCCCAGTATGTTTGTTCTGAACTTTAAAAATAATCATGCCCAGATGCAAATCTAGTTAATGTATTCTACCTGAAAGAAGTTTCTCTGGTGAAAATTGTTCAATGACTCTGCATGCTAATTGCAATTTTATTTGTCTGTGATTCAGACATCAAACTCTTTCATCAATTGTGTGCTTTATGATTCTTTAAATTTATTTATCCTCCAACTACCGTCTTATGCCTGGATCAAGAATGGCCGTTGGACAATTATTAGTTCTTTTTTCTTTACCAAGAATAATTAGTTCTTGATATGCTAAGTTTTTCTTCTATACACTTTTCTTTATAAATTCGCAGTGCATCAATCACTATATCATTTGATTATTCAACACAAATGGCTGAACCTAATAGCTCTCAGTCAGAAACCACAACCAAACCCCAACTTATATACCGATGTAAGAAATGCAGAAGAATTGTTGCTTCAGAGGAAAATATAGTTTCCCATGAGCGTGGGAAAGGAGAATCAAGTTTCAAGTGGAAAAAGAGAAGCAGTGAATCCTGGGAAATGGAAAAGCAACCAGATGATTGCACCTCAGTATTTGTTGAGCCCATGAAATGGATGCAAGCAGGTACTTGTAAAATTTGCCTCATATATTTTACTTGCCATAAAATAATTTTTCAAACTTCACACTAACACTGGATATGGATTGGCTTGGAAGTACAAGAAGGTCATGTGGAGGAGAAACTTCTCTGTATGGGTTGTAATGCTCGTTTGGGTTACTTCAACTGGGCTGGTATGCAGTGCAACTGTGGAGCCTGGATTAACCCTGCATTTCAGCTGCATAAAAGCAAATTAGATGAGTGCTATATGTAAACCAATCACCTTGAAAGCTTTCTCCAAAGACCAGAACTTGAAAACATGGAGGCTATCCTTTTTATGAACAAAAGACATATGACAGTTTAGCTTGGTAGATTGTCATGTACAACTTTATGCTAGTTATTGAACGAAACATACTGTAAATGGTTCTTATCATACTAATTTCCAACGTTACATTTCATGTTCAGGTGGAATGACATGCCAAAAGTGAAAACACGATGTATGTGATTTGTTTCACGACAGAGGATAAGAATTTTTACAACGGAAATTATTTGGACTTTACCTTAGTATCGTTCGCAAACTATCAACTTATTGAGGTAGGAGCTAGACAAAAAAATTAAAAATGAATTACTTAAAAAGGAGTTATTACTAACTTTTTTAGTTGAAAAAAGTTGAAAAACTTGAAAATAATTGTTAAACTGTTATGTGAAATTCATTTGGTTTGGAGTTTTGGTGTGGTTTGGCTCGGTTCTTAGACCATAAGTCATTGAAACTAAACATTAATAATGTGGTTTGAATGTAAAATTAAATATGAATAAATTAAAATGATTTTCTGTGGTTTAATTTGGATTAATTTATCATTTTTTGAATTCTTTATATTTAATTTTATGACTTTAAATATACTTTTAATTTAACAACTAACAAAATAAATTAACACCGTAAAAATAACTAAATAAGTCATTATCAATCCTTAAAAATACATTTACATCACTATAAACAATAGAGCAACAAAAAAAATTACACATGATAATAACTATATGACAAACTTCTTATAGAAAGAAGTGTATTAGAAATTATTCATAGTCAATTTAGTCATGCATTTTGAATGTTATAAACTCATAATTTTATGTAAATAAAAAATTGCCAACACATGGAATGTATGTTATCATTATCAAAATTGAGGCTAGGATATTAATGAGATTTTTATATGAGATGTAAAAGAAAATTCAATGCAAATATAACGTGTCGTTTGATTTGATTTACTTTTCACGATAGTAACTGAAAACTAAAGCAAAAATTCAACTTTTTGTGTTTGAAGTCTTCTGTTTGGTCAGTTTTATTATTATTATTATTATTATTTTCAATTTAGTGGTTAAAAATGGTTTGATTCGATTTTGAATACTCCTACATTTGGGTTCAATAGTTGGTTATACATAGTGGTGAAAATTTAATCTTACAGAACTTTTATACGTGTTTTAAGACAGTTACTTAAAACAAAACAAATTATGTGAATTAAACGTCTATAATTTATCCTACAACTGAAAGCATAACAATGAAAAAAATAACACCATAAAAAAACAATTAAAAAATAAAATCTAATAATTTCTAGAAAATTAGAAAATAAGCTAACATTAAAGATGAAAAAATATTTACAAATTAAAAGGACTAAAAATCAAAGACTAAACTTGTAAAAATGTACAACCTGACTTGACGACTTACGCTCCTATTTCGCCACTGTAATGAAAAAGTTTTCGAATTCTTTAATACGTATTTGGGAGTTTGTTAACAAACACGCTCAAATACACAATTTGAAGAGTGATACTCTTATTTTTTTTATTATCACAATTAAATATTTTTAATATTTTCATTCTTGTTTTTAGATGTAAATTTCACATACTATTTTTGTAACTAGTAAATATTTTTTTTTCTCAAACTATCATCATTTTATCTTTACATGTATATTTGATCTTTTTAATCATGTATTTCTTTTAATTTATCCTTTTTATCTCTATTTCTAAATTAAATTTCAATAATTTTTTTTAAATTATCAATGGTTAAAAATAACTTTTTATCATAATTTTAATTGTTCAATATAAATTTAAAATATAATTTATATATTAAAATTATTTATTTATTACAAATTTTAATTATATACAAATAATTATTTATGATATGAAATGCATAAATTAGTACGCAATTGATAAAGGATTTTGTTTAACAATAGATTAATTTTAACCGAGTAATCTGCTAGTTAGCACAAAAAGAATCAGATAACCAAATCAAATGAAAGGTAAAAAATAAAATCAATCCAGGAATTCAAATGTTTATCTTATATATAAAATCTTTAACATTTTTTTATATATTTTTTATCATTTTGTATTTTTCATGTAATTTTTTAAATAACAAAACAAATGTAATCAATAATTAAAAAGGAAAATTCCTAAATTATTAATATGTAAATTAAAATAAATAAATAAATAATTTCCCAAATATAAAAAAGTAAATAATCAAGCTTTACATGTACAAAAAAATCAAATCACAGAGAACCACTCATATTTCTCATTTTCAAGAAAAATTAATAAAAATACACAATATTTCTACGTTTGAGTGTTAAATTTTCTAAATGAATAAAAAGCTTGAGAATCAATCTTGTCCATAGGAGAAAGGAATCGAAAAAGAGTGATTTTTCAATGTATGACATAAAAAAGGATATATTCAAAGAATATAATAAAGTATTTGATCGTCTAGGTTTGACAGTAAAAATATAAATATGGACCATAGCTAGTGATTACATGAACACTATTCAAATATCTTGAATACAAATTTCACTAATTCAATCGCTAAATCATCTTGATATTCTTGCATGTCAAAATTTAGCTAAATTGGATATTCATATATATGTAATCATATAGTCATTATTTTCTTATATTTTAAAATATTTATATATATTCTACTTAAAAATCAATTAATTAGTCACCAAATTTAGTAATGAAAATTTATTTTTCCTTCACTAATTTTAGGTTACCAAAATTTGGAGATGATTTCTTTTTAAAAAAATTATATTGTTTTGTCAATAATTTTAATTTTTTTATAAAAATTTTAAAATTATATTAAATTTTATATACTTGATCTACGTAATATGACCTCTCAAACCAATAATTAGATTAATGAAATCCAATATTTAATTGGGTGAGGGAAACAAGATTTACTCCAAGAATAAGACGATTATAAAAAGGAATCAACTTACTTTATAAGAAAATATTTGATATTTAATCCTATTAATAACTTTTATAATAAAAAGTTTGTAATTTTAATGGTCAAATCTTGTAACATTATTTTGACAATCATACCTATCAAACTTTTAGACAAATAAAACATTCATATGCAATGATGGTCAAATGACTCATCATGCAATAATTTTCTATTAAGTTATTCTGTGCAACTCTCGTCGTACTAAAAATCAAACCAAAAATAATAATAATAATAGTTAAAAAATAGGCTTAGAGTAAAGTTGTACAAAAAGAGGACAACACATATTACATATATGCATAACAATGCCAAAAATTTAGAAAATAAAAGAAACATAAACACAAATCATGTGATTTTTTTTACATAATGACATTGGTTCATGGATTTTATAATAAATAATTAAGATTAAAATACGTAAGTTATAGTAAAAAATATATATAAAATTGCATGTTTCATTTGAAGAAAAAAAAATTGTTAATGTTTAAGAAACTCACTTTTTTTTTATAATTTTTGTTTTGTTTATTATTTAAATATTAGTTAATTTCTATAATTTTCATGTTAAAAGTTTAATGAAAAAATTTAGTGTCTTATATTAATTAAAAATAATTTAAAATCATATATCAAAATAAATAAATAAAAATAAAATGACAATATTAACTCAAATTTGAAATTAAAAAACTAAAATAATTTTAAAAAAAAAACAAAAGATCAAAACGAATTTTATCATAAAATAAAAGAAAAAAAGTATAACTTACTCTACAGGTTTCACAAGCTTTAAATTTAAGCTAAAAATTTTCAACGAAAAAAATATTAAATGAATTATTAGAGTATGGAATTGAAAATGGCTCGCGCAGTGATATTAGTATGGAATTGAAAATTGGTTATGCGATAAATTTTTTCATACAAAAGTTTGATTAAGTGCAAAGTAAAGTGGTAGATCTTACATATTTATGTTTGTGTGGTTATATTAGTATTGCATTTATATATCTCCTAAGTTTACACTTATTAGACCAAAAAATCAAGATAAAAAATGGTAAAGAAAATCAAAAGGCGAAGTATTACCTTAAAAGAGTAAATATGACAAAGTGAAAGAGACGAAAGTATAACAATGGAGATTGTGACATTAACAATGAAGGTATGGATAGGTGGTGACACTAATGAAGGTTTCAATCAGAGGATTTTGAATGAGTATGATTTCAAACAACATTTTCTCATAGAAAAAAATGAGTTTCGAATGGAGAAGACAAAATGTTGCAACTCGTGAGAATATTTTAAAACATTTTTTACATCGGTTGTTTTTAGAACCAATGTAAAAAGTTCCTAAAAACACAATTTTTTACGTTGGTTACTTTTAGAAGTGATGTAAAGAGTATTATTTTTACATTAATTCCAAAAAAACCAATGTAAAAAGTATTTTTTACATCAATTTTTAAAGAATCGATGTAAATAAGCACATCGTATTTACAAAAATACTCTCACAATTTTATTTACATTAGTCCTTTAAGAACCAATGTAAAATGACTGATATAAAAGTTCTTTTATTTCTAGTGTGTACAACAACCAAACCAAACTTTAAGCTACCCCATCAGTCTCGATGAATGACAAAGACAAATCGAGCAATAAGGTTCCTAACATTAACAAGGATACACAATAGATTAGTTTAACTGTTCTAATTGGTAAGCTAAAGTCATGACCTATAGAACCAAGTTGGTCCTTACAATTTAATTTCTATGTTAACCTAAACTCACTTTATTAAGATGTGATTGATAACTTTCCTCAATCACTTACACATCCTAGCTTATCTTTTGACATAATTTCTATTGTCAATTTAAGCTCAGATATTTTCTTTCTCATGGTCATTAATAATTTGGTTACAAGAAATAGTAGGTTGTCATTACTTCCCCTTTCTTATTTTCTTTTTACACAAATAACCATAAAATTCAAATTTCGTGAATGATTTTTGCATGAAAACAATCAATTTCCATTGTCAGAATAAACAAGTTTGTTATGTAACCATATAGGTATGCACCCATCAAAGATATGTTTAGACATCACCACCCAAGGAAACATCTGCTTCATCTTGTTACTGCATAACTAATTCAAGATAGGAATTTGACGAAATTTGTTATAATCAAATGCAAGAACATGTTGCATCGTTGCATCATTCTCGAATGGCATGGTACCTTGCGAGGACTACTATATGAATCTTTGCTTAACCAATTCTCATATCTAACAATTACAAACTACACAGCAAAATCTCAACCAAATTTTTGTACCACTAATACCTTGACTGAGAACCTTGTATAACAAGAGGTAATTGATAAGAACATTTCAAAGAATCACATCACAAAAACTAATCATTATTGTTGGAAAGCGTGAAACATTTTAAACCTCACATTAAAATATCATTCCTCACATTTTCAATATGGATTCAAATCTCATACCATGTAATTGGATCTTAAACATTCCATAATGCTCTACAACCTCCTCCATTCAGATTGGCTATGCACTAGCCTTTTGACTAGTCTTAGCCAAACACAACAATGTTGGTGTCACCACTTATACTGAGATTTGCAGCTTAAAGACATGTTAGAAAGTGTCCATATAAATTGATAAGAATCTTGAGAGAATTACCACTTACATTACTCTTTATAGCTTAAAGACATGTTAGAAAGTGTTCATACAAATTGATAAGAATCTTGGGAGAATCACACTATAAAATCTAGTCATTGTAGTTAGAGTCTAATGACCTTATAAACCCAATACTGGCATATCGGAAAAGAAATGAACGAAAAAGTAGTAAATTTATAATCCTCTTATATATAATAGAATTTTTTAAAGAAAACGAACAATCCATTAATCTAGCATTCTTGTTATTAGATTCTACAGTTGTAAAAATTTCTTTCTACCAATATTCAAACAACCACCAATCTATTGATGCCTAGCCTAGTACTTCAGCAAATATAAGTGTCGTTCATACCACCTATGGTTATCTTAGTTCATCTTGTCAAATTGAAAAATCATTTGTCGAAGAACATCTTTTTAAAAAAACAAAAAATAAAGTTCTATCAAGGAATCATATTTTAAGACCACTCATAAGAATGAGAATCTGCAAGGTTTAGGGGTTCAAGCATTTTATCATATCCCTTAAACATAACAAATACTCAACTCATGATCCCAAAGTCGTATTTCGTCAAACATATAGGCAAATAAAAGATTTTCTTTGTCAATTAAGCACCATGAGCATCAAACAAGTCAATTATTCATATTAAAAGGGACATTCTTACCATTCTTAGTTTGTAAAAACCAAAATAATACCAAATAACAAAATCTAATGAGCCCATAACATCTTGTAAAAATGTTGAAATCAATCTATCTAGAACTAAAAAATTGAGTTACCTTTTTACACTTATAATAATTTCTATCTAATAAAAGTTTAATACCAGTCTAATAGAAGTTATCAAAACAAAATGAAACATGCTACAAATTAATACTAAACAAATCACATCTCAACAAAAAAGGTAAAAGACATTAATTAGTAGGAAATGCAAATAAATCAATTACATGCAAGAACACAATATAGTGTTCACAAACAAAGTATGGAATTATTGTTCGTCATCAATTACAAATAGATAATTAAGGCTTATTGGAGGTGTCTTTTAGTTGTAAGTATTAAAACTTTTAAAAGCCAAAATCATATTTTAAGGTACTTTTGAAATGATTTTTAGTTGAAAGTTTTAAAATTTTTAAAGACTAAAACCAGTTTTTAATTTTAGATTTTTGTTTCAAAAATTAATTTTTAGTTTCAAAATAAAGTTATTTTAAAAATTTTCTATCTTGTTAAAATTGTATTAAGGTGTGTTTGCATGTTGGTAGAAATGGTGGTAGTGGTGACGGTGACAGTAGTATGGTGGTGGTGGTGGCAGTGGCAATTGTGGTAGTGGTGGTAATAATGACGATGATGTAGTGGTGGTAATAATAGTGATGACGACGACAACAACGACAACAAAAATGATAATTTTTAAATGTAATGCGTGAGTATTTTGTAAAACAAAAAACAAAATTTCCAATACTTTTTTTAAATGAATGTAAAACTATTTTGAAATTGAATTAAAAATAATTTCAACTCCATTTTAGCCAAACACGTTTTGTTTTAAAAATTGCATTTGAAAATAAAAAACCAAAAACCAAAAGCCAAAAATCAAAATCCAAAATCTCGCAACCACTCGGAACAAACCCTTAGTTTTTAGTTTTAGTTTTAGTTTTTTAAATTAATTTTTAGTTTCAAAATAAATTCACTTTGAAAATTTTCTATCATATTAAAATTAGTTTATGGGTGTGTTTGCATATTTATAGTAATGGTGGTGGTAGTGATAATAGTATTAGTAGGATGGTGGTACTAGTGGAAGTGGAGGTGGTGATAGTGTCGGTAGTGCTAGTAGGATGGTGATGGTGGTGGTGATGATGGATTGTTGGTGGTGATAGATGCGACAACAATAATGGTCATTGTTAAATGTCATGAGAGTGCATTTTTAAAACTAAAAACCAAATTTACAAAATGTTTGTTTTTTTTTTAAAATGGATGTAAGATTGTTTCAAAATTGAGTTAAAAACTGTTTCAAAATTGAGTTAAAAACTATTTCAACTCTATTTTAATTAAATGTATTTTGTTTTGAAAATTACATTTGAAAACTAAAAATCCATAATCACCACCAAACAAGCCATAAGAGAGTGTAGTAGTTGGTTTTTAATGTAGTATATTGTGATTGTATATTGATTGAGTTAATAATATAATTTTTAATCTATCTTTTATTATAAGGTAAGACTGAACTCCTAAGAAAGCGTTTGGTAGACAAAAAGTTTTTAATTTCTCAAGAAGTGTTAATGGTGATCTCTCATGTTTTGATATATTATATTAAAAAGGGGAATGGTTTTTGCTACGTTTTCCACAAAAACATTTCTATGCAAGGTGAGAATCTAACTTTCTTGAATCTCAAGTAAGAGGAAAAGTTTCATTGATACAAAAATACTACAATTCTCTTATTAATTTCATTTAATGCAATTATAAATTTAGAAACAATTTCTTATTAAATATGATAAATAATTATATTTAAAAATAATAAATACTAACAAATATTCTTAGTATACTTAATATAGTTTTAAAAATAAAGCTATTTTTATAAAATATATTATTTTAATATATAAAATATTATAATTTTTAAATATTTTTTAATTCTTTAAAATTTTCACAGTATTAATTAATAAATTATTTAATAATATTTTAGTAGAAATAATAAAAAAATATAAATAGAGAGAATGAAAATTTTTGTTATGTTAAAGTTAAATAAAATAGGCTAGGTGTCTATGCCATGACCTCTTTAAAGCCTACTGGAGCTTTTGAAAATGTCTATTTATTTAAATAGGCCAGGCTTAAACTTATAAAAAAAAACATATTAAACTTAATAAGCCAATTTATTTCTTTCTTTCTATATAATTAAAATTTTAATATAATATTATATTTTTATTTTTAATATTCTTGTACCAAAATAAAATAAATTTTTATTCTTAAAACAAATTATTATTATTAGCCTATTTAAAAATAAGTTTATGGGTCTATTTAACTTGTTGACTTATTTTAAAAAACTAATTTTATTGACTTATTTAAATATTCTAATATAAAATAGACTTTTAAGTAACGTAAGCCAAACCTTAAAGAAAAGTTTTTGATAGATTATAGGTAATGCTTATGTCTTAATTTTATAAAATAAGTCAAATCTATTTATGCATAATTAACCTAGCCTTACCTATCCATATCCCTAATTCCTGAATATGGAAAAACTTCTCTTGTACCAAACATCTCCTAAAAGATGACAAGATAATATAAAAAATAAAAGATAATTATAAAAATAAAATGTAATATTCATGATATCTTAATAAGATATTCATGATATTTTAATAAAATATTCATGATATTTACTACAAAATTGATTATCCATTTCCTTTCCTCTGCTAAAAGAAAAATCATATTCATACATGAAAGGACCATAAAAACCAGAGTGCTATTTTTTTGCCCCTATAAAATTAAAAATATGAAAGAATTAAAGACAAAATTAATCATAGTATTCTATCATTCCCTAAATGTTTTAAAAATAGTTTTCTTGAATGTGCATTTCACTGAGTCAAGCTCTAACTTCAAAACAAATGCATAATCTTTCTGTCTCAAATATGTATGCTTGCAAGGTACACCTAACTGAATTTCAATAGAATTGATGGAATTCGGTTATATGCCTATAATTATCGTAAAGGAATTAAAAATTTAGTCCCTACTTTTTATAATAAAGAATTTTTTTGGGTTGAAGGGTTATTTGGTTATATATCTATAATTATAATAAATAAATAAAAAAGATTTACATACTCTATATATAAAAATAAATAAAAGAAAGAATTAAGTTAACTTTAAAAGAAATATTTTTTATTTTTATTATTTTTTCAATCTAATAGTTTTAGTTAGTAAGTCATTATTTTTTTATTATTAGATAAAATATAGATAAAAATAATAATAATTTTTTAAAATTAAATAATTTGATTATATATATTAAATTTTAAAAAAAATGTATGAGCGGGTGCATGACTCCATTATATTAGAATAAAATTGATTGATGAAATCATTGCATAACTAAATGATTAATTATATCGAAACATGCTACTCAAAATATACATGTAAATCAAAGTATATATATATATATATATATATATATTTATATTTATATTTATATTTATATTTATATATATATATATATAAATGAATCAAATTGTTTTACATAAAAGATTAGAATATCAAAATGTTTTATTTTTTTTGTTTTATCGAGCATTTTTGCATTTTGATATTTTAAACATAAGAATCAAAATATATATGTTATATAACATATGTGATGAAATAAATCATCAAAGCATACACATTAAGAATATTACACATGAAATATTATAATATCAGAACATTTTGAACTTTTTATTGAGCATTTTGATATTTTAAGCATAAGCATCTAAATATAGGTATCAAAACATGTTAAGTATCAAAGAATGTACAAAATATAAAAAAAGAAAAAAGTTAAGTGTAGAAAAAATTATAATATAAATTTAATTTTTCTTTTATCACAGTTTCACTTCACTATTTTTTTTTTATCTTTTTCTATATTATTTTTAATCACTATTTATTATATTTATCATTTTTCAGTTTTTTCTTCTTTCTTCTTATCTCTCGTTGTCTACCTTAATCCATTCTAACTTCATTTTAGAATGAACAGATATTACAACTCTTAAATATAAGTTTCCGAGCATAATAAAATATTAGAACAAATAAGTATTGAAGAAACAAGTAAAATATCAAAGCACAGGAATCACATGAAAGACTTATATTATTCATTATATAGGACTATAATAAATGTCAATGTTCTATAATCTTATAATATATAATTATCTATAGTCTATACTTATTCTTTATCTATGCACCATTTCTCCTCCATTTTGTGACATTATAAAAAGGTCTTGAATTATCATTTGAAGAAAAAAAATTTGTCGAAAGTTATTTTGAACTTCTTGACAAAAGAAGGAGAATTCTGCATGAAGTTCAATTTATTTAAATTGGTGTAGTCGATTAGAACTATGTTCTTATGAGCATGCTTTTAATTTATAATATTTAATCTAGAGGAGCTAAAGCTGAAAGTAATCTAATAACAAAAATATGCATTTTTTAAGAATAATTATTCTTATACCTGTGAGATTTATATCACGACATATTACCAAGGACAAGATAAATATATAGATTTATTGACGATTTCTATCTAAGTGTTCTTCAATATTTGTTGTGATACTTTACGACAATTAATCACGAACATTAACAAAGGTAGCTAATGATTTTATGATTCTTCCTCAATTGAATTTCTTGAATTCCTGATGAGACCTTAGCTCTCTTCGGCTGGGGAGAAGGGAGTATGAGTTTTCTATTATTCAGTATATTGGGGACTAAAACTTTCTTATAGTGTGTTAATTTAATAGGTTTTCATTATCTTCTAATTGTCCAACACTGTCATATAGTCATTTAACACAAAATCATTTTATTTAATAATATAATATGTTAACTTAATTTGAATATATCAAATAGTTCACTAATGATAAATAACTATTATAATTGTTTTATAATATTAGTCCATGTTAATTCTTGGAATATAATATTTCAATAATCTCTCAGTTGGACTACATATTATAACAATTATCAAAATTTTTAGGTGCGCATCCATACTCTATTTATCTTTAGACTTCCATTTTAACAATGTGGTATATCTTATGTATCAATACTAAAATCACTGTGGCTTTTGTCACTCTCGTAAAATTTGACTAGACCCCGATGACCCCAACATCAACACACTTAGTGATATAGATCAATATGGATGAGCAGCATGAAAATTACGTGCAATGTAATATCAATCATGCTTATTTTTAGTTGGTGTGACTTTAGTCTTTAACGAGTTTAACCTGAAGTCCTTAAGTGCAAAATAATTTTGCACACAAAATAAAAAAAAATGTTGATTAATAAACTCATATTCTTAATCTAGGCAAAAAATAATAATTAAATAACAAAATTTGTATCAAATAAAACACAAACATAACTCATATGAACAACATGCTCGTGAAAGATCTTATATGTCTGGTCCTTAGTGATTTAGCTAGCATATATTATGTTCTTATATGTTCTATATAATTTTTTTTTTTCTAAACTCTTCCCTTAACTTGATGTCGATAAAATTCAAATTGACAAAACTCTTATTATTGTTGGACTAGAGTACTACTGACTTATTATTACAATAAAATTTGAGTGACCTCTCAATGGTGTCAATCACATTTGAGTGGCCTCTCAATGGTGTCAATCACATGTAGGCCTTTAACAAAATTTTGCATTCATAACCCATGGTTTGATGACTTACCTTATAATTGAATTCTAATTTATTCCTATCAATTTAGAATGAACCTAAATTAAATTAGAAAAGAAATGAACAAACAAGTAGTAAATTTATAATTCCCTCGTATATAACAGAATTTTCAAAAGAAAGCAAACAATCCAATGATCTAGCATTCTTATGATTAAATTCTACAGTTGTAAAAATTGTTATGTATAACAAAATTCTTTCTACGAATATTCAAACAACCACCCATCTATAGATGCCTAGCCTAGTATTTCAGAGAATATAAGTGTCATTCATATCGCCAATAGTTATCTTTAAGTGCATCTTGTCAAATTGAAAAACCATTTGTCAAAGAACATCTTTCCAGGAAAACAAGATAGGAATCATATTTTAAGACCACTAATAAGAATGAGAATCTTGAAGATCTAAGGGTTAAGCATTTTATCATATACCTTAAAGCATAACAATACTCAACACATGATTCCAAAGTTGCATTTCATCAAACATATAGGCAAATAAAGGATTTTCTCTGTCAATTAAGCACTATAAGCATCAAGTATGGCAATTAATCATATTAAAAGGGACATTTTTACCATTCTTAGTTTGAAAAAAACAAAATAATACCAAAAACAAAATCTGAAGAGCCGATAGCATCATTTACATATTTGTCTTGTAAAAATGTTGAAATCAATCTATCCAAACCTAAAAAATTGTTACCTTTTTATATTTAGAAGAATTTCTATCTAATAAAAGTTCAATAACAGCCTATCATAACTTGTCAAAAGGAAAGGAAGCATGCTACAAATTAATACTAAAACAAATTAATACTAAAACAAATCACATCTCAAGCATTTAACCAAAAAAGTAACAGACATATTACATAATAGAAAATGCAAATAAGTAAACTATACGCAAGAACACAATATCATTTTCACAAACAAGTATTGCCTACTACTTGTAATAAATTAGAAATAGATAATCAAAGTTCATTTGGGATTATTTTTAGTTGTAAGTTTCAAAATTTTTAAAAATTAAATTCATTTTCAGGACTTGTTTGAAATAACTTTAGTTGCAAGATTTAAATTTTTAAAAAATTAAAACCAATTTTTAGTTTTTTTTTTCTTTTAAAATAAAGTCATTTTGAAAATTTTCTATTTGCTCAAAATTAGTTTAAGGGTGTGTTTGCATGTTGGTAAACATGGTGGTGCTGGCGGTGGCGGTGGCAGTAATAGTTTGGTGGAGATGGTAGTGGGCGATAACGGTGGCAGCAACGACTATGGTAATGGCGATGGTGATGGTAGTGGCGACGGTGGCAACAAGAATGATAATTGTTAAATGTAGCTATATAGTATTTTTTTTACACTAAAAGCCAAATTCACAAAACTTTTTCTTTTAAAGTGAACGTAAAACTTTCAAATTTGAATTAAAAACCATTTCAGCCCCACTTTAACCAAACACGAATTATTTTGAAAATCAAAATCCAAAAACTCACAACCACCTCCAAATGAGTTAATTTTTAGGTTTTCTTTATTTCAAAAATTAATTTTTAGTTTTAAAATAAACTCACTTTGAATACTCTCTATCATGTTAAAATTAGTTTAAGACTGTGTTTGCATGTTGATAGCAATGATGGCAGCAGTAGTTGCTAAAGTTAAAAAATATGCTAGGCTTGACAATTTGGCATTATGACCTTATGGGTCAGGCTAGCCTAAGCTTTAAAAAATGTGATCCAAAAGAAACTTAGTAGGTTAGGTCATACCCAAATTTTGTTGGCTCAAAATGCATCAGATCTATTTTGGCCAACACTTTTTTTAGAAATTATATAAAAAGTAGACAAAAAAAGTAGTGAGTCAATTTTGCCTAACCCAATAGACTACAAAAATGCAGCTTATTTAGTTTTTGGGTTGAGTTGGTAATAATGGTGACGATGAGAGTGGTGTGGCAGTGCATTGGTGTTGATGGGTGGTGGTGGTCTTGATGATAAACTATCGATGTTGGTACTAATGGTGGTGGTGGTGATGATAATGGTGATGGTGTTGGTAAGATGGTGGTGTTGATGGAAGTAGTGGTGGTGATAGTGAACTATCGATAGCAATGGTAGTAATAGTGACGACAACATTATTAGGATAGTGATGGTGATGGTGTCGGTGAGAGTAATGATGTAAGTTTATCTAATGAAGTTATTTATGTAAAAATATTTTTCTTTTGAAAAATCACTTATGTACCTATGAAAGTTATATTAATACCAAACATGAAAAACTTTAATTCTCAATGAACATATACAAAATTCCATGAATATTTATAATCAATCAATTAGATTTTAGTCATTTTCGGAAATCATAATTCCTCGTAATGAAAAAACTTCTATTATGAACTTATATTTATATTCCAACATATTTATAATTTAAAAAATTCTAAAAATATTTTTATAATATAATTTTGCATAAATCTATTTATTGAAGTTATTTATCTAGAAAAATATTTTTAATAACATATATAAATATGAAACCTTAATTCCTAGGAAACATATATATACATTCTCAAAAATATTTTTGACTAGTCAAATGAATTTTCGTGGTTCCTAATAATCATAATTCTGAAAATTCATAATTATTAGGAATCATGATTCTTGGATATGAAAAACTTCTAGTTTACCAAAACTCCTAAGGATTCAAAATTAAAAAAAAAAGGTTGCAGTTAGGTATATATGATAAGTGTTTATACAATTCTAAAGTATTTAAATATACATATTTATAAAATATTATCTTATTTTAAAAATAAAAAAATTAAATTATGCTTAAAAATATAAAAAGTAATTAAATTATTATTATACTAACATTATATATATTATAAAAGTATTAAAAATAAAAGCTACTAGTCACCAATTGTCTATTTTTTTTAAAATAAAAATTTAAGTTTCATAAATTAAAAAAATGGCGACACAAAATTTTATCAAGCTTCTATCAATAATTTTAAAAGTAAAAATATTAACAATCAAAACATAATTAACATATAAACTAAGGCGTTAAAATTAAAAATATATATATATATATATATATATATATATATATATATATATATATAAATTATAATAGAAGCTTAAAAAAATTTGTCATTTACATATATAAATAAGAGTTTAATGATCATATACTGACAGAAAAATAGTTTTACATTATCGTCCAATCATATATTATCGTTGATATGACTTTTAAGATATCTCATCAAAATCAACAAGTTTATCATATATGATAGATTGTGATTAGACAATTGTATAAAAAAATTTATATTTACATAGCCTATTTTTTTTTATAAATAAAATAAATATATATAAATAGTAAATCATTATAAAAATTCAACCACTACACAATATTGTAGAAAGAAATATATAAAAAAAATTACTAGTAATATATATAAAAAATAAATTTAATCACTCATTTGGTCCATGTTTACATTATTTTATCTCTTGGTCCCTATATTTATAAACAATCTATTCTAATTCTTATATATACATTTTTTATACCATTTTAGTCTCTATCAAGTATGTCTAAACTCTATTAAGAGAAATTGGTATAATAAAAATTAATATGTAAAACCGCTACAAAATTTGTGGGGTTACTGAACTGCCACAATTTGATCTCAAAAATAAAATATTATTAAATTTGTGATGATTTTACCTTACCATTTTTATTTTATGTTAGTTCTACTTAAAGAGATTAAGTTACATTTAACAATATTTACTAAAAATAATTTATTTATAATGATTAAAATAGATAATTTTTAAGTATAAAGACTAAAATATAAAAGAAAATCAACGAGTAATTACACAAAAAATTACTGATATATAAAAATTAAAATATAAAGTTATTAAATTAAATTAAATTTTATAATGAAAAAGAAGAATATATATAAAAAAATAAAAATGATTAAAAACGAACAATTATAATCTTTTTGTATATAAATTAATACTTGTATTAATTTGGTTGAATAAATAAAAAATAAAATATTTAATTTAAAAATAAATAAATAAAAAGAAAATAAACATGTTCTATATATTCATCCTGTTTATTCGTCTAAGTTATATCAAAGAATAAATTCTTATAAACTAATCCTAAGTTATTTTCATAATTTTTTTTTAAACAGGTTCAAGTACTTACAGACAAATTCAAATAAACCGTGCATAGCCTCATTAAAATTGGACTTGTATACTTTTACATGATGGGCCAAATAGGTAACTGGGCTTTGCCGTTTCGATTATTTGTAGGCATTTTAGTTGCCGTTTCAATTTCCCCGTTTTTCTTTGACCTAGCCGTGCAGATCTCTTTCCGTCACCTTTCGCCAGCCGCCGCAACTGACGCCGTTAACTCCGTGTTCACGTCGGAGTCAAAATTGGTGTTTCGTTGAGTTTGATTTATTAGCAACTGAATCTGTTTTGGAAATCGGTAATTAAACGTCTTGTTCTGTTCTCTGTTTTTTCACAGTAATTAAATCAGTATCTAAACTCCATGTTTTGTTTTGGAGTAGGAAATGTCTCGTTACTTTTGTTTTTTTATTTACATTTTCTTCTTTTTCTGTTTTATTTATTTATTTGTGTATTTTTTAATTATCTGGACGATTTTTTGGGGTTTATTTACATTCCATTCCAAATTTCCAATCCTTCACCGCCGCATTTGGCATCTCATCAGTGTAGGTTTACTTTTTGTTTTGGTATTTTGAAGTCTCTTCTTCCTCCTTCGTGTTAGGGTTTGCGGCTTTGCACTTTGCCTTTTTTCTTCACACTCACCACCAAATACATCGTCTTTCACAATCTATTACTCGAAAGATATCGATGTTTGTCATGTGATAGTGTTGGATGTGCTGTCGTAACTGCGATGAATGATTTCTTTGTTTAGGAATTGGTGTGATTCTGAATTTAATTCGTTTGATGTAAGGTGATTTTTGTGTTCTTGGTTGCCTTCGTTTTGTGACATGCGTTTTTAGTTGATAGGGTTTGTGCCTGATACTTCCAAGTGATGCTGGGAGATTGCGCAAGGGCTTTGAGTTGCATTAAACTATGATATGATTTTCATAGATATCCCTCCTGATGGAAGTGGCAAATAGTTTTTAATTCAATTAAGAGGGTTTGGTTTTTTCACGAATCTGCTTCCAGTTGATTATTGATTTTGACCCTTGCCTGGAGGTAGGAAATGATTTGAATTCTATATATGCGTTTGTTTTCAGCTGTGATTACATTAATATATTGGTTGTTAACTACTTTTTTAAGGCTATGTTAGTCAGCATTTTGAATACATTTGATGTGTGATGGCTGTGTGTAATGAATTGGATTCCTTCATCCAATTCAATGTGTTTGTGTGTTTTCTTTGGATGTTTGTTTTCTATTTAGGAATGCCAACTTTTCTGGTCTTGATTTTCATGAAGCCTTTTTTGGTTACTTTGGGTCCAGCAATATAATAAATCTTTTGTAACATGTTTTCTTTTTTCTCCTTTAATTCAAAGCAGGTTAAGATGGAAAATATTCAACGGCTTTGATCTTTGATTACTCTTATTGGATTAGTTTAGAAATATCATTTTAATTGGTGGGAATTTCTTCTTGTAACTGCCAAATGATGTTGGGAGATTGCGCAAGGGCTTTGAGTCATTTAACTATCATATTTGTTGTTAACAATGAAATGAATTTCATGGAAATCCCATCTGATGGCAGTAGCTAAACAATTTTTTTACTTATGTTATATTTTCTTCATGAGTTGGGTTACTTTTGATCACAATTCTTACACTTTAATTCATTGATGAAGGTAGGAAAGATTTGTGAGATATTATAAACTTTTGAAAGTAATTATAATATATAAGAAAAATTTCCAAATGTATAACATTTAGACATTTCCTCTTAATTCATGTTTAAATCTATATTAGAATTCTGAATATGTCTGATCACTCTGATGTATTTGAGACAACTATGTTTTTTTTATATTGAGACAATTATGTTATGACTAAGAATCTGTGGTAATGCACAGTGGGTAATGCACAGTGGGTTTGCCTGGTTATGACTAAGAAGTGATTGACTTAGTGTACCTTTTAAACACCTGATTGTTTAAAAGCTCTATTTTAAATATTGAGTTTGAATATTTTATACATTGATTGGGCAATGTGGATTTAACTGGTGGGGATTTTCATCCACATCTTCCTAATGGTGCTGGATGATTGAGAAATGGCTTTATCAGTTTATTTTTTACTGGACTTCGATGTTTTCATGGATACCTTGTTGATGGTAGTGGCAGCAATTATATTTTTCTTAAAGTGATCATGGAGGATTCTTCTTGATCAAGTAGATTTGTATAATGGTTATTGTGTCTTGTCAGAAGGTCTGAAAGAAATAGGATAAAATTTTAGCAATAATTATATATATATACCAGGAATCCTGGATGCTGTACAATAATTCACACTATTGCTACCTATGAAGCACAACACATACATAGGAACACAAAAACACTAAATTCTAAAAATGGTGTTTGTGTCTTACAAATAAGATTCATAATTCATCATATCATACTAAATTCTTCAAGATTTATAATATCTTGATATATGTCGTATGTGCCAAAATAAAATGAAAATATTGGGAGAATGAAATTGGTATGCAACAAAAGCATTGCTGCCATATTATCTTTTTTTTTTTTTTTTTATTAAAAATTAAATAAAAATATTAAACAGACCTAACCCACTGTGTTTGGAATTTTAAATGACTGTATCCCATCATGTTCCCTTTGTGTGGGAGGGGATTGGACGCATGTGGCATTGAAATGTTGTATCCATGCCTTTTAGATTTCCACTATTTTTATAGCAAGCATGAAGGGATGTTTTCTGCTAGAAAATGAACTATAAAATATCAGTACAAGATTTGGGACCATTGTTGAAATTATGCTATATGGTAAAAAAAGAAATGAAGGGCAGAAGCACATTGTGCTCTTCCATTCTTTTCCTATCATTTCTATTCTACTAATATAGGCTTAATGGCACCACCTTTAAAGTGATTCATGAGTCATGACACTGGAGTTGTTGTCGTTGTATTTTGATTTCTGATATATCAAGAATTGTTCCTGTAGATCTTACTTTCTTGTAAATATTAGTGAAGATTACTTTTTTTTTCTTTTGGTAATTTGCTTTGACTTTTGAGACTTGTCTTTGACTCTGTATCTTTCTTCCACCTCCCCACCTTTTCTATTCACATGCATGCACCCACACCTACATATGTTATGTTTTGTCATGAAGCATTTACAATTGTAACCACCTTTTGTATATACAAATTTAAACAAACATTTATATAATTGATCTAACTTACAGGTTGATAAATGAAGCATATTGTGAAGATTTTGACATTGGTAATATCCATTACTGCGTTATGGGTTGGCCTTATACAAACTTCTATGGTTCCACGCAGTCATACTTGGTTGGTATGTCTTCTTGCCATTATATGCTTGATTTTTATTTTTTTATTTGTTTTTTGGTACAATATAGTGTTTGGGAGGGGAGGCTCTCTGCTTTCAAGGCTAGGGCATGCAACAGGCCTCAATGAGTGCTTATAGTTGTGCATGTAGATTCCCTACCCAGGGGGTTACTGGCAGCTGGACTTAAACCTAAGCCTTATAAGCAAAGTGCTTAAATTTTTCCAGCTGAATCAATCCTGTTGGTAACTCTATTTTGTTGAATTCTAATCTGCATAGTGCTGACTATGCCTTGCTCTGTCCTCTGTGCAGCTACCCATATATTTTGTTGTGTCTTTAGGATGTTATGGTCTATTAATGGTTGGAGTTGGTCTGATGAGTTTTCCAACCTGTCCTCAAGAAGCTCTATTGTTGCAGAAGGTATTCTTCTACGTCTTTTGTTCATTAGATATTGCAGTGTTATGTAATTAATTCCATGGTTTGTGCTTTTATAGTGCCTATGGAATATGCATGTTACTAGATGTGTGTGCATGTGTAGTTTACTCTCATTTCACTATTGTGTGTGAATGCATATAAATTATAAATTATTTCAGGATTGAAAAGATGATTATGTTTAATTCCCACATGCTTATTTAGGATGAAAAATTAGCTATTATTGAGATTCATCAAAATTAAATGTTATTGAGGTTAAAAAAAAAGTTATAAGAAAAGGATAAGATATCCTGTTATAATATTGCAAAGGAGAATTAAAATAATGAAAGAGTCTTGAAAATGAATGGCCACAAAAACAAGCCAGTCAAAAATTTCCTGAAACACCATGCGAAATAAGTCTCCTCAAAGCACACGCACACTTGTTTTATTTTTCCACCTGCCACCTACTATTTGGTCCTTTATAACCGGGTGGTTTCTAATTACTATTATTATTGAAATATTTAAAAACTCCACTCTATAGTTTAAAGCACGGGGCATGTGTCACAGTTGTTCTAATTACCTAGGGAGTTAGTGGCTGTGTCATTTACCACTGGAGTTGATGGGATTCTATTTCCAAGATCCTTTTACTCAGATTTATTAGTTATCATTTTGATTGAAAAAAAATATAGGTGCTGAATCTGGACTGGACAAGGAGGATACTTTTGTAAATCCAATGTAATCACAAGGGTCTTATATTTCATATCTTACGTTCTGCAGACCTAGATTATGATTCACATCTCTCTTGCTTTGTTATATAGCAATATCCATCACACTGTAATGGATCATCATCCTCATAATCATTTAACAATACTTCTGTCACTAATATAAAGTCTGCAACTTGTTCCATGTCAAGCTTCAATTATTCTATTAAAAAGTAATTCCAAAATTTATTGTGGATTATCAACAGAACCGACCACCCAAAAGCTTAAGCTATTATTTGGTAGAGGCAAATGAATGTTTTTGTTGTATCTCCAACACATTTATCAATGAAGGTTTTTTTCTTGTTCCCATACGTTGTGCATTTTAGTGGGCCCTCTTTCCATATGCCCGCGAAATAAGGGATCATAGTCCCCATGTACAAGTGCTTTACTGCTACTATAAAAAAATAATTTGCTTTCCCAAAGCTTGACTGTCCAAATAATGGTTATTATCCACTTACCAGTATTATCCTCCTAATTGCTCTTTAAGCAATTAAGTAGAGCTGATCATAATATGATCAGATTATAGTAGACTAATGCTGGATTCATGATGTTGTTGCCAAATTGAAGCCATTGTTCTTAGTTAGATATGGTCTGCAGCTTGTGGCATGTCGCCAATGAATGTTGCTTATTTTACTCCTTTTCAGGACATTGTTGAGGCCAAGGAATATCTGAAACAAAAAGGAGTTGATGTTAGTCCCAGCTGATGTGGTCTCAAATCTTCCATGATGTTCTGAATTAGCTGCTGACAATTACCTGATTCGGAGTTGCCAAGTGTTTTTGGCTTTTAACTTCGTACACAAAATACTAATATGGGAACTGCTTTCAATTTTGGCTAATGTACATGAACAATATTACGACCAATGGATTGCTTTTTTCTGTTGGTGTTTTTTTGGTTGCATACCTTAGATCAAGTCAGTGTAAAGAAGAATCACATGTAGCTTTCTTCATTGAGGAGCAACTTTTTGGCCTTTTATTTTCACATTGATCTTTTATCTTCTATTTGTTAATCATTTTGGTCAAGCGCTTTAAGCCTAACCATATAACCATTACAATCTAAAGTAAACACAGTATGGACCCTTTGAGTCACTAGGTTCTCATAAGAAACAAAGAACTGGTCCAGTTTTGTATGTAAAGAAAGCATATGGTCCATGCTTTTGTATATCATGTTGGAGATTGTTCTTAACCCGGTAACTGCAAAGTTGGCCTCTTTATTTTTTTAAATTTTTTTGACAACATTCTCGACAAAAACATGTGTCTTCACATTATACAATAGAAATAACGTAGATATACAATCGAAATGTTTTTCTTGGGTATCTGGGTTAGATGCACAACAAAAAGATGTATTTTCATCAAGATTAGATGCACAGGGATAACGTATTTCTTTTATATATAAATGCACAGTGAAAACATGTTTCTATTGCATTTATAGATACAAAAATGCGGAAGCGAGGGAGGTAGATTGAAAGGGATGTGCAAAGAGAAGAAATGGGGAAGAATAATAATGAGGTAGATAGATTTAAAGAGGAGAGGGTAGTCTAGTCTTTTGAAAATTTTAAAATAATAAAAAAAAAATTAACTTAGCAATGAACCCAAAAGGCCCATCATAATTCATAACCTATAGGGGAAGCATTACAATGTTTCTTTGTCATGGCGCCTAGATATGGAGACTAACATTTCCCTTTGGAACAAGTAATGTTTTTTATTCTTTTGAAAAAATTAAATAGTAAATATCAAAATTTCCTATTTGTATCTCATAAAGGGTATCTTTGGTGACTTTAAATGATGAATACTTCCAAATCTGCCAAAAATTTCAGTAGCAGAACTGCAGATTGCATAGCAAGTTACATTAAAAATTAATTGTATCTTCCAAATAAAATCTAGACTATTTGCAAGATGCTTTTTGGTGCTTTTTGCTAGATATGTTGATAGGAACCCGAATTAAAAAAATACATAAATTATATTATTAATTAGAAAATTAGATGTATCACAGAAGAAAAGTCTTCTAAAACCCCAGAGTTACCTACTCCTCAGAGAAGAAATAATTCTCACTTTGCCCAAGCCCTAAGGTTTATAACAGAAAAGATACTTCCTGCCTTCCTCCTAGCTGTACCCTCTCCCCATATATGTTGCCTTCCTTAAAACTAATTGGCCACATCAACAATTGTAACTAATCCTCTATTCAGCCAGCCCACTTGTTGAGCTTAGGCCCACTCAATATCTTATCATTACCTGCTGCTCGAAGAACAACCTTGTCCTCAAGGTTGAAATCAATAAACTGAGTACAAATTCATCTTTCCAAGCCATAACTGGAGGTATACTGGATTGAAGTTCCAAATTAGAAGTTGTCTCACTCGGATTGGACAACTTGTAGTTCAACTTCTCCTTTTCTACTTCCTTCTCTACTCTCCTTTTTTCTAATTCAATTTGCTTGTAATTTTCTTCATGCACTTTTATGAACATTCTCACAAAGTTGAGTATAGTAGGATACAACTTGTTTAAATTTGCAACGTGCTGGATCTTCACCAAAGTATAAAGCCAATGTCTGATGCAGTTAATTCCTGTACTACTTTTTTCAATCTTTTACTAATAGCATGCATTTCCTCTGACAAATATTTTAATTGTATCTTGGTTGAAGCCTCCAAACTCAATAGTGTCTTTGTTCAGAAATATGCAGATGAGCATATTGTTCCAAATTCAACTAGTTTCTTATTTGACCGGCCAGGGTTTAGATGACCGGGAGGATTTGGATGAACAAGAGAACCATAGGTCAATCCGTACATCTTTATATTTTGTTTCCCATTTGATCCTTCACTTTTTTTTTTTAGTTTATTTTTGTCCTATAATTTTTAAACATCCAACAAGCCTATCCTTTTTGTTAGCTTTGTCAAACTCTGCCAGTGTTACTATGTCTTTTTATTTGGCTTAATCTTGTTTCATTTTAAGGTTTGTTTGAATAAATTTTTTATAAAAAAATAAAAAAAATGAAATAAACTTTATAAACTAAAATAATTTATACATAAGTTAAAAATCAGCTTTTGAAAAAATTCATTCGAGAACTTTTAGTACGAACTACTTCCACAATCCACTGGGGTACAGTGATTGTTCTACGGTTTGAATAATTTGAAATGAACTTTTAGTTTCACCAAAAAAAAATGTCAACTACTTTCGTGAGGCCAGCAATTTACGAGTCAGTATTGGAAACTTTAACCAAGGCATATAGGAATAGGGTAGGCGTCAATAAAAAAAAGTATATAAGACAGAGAAATAAGAAGAAAATAAATAATCTTTTTTATAAATTATTTTAGTTTAGGTATAAGTTAAAAATCAATTTTTTAAAAAATTAATATGGAAATATTTCTATAAATTAACTTATATAAGTTAATTTTAATTTATAGATTTTATTTTATTTTTTTTCTCTATTTTGTAAATGTTTAAAAGAGAAGTTTATCAAGATAAATATTTAGACCTACTTCTAAACATTCAATAAGTGGTAAATGTGAATACTAATTAAAATTAATATTTTATTAAAAAATATAAATGCCTTTTTTATTCATAATAAATACCTTTAAGATACTAATTTAAAAATATTTTTTATTAAAAGTATTACTACATTTTCTCGTGATCTTCAATATATTTCTTCACAATTTTTAATAAAATAATTTATTTATCAATTTCTTAACCGGTATTTTAAGGCATTGATTAGTAAAACTTTCTTTTATTAAAAAAGAATTAATTATATTATAAATATAAAAATGATTTTATACTAAATTTTATAAGTAACTAAAATATTTAATATTATTTAATTAGTGATAATATGATATTTGTTACTAAGATTCAATTCTCATTTCATCATCCTAGAATAAATCTTATTTCATTGTGTTTTCTTACAATCAGGAAATCTATTTATTCAGGTTAATAACGACTATGTCTGATGTTGAATTTGATCAGGATATGGGTTTGACTTTGACCGAGGTCAAAGTCAGCTTATGGGGATATTTCTTTTCAATGCAGTTGAGTTATGATAAAAATGGATTGAGTACATGTAAAACAGAATAACAGTAGGTAAGAAATGCATAACTTGTTCATTTGAGATTAGGTTAGATGCTTAGCAGAGGGCCCATTGCTGACCATGACATAGGTTGGAGTAGTTCATTTTAAGGAATTGACCTCTAAGAGTCCCTTCTAGAACAATTCACAAGATACACTTGCAGTAAGTTTGATAAATATTAAACCCTTATTATATTTATATCTCTGCTTATTAATAAGTATATTTTTTTTATATTTTTTCTTACTAAAATATTTTTTATATAAAAATAATTTAAATTATATTTTATATTTTCTTTATTATTTTTTATCTTTCAATTCTATTTTTCATCTCTATTTTATTATTCTTTAATATATATATATATATATATATATATATATATATATATATATATATATATATATATATATATATATATATATATATATATATATATATATATATATATATATATATATATATATATATATATATATATATATATATATATATATATATATATATATATATATATATATATATATATATATATATATATATTATTCCTTACTTTAAATACAAAGTATGAAATAATATTAAATATTAAAATATATTTTGCATTAGTGATAGTTTGCACCTTATGTAATAAGGTGTTGATTTATGTTTATGTTTTATTCAGCGTGAACGGGTAATTAACTTTCAAGTATTTTTGTTTTATTTAATGGGGTGGAAATTGTATTGTCAGTAACAAGTTGTTTTAATTCTACTAAAAAAAATTTACCAAAATATACATACATGTTTTAGAAAATAACTTTCGGAATTATGTGTTTTTTTTTTTTTGGTTAAAACATAATTCTAAGAATTTTTTTCAAAAATATGTATATATTTATTTTGAAAAGTAATTTTTGAAAACTTCCAATAAATTAGAAGGATATTTAGATTTTTTTTTTTAGGAAGGGAAAATAGGATATATCTATTAAGAAGGGGTATAAATATCATTTGAGATATTAAATTTGAAAAGATAATTATTTAATTTTCAAAAGCTCTTTTTTTTTTTTTACATTTCAAAAGCTCGTTTAAGAAATTAACAAAAACAAATAATTTCTTTATTATAAATCAAACTAAACACACATGCGAGATGTGATTTTTAGTCAAAACTTTAATGCATTTTTTAAAGGACGATGCGCCACAAATGCATTAAAGCCACAAATGCGCCACAAATGCATTAAAGACACAGTGCACACGTGATAACTTTTAAGACAAATTCTATGTATTTGACAAAAAAATTAATCACATTTATTTTATTGGATTGTACGGAGGATTGACTAAATTGAGTTGAATAATCAAATGTTTAAATTTTTTTTTCAACTTCTCACCACATAAAATATTTTTTTTATTATAGCACAGAAAGAATACTATTTTTTTAAGAAAAATGCTAATAACATTCTTTAATATATTATTTCAGACACACTATTTATTATTGAAAAAAATTTGTTGAAAATTACAACTAGTAGACTTCATATTTAATGAATCTTATTGGTAATTTTATAATTTTAATAAATTTTAACTAATAATAAATATATTGAAAGAAGAAAGAAGTGTATTGAAAAGTTAGTTGTTAACGCTCTTCTCTCTTAAATATTAATTTCAATATATTTTTTCGTACCCACGTGTGATCTCAAGTGAAGTAAGGAGTTTTAGCTTTCTGGTGGGCCTCACTGTTCATTCATGCAATAGTTAGCTTTACTTTTGAAGAGAAAAGTTTGCACTCTAAAAAGTTCTCCACTACTTCTATCTTAAATTTTGGATACAATATTGTACTCAACATGGAACTAGTAATCACCTTCAGTAATTTTAAAAGAAATCTACATTTCGACTTAAATTTCTCTTATTCACCATAACTAGTCTTTGCACATGTTTCATAAAAAATAAAGAGCATATAAATATGGAAAACAAAAAGAATATAAACATAAAGTCACTATACTCTTTTTCTTCAACTTTTTTTTTGTTTTGAATTTTACTTTATGAAGTAGAAATATCATATATAAAGTATCAATCAATAAATCAAAACATCCATCTAGGTGAAGGAGAATGAACAGCAGTTTGGCGGGGTGGCTTGCTTGAGCTGCTGTTACGTTTCATGATAGAGGAGACGGTGGGGCTGAAATAGTCATTGCTTCGCTGAGAAGTTGTTGCAGCCCCTTGTGAATACATTCTCTTAACGTGCATGAAGCTTCTCTGATTTTCCACCATCATTCCACGAGCCACTTGGCTTCTTGGTGCAGCACCCCACCTATTGTAACTCACACAACTCTGGCTTCTTCCCACTTGTTGGAACTTCAACTCCCTCGGGCTCGTGTAGTTACGGCTCTCGGCGGTTTCGGCCGAGTACATGGTCTCTCCTTCGCTGCTGTATCCATTTTCCATCTCGGCTACTTCCACGGGAGATGAACTAGACTGAACCTCGCTTTGAGCTGCTCCATTGACCGAACCTGTTGAGGAAGCTTCTGAAATAGGAGTTGTAGGCCTTGTGTGCTTGTTTTGTTCACCTTGTGTTTGGTTTTCAGGCAGAGGGTCTTTGGCAGGATTTTCAACAGACTTTGGTTTGGATGATTGTGGCAAAACTGCAGGTTTGGCAGTCCTTGGAGGAAAATTGATGTCCAAAAGATGCATTTGTGTGTTTTCTTTCCTTCTGAGTGGGACAGCAGTTACTCTAGGCGATTCGTATATTTCTGGAGTGGGAATTCCCTGTACATGTGCCGCGGTGGGATTGGTGATCAAGCTTTCTTCTTCAACAGTGTTGGTGACAGCAGAAGAGCTTGGTCCTTGATCCCTTGCCTTTGAGGCATTGTTTGATGAAGATGGGGTGCCATCATCATCACCGTCGGGTGACTTGAAAACTTGGCGCAGGGTGAAGGAAGCACAGGAATGCTCGCTCTTGGGGCCGGTGGACATCAATCGCATGATTGGTAATTTTGGCTTGTTAAGTTCATCAAGGTTGCCTTCCCAATGCTGGTTTAACCAATCACATATGACAGGAATTGGTATGCCAAATTGCATAGGGAGGTCCTTCTTCCAAGAGGAGGAGGACGATGATGAGGTTGAAGGCGATTTGGTGTTTGGTGATGTGGCTAATTTCATGGGATCACAAATCATAAAAGCGAGATTGCCGTGCACATCAAAACCTGCAGAACCGGGACTCCATTGAATTCCATCAGTTGACAGTTTTATGAGATTGTCAGTGGCTATGACCACCTTTCCTTCACCAACATTGAGCTCCTGTTTCTCTGTATAGCCTAAAAGGTAAACTACACTTCCCAGATCCAGATTGGCTTTGCAACTGGTCTTCAAGTAGTGAGGGTACTGACCCTGTGCATTTGACTCTCCATCCCCGTCGTCTAAACCCACAATTGTAAGATCTAATACAGAACTTGTTATGAAAAACCTGAAACCAAGTCAAAAAAACATAACCCACTGGTTTACAAATAATCACTCTAAGGACTGCTATAAACACTAAAGTAGAAATCTCCCATCTCTTTGAATATCCACCAAAGTAACTTAAAGGAGGTTGAGATTTACACACCCAAATTTCACATCATTTTGATGCAGTGGTACGAGGAAGTTACTTTTTTTTAAATAAAGAGAAATAATATATATGATTAAAAATTTAAAATCATTAAAAAAGTAAGACCACAATATAAATTAAGTCGTAAGACAGTATTCGAGCATAATGTAATCCAAATATCCAATCTATGTTTACAAAGTAAAAACTAACAAAATTGCAAATTCGGCAAAATGAATGGAAAATATAATCAGACAAAGATATATGGAGCTGGTTTACAAAATAAAATGTCATCTGCATCTACATGCCAAAAGGAGCATCAATGTTTTAAATCCTGGTGCGTAGAGGTCGGCCCCAAAAATGCTAAAAAGCGATATAGCAGGTATTGGGATAGTTGCTATTTTGAAATTCTTTACATAGTTTATATCATGTATACTATGTACATAAAATTCTCATAAGTGATAAAACTACTCAAAATTAATGACATTCATGATTAACAATAAAAAGTCATGGGTGTCTTAAACAAAACGTGCAATTAAATATCAACAAAAGTCAAATGCAAGTTTCTTAGATAGGAATATCAATTATCAATCATCATCTTCTAAATCCAAGTCCTCTTTATCATTTTCACTATTATTACGGCTATAAATTTCATTTTTGAAAACTGGAATCCCAAAAGTAGCCCAAAAAAGCTCTTTTAGCCCACTATGGCCATTATTATTTAGCCCGCTATTCTAAACTGCTTCACTATGGCAGCCCAATGGCAGGGTTCACTACGCTGCTATAGCACACTAGAAAGTGTTGACTAAAGTTTCAGAATGCAGAGTCTGAACAGAGATGCTAAAATATTGGATACATAATTCTAGAAACAAAGTACTCAAACTAGAGCAAACTTTCATTGCGCATTGTATACCATGACAATCCTACATATTGACACATTCTGCCCTGCACAAGAGTCAGTTACTATGTAATTATGTTTTCTATTATGAATTCAGCAAAAAGATTAATATGAAATAGAGAATTGCTAAATATAAAATCAGCAGAAACTTGCTTGAAATGGGGAGAACAAATAGAAGTTACTCAAGTATACTAATCAGATGTCCATAACTCCATAAAATTCTCAGATTAAGGATGCAAGATTTAAACTTACGGGGGAGATTAGACATATCAAAATGTATGACAGTTTAATAAATGAGCCCAAACTCTTTTTAGGGTTCATTTTATCAGCAGATTTTACTGAGAAAAATTGTGTTCTATTTCTATGTCTACTTTTCTTTTCGCACGTTTCTGAAGAAAACTCTACCAAATTATTAAGAATTAGATTATTAATTAGACAAAATACTAAAACATCAAAACCAAAATTTGACTGCATCTTCTATATGCCAGCCTTTTAAGATCAAGTATAGAAAGATCTTAAAATTTGGGTTAAGACTTAACTCAACCCTACAAAACTAACTTATAAGATAAGAATTTATCATGCTTTATAGCTCTATTTAAGCCATATTTCTAGTTGACGTGAGACTAAACACCCTCCCCTTGAGGCTGCAATAAAGGCAGCCCCTAAAGAGGCCACAATTAAAGCAGGTAGGGGTGACCACAATTAGACGGCTTTCCAAAAAATAGATTATACACTAGTTTCTATATATTCAAGGTATATTAAGATAATTTTATGTTACTAATGACAACGATTTCTGAAATGTGAGGCAAATCATGTAAATGTCAAGCACACCATCATATCAATGGAGCAAATGGGAAGGGAATAAACTATTTAATGTTGTAGGGTATTAAGGAAACAATTGAAACATGTGATAGCCTTTCTAAAAGATCCTAAAACCTTTTGTTTATATATTTTTTCCTTTGCTGAATAGAAGTTAAGTTAAGGCTGCAATTTGATTTCTTAGTATGTAACTCTTGTATTATCCTACACACGAGTTTTTAAGAGAGATAAAATACTTTTAAAGAACAAGACTTAAACTATCACACGCTATCGCAATACCTCCTGTGCAAATGCTAATAACTAGTTACCAACTACAGAATCATACCAGTGGGCAGTTTAATGTACATGAGGGAGAACAACATGAATCATAGTCAACAAAATAAATTTACACATCTTGAAGGAATACATATTCACATGTTTACATAAATGATGCTACAAAGGATCATAACTAGAACAAACTACAACAACTATTACATTATTGACATACACACAACACAAGCCAATATTTACAGTAATCATTAATTTCTATTTTGATCTGCTGTGCCTAGAAACAGCTAGCTCTAACGATAAATTAAATAAATTCGAAGTTTCAAAATAAATATACAAGGCTTCACACTTTGCAGTTTATAATTCTATCTATCTGCTAGTAGGCCAAGTTGGTGAGAATAGGCCAGGCAGTACTGAGAACTAAGTAGTTGAGCTTATAAATATGTGAGTATGCAACAATAATGTAATATACATCACCAAATGGAAATGTAATCACATGATACTGGTTCACATGTGTAGAAATTAACTTCCGAAAGTAATAAACTAAATTAGCAACCACCATTAATATTCTACATGAATATCCTTGATAAAGTGAACTAATGTTAGCTACAACTGCTATAAAAAGAAATAAGTACCAACAATTTCAAACTTCACTCAATTGTAGGTATACAGAAAGTCAACAAAGGAAGAATAGATCGTCAAATGAAACTTATGTCAGAGACAAGAAGGGTGTACTGTGGAATGTGTCAATGTGCTGCACAATCATACAACTAGCAAGAAGTATATTGTGAATAAAAAAATAGTTCAAAAGAACCAAGATGTGCTAATATTTGATTTTAAATGTTTGTTGGTTTGAGTGTCAAAGAATTTTGTTCCCCCAATGTATCAAGTTCAAGTCTTATAAATAGTAAAATCAAGCAACAGGAAGTGAATCTACTCAATCCAACGTGAATTAGTCAAAACCCGAAGTAGCTTTCAAATACTAGGATCTCTTACCAGAAAACTGAACTGTTCTCAATTCTAACAATGAAGTGCTTCAAACATTTAGAACTGAAATTCTAACAACTTTACCACGTTAACTGCATGGTTACCAGCTTCTAGAAACAAATCTTAACACAAAAGCCAACCAGCTAGTATCTCAATATCGGTTTAATCCTCCACTAGCCTACCTATCTCCCTCTCCTACCAACCTAGCAAATACACAAAATCTTAACCCCAACCAAAAAAAGAAAAAAAAAACATTTTGAAAAAAGAAATAAGAAGAAAAGATAATGACTATTTTGTTACATTTTGTTCCAATTTTGACAAGAAGTTGAGCAAGTAAAATGAAATTACAGCATTATCCTCAAATGGGGTACCTCTGAGGAACAAGAGTGGCAGGCACACCATTGTGCAGCCGGATCTCGGAGCTGTCGGCGGCGACCACCGAGGGAAGATTGGCATGAGTGGTCAAGAGAAGATTCCGGTGGATTAAAAATCCAGTACCGGAGACCCCATTAGGTGCAGTGTTGGTGATTGTGGCTATGGCCTGACCCTTCCCTGTAAAGATGGCAGCTTTCATTCTCTCAGACTTGCTCACCCCTTTGCAGAAACACCATGATTCCCTCAGACTCACACCCCCCATGGCTGTGAGAGTAATGGGTATCTTCAAAGACTTCAACTTGAGATCTAATATTAATCAATGTGGCATCTCAGCTCCAAGATCATGGGTAGGGCAGCAACAAAGTAGAACAGAAGACACAAGTAATGTAAAAACAAAAAAGTGTAAGATATTGGAGTTCCCTCCCAGGTCCCTCCTCACTTCTTATCCTAGGACTTTGTCTTCAGATGTTGTAAAAATGTTGCCATGTGGATTGGTGTTAAGACCAAGTACATTGCTGCTGCTGAGATGAAACAGCAATACCTTAGCTTTATTAAAGCTTCAATTGATAACAAAAAAATTTATGCCATAATATGTCCACTCAGTCACAGAGAGAGAGAGCAAATCCAAAAGTTGCACTAATTATTACTATTGTTATTACTTATTATTATTATTTAGTGTTGTTTTGCATTTTTAGTGGAAATGAATAAGGAATAATGGATAGTAGAATAAAATAAAATGTTGAAAAAGATGGACTCTTGATTTAATTTCATTGACTTTCATTAGCTTTACTCTGTAATCATATACTGCCTGTAGGATTCCACCTCATTGCTCGCGGATGATTATGAAAATAATTATTTTAAAAGTTATGTTACATTCTTTTAATAATTATAGTTCCCTTCAGTCAATTCATTCATGTTGAAATAATACTATTAGTGACAGATAATAATTGGGTGATTGATAATGTTTTTAACTTTAAAACAAAAAAAATTAATTTATAATATTAAAATAAATTCGTTTATAATTTAATTTTTAACTTGGGTTTCTATCTTATTGAACGAAGAAATTTTTTAAGTTTACACATATGTTCATCACATGTTTTATATGTTACATTAAGTTAGAAATTTGTTTCCCATGAATTTATAAATGTAATTAAAAAAAATTAACAACCAAAAAATATATTTTATAATCATGTCATATTTTAATTTATATACAAGAAAAAAGCATAGGAAAGATAGTGATTTCTAACTATTTATAAATACAATATATAAATTTATATATAATTATATAATTTTTTCTTAAATTTTGAATTTTTTTTATTCTTGACCCTTGGATTGTTCTCCCTCTTGTCTAGATCTAAAATTTAGAGTTTAGAATTTAGAATTTAGAGTAGATAATCAATCTCCCACTCTCATGAGTTAACAAACATAAATGTAAATCTAGAATTGATTTTAAATCTTTTTACTCTCATAATTTGATAAATAAAATTTTATATATTTTATATTTTTTTATAATATCATATTATTTTAATATTTTAAACAATTTAATTAATTAATTTTAAAAGATTTTTTTTAAGTATACAGCATGATTCACATTTTATTAGAATATTATCATTATATGATATGAGAAAAACTAACTATAATTTTTTTAATATACTTTACGATTGGTTATAATTAATTAAAAATTAAAAAATTAAAAAATAATAAGTAAAAGTGAGATTGACAATATATATATATATATATATATATATATATATATATATATATATATATATATATATATATATATATATATATATATATATTAATAATAATAGAAAGCATATTCGAATATATTAAAGAACGTGTAGTTAATATTTGTTTGAACAATACTTCTATAAGAATATAATTAAAAAATTGACAGAACCATTAAAAGTAAAAATGACGGAGTTATTATTCCCTTATTCATTGCCGACAAAAATAAATTAGGCTCCAACCTTCTCAAATTGCTATTAGAGATTTAGAGTTTCTTACAAATTACTAATCAAAGAGCAACTCCCGATCAATGAGTTACTCTTAACACATGAATATATTATATTAAATAAATAAAACTAAGTAAAAAAAATCACTTTACAATATTATTTAGTCAGTTATTCTAATAATTAAAAGAATTTGATTTCTCAAATAATTATTATCATATTTTTATTTCTAATAGCTTATTTTTTTATAATTTTAATAAATTAAAATTAAAATATATTACAATTATGTTTTTATTATAACTCTTTTATATTTGTAACCTCGTATAATAGTTAATACATAGACAGCTATATTTTAATAAATAAAATATTTAAATAAAACAAGTAAATCCAACAAAGCAATATACACTAGTTGTAAAATATAATGAATGAAATATTTTTTTTTTAAATTTAGGATGAGTCCCTAAATTAAAAAGTATTTTTTATTTTGACTTTAAATATAAAAATAATTTATTTTATTCTTATACTCATTATTAATGTGACTAATGATGTTCATCTCGTCTTATGTCACTAAAAATAATACATTAGGTAAAAATTTGTTTTTGAAATTTTTTAGCTTTGTATCGGTCTGTCAGGATGGGTTTGGATTTATGCAAAACTACCCTTACATTTATTATACCGTAAAATGTCACCTAACACTGACGAAAAGTAATAGACATATCACAAGATGGATTCCGAAACGTGCTATTTTGTTCTTGACACGTTTCCTCTTTTTGTCCAAGACATTAAGTAATTAGGAGACAAAAAAGTTGAAGACTAACAAGGGAGAAGGGGAGAAGGACCTGTATATATATGTCGAGAAGGGCACATAGAAGAGGATTTTGGAGGGCTAAGGAAAGAGTTTGGTTTGTAATCATAGGACGGACTATAACATTGACACCCACCATGGTAGAAAACTACCAGACAACGAAACAGAGAGAAGGAGCGACAAGGAGCAACTATGCTTGTAACGCGAAACCAAACAAGTTTTAGTTCGGGGAATAAAGAGGGAGCTTTGTAGTGTTTGTTGCGAGTTGTAGCATATCTACAGGAGAGAAGTGAGGATAGGCTCGCCTGACTAGGGAAGTAAGGAAAAGACAAGAAGAGGCAAAAAAGCGCCATGAGGAGGAGATAAGGCGAACAAAAAGAGCATGAGGCCAGCTTAAGAGCACAACTAGAGCTACTCAATAGCTCGGAGGGGCGTTCTAACCCCCCACCCCAAGTGGCATGGGGCTAGCCATTTAGTGAACAAATTGATGAGACCCTCATCCCACCATAGTTTAGGGAGCTAGTTATCAATCCACTCGATGTAACAAGGTTGAATCCGAGGTCCCCCTATTCACGAGTCTAAAGACCTTAAATAGGATTTAAAGGTCTGATTAGCCCCTATCAAATAGGGGTCCTAAACAAGCCTCCCTCCTTAAAGCAATTACCCAGACAGGTGTAAACCCTGCCGGGTGGATTAAGTAGTAGGCTTGTTCTCTCCCTTCCTTCTAAGGGGAAGGGAGATAGGTTGATCACCCTTCTCCTTCATCCAATCAGGAGTAGCGGGCTTGCTACTCATTAGTAGAGCCCTTACCCTATTCCCTAACAGGAATAGTGGGCTCGTTCCCTGTCTTACTCAAGGGAAGGTCAAGCCCATATCCAATTCCCTATCGGGAATTTAGGGCTTGCTAGCTCCATAGCTACAATAAGATAGAGGCCTTATCCTATTCACTTCCTTTGGTCAGGAATAGCAGCCCATGAGCTACCATATTTACATCAGCTACCCTAGGCTTCCTCCTATTATCTAGTTTCTAAAGCTGATACTGCTTGTACTATCATAATCCCTTAACTCCTAAAAGGAGGATAGGGAATAGGTAAGTTAACTCATTTGACTTGCCTCGTTCGTTCGCATTTAGAAGCTCACTCCTTGGGGCAGGTGACTAGTCAGACTCTACCGCCCTCGTCGGTACGCCTTTAGGTGCTCCCCTCAGGGCGGGCTAGGAAAGAGCAGCAACCTTGTTCGTTCCACTCGATAGTGGTTCTCACCTGAGGAACACTACCTCCTTTCACTCTTCTTACCTGCAATTAAGGGTTAGTGCTAGTTAAAAAGAATAGGATTCATCTCAGTCAGTCATATATCCAATCTTGGCTTGAGTCTTAGACCTAATAGTCGCCTATCCCCTTCCCATATTCCGGGGGCGAGGCTCCTTTTCCCATACCTCCCATGAGATGTGGTATTTATAAGATTTATGAACTTCAACAGGAATTGCATAAGTGGTTATAGAAACGCATCAATAACCTGAGTTAGTGCACGCGAGCCTAGCAATAGCGGCCTAGGGATAGACTGGTTCCAATTCAAGGTAAGTAATGGTCAGGGATCTTTCACCTACGGGATGCAAACCTCTGCCCTCTAACCGCTTGTCTTGTGCTAGGTACGATATGGAGACACCCAGTTCCCTAAGATGGCAAGAATGAACCAGAGGGATACCCTGAACATACAAGGCGTATACCGCAAGTGGTAATTGATATCAGAATTAAGGTTGATTTCGACGAAAAGGCTGTAACTGGCTGTTAGAACCTCCCGAAGATGTCAGGCAGGCCCCGGGATGGGTAAAGGTATAGACAGTCGTCGCTCCCCATGACTCACAAGATTCACATGTGCACTTGTAGGCTTTCAAGACACGGGTGTATATCAACGACGAGGATGATTTTCTCAGTTGCAAGTTATTTCCTGGCATGTTGAAAGAGGTGGCTATGCGATGGTTCTCAAGCCTCTCGCCATGTTTTATTGGTTCTTTCTTAGACCTAGCGGCCACTTCCGAGTCCCAATTTTTCTCCAACAGGGCAAAGCATTTGGAGGTACCAGATTTGTTTGATATAAGCAAGCAAAAACTGAGATATTGAAGTAGTATTTGGCAAGATTCAATGGATCCATAGTCCAAGTCGATGATCCATGGTAGAAATGTCGACCTCGGTCCGAAGGAGGTACTCCCGGTCGGTGTTGGCCATGTGGAACGGGTATTAATGAACCAAGGCAGTTCAGCTAGTGTGCTGTTTTGGCTGGCTTTCAAAAAGTTGGGTTTTTCGAAATCAAGTTTGGAGGAGTGTCCAGGAACGTTGATCGGTTTTGCAGGTGAACAAGTCGAGATTCGATGCATGATTAACTTGGACACGATATTGGGGACCAGCTCAACAATGAAGGCGGAAAAAGTGAGATTCATAGTTGTCAATTCACCAACATCTTATAATGTAATACTTGGCCAACCGACTACGGGTAATAGTGTCCATAGCTCATCTATGTATGAAATATCTGGTCGGTAATGAGGACAAGACCACCAACACTATAGCCTAGGTGGAGCTGGTCAGAGGAAAGCATAAGTGGAAAAATATACCCCACTCAAGGCAACTAGAGCTCAAATTTTGAAAGAGGTGTATCATCTTCACTTGCTTGACATTCCACCTCCTATGGAATGACAACTAGGTCCTTCACAAGAGGAATGGTACAAGTTTCATCAAGCACATGGCTATACAATAGAGGAGTGTACGGTGCTAAAAAGTCAAATAGAAAGCTGATACAAGATGGTTACTTAGGAAGTTTTGTCAAGAGAAGGGAGAATGAGAAGCGGACCACTAGAGAGCTCCTTGAGAGGGACAAGAGCTAAACTCCAAGACGAGACCACAATCATGAGTAGAATCGATCCGAAAGTCGTCGGAAGAGTCAATTGAGATCCAAAGGCCGAACTTCCCCCATCGAGGAACAATAGCAACAATAGTTGGAGGGGGATCCATGGTAGAAATGTTGACCTCGGCCTAAAAAAGGTACTCTCGATCGGTGTTGGCCATTCAGGAAAGACCTGTAGGAGGCAGGATCTGCCCATCACATTTACCAATAAGGACTATGAAGGTATAATATTGCATACGAATGATTCCATGGTAATTTTCATCATAATAGTCGACTATTTGGTGGAATAGGTATTAATGGACCACGGCAATTCGGCCAATATGTTGTTTTAGTTGGCTTTCAAAACGTTCGGTTTTTCGAAATCAAGTTTGGAGGAGTGTCTAGGAATGTTGATTGGTTTTATAGGTGAACAAGTCGAGATTCGAGGCGTGATTAACCTGGAAACGATACTAGGGACCAGCTCAACAAGGAAGGTGGTAAAAATGAGATTCATGGTGGTCAATTCACCAACATCTTATAATGTAATACTTGGCCGATCGACGCTATACTGACTATGGGAAATAGTGTCCATAACTCATCTATATATGAAATATCTAGACAGTAATGAGGACAAGCCCACTAGCACTACGACCTGGGTGGAGCCAATCAGAGGGAAGCACGTGTGGAAAAATATACCCCACTCAAGGCAAATAGAGCTTAAATTTTGAAAGAGGTATATCATATTCACCGACTTAACATTCCACCTCCTACGAAACGAAAGCTAGGTCCTTCACGAGAGGAAATGTGTAAGTTTCATCGAGCTCATGGCCATACAACAAAGGAGTGTAGGGTGCTAAAATGTCAAATAGAAAAGCTGATACATGATGGTTACTTAGGACGTTTTGTCAAGAGAAGGGAGAATGAGAAGCGGACCACTAGAGAGCTCCCTAAGAGGGACATGAGCCGACTCCAAGATGAAACTACAATTGTGAGCAAAATCGATCTAAAAGCTGTTAGAAGAGTCAATCTAGATCCAAAGGCCGAACTTCCCCCATCAAGGAAGCAAAAATAGCTGGAGGGGGATCCATGGCAAAAATGTTGGCCTTGGCCCAAGGTACTCCCGATCGGTGTTGGTGATAAGCTGCAAACTATACATCTTTTATGAACCTAAGAAGAGTATTGCAAGATTGCTTTGTGCTTAAGGAATGAATATTAGCTGAAATTCATATTAGGAACCTGAAAATAGAGAAAATACAAAATTGTGCCAATTCAAAGATTTTAGTTGATTTTCCTCTTCGTGCAGGTCCAGCCATCTCAGGTCCAACACAGGAAGGCCAAGGCCGAGCCACACAACCAAACGGACTAGTAAGGGAGCAGCCCAATGAGGAGCGGCCTAGTTACATCTTCCATGTCAGAGGCCACCTCAGCATCAGTATAGATGCCACGTTACTCCTGGAGTAACCAAGTTCTTTTTAGCATGCATCACAAGGGTAGATTAGGAAATCCACTTTTGTAATTCTGTTAGGCATCGTGGTTCGTGCGTTCATGTTTAAATAATAGTAATCGTGTACACTTTAGGGGTCTTTGGCATTCATAATTTTCCACTCGCATCAAATCCCAATTTCTCTCGCCCTCACTTCTTCCATTCATGGTGGTGCACGGTGCTATCATTGGTACTTCTCTCGATTGAGGAAGTGCAGGTTAGGAACTGAGAAGCCGAAGGTTACCAGAGGGGACCGATTGGATTACCAATGCACTTTGGTGGACTTGATCCTCAGCATCCTAGCTAGAGAAGGTGGACCATCGTCGTCAACCATGGCGATCGTCGTGGAAACGGAGTCACCAAATCCAGGCCCTGTGTTTGTATTTCGTTTCCAATAATATAAGTATTTTTTGAATTTTGATCTCTGTTGCATTCCTAAACTCTAATTCTCTTGTTGCGTTGCGAATGCACGAATCAATGAGAACAATGTTAAGCTAAGCCGATCAGAACTGGTTTAACTAATCTAATGGGTGATTAACTAGAGAACCTAAAATCAACTCTAGAATTAATCCCTACCAACTGATAAGGTAGCAATTGTGTAAATCCTCGGTATGACAATGGACGAATGTTTGGTGATCGTCATAAGAACATTAAAGGTTGATAAGGACTGTGAACCGAGCGAATGAACCAGAAGGACTTGATCATTGGACTAGACATGAACACAGTAGTAGCAGTAGAAGTAGAGTAGCTAGTTTAGTTGCATTCACATCTTAGCTTAATTGCATTTTATCTTATTTGCATTCCAAACCCCCTGTTTCCTGTTTTTTAGTCCGAAATAGAGTTAGTCTGACTTTGTTGCGTCTGTCCGCACTCAACCGAAACCAAGTCGGATAGGTCTCAGTTGAGACCATATCGGCTCAGTTTTTGCCGAGAGCAACTCGGCAAGTGCCGAGACGAGTCCATACTTTGCACTTGAGACTTCTAGCTTTACTTCAGTTTGCACATAAAACCACAATTGAGCACATTGTGTCCTTGAGAAAAATAGACCTAGGGTTGACTATACTATAGTTACCTTTAGTTATTTGATGTGCATTGAGATGACTAAAACGAGCTATATCAAATTGGCGCCGTTGCCGGGGACACAAGTTCTTTTGTGTCTTGGTGTGCCAAGCTAAGTGAAGTCGAATCTCGAGTCTGTAGAGTGTCAATTGAGTCAGTTTGTTGAGTTTTTGAAATTGTCGATACTTGTTTTCTACTTAAGTAATAAAGCATGCTGTGTGTTTGTTAATTTTTCTGCGTGAATTCACGGCAAAAAAAAAAAAAAAAAAGACAAAAACAAAAACAACAAAATATTTGTCTCTGCATTGCATATTGTTAACATTCTATTTTGCATTCATTTCTGCATCGCACAATTGAACAACATTTTTTCTACATTGCATTCTTGTAGTTTTATTAAATATTTGACTGATAGTTGTAGTTCACTGTTTTATAAGTACTGATTCAAGTCTGATTTTTTGCATAATATGTACAATGCATGACTAGGAGTAGCACTAACGCCCTATATGCTTTTGACCTCGAGATAAAGAAAACCTTTCGTAGACTAAGGAGGACTAGGAATCTAATAGTAAATAATAGTAGAATTTATGATTCTGTCATTAACTCTAACCAATTTTGTATTGACAATTATGTCGCTAGTTCTAACATTTTTGCAGAGCCAGAACAAATGGAGAACAATGACAGAACATTGAAGGAATTGGCTACTCCGGACGTGGTGTATCAACCGTGGTGCATCCAATACCCACAGTTGGAGACAACTCAAACATATGAATTGAAGTCTGGCCTTATACACCTATTGCCTAAATTTCATGGTCTTGCAGGAGAGGACCCCCACAAGCATTTAAATGAATTCCATGTGGTTTGCTCCACAATGAGACCGCAAGGGATATCGGAGGACTACATCAAAATGAAGGCATTTCCATTCTCCCTGGATGGAGCAGCGAAAGACTGATTGTATCTTCAGCCAATGCTTTTCAACACTTGGGGAGACATGAAGCGCACATTCTTGGAGAAGTTCTTTCCGACATCCAGAACTGCGTCCATCAGGAAGGAAATCTATGGGATAAGGTAGCATACAGGAGAGACTTTGCACGAGTACTGGGTGGGGAAAGGTTCAACAAACTCTGTGCCACCTGTCCACACCATTAGATCAGCGAATAGTTGCTGATCCAGTATTTCTATGAAGGACTCTCAATGATGGACAGAAGCATGATAGATGTAGACAGTGGAGGAGCTTTGATGGACAAAACGCCAGTAACAACAAGGCACCTGATCTCCAATATGGCAAGTAATACACAACAGTTTGGGATCAAAGGGTCGAATCAGCCTTGGATGGTGAATGAAATTGGTGCAGCTTCCAACCAAAGATTGGAGAATCAACTGATCGAGTTGACATCATTAGTGAGACAGCTGGCTGTCAGTCAACATCAACCAGCCATGGCAGCAAAAATATGTGATATATGTACTTCTATGGAGCACCCCACTGATATGTGCCCCACTCTTCAAGAAACCAAGTCGGACCAACCAGAGAATGTTGGAGCCATAGGTGGATTTCAGTACGGGAAATAGTCGTATCAGAATCGGCCATTTGATAACCAGCAACATGGAAGACAGCCATTTCGGCCAGGACCGAATTAGGGGTCATACGCAGCTCAACAATTCGGATCCATACCGAATACATATCAGAGACAAGCAGGGTATCAACAGCCGACTCCGCAATATCAAGCACCACCTTTCCAGCAACAACAACAGCAGTAGAGAGTGCCTACCCAAGGCAACTCTCCATCTCTAGAAGACCTAATGAAGCAGCTTGCGACTAGCAATATGGAGTTCCAGCAATTTGTGAGCTCTAATAATATGCAGTTCCAGCAAAACATGACCGCCACCATCCAAGACCTCAAAACGTAGATTGGACAGCTAGCTAATACTGTGAGTCAATTACAGTCGGCTGGATCCAGCAACCTACCCTCTCAAACCATTCCAAATCCGAGAGGAAATGCCAGTGTAGTCACTCTTCGAAGCGGAAAAGAATTACCTCAACCTACACTGCAGCAATTGTTGAGATCAGCTGAAGCCGACTCTGAGCCAATTGTCGACTTGCAGTCTCGGCCAAAGATAGCTGCCCCACTACCATTTCCATCGCGAACCATCTCGGCAAGGAAGCCAGAGTCAAACGAAGAACTGTTGAAGATGTTCTAGAAGGTGGAAATTAATATTCCATTCCTCGACGCAATTAAACAAATTCCCAAGTACGCAAAATTTCTCAAGGAATTGTGTGTACACAAAAGGAGAAAGATGAAGGGGAGTAGGGAAATCGGAGGCGTGGTTTCGGTCTTGACCAAGAATGAAGAAGTCACTGCAGGTACCTCATGAGCACTGCCAAGGAAGTGCAGAGATCTTGGAATCTTTTCTGTCCCATGCACCATTGGCGATCGGTTAGGTTAGGGGTCGGTTAGAACCAATCTAACAACTTGTTAGGTAATCAATAGAAAGTCTAAAATCAACCACGTGCGTAATCCCTCCTAACTCAAGGTCGCAGTTGTGTAAGCCCTCAGTCATCCCTGGACGCATGTTAAACGATTGTCTTAAGAACTTAGGTTGGTTTGGAATCGCATCCATTAATAAGAACCGGAACCGATTGCTTGATGAACCTTGGATTGATATGTTAAATATTTGTTCATTGTTTGTTCATTTATTTGTTTGTTCTTTCTTAGCTACTTTACTTTCTACATTTACTTTGTAATTCTGATACATGCCGAAACCCCCTTGTCTTTACATTCATTGTCTGAGTCTACATTCTGCATTTCTGATTTTTGCATAATCTTTTGATTCCTACGCTAGGCAAATCGAATACATGTGTCCTTGAGAGATTCGACCTGGTTAACCCTATGCTTATAAAAATCATAGGTAATCTAGTTTTATTTTTTATATAGTGTTGACAACCAAAACCTTATCAAAGAGCATATTACATTAGGTTAGGGATCATTTGGAATCAATCTAACAACTTGTTAGGTAATCGATAGAAAGCCTAAATTCAACCTCGTACGTAATCCTTGCTAACTCGAGGCCGCGATTGTGTAAGGCCTCAGTCGGTAATGAACGAATGTTAGGTGGTCGTCTTAAGATCTTATGCTTTATTGGAATTGCATCCATTACTAAGAATCAAGATTGATTGCTTGTTGAACTTTGGATTAATATGTTAAATATTTGTTGTTTGTTCATTATTACTTTCTTATGCTTTATTGGAATTGCATCCATTACTAAGAATCAAGATTGATTGCTTGTTGAACTTTGGATTAATATGTTAAATATTTGTTGTTTGTTCATTATTACTTTCTGTAGGTAGTTTACTTTCTGTCTTGCATTTATTTTGTATTTTTGATACAAGTCAAAACCCTCTACCTTTACATTCCCACTATTGTCCAAGTCTGCATTATGCATTTTCGTTTTCTATATAATCTTCTGATTCCCACGCTAGGCATCACAAATACACATGTCCTTGAGAGATTCGACCTAGGTTGACCCTATGTTACAAAATCATAGTAAATCTAGTTTTATTTGAGACTGCATCGACAATAGTTATCAATGAGGTACATTTCTCACTTCTTTCTATTGTGTTGTCTATGTTTAGGTTGAATGCCATTTTGTAGGTGACATTAAATAGGAGTGTGAGGATTGAGTTGGGACTCCTCCTCCTTTACTATTTTTACACTTTTCTTTATTTTTGGGTTTTATGCTTTGATAGGACAAGTGACAACCGAGAACTTGTAATTACTTTAGGATTTTGTGATTTGGTTATATTTTATGACATTAGAAATTTGCCATATGGAGTACCAGTAGGGATACATGTTTGTTTTTAGTTACAGTATGTGAGAAGGTAATATAAAATCCTTTACCAATTGATGTATGTTAAAATTTGAATTTCTTTTAAGTTTATTTATTATAATTATATAGTATTGGGGGTATGTTGTTTTGATGCTTAAAAATACATATATGTAACCTAATCAAGAAATGGTAGCCATTATTATGAGTTTTTCAATTTTTGGTGAAAATTGTGGTTGTTGATGAAATTGTGGATGCATGTTAGTTCTGTCGTTATTTTGATGTTTAAGTGTCGTTTATATGGCGATTTAAAGCTACTAAGTTAATTGCATGTTGGTTTGGTTGAAATTATGATCAATTAATTGAGTTTATATGTTGTTGTTCTAAGGTTTCGCTAGGCGAGCCTTTTAGCTTGCTAGGTGAACCCTATTTTCTGGACTTTTTGTTGAAGGTTCATTGAGCAAAAAGAGACTATATAATCAACCTTTCATTCTAGGAAGAATTTATGGAAAATATGAGTTTTTGCTGAGTGACTACCTTACTCGTTAGGTGAAAGCTCAAGAACACATGAACATGATGAAGGCCTACTAGGCAAGTACCTCACTTGCTTGGCAAAGCTATGAACTTAGTAAGAAAATTTTGGGTTTATTGAGTGTTTATTGGGCAAGTACCTTATTCATTGGGTAAGGATCTTGAGAACCCAAAAATGCATAGATTTGTTGGACGAGTCTAATGTTTAGCTAATCAAGAGTGTAAAGGCTCTCTGGCTCCCCTCGTTGGGCAAAGGGATACCTTCGCTAGTGAGTTAAGTTAGTTAAGAGTGTGAAGTCTCTATGACTTCATTCATTGAGTGAGATATCTCACTCATTAAGCAAATAAGATGTGAGATTTTTATGGTGCTCTTTATCTAGCCTTTGGCTAAGCAAGGATGGACATTTATTGGGCAAACCTGTGAGGTTTTTAGGAATGTGACTTAATTTGTTTGGCGAATAGATTATTCACTAAACGAGAAAACATAGTATGAGCTCTCTATGGATCCATTTATTGGGTAAGGCTAGATTCTCGCTGGGCAAATGTGTAAAACCTAAGAAGTTCCCTCTTTGTGGGTAGGATTTTTTGGGCGAGAGATCCCACTCGTTGGTGAATCTAGTGGCAATGAGGAAATTTACAAGTTGCAAAATTGATAAATCTTAGATAATTAAGTCATAATAATAGCCCAAATCCAAGGGTCATTTATTGATGTGAATATGGAGAAGACCTTAGGGAACACTCAAGAAAGCATCATGGGTAAGGAGAGTATTGCACTACAAGGCCCCATGACATGGGGTAGATTAAGGAGATTGCAAGAGGAAGTGCAAAAGGAACTAGGCCTCCTTCAAGGCCAAGGATGGCTCAATGAAAGCCCAACTTTGTACACTTTTTGAATACCAAATTGGCCTTGTTTAGTACCTAGTAGGATGTATACGTTCTATATTTTCATTGTAGAATATTTGTATTTCCTTAGTATAGCTTACCCCACCTAAAGGTCCAAATAGGACCCTTTCCTTAGTGACAAGCAATTTGGTCACCAATTTCATGTGATGTGCTTATGACCAAATTGGGTTGGCTTTCTTTTGAGCTATTTTGGGCCTTGTCTTAGCATAGTTTAGGATTAGCTTAAGTTCTAAATTAGTGATTAGGGAATAACTATAAAAGCCCTAAATGTAATTAGGCTAACGACTTTTACATGAAATAGAATTTGTGTTATGCATTCGTGAGAGACTTTCTCTCTTTTCTTCCTCTTGAACAAGAATCTTAATTCTCATCAAGTTTCCAAGATGGTTATGACAAATCTCTACTTCTCTTATCTAATCCAATAAGATTAGTGACAAGTTCATTTTCTTCCTTAATCCATTTTATATTTTTTTCCTTTGCAATTTTTTGAATTCCTCTTTCTCCATGATTTTCTATTTTCCTTAATTGTGTGTTGATTGTGGATCTAAGATTTCATTATTTATCTATAACCTTTACTATTTATCAAAACAGTGCATCTTCAACTAAATGTGCGGTTCAAGAGCCTTAGATTTCCTAACTCTAAGTATTGCTCTCCAATTAATTGAGTTTGCCCAATGGCCCTTCAAGCATCCTTTATTTGGATATGTGAGGTCTATTCTTTTCTTGAAATTTTTTACACTATATGGCCCACTGACTTAAACTATTTAGTTGACTTCTCGCTTATAACCTTCTATAGGTTCTTGCCTCCAAGTTGGTTATGTACCCGATTTAGGTTTTGAATAGCTACAGAAACTTGTCATGATTAATAAGAATTAAGTCTTTATTCCTTTCCCCTAAATCCACTCCAAGATTCTCACCATTGTTAATCTCAATATTCTCCTCCTCTAAAAAGGAAAAAATGTCAAATCTAGTGGTATTAGAATACCTTTACACCTTATTTATCAACAATCATTAGCCTATTTATTGATAATCATTAGCCACATTTAAACCTTTCACTAAATTGAAGGACTTCCCTTTATTCCACCAATAATTTTTTACAAGCATCCACGAACCGAACAAGTCCTCCCGAACTTGGTTATTCTGAGAAATAATATCCTTACTATCCATATCTTGATTGGGTCAAATGCGGCACCTTGTTGGTCTTCCTTATTAATGGAGGTTCTGACTCCTCCCTTATGTTTGATTGAGTTATCCTCTTGAACACCAAACTCCATTCATAATTCCTTCTTGTGGTTGTAACAACCATATTTGAAGCACATAACATGAAGGCCTTTGTACTCAACATACAGATTCACACTTTGAACACTAATATGTGAAACAAGTTTTTTAGTTAGATCAACCTCATGGACTTAAATGGAGAGGGGTCAACTTATCCATTTTCAACATTGTACCAAATTTAGACTCGACACACTTGATGACATCTTGAAAACCCTTGAAAAGGAACCTCAAGCAAGGAAGAAAAGTAAGGAGAGCATGGAAAGAAAGGCACTTCAAGACCCCATGACAAAAGGAAGGATAAGAAGATTACAATACGAAGTGCATAAGGAGGTGAACCTTTTCAAGAGTCAAGAAGAGCCTACTCAAAGCCTAATCTTCTACTCTGTATGGGTTTGTACCTTGACTTCATGATGTTTAGTATCTTGTTTGTATTAACTTAGCTTTATTTGTAAATATTTACTTTTTGGCTTCATAAAGCCTTTGTAATTGATATAGGATTTGTATTCGTAAGTTATTTTAGTTGCTACCTTGTTTGGATGACTTGATTGGTTGCTTTCTTACATGAATGGGCACCTTAGCCTCATATTTGAACACTTGGCTACCTTCAGCTATGAGGAGCATAGGCTATATAAGCCTCCTTCCCTCCCTTGTAAACTCAACTTTTAATGAATATAATAGTTGTGTCAAGCAACCAAAGAGAAAAGAGAAGAGTCTTTTATCTTGTTCTTAAGCAAGAATCTTCATTCTTATCAAGTTTTCATGAGACTTGTGGTGATGTTAATTCTCTTATCTTTTCCTCCTTGGAGTATGTGGAGAGTTCCCTTTCCTTTAACCTCATTCCATTTTATACCTTTCTTCTTCCTTTGTTCATGGTTTCTACAATTCAATTTTTACCATGGTTCCCTTAAGATCTTTATGAGCAAGTGGATCTAGGGTTGCATCAAGTGGTATTCAAAGTATTCTTCACCACATTGGAGATTTTCTTAAAAGGGTTATGAAGCTTGCATCAAGGAAATGTCTACACCAAGCTCACGCACAACACACAAGTAAGTGGCCAAAAAATCACTAGCCATTTTTATGCTTCATATGATGTGCTTTCTTGAGAAATTTTTTGTCGGGTTTTGTTCACCTAACATGGGTCTATCTTTCTATGGTATCTTTTTGCACAATTGAGTTCTTGTTCTTAGTCTTGAAAGTGTGAAGTTAACATGTTTGGGAAAATGTCATGAAGAAATCCTTGAGTTCTTTTTGGATTCTTAGACTAGTTCTGTATCATGGAATTTTCTCTATTGTGTTCTTGATATTTTGAGTTGTGGATTGTATAAAACAATGCCACTGCAGTGTGTGTTGTTATGTTGCACACTAAGTGATTGTGGAAATATTCATGTATTAGTTTGCATGAAGTTATTCATAAATTGTTGGTAACTTGTGTTATTATGCAAAAAATGTGTAACTTGTGGACCAAGAAAAAATATGTGCTAAAGTTAAAAATAAATTTGATTTGTGGCATTTAAAAAGTATATAAAATTAGTGATTAGCCACAAACAAAAAAGTAAAGAAAAGTTGGTGCATGGTCCAAGCAAAAGAAGTTGTAAAACACCTAGTTACTAGTATGCATGTTGCACTAGTTTTGGTGCATGATTTGTAATTCTTGTTGGTTTTTCATTATGGTTGAATCTTACACATCGTTTTACATAAAATTTCCCATATGATATTGATTCTTATTCCTTTCTTGAGTCTTATTATTTTCATTAAAATTTTCATTTGAGTTTAGCTTCCTTTTTGTGCTTCTTTTGCTTGTTATTTCTTGGCCTTTACTTCTATCTTTGAAGTTTTCTTCCTTGAAATTCTTAGAGTCTTGAAATTTGATGAATTTCACTTTTAACTAGAAACTTGATTAAAAAGAATTTATATTCTTAACACAAGTCATAGATGAAGAAAGAATGGTAAAAGGTAAAAGAGAATATTAGAGAAAAACCCCAAAAGTGTACATACAGGAGAGTAGAATGTAAGCACTAAGGAGTGGTGAGTTTGCCATTTGGTGCAGTATTTTAGAGTTTAGTTACAACTCTTAGTTACGTGATTGAGGGAGAAAAACGTGAGAAAAAACATGGGTAGTTCTAGCATTGATGTGGAGAACCTTTCTCCTAAAACTAAGATAATGATGAAGTATATAAAAAAGTTAGAAGAGAAAATTGAAAAGCTTAGACGTGGATTGGAGTACATGAGGCTACACACTCAAAGTGTCAATGTTAAAGTAAATGCTTTGAGTAAAGGAAAAGAAAAAGAAAGATGTGTTTAGGAAGGAAAGTGAAGGTATCCATGATGAGGGCTATAGAAGCCATCTTAGTAGATTCTCTAGGTCCCAAAGAAGTGGGAGAATTAGGAGGCATAAAAGACATAAGGAAGATCCTAAAAGAATTCCTATAGAACTTATTAAGGGTAAGATATCACCTTTCCTATGTGATCGAAGGCCTAATGTCTACTATGATTGGGAAATGGAAGTTAAACAAAATCTTGAATGTTTTGATTGTGAAGACGTGATAAAAGTCAAGTTAATCATCCTATCTTTTAAATATTATGCTTTAATTTGGTGGAATGAAATATCCATTAACATTAGGAGGATGAGAATAACTTTTATTGAATCTTAGGACGAATTAAAAAAATAAATGAGAGAAAGATTTGTGTCTTCTTTTTACACTAGAGATCTTTACATAAAATTACAAAGACTATATCAAGAATTTAGGAGTGTAGAAGAATATTTTAAAGAAATTGAAGTGACTTTAATAAGAGCCTAAGTGGTAGAATCTCAAGGAGCCATTATGGCTAGATTTTTGCATGGCCTTAATAGAGAAATTCAAGATGTTGAATTGTATAATTATACCTTTATGTCTACATTGGTTCACCAAGCCATAAAAGTATAGCTACAACTTTAAAGGCATGGTTAAAAGTTTTACCCTGATGCAAACTCTAGTTGGAAGGGTAAGGAAAGAAGAGAAAAAAAATCCAAGGAAGGACAAAAGTCATAAGAAAGGGAGTGCACCCTTACAAGGTCGAAAAGAAGAGGTAAGTACATCTACACCTAACATTTCTAAATCAAGTAATCTCAAATGCTTTAAGTGCTTAGGTAAAGGACATATAGTTTCCCAATGCTCTAACAAAAGTACTATGATTACAAGGGAAAATGAAGAAGTGGAGATTGAAAGCTCTCAAGAAGAATCTTGCACTAGTGAAAGTGAGTCTTCAAGTGTGGAAGCTCATTATGAGGGGGATCTCCTCATGGTGAAAATGTTGATGAGCACCCTAGTTGGAAATGACCAATCTTAAAGAGAAAACATATTTCACTCTAAGTTCCTAGTTCAAGGTAAATTTCATTCATTAATAATTGATGGATGTAGTATTGTAAATGTTGCTAACCTTAGGTTAGTAGAAAAATTGGCAATTCCTACCTAATCTCATCATAAACCTTATAAACTTCAATGGTTAAGTGAGAAAGAAGAAATAATATTTGATAAACAAGTGTCTTTGGCCATAACTTTGGGTAAGTATAAAGATGAAATCTTGTGTGATCTGGTTCCCATGGAAATCACTCATATACTTTTGGGAAGACTTTGGCAATATGATAGAAAAGTAATTCATGATAGGGTTACTAATAAATTTTCTTTGTACATGTAAGGCATAAGTGACTCTTAAGTCTTTACCTCCAAGAGAATTCTGTAAGGATCAATTAAAAATGAAACAAAAAAGAGTTGAAGAAAGAAAAGGAAAAGAAAATGAGAGAAAATTAAGTGAGAAAAAAATGAGAGAAAAGCAAAAGTGTTAAAGAGAAAAAGAAAAGAAAAGAAAAAGAAGACTGATTGTGAGAACTTGCTTATTAGTAGTAAGTCCTTGAAGAAAGTCTTTCTAAATAGAAAGGAAATTTTATTTCTCTTACCAACTAGCATGTGGCTTTGTTCAATAAGTTTTGAGAGAATGCTTGAAGAGTTCAATGACATTTTCTTAAAGGAAATTCCATATGATTTTCCTCCCATAAGAAGGATTGGACACCAAATAAACTTTATTCCAAGTGCTTCATTGCTTAATCATCCAGCTTATAGGGCAAATCAAGAGAAATCAAAAGAAATTCAAAAGCAAGTCACCCAACTCATTAACAAAGGGATATTAAGAGAGAGTATGAGCCCTTGTGTCATCTCAGTTATCCTTATCCCCATAAAGGATGGCATTTGGAGAATATGTATGGATTTGTAGGCATATAAATGTAATCACGACTAGATATAGACACCTCATTCTATGTTTAGATTATTTACTTGATGATTGCATGGTGCTTGTGTTTTTTCTAAAATAGATTTAAGGAGTGGGTACCATCAAATTCACATGAAAGAAGGAAATGAATGGAAAACTACTTTTAAAACTAAACTTGGATTGTGTGAATGGTTATCAAGCCCTTTAGGTTGACAAATGCTCCAAGTACTTTCATGAGGCTTACGAACCATGTGCTAAGAAGTCTCATAGGAAAATTTATAGAAGTTTACTTTGATTATATACTTGTCTATTCCAATTGTGTGAATATATGAAAAGTGTGTTTTTATTACTTCAAAAAGAATCCTTGTATGTGAACTTAGAAAAGTACACATTTTGTACTAGTAAGGTCATATTCTTAGGCTATGTTGTTAACTCCCAAGGATTCAAAGTAAATGAAAAGAAAGTGAAAGTCATCCAAAGTTGGACAACACCAAAATCGAGTAATGTAAGGAGCTTTCATGAGTTAGAAAGCTTTTATAGATGTTTTGTTAAAGATTTGAGTACCCTTGTTGCACCCCTAAATGAAATTGTTAAAAAAAAATGTAGGATTTAAATGGGAAGAGAGTTAAGAAAGAATTTTCCAAGCTATAAAAGAGAGGCTCACCAATGCCCTCATCCTAGCACTCCGAAACTTTAATAAATTTTTAAACTTGAGTATGATGCTTCCAACGCAGGAGTAGGGACTACTTTACTTCAAGAGGGGCATTGTGACACATTCTACCCCAATACATAATAATATTACAAAAATAACAATTAGTAATAAAGGATTTACAATTCAAGTTTTCAAAATTCATCATTTGTTCGGAATTCGAAATAATACAGAAGCACACACTCCTAATGATATTCCAAAGGCCAAATTCTAGCATTCTAACCCTAATGGCACTCCAAAGGCCAACTTCTAACATTATGATAAATTGTAATTCAAAAAATAAGATGCCCTAATCTCACAAGTCCTATCAGAGCAACCCAAATAAAACAAGAAAAGCAAAATGAAAGCAGCAAAGAAAACAGTAGATAAGGAGCTCTAACTCAACCCTCACACTCTTACTCGTCATCACCTGCAAATAGCGTTGAGCCCAAACATAGCAAACAAAAGGGATTGAGAAAAATTTCTCACTCAACTTATGGTATGAGCACACCATAAGTATGACATACACAAATGCACATTTAATTATAAGAAAACTTCAAACATACATTGACCAAACAATTAGTAACAACACATAACGAACATTAACAAGCAAGTATACACATGAATGATATCAATGATGCATTCCTAATACTACTCCAATACCATGTGGTACCATCTCAACTCAGGAAGTAGGTTAGATGCAACCTTGCTAATCTCTGTCTTTGCAGTTAGCCATGCCACTCTATGATATCCCTCTGATAGCATGTTAGTTACTATTCAGTATTACATCATCAGGCCTAGCACGTGGGGGCTCAATCACGATCACTAGGGACAACATCTGTACCGAGTAACCCCCAAGAGGCCCTCTAACCTTACAAATTGGGTTCGCATCTATATTCCTTCAACACCAATTCTTTAGATGATGCATGATGCGATTTAATTATTTTATTTAGTTTCTCTTTTCTCCACTTGGGCTGGTGAGGATCCTTTTTAGGTACCTCATCCATCAGGGCCTCTTTGCCACAAACTAGGACACACCTTTCTCATTTTCCTTTTACTATTTTTCATATCATATCTTCATTCTCAATTGTCATCATTCTCAATTGTCATCATTCTCAATTATCATCATTCTCAATTTAATAGTTCATGTCATAGGTCTTGATACAACATATTAAGTAATCATTCTCTCAAACACACGTTATATCATCATTCTCAATACATCATAGTATAATGCACCGAAACATATAGGTTCATAGAAACAACATGCACAATCAAACATCATATATTCCTATAGGAAAAATAGGGTAGCATAAGAGTACCCCTTGTAGCATAGGTGTGCACAGTTGGTGCGACTCTACACGAGCATGTACAGAGCATGCACGAGTGTGCACAGGTTCTACCCAGCATGCTCAATAGCTTGCTATCAAAATCTTTGAGGTTCTTGTCTAGAGTTTTAAACCTAAGGGGAACTTCTGGTTTCCTTTACGTTTTGTATACACACAATTAATTACACACATTTTCACCCAAGCAACAAACAATAGCCAAAACTAGAGTCTTTAAAGGTTGGGAATAGAACCTTCAAGGCTTAGTCCCCTTCAAAAGGCACTAAGAACAAACAACTTTGGGGTTTGGGGAGCCCCAACCCCGGCCACAAGGTGCCAACTCAATCTAATTGGAAGAACATACACACTTCGAGGTCCTAAGAACAACCTCTCTCCTACCCACAATCATACCTAGACCATGAGCGAGGTTTCTCACTCCCCCTTACCTAAAGAAGCGTAGACGTAGAAGACACATTCCTTAGGGGTCATTCTTCTTGTTACTTGGGGTTTCCTCCATAGGTTTCTTTCCAAAATGTTGTAAACTTGAAGTCAATTGTCAACAATAATGGTCTTTCCAATTCCTCTGATTTATAGCCCTAAAATAGATTCCTAAAATGGCTTACACCTCTCCCTTCTTAATTTAATTTAATTAAAACCTAATTTAAAATTCAACCTATATTTCTCCAAAAATATTATTTATTTAATTATAAGACAATTAAACCACTTATTAATAATTAATAAAATACAATATTTGCAATCAATAATAAATAGAATAAAAATCAGTGTGTTACAAGCATCCTATTGCCTCCTTTAGTGAAAAATTAAAAAAATGCCCAAATTAATTACTCAATATATGATAAGGAGCTCTACACTCTAATTAAAGCCAAGTGTGACAATATTATTTGAGAGACTAAAATAAATTGAATAAGAGAATGACAACTAGGTATAATTTTTAGAATAATTTCTCTATGTCATAAAACATAAACAAGGAAAAGCCAATGTGGTGGCTGATGCCCTCTCTAGGAGGCATTCCTTGCTTTCCATGCTTGAACCTAAACTTCTTGATTTTAAGCACATAAAAGAGTTATACCTTTTAGATGAGTACTTTAGAGAAACATGTGAACTTTGTGCTAACTCAGCCAATGAAAGTTTCTATAGACATTATGGCTTCTTCTTTTAAAGAAAAAGAGTATATGTGTCCAAAAGTCCCATTAGGGAATTGCTTATGAAAGTGACACATAAAGGTGGCTTAATGGATCAATTTAGGGAATATAATACCTTTAAAATTTTACAAGAGCACTTCTTTTGGCCCCATATGAAAAAAGATGTAAATCATATATGTAATAGGTGCTTGATTTGTAAGTCAGTTAAGGCTAAGGTCAACCTCCATCGGTTATATACCCACTTCCTATACCTACCATGCCTTGCATAGATCTTTCCATGAGCTTTGTCTTAGGCTTGCCTAGAACTAAGAATGGGAGGGAGTCCATTTTTGTTGTGGTGAACAAATTTTCTAGGATGGCCCATTTCATACTTTGCAATAAGGTAGATGATACTTGTATTATGACCAATCTTTTCTTTAAGGAAGTAATAAGACTTCATGGTCTTCCTAAGATCATAGTTTCAAATAGGAACTCCAAGTTCCTCAATCACTTTTGGAGAACCCTATGGAGTAAGCTTGAGACTAAGCCACTCTTTTATACTGCTTGTCATCCTTAAATGGATGACCAAACTAAGGTAACCAATAGACCTTGTCTTAACTTTTAAGGTGTTTTGTGGGTAAAAGTTTAAAATCTTAGGAAGAATGGCTACCATATAAAGTTTACTTATAATAGGGTAGTCAACACTACTACATCTCACTCCTCCTTTGAGAGGTTCAACTTTTGATCCCCTTTAGACTTGTTGCCTTTGCTTAATGTATCTTCTATGCTTAATTGTGATAGATTTTCTAAAGCTCAATTTGTTTAAGATTTGCATGCTAAGACTCATTCTTGCATTGAGAAAAAGGTTGGATAATATGTTAATAAAGTTAATAAGTGAAAGAAACAAAGGTTTTTGTTAAGGGTGATCGAGTTTGGGTTCACTTAAGAAAGGAGAGGTTTCCTAACTTAAGAAAATCTGAATTACTCCCAAGGGGAAATGGTCCATTCATAGTATTAATTAAAGTGGATGATAATGCTTACATCTTAGATATGCATCAAACATATGAGGATTGTCATACTTTTAATGTTGCTTATTTGTCTTCTTAAGATATAGGTAATCAAGAGCCGAAATTAAGGATAAATTCTTTTCAAGAAGGGGAGCTTGATGAGATCTTGAAAACTCTTGAAGAGGAACCTCAAGCAAGGAAAGAGAGGAAGGAAAGCATGGAGAGTAAGGTACTTCAAGGCCTCATGACAAAGGGAAGGATAGGAAGATTACAAGAAGAAGTACTTAAGGAGATAGGCCTTCTAAGGGTCAAGAATAGCATGCCTAAAGCTCAACCTTCTATTTTGTATGGGCTTGTACCTTGACTTCATGATGCTTAGTATAATGTTTGTATTAGCTTAACTTCATTTGTAAATGTTTACTTTTAGGCTTCATAAAGCCTTAGTACTTGATATAGGATTTGTAGGCAAATCCTTAGTTATTCTAATTGCTACCTTGTTTGGATGACTTGATTGGTTGCTTCCTTGCATGGATGAGAACTTTAACTTGCCTTAGGTCGTGAGGACTATAGGCTATATAAGTCTCCTTCACTCCCTTATAAAACTTAACTTTTGATGAATATAATACTTTTGTTGTAAGCAAACAAAGAAAGGAATATCTTATCATGTTCTTAAGCCAAAACCTTCATTTTTATCAAGTTTTAATTGGGCTTGTAGTGAATCTCAATTCTCTTGTCTTCTCCTTATTGGAGTAAGTGCGAGTTCTCTTTCCTTTAACCTCATTTCCATTTTGTACCCGTCTTCTTCTTTTGTTCTTGGTTTCTACAATTCAATTTGTACCATGATTCTCGTGAGATCTTTGTGAGCAAATGGATCTAGGGTTGCATCAATGCCATAAAAAAAAATTCATTATAAAGCTCCAAAGGAAGCTTTGGGATACTTATTCAAATTGTCATATTAGTAAATTCCTTAACACTAGCCAAGAAAAAAGGCTTTCATTGCTAGACAAGCAAGTAATGGTTGAGTATCATCCATTGACCATTGTAAAGAGTAGGTTTATAATCCTTTTTAAACATGAACATAATTGTATAATAATTCTTTGGTATATCAATAATTTGAATGATGTCATTTTTCTCCCACTTCTTCTTCAACTTATTTTCTAGAATCTTAAAACTGACTCTCTTCCCTAAAAGGTGTACAACTAATAAGCTATTTAAGGATTGCTCCATTCCTCCAACTCCTTGTTTGTCACCATAATTTTTGGACATGGATTGAAGGTTTTCTCCTTCTCTTCAAATACTTTATTCTCAGGCATCTTCTCATTTAATGTATCATCTCTCTCAAAAAAGTTATCCCCTTCCTTGTTAAGAGACTCTAACAGCTTGTGTTTATAAGAAATTGAAGTTATTGTAGACTCTACATCCACAAGCCCCACAATGGTTATCACTCCACTAGTCTCCATAATAGTGATCAATCAATTACCCTTTCTCATTTTAATTTTCTTTATGCTCCGATAAAAAAAGTTTTCCTCTTTATTAGAAGTTTTTTATGATAATTGAGAAACTCTAAAAGAAATTTCCACTTCTCCTTTGTTTTAAATCGATAAACAATATACAATTATTTATTGATATTATCATACAACATATACATTTAACTCTTTAAATAAATTTTACTGTTTAAATTCTTTTTTCTCAACATTATAATATTAGGATATTACCTAGTGTATTTTAAAAAGTGCTTCTACAACCCATTACCCTAAGGGAAATAGTTAAAAAACAACAATAGAAGAATTTTATTAAAAATCACGGTACAATTGTATTTGTAATATTAATTATTAAACGCTATATTTTTCAATACAAAATTTTACTTCTAATTTTTTAACTATTGCCTTTAGCAAAGTGGTTGAAATTTTCTTTGAGAAAATAATATATTACTAGCATTTTAATGCATTAAATTTATCTTTAGAATTACAAGTATTAGTCAATTTAGTTACCAATATTAAATAAAATAACATTTTAGACCTAAAATCACCAAAATGATAATCTGGTACAAATTATATAAATCTCCTATGTTAAAAGTTAAATAAAATGATATGATTTTGTGTAATTCAGTGCAGGCAGCAGTCACAACAAAATCGACAGTTGTTTTTAATTGAACGGTTAAAAGTTGAAAAAGACAAGAAAGTTTGGTGTAAAAACAGAGAAAATAGGCCGATCGAGAACACGTGCTGCATTCACTACTGTAGTGTCCCTTCCCATCTCTATCTCTTTGACAACCTCGTTCAATTCAAAACCACTTGTTGAACTTTGCCTCTTTCTCTTCTCATACACACCAAGATTGCCCTTTTATTGTTTGTTATTTTTTCAAAAGAATAAAAAATGTTGAAGCTTTCGTGCAATGGCTTGGACCGGGTTCACTCCCTGGCCCAATGCGGGTTCGCGGGTCGGTCCGCTTGTGTTGGCCCTTGCCGGAGGAGGAGCGGCATCGCCGGATTCCGGTATCCGCGCGGCAGAGTTTTCCCGGTGGTGGCGGTGGTGTCGGAGAAGGACGGCGCGGTGGCGACCCGGGTGGAGGCGGAGGCGGGGACGCTGGCGGACCGATTGAGGCTGGGGAGCTTGACGGAGGATGGGTTGTCTTATAAGGAGAAGTTCATTGTGAGGAGCTATGAAGTGGGGATCAATAAGACTGCCACTGTTGAAACCATTGCTAATCTCTTGCAGGTTTTGATTTTCAATTTTCAATTTTTATTTGTTTGTTTAATTGGCTGATTTGATTGCTTGGTCTTCTTATTCGTTTTTTTTTAATTGATTGAGATTTTGAGCATCTGGGTGTTTCTGGGTCATGTGCGTTTGTACATGTCTTAGATTGGGAAATGGGGACTTTTTTCTTTTCTTTTTAAAGTGAAAATTGAAGATTTTTGGCAATTGGGGTTGTTTTGTTTCCTGGTTGATGTTGTTTTTTTGCCTCTTGACTGGAAACCTTATTGGAAGTACAAATTGAAGATTTGGGGCATTCGAGGTTGTTTTGTGTATGTCTTGTACTTCTTTTGGTTTTTCTGTTTTTTCCCAATTTTATAGCTGCAGATTTGGATGGAACTGAGTTCCATGTATAGAGGATTGGAGTATAAGATTTTGGAAAAGTGTGCTTTCTTTTTCGCATTACTAATTTGTTTCCTTGATTTTAACTACCTGATCCAGAGTAATTGTCATATTAAGAATTAGTAATCTCATTTCTAGTCTCGGTTATAAGTTCTTTTATTTGAAGTTTTGAATGTATCAAAAGAAAATAGTAAGTTGGAAAAAATAATTGTTTTTTTTTTTAAATTTTCTTAAGTGTCAAATAAATTTGGATGTCTTTTAGAGGCTGTTTGATTAAACAAAGGCAGCCATATCTTACCTGAGGAGCTGGGTTTATCTAATATGAAGAACATTTGCTATTGTATTTCTTAAATGAATTTTGATCTGGTGACTTTGTGTTGCAGGAGGTTGGATGTAATCATGCTCAAAGTGTTGGATTTTCTACTGATGGTTTTGCAACCACTCCAACGATGAGAAAATTGCGTCTCATATGGGTGACTGCTCGCATGCACATTGAAATCTACAAATACCCTGCTTGGTGGGATTTTGTTCTTTATAATTCTCAGTTTGTAAACTATAATTTGAATAGTCTAACTTAAATGATTCCAACAGGAGTGATGTTGTTGAGATAGAGACATGGTGTCAAGGGGAAGGAAGGGTTGGAACAAGGCGTGATTTTATACTGAAAGACCATGCAACTGATCAAGTTATTGGAAGGGCAACAAGGTAAGGATTTTCCCTTCAAATTGGGTGGTTTTGATGCTTTTAGATATTTTTCCTACATTAGATGATAAATATCGATGCATAAATGCAAAATCTAAATCTGACAGAAAACTATCCATAGATGCAAATCAAGATGTATTGTTGTATCTTTAAATTCCTTAGCATCGTGAAAGTCGATGCATCTTTAAATTTTGGCATGTTTATGTTTTGTTGTATACAATACTGCTGATGCAATAATTTGTTTTAGATACTTCCATATAGCTGATCATCCACATTTAATTGTTTCAGCAAATGGGTAATGATGAATCAGGACACCAGACGGCTCCAGAAAGTTTCTGATGACGTTCGAGAGGAGTATTTGGTTTTCTGTCCTCGAGAACCCAGGTAGTCACTTTTCTTTATCATATGTTGCTAATGCATTATAACATATTCAATGTTTGCTTGATGATATACTTTATTTAGTTGCTCCTAATTGTTGTAGTAATAACAAGACTTTTGATAAGCAGAAGAGATAATAATTTCTGGGGCTTACAATCTCACTAGTGCAAAGAGGGTTATGCTACTTGATCAATAATATTCTATATCTGTACAGATTCTAACCAGTACAAATAAAGCATAGCATACAAATTACAATCTTGCATACATCAAAACACAACATTTCAAAACGATATCTGAGAAATTTTATTTGATGGTAGGAGGGAGGAGCTTACCTGCTTGAAATAATTTATGGAAATTGCAGTGCAGGTTGTTAGTTAAATCATTGACTAGGTAGTAAATGAGGCATCACTGATGAGGCTGTCATTGGATAGTCAAATAAAATCTGGGACACATGTTCATATATTTGTGTAGCCTAATCTTTGAAATCTCTTGAATTTATGAATTGAAGTATCCACTCATCAAATTCTGTTACTCTTTTTACTTGTGCTATATCAAGTCAGGAGTCTCCAGTTTTGCCAGTCAAGTTTCAAGCTTTAATTAATTGGACAAGAAAGATTTTTTTGGGGGAAGGGTTGAGGGAGGATAAAAGGTTGAGCACTATTACCGAAAAAACAAAAGTTGATCACCTCTCAACCTGACTATATTGAATGTTTGTGTTAGGGGCGGGGATATGTAATGTTATCCTACCCATTTGTTTTTATTGGAAGCATGGGAGTGGGAGTTTATGTATCATTGAAAAGATTAGAGTCGTAGGAAATAGTTTAGTTCCTTATTGTTGTTCTTGTAAATACAATTTATTTTTTTATGCCTGCAAATATCAAGGATGCTGAGGGCTCCATTCAAGCAATTCATGAAACTTCTATCTAATTTCTACAAGTCTATTTTCTTTTTAAAGTATCTTGAGTGTATTTGTGTGTTTGTAGGATAAATTACACTTACATTCCTTGAGATATAATGATATTACACCACTATGCCTCCCTTTTTTGACATTACACTGCCTCCATACATATAACAATATAAAAAGATCAGGGTAGGTCTATGTTAAGGGGAAGGGCACGTGGAATTATGTTATATAGAGGGAGGTTTGTGTAGGTGAATAAAAAAGCAGGGATATTGAGTATAATATTGATAAACCTCCAGTGGTGTGTATATAAAAAAAAATATTTCTTGAATATATATATATTATATTATATTCAAGAAATATTATTTCTTGATTGGCACTTAAACATTTCCAGAAGTAAGTTCCTAAGTTTCACCAATGAGTACTGATTAACATACACTTGGAAATCACACACATGGCGTCCACCTAGCATTTGTGGTTAATCACGTATGTAAATATGCTTAACTTTGTTTCACAAGTGGTTAACCACAATTAAACATTTCAATAATCTCATGACACTGTTAACCACTTGTGAGACAAAGTTAACTATTATTAGACATTTCAATAATCTCATAACACTATTAATCACATATCAATAATTGATACAATCACGTTTATTTATTCTTATGGTGTGGAGGGGAGTGTTGGAAAGCCGCCTTAATTGTGGTCACCCCTAGCCTGCTTTTGTTGCAACATCTTTGGGGCTGCTTTAATTACAGCCTCAAGAGTGGTGGTTTAATCTCACATCGATTAGAAATATATGGCCAAATTAGGGTATATAAGTGGGGGATAACTCTCACCTTACAAGCCGCTGCTTTTGTGGGGTTGAGTTAGGCTCAAATTCATGTTCTAAGATCATGCCACATAATTTTAGAACTTACTGGGCTCTTTCTTAACTTAATGACCTTTTAGCTTTTTTACCAACTACTTTTGACTGCACAGACTCCTAGTGATGAAAATAACTAGTTATTTTCATCACTCCATAATTAAAAATCAACTATTCTTAATCTCTAGGATTCTTTATAGACAAAGAAAAGAGATTTATCATCATCATCATTATTATTATTCATAACTGGTTGTTGAAATTGTGATACCATTTCTGTCAACAGCATAAACTTGGATTCTATTACTTTTAGTTGCTTCTGCTGGTTCTCTTCCTTAGGAAAGGGTGTGAGGAATTGTATAGTGATTTTGGATAGAGTCACGGGAACTTTTACTACACATGCTATTTTGCATTATTTTAAAGATTAGACTTAAAAGATTTATCTTTTTGCTAGGTAATTGGTACAAAAATTGAATTTTGAACAATTTTTTCAGGCTTTGTTAGCATGCTACAAGTAGCTTGGTTGAATTATTATCTCCCAAAGATCATACTACATTGCTTGTCTTGTTACTGTTAGTAACTTGCTGTGTTTCAAATTTCAATACCCTGGTTGGATTGCCGCTATACTTGTGATTAATTTTTGTTTTCTTTTTTCAATTTCTCTTGTGGTTTCAGATTGGCAATTCCTGAGGAGGATAGTAATAGCTTGAAGAAAATTCCAAAATTGGAAGACCCTCCTGCTCAGTATTCCAGACTTGGACTTGTGGTATGATCATTTGGCTCAAAGAACCTTTTTCTGTTCTTTTTTCTTTTTAACAGGCACAAAGGAAGGTATTTCATTGGTGAAAAAATAGTTGGCCAATCCAATATATTTCAACAGCCTGGCCTTCTCACTATGCTTTTTAATCTTGCAGCCAAGAAGAGCAGATCTGGACATGAATCAGCATGTTAACAACGTCACCTATATAGGATGGGTGCTTGAGGTTGTTAGATTATCTCTTTAATTTATTGAAATACTTTCTGTTCCACGTTTTAGCAAGTTTATTTCTCACAAATCAGCTTTTGTATAAGCAGTTTATATCATGTTCTCATGTAATTTACATTCATGATTTTTTTGGGTTCTTTATTTTATATCTCAAGGTGCAAGGTTTTTAAAATTAAGAAAATATCAATTACTTGATTGCATACTTATTATTTCAATTTTACTAACATTTGGCATCTTGGATCAAAACCACAATTATTAATAATCAACGTTTGGACTGACAAAATATACATTAGATGTTTTCACTTGATATGCTTCCTGTATACTTTTATGTATTTAATCCTTTGTTTGTTTTCAATGTTTTGGATACTTGTATGTGTTATTTCTTCAAAACAACATGTGATTGGAGGCTTGCATTTCATAATTCACTAATATCGGTTCCTATATGCAGTTATTTTACTAGAATTTGCAATTTCTTTGATATGCTGGTGTTGCTTTTAAGTTCTTAGTTACAATTTTGTTTTCATGTATGCCAACACCCAGAAAATAGAAAGAACAAATGTGGTTTTGACCCATTTCTAAAATCAAGATTGGATTTTGCAAACTAGTAACAAAGTAGGTTTATATTCTGCTCTTGATCTATAGAGGAGCAATATGTTTAACATATAAACTGATAATTAAGAGTTTAAACAAACCCTTCAAAAACTACCACATGAAATTATGTATCAAGAAGTGCTCGATGTACCATTCTTTTGACAAAATCTATGTTCAAGAAGAATATATCTGGAGCAACCTATCTGTTGCTGCACTACTGGAAACTAATTTAATTGAGGTCATGTTGGGAGCAACTTCTTTTTTAGCCCTGACTAAAGTTAACATTATTGATACTCAAGTTTTTAGATCTTAAATGTACAATTAGAAGTACAAAGGTGTTGATATAATGATATTATTATCATATCTACATGATGTTAAAATAACCACGGAATTAGAGTTGGAAACAATGTCACGAAGATGCTTCAAATACTGTTTTGTAAAAATGAATTTTCGTGCACTTCATTTGATTTGGAGTTCTTTTTTTCTTTCTCTTCTGGTTTGTTTTAGTCTATTATTATCCTTGTCATGAATACACATACATGTGACCTATATCAAAAAAATGTGTCTTGTGGTGTTGATGTCACTAACTAACTGTCTTACTTTGTCAGAGCATGCCTCAAGAAATCATTGATAGCCATGAGTTGCAGAGTATTACCTTGGATTACAGACGGGAGTGCGGACAATATGACATAGTCGATTCCCTCACTAGTGTGGAAACGATCCAGGATGGTGCCGAGGCAGTACCAGAACTGACAGGTACAAACGGATCTGCCATGGCAAGGGAAGGCAAACAAGAACCCCAGCAGTTTCTGCATCTACTTAGGTTGTCTAGTGATGGACTTGAGATAAACCGGGGACGGACAGAATGGAGAAAGAAAGCTCCAAGATGAGAACCATTAAGTGTGCTCCTAGATCCATGATTCTGTTTTTATCTTTCTTGTGTTGTTTCATGTTTCCAGGGTTGTCTTATCAATTTTGCTTTGAGTTTGTTGCTAGAATTTTGTTGCTGCTTTCTTGTCATTCTCACAAATTTAAGTTGTCCAAATCCTGTAGTTAGGCTGAATAGGTTGACATCAATCTCTAATGCATTGGCATAAGATTCCATGAAGGTCATTGTACCTTATGGGAGCATAGGAAATTGGTATGGATCTGCCATCTACTGCATGACTAATGTGTGTTGTTGTACTTTTCTGAAATAAAGTGTAAAATGTGTCATTTTTTCACTGTATTTTGGTGGTGACACTTTGTTTATGCATATATCAGGCTATGCAGTATACACGCTGAGCAGAATAGTACAATACAATACAAGTAGCCAAGTCATAACGAATTTTGTTTTTGTTTTTGTTTGTTCTATGGTAGTAGATGCATTATGCAAGTAATTTTGACTTTTGAAGAAAATGATAAAAGAGGAGGGTTGAGGGATAGAAGGGAGCTTATAAGGGATTATTGAGGAAAGGAAGAAGGATCGCATATATTTACTTTTAGATGATATTATGGGTGGGATAAAAAGTTGTTTCTTAATTTATTAAGTAACAAGTTTAAAGAGACTGCTTCAATTCTTATGTTTTTGTTCTGCCCCATAACCTTTTTCTAAAATTAAAATAATTATTTCTGTACTGTTCAGTCTTTTAAGCAAATCAAATTCACCTCAAGGCTAGGCCATGGAACAGGCCTTAATGAGGTACTTTTGTATTGCCTAACGAGAAACATTACTTACATGTAGAATCGAACATTACTTACTAGCAAAATGTACCAGTTGATCCGATTATCACTTGGCCAAAATATGTTACTCGACATTCTCTACATTTCTTTTATTTTTTAAATATTAAGAAAACTTGCATCAATGTGGAAGAGTAATGATGCTTATACATATCTTTGTTGGGAAAATGTCGTCAAGTTTGATTAATTTGGACCATTCATTGAAAGATTACAATGTGATCAAGGTGTTATCTTGATCTTTATATAGGAGTTTTAGGATTTCTTGTTGAAGTATTTTTCAATCTATGTTTTTTATATGAATTTTTGCTAAGTTTAAACCATGTTTTTTTTTATATGAATTTCTGCCAAGTTTAAACCAGGAGCTCTATTAGGATTTAAATATATTTTTTGGTCTCTTAAATTTGAATTAATTTTGTTTTTCATTTTTCAAATTTAAAATCACTTTTTAAAGTATTTATATTTTGAAAAAATAGTTAATTTTAGTCTTTACATGATAAACAAAATATAAGTTATTATTTGTCAAATATATCATTGAAAATTAAAGAATATTAGAGAAAAATTTTAGAATTAATAATATTTTTTAATTTTTAATTATATACGTGACAAAAGATAAGTTGAACTCTCTTTATTATATAAGACGAGAAACTAAGACTAATTATTTTTTAAAACATAAAAATTAAAAAAATAATTTTAAATTTAGGAGATAAAATAAAATTAGTCTAAAAGCATATTTAAATTTTGTTTTAATAAACACAAGCAAGGTATAGGTTAACAGCTGAGTGCAATTACACTATAAACTCACTTTTCTTTATTTGAAAATGATTAAGAGACACCAGTCTTCTATTCTTTTGCCCCCTTTCTCTTCCTCATGTGGACAAAGCCACCTCAACGACCATTCTTGACAGAATAAATCACGTTATCCCCATTATTTCATTTGGTACTGAAGCTATTCTCCAATTTCCCTTAGTGCAACCTAATACTAGTGCTACAATTGTAAGTGATTTATGTCATGGAAAACATGACAGGAGAATTCCATATAACAGAAAGGAAAAGGAAAAGTGTCAAATATTATTCAGTAGTTCTCAACCAGATCCGAGGAGGGGCACGGCAGATTTACCGACAAGACTTATCTCCAATTTGATATACAATTATACATGATTACTTTGCAAGATAGGACTTATTGATATTGTCCACGATCATTATTTTTATTAAGCTTAAATAATATTTAAGTACTAAAATATAAATTTTTTGATTTTAATCTCTTGAAAATAGGATTTTTTGCTTTCGATTCTCCTCATTTAATTAGTCACTGTAATATTTGGTACATGTAAAATTAGTTCTTAGAATATGCCGACTATATTGATTTTGATCCTTGTAATATATATTCACTATAATCAACCTATTGACGCACTAAGAAGGAATATTATAGTAACTAAAATCAAATAATACGAATTAAAAGTTAAAAATTTAGGGATAGTTGTTTGGATCTCTTAATTAAGACGTGAGATATTTGAATTCTAGTATTAGGTATGGAAAAATCATATTAAGAGGAAAATACTCATTGTTTGGTGAGCTCACAATCCTTGATAGAGATTAGTTATTGTTTTTGATAGTAAAAACTTTACATTTATCTCATAAATAAAAAAAACTAAAATTTCAGGTGGAATCAAAGATTCATCGATAAGAATTTCTAATATTATAGGAAGTTCAATAAAGTCGCATATTGACTTTAATCGAAATTGGTATGCATGTTTTGCATTTCTCCTATGAAATATATTCTTTCTAGTTTAGGATAGCTTGGCAATTGCTTCGGGTCAACATTTCCTATTTAGTTTTGGGGCTTAACCCCTCCGTATAAAAAAAAAAAAAACTAAAATTATATTTTTCATGAATCAAGATTGACAAGAATTTTCTTTTTAGAACTAAAATAAATATATATAGAGAGAATAGGATTAAAGTTTTTTAAGTCTTTTATTATATATATTTTAAATTCAAACCATTAATATTTTGTGTTTATTAGCTTATATAAAATTTTTTTTTTAGTTAACTAATTAAAAATTATTCTTAGGGGTTCATCTAACACCCTAGTTTTTATTTTATTTTGTTATTGGTTGTAAATATTATATTTTATTAATTATTATTAATAAGTTGTTTAATTATTTTATAATTAAATAAATAATATTTTGGGAGAAATATATATTAGATTTTAAATTGAGTTTTAATTAATTAAATTAACAAAAATAGACTATTTAAATATGATAAAAGCTTAAGTCTCACATCAAATAACATAAACTCATCTTGTACCTTCTTTTCCTATATAAGGTGTGGAATAGTTCAAATTTCACGTCAAACAATATGAACTCTTGCAGTTGAGAATTTATCTCTTGACACAATTGTCAATGCTACGAAAATACAAACAAGATTATTGTTAAAAAACAAAGTATATTAGCAGAAAAATTTAAGATAGAAAGAAGTTGAAGAGAAAACAAGAACAAGTTGAAAGAACTCTTTCAAATGTTTGCTATGCAAGATATCACAAATGAACCAAAGTTGGTTACAAATCAGTTAGGATCATGTTTATATATTAATTATGCTTACAAAAAGGCGGGAAAACTAACTAAATGAAATGAAAAGACCTTGGGCCTTGGAACAAATGCGGTCCAAACACAAGGTTTTGAGCACGCTGATCAGGAGTGTCATCCAAAGAACCTTTTGTCCAAAGGACTAGGTGCCGTCCAAAGAGCCTGGTGTCCAAAGACTCCATATGTCATTCAAAGACTCTAGATGCGTCCAAAAGGTTAAGCCAAGATTTCTAATGCAAAATAAACAAACTAAAAAGAAACTATACAAAGTTCTTATAAGCTGTGAAGGAGGCGAACTCCATATGCTCAATGTCCTTTCCATGTGCTTTATGCATTTTCAAATTTACATTAGTTGGATACCAAACAATAGGAAAGACAAAAGAGCCTCTAAACAAGTTAGGTTTTATGCAAAGTATTAAACTCAAATAATTTAATCTTTCTCAAATTTTAGAGCTTCCTCAAGAGATGTGGGAACTGCTTGTTTGGGTTTCACGCGAGGTTGTCAAAGGGAGCTGGGAGGCTCATTTTGGGACTATATAAAGGGGCGACTAGAAGTACAATAAAGATATTTGTTGCTGAGTTAATTTTCCTAAACACATGATTTCAAACTAGAGAATAAAGGAGGGAGAACCTTTGGAGGAAACCCCAACTAATAAGAAGAACAAACATAAGTATATGACTATGCGTAGAGGGATTAGACCTAGACTATACTTAGTATTTGTAGTTGACTACCTCCTCTCAATCAACAGAATGTTTAGTCATTCTTTAGCTTGTGGTTGTGTTTGACTGTCTTTGTCAATTGCTTGTGTTTGATTGCCCTTACGATTGGCATAGTGTTTAGTTGTGTTGTGATTTCTTGTCTCTATCAACAGAATGTTTAGTCATTCTTTAGCTTGTGGTTGTGTTTGACTGTCTTTGTCAATTGCTTGTGTTTGATTGCCCTTACGATTGGCATAGTGTTTAGTTGTGTTGTGATTTCTTGTCTCTATCATTTTGTCTATGTCTCTCAGTTGGTAGAGTACAAGACTCTTACTTTTATAATTGTGGGTTAAAATGGATAGTCCCTAAGACCCCCAAAAGTGTATGTTTTTTGTTATCTTAAGGAAAGATTGAACTTCCTAGATTAGGACCCTTCCTTTTATTAAGATTATTGATAATTATATGGTTGATAATTACACAGTTATAAACAGTATGTTCTTGGTGTTCTCTAAAGAGGGACTAAACTCTTTGGATTAGGTCTTTCTTACTTCTATTAGTTAAAGATTATGTTTTATTATTTCAAAGTAAAAAAAAAATCAATATGGACAAAAAAGATAGTAACATACTTCAACCTAGTCCATGTTGGCCATATCCTTTGAAGGTTTCCCTTTCTTTTTTAGCCATGTTTTGCAGTTGGGATCGGTTTGGAGCCATGTCCTTGTTGTATTTGCATCGGTGAAGGAAGCTTTCCGCCAAGCTTCTCCAAGTTTGGACGCGTTCCCGCTTTAGTCCCAGATACCATCTGAGAGTCATTCTAGTAAGGCTCTCTTGGAAGAAATGGATTAGCAATGCATCATCATGGGCGTGCGGAGCCATCTTCCTACAATACATGGTGAGGTGGCTTTTTGGACATGTGGTCCCTCCATATTTTGTCAAATGTCGGCACCTCGAACTTGGGAGGAATGATAGTGTTAGGAACTAAGCATAAGTTAGTTGCATCAAAGTTGATTGCTTAGCTCCTTCCAAGACGTCCAATCTTTCTTCGAGGAGTTGCAGTATTCGGGAGGATTGGAAGCCTTCACCCTGAGCGGGTATGAGATGAGCACAGGATGGAATGAATGTTTGGCTTTGTTGTTATGTTGGGTTTGGGGTGGTATGGTGGGGGTGATTTGAGGCTGCTTTAATGCCCCCAGTTATGGTTTTGCATGGTTTCCATCCTCTCTATGATCTGACCCATTTGTGCTTTTAATTGATTAATATCATCCCTTAACGCCTCCTGCTGTTCTGCTAACTTCCTCATGGCTGCCTCCATCCGTTTTTCCTTGAGAAGTGCCTTGTAGGGGTATTTCTAAACTTGGTCCCTACTTCTTTATTGGTCTGGTTCAGCTGTTTAGTGAGGAATGGGATGCAGATGTGATGGATGCAACCTAAACTTAAATGCATGATTGAGATAAATGCAGATTGTGATGCATGATTTTTTTTTTACCAACAAAAACAGACAAGGTTGAAATTGAATTAGAAACGACATTGAGCTGACTTTGGAAATAACATGGGGGTGGAATAAGATTTGGAGAAATTGTACGGGGCTAGACTGGAGTTGGCGCGGGGTCGAGAAAAATTGAATAAATAGGACTAGTGTGGAGCCGGGACAAAAGTGAAGAGATGAAACCGGTGTGGGACAGGACAAAACCAACGAAACGAAACCGGCACGGAGCTGGGACAGATTTGACGAAATTGGAAACAGCACAGAGCTGGAATAAAGTGAAGGACAGGTAGCCGGCACAGAGCCAGATGTGATAAAGTAGGGAGCCGAAATGGATCCGCGCAAGTAAGGGTTGAGACCAGTGTTTCGAATTTTAGTAGTAGTTAAAGGTATAAGTCCCCTTAGGTGTCCTAAAGCAGGTGGTTTCGCCCTACTGGGTCTAAGTCCATTATGTGATTCTCATCGAGGTAGGGCTCTATTTCCTCACAATTTTGGCATCTAAAGCTCAATACCCATTTTGTGAAGTCCCTACAAATAGGAAGTGCATCCATGATGTGGATATTCACGAAAGGGTCACACTCTAGATGAGACTTTCGCAATGTCCAAGTAGGGAGGATTCCCCAAAATGGCTACCGTTACTCGCCTCTCACTCCCTAAGGTACACTCAGGCCCGGGTATAGGACCCCACTCTGTGTGTGAAAAGTGTAAGTGTAGTGTGTGCAATAGGCTACCCACAAATTTGCCCGTGCTGAAAAACAAAACAAATACATGTACATGTTTGCTATCCTGAGGTCAAACCAGATAAAGCATGCAATGTAAATGGAGACATGCAGATAAAAGCAAAAATGTAAACTTGAAATGGAATATGCAAACGAAAGGTAAAAGCAACAAAGAAGAAGTTATTAATTTTATGCATCTAATTATACAGGACTCGACTCTCAAAATTTCCCAAGTGGAGTCGCCATCTGTTGCAACCTAGGGCATAACGCGGTCGGTGAAAAATCAAAGTTTGGAATCTGAATCCCTTCCAAAGAAGGAACAAGGAAAACGGAGTCGCTACCGGCATTTTTATGGAGAATGCCAAGAAACCATAGGTTGGATAAGGTAGGTCTAGAAATCAGAGTTTAGGTTCGGGAATCAGTTACGCATAGAGAATACTAGAATCCCAATACGTCTACCATATGGTAGTTACCCTAACTAGATGCATAAAATAAGATGACTTCTACGTTATAGTTTATGCCTTTCTAATGGAAGATGTTGACAAGGAATGGATAGAGAATGTTTTTTGGGTTTTTTGAATGAATAACTTGACAAGAGTTGTCTCTTGCTCCTATATATCTCCTACTGGATAGAGAAATCAAAGTTTACATAGTTTTAAGGCAAGGATGGTTAGATGGAGAGGAGCTGAGACGGAGTCGACAGGCGGAGTTGGGAGGCGGAGTCGGCAGACGAAGTTGTCAGGTGAAGTCGGCAAGCGGAGTCTACAGGCGGTAGGAGAAGGAGCCGAGACCGACTCGGCTTCAAGGGGCTAAGCATGTGTTTGAAAAGTGGGAAGGGATGGATTATCCATTAAGAACTTGTGGGTTAGGTGAAGGTGCACTTTCCATTGGCGTCCAAAAAAATATTTGAAATGTGCAAACTATCCGTTGGCGTCTGCAGAGGTGAATAAAATGGGTTTTCCATTGGTGCCCTGATGAGCCACAATTTATACACCTTTTAGACACCTAAGAAGGAGGTTTGCAAAACTATTTTGTGCTCAAGGATGGACTGTTAGCTGAGATTCATTTTAGGAGATTAAATACAGGAAAAATACAAATCCGTGCTAATTCAGATTTCTTAGCTAAACAAACAGTATCACTCCTTCTTTTGCAGGTCAGGCCCGTCCCGGCCAGCCGGTTCCATCCCGGCCGAGATGAAGTCGTCTCGGCCGGCCAGATTGACTGCAACCCAGAAGCCCAGAAGAGAGTGGCCCAAATGTGTTGACCACATCAGCTATCCAGCTTGAGGCCATCTCAATGCCAACTCATCTGCCATGTCACTCAGGAAATCTGCCATGTCACGTGAGAAGATCTGCATAGGGGTAGAATAGGGCATTCACATTGTAATTCTGTTAGGATTCGTTAGGATTAGCTAATCACAGCTCGTGTATATATAGGAGGAGGCGTGCCTTTGTTTAGACGTCTTTGAATTCACTCTTTTCGCACATCAATTACTTCATCTTCTTCGTTCTCGTTCTTCCATTGCTGGTGGCGCGCTGCATGCTAGTGGTACTTCTCTCGATTGAGGAAGTGCAGGTCTAAGGCCCAGGAAGCTGGGACGTTCATCGGAGGGGACCGATCAGACTACCGACGCACTGGTGGAACCGATCCTCAAAGATTTAGGCGAATCTGAGGTGAACCACCACCATCAACCTTGGCGATCGTTGAGGAAGATGGAACCATCCGAATTCGGACCACTGTATTTGTACTCTGTTTTTATTAATTGATTCCGTTCTGCATTTCATATCTCTCGTTCTCTTCCTCTACTTTAATTCACGTTGAATCCGCGATTGCAATTGAACTGTGAACAATGTTAAGCTAAGCCGATTGAACTGGTTTAACTAATTGAAAGAGGTAATCACTTAACGATTGTTGAATGAGAACCTAACATCAGCTCTGCACTCAATCCCTGTCAACTGATGAGGTAGCGATTGCATAAATCCTCGGTATGACAATGGACGAACCTTTGGCGATTGCCATATGACTACCAAAGGCTGATATGGACTATGAACGGAGATTGGAACCTGGATGGACTTGATTAATGGAACTGAATCTGAATACAGTTATATAATACTAATAGATAATTAGTAACAGTAGTATACATTTACTGCATTCATAGTCTTAGTTTATTTTCTGCATCACTCGCATTCCAACTCCCCCGTTTCTGTTTTCTTTTATGTTTTCTGGTTGAGACAGAGGTAGTCCGCCTCAGTAGCGTCTGTCTCAGTCTTCAGCCGAGACCAAGCGGATAGTCTCTACCGAGACCATCTCTGCCTCAGCCTCTGTACTCCACATCTTAGATTCTGCATTGTTTAGCTTGACACTAAACCACAATTGAGCACACTGTGTCCTTGAGAAAAATGACCTAGGGTTGACTATACTATAGTTAGCTTTTAGTATTTGATAAGTGCGTTGAAACGACTATGTTTAACGATCATCAAATTGGCGCCATGCCGGGGACACAAGTTCTTTTGTGTAAATGTGTGCCAAGCTAAGTAAGGTCGAATCCCGAGGTCTGTGAAGTGTAAGTCAGTCTTGAGTATTTTGAATTTGTCTATGTTTTTTTTTTTTTTTTGTTGTTTCGGATCCCGAATAAAAAAGCATGCCCTATATCAATAATTTTTCTGTGTAAAACCATTTTGTAGTACTTAGAGGTAGCATTTTGTTTGCATACATTACTGCATCTTTCTTTTCTGCATAATCTGCATGATGCATGACTAGGAGTAGTACTGATCCATTGACTGTTTTTGACCCAGAAATAGAGTTAACCCTACGTGAGATTACGAAAAATTAGGAACATTTGTAGTAAATAGTAGTGCTGGTATAGAATCTGTAGCTAATTCTAACCAGCTTTGTACTGATAATCTTGTGTCTAGTTCTAACGCTTTTGCAGAATCGGGGACGAATGGAGAATAACGATAGGGACGTTGAAGGAGTTAGCTACTCCCGGCACGTGGTGTATCAACCCCGTGCATCCAATACCCACAGCTGGAGCCAGCTCAAACATATGAGTTGAAATCTGGTCTTATACACCTGTTGCCCAAATTTCATGGTCTTGCAGGAGAAGACCCCACAAGCACCTGAAAGAGTTCCATGTGGTCTGCTCTACCATGAGGCCTTGAGGGGGATATCGGAGGACTATATCAAGATGAAGGCATTCCCATTCTCCCCTGGATGGGGCAGCAAAGGATTGGCTGTACCTTCAGCCGGCCCTTTTCAACACTGGGAGACATGAAGCGTGCATTCACGGAGAAGTTCTTTTCCGCATCCGAACTGCGACCATCGAAAAGAGATATGTGGGATAAGGCAGCATCCAAGCGAAACGTTACATGAATACTGGGAGAGGTTCAACAAACTTTGCGCCACCTGTCCACATCATCAGATCAGCGAACAGTTGCTGATCCAGTATTTCTATGAAGGATTATCTCTGATGGACAGAAGTATGATAGACGCAGCCAGTGGCGGAGCCTTAATGGACAAGACACCAGCAGCAGCGAGGCACCTGATTTCCAACATGGCTAGCAACACACAACATTTTGGAATCGGAGGCCGAGTCGTCTCTTGATGGTGAATGAAATCGGTGCAATTTCCAATCAGAGGTTGGAGAATCAGCTGACTGAATTGACATCATTGGTGAGACAGCTTGCTGTTGGACAACACCAACCCACCATGGCAGACAAAAGTATGTGGCATATGTACTTCGTGAGCACCCCACCGATATGTGCCCCACTCTCCAAGAAACCGAAGTCGGACCAGCCAAAGAAATGTTGGAGCCATAGGTGGATTTCAAGACGGGAAGCAGCCAGTATCAGAATCGGCCATTTGATAACCAGCAACATGGAAGACAGCCATTTCGGCCAGGACCGAATCAGGGGCCATATGCGGCTCAACAATTCGGATCCACACCAACACTTATCAGCGACAGGCAGGTTATCAACAAGCCGACTCAAAGAATACCAAGTACCACCATTCCAACAACAGCAACAACAGCAGAAGGTACCTACTCAAGGTAACCCTCCATCTCCTGAGGACCTAATGAAGCAACTAGCAACTAGTAACTGGAGTTCCAAAGCAATCGTGAGCTCCAAAGAACATGCAGTTTCAGCAGAATATGACTGCCACCATCCAAGACCTCAAAACGCAAATTGGACAGCTAGCCAACACTGTGAGCCAATTACAGTCGGCAGGATCTAGCAACCTCCCCTCTCAAACCATTCCAAATCCGAGAGGAAACGCCAGTGTAGTCACTCTCAGAAGTGGGAAAGAACTAGCCCAACCTACACTGCAGCAGGAGCCGAGATCAGTAAGAACCGGCCAGAGCAAAACGCTGACTTTACAGTCTCGGCCAGAGAAAGCTGTCCCATCGCCATTTCCATCTCGGCCCAATTCAGCAAGGAAGCCAGAGTCGGATGACGAAGTTGTCAAGATGTTCCGTAAGGTGGAAATCAACATTCCACTCCTCGATGCCATCAAGCAAGTTCCTAAGTATGCAAAGTTCCTCAAGGGAACAGGCACAAGTAAAGCGGAAGAAGATAAGAGGAAGTGTGGAAGTTGGAGGTGTGGTGTCGCCCCGACTAACAACGCAACTTCCATCGCAGGGGCAAAAACACTGCCTAAGAAATGCAGAGATCCTGGAATCTTTTCTGTCCCATGCACCATTGGTGAATGCACTTTTACCGATGCCATGCTGGATTTGGGAGCCTCAATCAATGTCATGCGGCATCAATCTACAAGTCCCTGAATTTTGAGGTTTAGAGCCCACAGGGGATGACCATTCAACTTGCAAACAGAAGTATTGTCCAGCCCCCTGGGAGTTCTTGAGGATGTTCTCGTCCAAGTTAATGAGCTAATTTTTCCAGCTGACTTTTATGTTCTTGACATGGAGGAAGAGACAGCAATGGAAAAGAATCAACTTTAATTCTGGGAAGACCATTCTTAATGACGGCACGAACAAAGATTGATGTATACTCCGGGACTCTCTCAATGGAATTCGGTGACACTCTGGTGCAATTCAACATCTTTGAAGCTATGAAGCACCCCACCGAAGACCATTCCCTCTTTGGCGTTGACCTTATTGAAGAACTGGTTGAAGAATATCTTCAACTAGACAGCTGCAAAGGGAAGCATGGAAGATTTTGCTGAAGTTTCTAACATTATCAGTTGTTTAGCAAAGGAAGCCGACAGTGAAGAAGTACATACCCTCTCCAGCTCCGAGGACGAATATGATGATATTGCTGACTTGGATTTCAAAGCCGAATTATTCAAAACGATGAACCAAGCATGCAATCAGGAAAACCAGGAGTGCTCAGGAATTGAAGAAGCTGAAGTTGCCGAAACTAACCAATCCTTATTTGCACAGCTGGCAACAATCTTTTCAGCCGCAACCGAGTCGGCCAGAGAAGGCCGAGTCAATGAAGGAGCCATAGTCAACTCGGCCAAAGAAACCAAGGCCGACAAGCCCACCGAGATCATTTCGGCCAAAGAAGACTCAACTCACACTGTGGAAAACACTGATGTTCCATCCAGATCCGACTCAGAAGGACAACTCGAAGCCAAGGCCGACTCCACTCCCACGTTGACTGAGCCCATGAAGTCAAGCTACGAAAGCAATCAAAGGTCGAATCATGTCGGCACACCTGGTGCCGAATCAAGACCAAGTCGGCCAGTCAGATCCAAATTCAGATATTGACAAATCTCCATTGCCACCACCACCCATAAAACTAAAACCATTGCCGAGTCACTTAAAATACGCCTACTTGGACAAAGAACAGCAACTCCCGGTTATTATTGCTAGCAATCTCAACCAAGAGCAAGAAGAAAAGTTGTTGGAGGTCCTAAGGCAGCATAAGAAGGCAATAGGTGGAAACTTTCTGACCTTCCTGGCATAAACCCTCCATCTGCATGCATAGAATATTAATGGAGGAGGAGATCAAGCCCATAAGGCAGCAGCAAAGAAGACTGAATCCAACACTCCTGGACGTGGTTAAGAAAGAAGTCTCAAAGCTCCTTGCAGCAGGGATCATATACCCCATCTCGGATAGCCAATGGGTGAGCCCCCTGCACAAGTGGTGCCAAAGAAGTCCGGCTGACTGTCATGAAAACCAGCAGGATGAGCTGGTACCAACACGGATTCAGAACAGCTGGCGAAGTATGCATCGACTACAGTAAGATTAAACCAAGCAACTCGCAAGGATCACTTTCCTCTGCCCTTCATTGACCGGATGCTTGAAAAAATTAGCAAGGAGATCCCATTATTGTTTTTTTGATGGATTTTCAGGCTATATGCAGATACACATCGCACTGAGGACCAGCATAAGACAACTTTTACCCGCCCATTTGGCACCTTTTGCGTACACACGCATGCCATTCGGCCTGTGCAATGCGCCGAGTACATTCCAACGCCGCATGCTCAAGATCTTCTCGGATTTGCGCAGGACTGCATGGAGGTCTTCATGGATGATTTCACTGTTTATGCTGACTCATTTGATGCATGCCTGAATAATCTATCCAGAGTGTTGACGAGATGTATTGACAAAAACCTCGTACTCAATTTTGAAAAATGTCACTTCATGGTGACTCAAGGAATAGTATTGGGCCATCCGGTATCCAAATGAGGCATCGAAGTGGATAAAGCCAAGATAGACATCATATCATCCCTTCCAAACCCCTCTTCTGTGAGGGAGGTTCGCTCATTTCTAGGACACGCAGGCTTTTTATAGAAGGTTCATCAAGAACTTTAGCAAACTTGCCCCCCTGTCAAGCTGCTACGAAGGATGTGGAATTCAATTTTAACCAACCCCAGATTGAAGCATTTCAGGAGTTGAAAAACAGACTCACATCCACTCCCATTCTGCAAGCACCAAACTGGGACCCGCCATTCGAACTAATGTGTGATGCATCCAACTCGGCATTAGAAGTTGTTCTCGGCAGGAGGCGGGAGTCGGCCTCCCAAAGTGCATGTGATTGCTTATGCATCTCGAACTATGGACTCGGCCCAAGCAGAATTACACAACAACCGAGAAGGAACTATTGGCAATTGTATTTGCCCTAGACAAATTCGGCCATACCTTTTGCAGTAAGATCATTGTGTTCTCCGATCATGCGGCTTTAAGGTACTTGTTGAAGAAGCCCGATGCCTGCCGAGACCGATTCGTGGATGCTTCTCCTTCAAGAATTCAACATCGAGATCAGAGATAAAAGAGGTGCTGAGAATTCTGTAGCTGATCACCTAAGCAGAATTCAAGAAGAAAGCAAACCAATGCCTATTTGAGATGAATTTCAGATGAGCACCTTCGCACATTAAAACGTCTCCACCATGGTTTGCTGACATTTGCAACTTTGTTGCAACATCTCTGCCCCACCATGAGGCATCTCTACTGCACAAGGATAAAATCCAAGCGATGCCAAGTACTACATTTGGGATGATCCCTACCTTTGGAGATTATGCAGTGACAAAGTCATCCGCAGTGCATTCCTCAAGCCGAAGTTCAAGTCGGTCCTCCGATTCTCGGCACTGGAGGCGGCCATTATGGTTCCCTTTCGGGCGGCGGGAAAATACTGGACTGTGGCCTCTACTGGCCAACCATCTTCAAAGACGCGCATGAGTTCGTCTCCACTGCGAAAACTGCCAAAAAAGCAGGAGTGGCCATGAACAAAAGGCATGAAATGCCCCAACAACCCATCCAATTCGTGAAATCTTTGATGTCGGGGAATAGATTTCATGGGACCATTCCAGTCTCCAATGGCTATTCATACATTCTGCCGGCCGTAGATTATGTATCAAGGTGGGTAGAAGCCATTGCCACCAGAACCAACGATGCTCGAGTAGTAGTGGACTTCAAGTCCAATATCTTCTGCCGGTTTTGGTGTGCGAAAGCGCTCATAAGTGACCAAGGCAGTCATACTGCAACAGAGCCATGGCTTCCCTTCTCCAGAAATATGGGGTAGCACACAGAATTGCTACAGCCTATCACCCCCAAACTAATGGCCAAGCAGAAGTATTCAACAGGGAAATCAAGAAAACACTACAAAAGATGACCAATCCCAACAGGAAAGACTGGAGCCGCCTCCCTGGAGGACTCTCTGGGCACACCGAACTGCATACCGAACACCTCTCGGGATGTCTCCCTATAGGATTGTTTTCGGTAAAGCCTGTCACCTTCCTGTGGAGCTAGAACACAGAGCATACTGGGTTGTTAAGCAGTGCAATCTGGCCTGTGACCAAGCTGGAGAACAGAGAAAGTTTCAGCTGCAAGAGTTAGATGAACTCCGCTTGGAAGCATATGACAACTCTAAGATCTATAAGCAGAAAGTTAAGCGCTTCCATGATCAACAGATCCTGAGAAAAGAATTTCGAGTCGGCCAGAAAGTCCTCCTGTTTAACTCACGCCTCAAAATCATCGCAGGTAAACTACGTTCTAGATGGGATGGACCCTTTGTGATCACCAATGTATTTCCCCATGGTGCAGTGCAACTAAAGAGATGAACACAACAACAGCACCTTCCAGGTCAATGGGCACCAGATTAAGCCGTACCATGAAGGTCCTACGTCAAACATCCATGAAATGGAAAGCATGTCACTGATGGAACCAACATCACCAGAGCACCTACCCCACATTGCGGACAATGCAGATTTTAAGTGGGGGGGGGATGATCGATTTCTATCCCCATCATCCTGAACTCTGCTAGTTTAAATTACTTTGTTATTTCTTTCAATTGTGTGTTTTATTTCAAGTTTCATGTCATTTCAAATTTCATGTTTTCAATAAAAAACTGCCCAAGCCGAGTCCATTCTGGTTCTATTCCATCTCGTGGGATCAGAACACACTCGGCCTGGCAAAACTTAAAATCTCTTAGTTTTTTTTAAAAGCTTTTCTGTTTTCCATCTGAACAGAATTCCAAGTGGATTGTCAATCATAAAAGTGTCTTGAAAAGAATTTTGAATTGGCTTCCGGAAGTTCAAAAAAGACGGTAGGAGTAACTTTGCAACTTTGACAAGAGAAGTCTCTAACTTGAAGGAGATGAAAAATTTGTGCTCTGGGCAGTAACTGACTAAGAATCTAGAAAGAAAAACCTTGAGTCAGAGCAAATGCAACCTGTGTTAGAGCTTGAGCCTTTGTAAATACTTATGGCTTGCATCTTGCCATTCTTTTTTTTTTCTTGTGTGATTTTTGCATTCATGATTAACTGTATATTCTGCATTTTGCCTTAGCTCTCTGGATACCACTGTTTTCACATGCAGGAATGAGATGATCTAGGCCATGTTTCTTATGAGCCCAGAGCCAAATAAAGCCTACCTGAAGAAAATTCTCTCCCTTGCCTACCCCCATTGAGCCAAAGCATAACTATTCTTTCTTACTACAGCTCATTACAAGCCAAAGCCCAGGAAAACTATGAATAAATCTCACCCTCAGGAAGCTGAGGAGCTTTTGGAATTGTTTTGGGAGTAAGTCATTACCAAGTGTGGGGGATTCTCCAGGAAGCAGAATCAATTCAGCATTCTATAAAAGCTCGAAAATAAAGAAAGAAAAGAAAGCAAAGAGAAAAGCAGCTGAAAATATGAGCTGAAGCGGATATAGAAAGCCAGCAGTTGCATAAACTTGTATAATAAGAGAAAGAAAGAAAGTGAGCTGGATGAAGCAGAAAAAGAAAGAACTGATAACATCTTGGGGTTTTCCCTCATGCTGATAAAGCTTACTCCCCATTGCTCCTCTCTTCCTCATGGGTCTTGAAACCTACGCCCCTATATTTTATCCTACCCGTGACCCAGACCTCGCTATCAGAAAAGAAGTCCTAGTGATCATAACTATATGTGTTTTGCAGGTGTAAAAAGAGAGCTTCGTCAAAGTATGGTAATATCAGTTCCATGAATGTTGAGTGTAAATACAAGCCCAGACACGAGAGAAGTGAGGAGTTATTCACTTAAATGAGGTCTCTGTCACTCTTGGTTACCTTCTCGTTGTAGGTCACGAATTGCCTAGGGCACATGTCTGAAGTAATTTTCAGATTGTTAGAGCATCTCGGTCTCAGAGTGAGCAGTGGCGACTCTGTCTCGGTTGAACTGAAGGAAGCCAAGTGAAAAATTCTTTTCTATCTTTTCAAACCCCCTTGTGATTTTCATTTTATCTTGCCCGGGAGTGCAAAAAGGTAAGTGTGGGGGGTGTGATGAGCCACAATTTATACACCTTTTAGACACCTAAGAAGGAGGTTTGCAAAACTATTTTGTGCTCAAGGATGGACTGTTAGCTGAGATTCATTTTAGGAGATTAAATACAGGAAAATACAAACCGTGCTAATTCAGATTTCTTAGCTAAACAAACAAGTATCACTCCTTCTTTTGCAGGTCAGGCCGTCGGCCTGTAGGGTCCATCCATCGGCCGAGATGAAGTCGTCTCGGCCGGCCAGATTGACTGATCAACCCAGAAGCCCGTAAGAGAGTGGCCCAAATGTGTTGACCACATCAGCTATCCAGCTTGGAGGCCATCTCAATGCCAACTCATCCGCCATGTCACCCGAGGAAATCTGCCATGTCACGTGAGAAGATCTGCATAGGGGTAGAATAGGGCATTCACATTGTAATTCTGTTAGGATTCGTTAGGATTAGCTAATCACAGCTCGTGTATATATAGGAGGAGCTGTGCACTGTTTAGACGTCTTTGAATTCACTCTTTTCGCACATCAATTACTTCATCTTCTTCGTTCTCGTTCTTCCATTGCTGGTGGCGCACGGTACTGCAGTGGTACTTCTCTCGATTGAGGAAGTGCAGGTCTAAGACTGGGAAGCTGGACGTTCATCAGAGGGGACCGATCAGACTACTGACGCACTCTGGTGGAACTGATCCTCAGCACTTAGGCGAACGGAGGTGAACCACCACCATCAACCTTGGCGATCGTTGAGGAAGATGGAACCATCCGAATTCGGACCACTGTATTTGTACTCTGTTTTTATTAATTGATTCCGTTCTGCATTTCATATCTCTGTTCTCTTCCTCTACTTTAATTCACGTTGAATCCGCGATTGCAATTGAACTGTGAACAATGTTAAGCTAAGCCGATTGGAACTGGTTTAACTAATTCAGTAGGTAATCACTTAACGATTGTTGAATGAGAACCTAACATCAGCTCTGCACTCAATCCCTGTCAGCCGATGAGGTAGCGATTGCATAAATCCTCGGTATGACAATGGACGAACCTTTGGCGATTGCCATATGACTACCAAAGGTCTGATATGGACTATGAACTGGAGATTGGAACCTGGATGGACTTGATTAATGGAACTGAATCTGAATACAGTTATATAATACTAATAGATAATTAGTAACAGTAGTATACATTTACTGCATTCATAGTCTTAGTTTATTTTTCTGCATCACTCGCATTCCAACTCCCCTGTTTTACTGTTTTCTTTTACTGTTTTCTGGTTGAGACAGAGGTAGTCCGCCTCTAGTAGCGTCTGTCTCATCTTTCAAACCGAGAGACCAAAGGGATAGTCTCTACCGAGACCATCTCTGCTCAGTCTGTACTCCACATCTTAGATTCTGCATTGTTTAGCTTGACACTAAACCACAATTGAGCACACTGTGTCCTTGAGAAAAATGACCTAGGGTTGACTATACTATAGTTAGCTTTAGTATTTGATAAGTGCGTTGAAACGACTATAAGCGAACGATCATCATGCCCAAAGAGTTTTTTAAGAGAAAAATGTAGCTAGGAAACTTAAAATGAGATGCTGGAGAGTCTTAGAGCAAGGGTCGGGACCGGCAGGGTCCCAGTAATGCAAGTAGGGCCCGGTCATATAGAAACCGGTTCCAGAGTCGACTACATCATGCAGTACGGTGTTGGTATAAACCTGGAAGCTATGTGTTGGTTTAGCTTTAAGGACCCTAAATAGACGTGCAGTGGTAGATTTCGAGAACACTTACCTTTTATTTAGAGAGCCCCAAGTTTGATGTGGAGTGGCGGGATTTTCTCTATAGTTTTCCTTCTTTCGCTGCTCGTTCATTTGTCTTCGAAAGCTTGAAATTGAATGAGGATTTTCGGACTTGTTATGCCCAAAGATTTCCCCGTTTTCAAACTCTTTCTCTCAAAACTTCAAGACTCTAGCCCCTAAAAGACCCCTCCTTCGTTCAAACATTGATCATTTTATATGCGTGCTTCTCACCCTCGAGTTGCCATCGTGAATCTTCAAGGAGATCTCCTCCATTAATGCATTGACGTTGGCTTCCTCAGTTCTCCTTCCCAAGTTGCTTTTGCGTCTCTACTTTCACGTTGTGGCAGAGCTGAGGTGGCTTCCTGCAGAAGCCAACACTTGCCTTTCCTTTGGAACACGTCTGCTCGAGGCGAGAAAAGGCGCCTGCTGCTGCCGCCTCCTCTGTCTTTTCTGCTAGCCTCCACTGCTTTTTTCTGATTTTTCTCATTTTGTCTTTTCTGCTATTGTCTTTTCCGTTTTTTTTTTGTAGGTCAAACAAAAATGGGGTACAATATGTAGTCTATTCTAAATAAGGTTTATAAACAAGTCAATAAGCCTATAGGCGTAAAGATGCAACTAATCAGGTCACCAATTTTGATAAATGAAAAATAAACCTACATGTGATGAAGACGATGTTGTTGTATGGTAGGAGTTCAGGTTATCAATTTATGGTTTATACTCTACAATTTTAAGCCTTTATTGTAATTCATTCTCAAAATCTCTAGAGAAACAAGTATCACACAACCCCTACATGAAGGTACACAAAGATGTGTAGAAGTGCACAACAATGGCCTGCCATAGCAATGAACTAGAGTGTTGGATTTTTATATGTTTTAGCTAACTTTGGTTTCAACTATAGAAAATGTAAAAACACAACGTAGTACAAATGATTTCAAATAAAATTATTTTATTAAAAATATAATTGATAATTATATGAATTAAATATAAATATTTTACATATAATATTAATATATAATTTGTAAATAATGTAATATCAATATATAATTATTTATATAAGCATTAACCTATTAAGCCTAATAAAGTTTTTTTAAGCTTGAAGCCTGACTTGTTTTACTTAAAAAAACCTTTTAAAAAGTTTAAGCCTAATTATTTTACTAAACAAATTAGGTTAGGCAAGGCTTTGTGTAGGCCATGTTGCAAGCCGTTAACAAGTCACCTGACTTATTTTTATTCTTAATTATTAGTTAGTTATAATTATAAAGTAAAAAAATAAATTAAAAAATAACCCAATTTTGTATCTATCATCATAAATAAACATGAAATATACATATATACTGTTGAATCAATTTCAATTTATATATGATTGTAAATTTTAAATAAATAAATAAATAAGAAAAAAAATGTTTTGTATGGACTTAGAGAATTATTTTAAATTGACAATAGAGAATTAAAAATAATCATAAAATTTAAAAGCAGTTGTTGGACTCTTTTTCAAAATAAATGGACTATAAAATTAAGGATTTATATCTTCAAAGGCTACAACCGCATAATAAATAAGAAAATTTGAAAAAATAAGAAAATAAAAGAATAAAAATAAAAAATAAGAAAATAAAAATAAGAAAAAATAAAAAATATAATATACTTCTTAAATTTTACTATAACAATAATAATAATATTATTATTATATGTATGAATATAAATATAATTGAGTACTAAAGCATCCGCAGTAAAATTTTGTAAATAATTACTTATACTAACTCTATATCTATTAATTATCCTAGTAATTTTTACGTACACGGTTCATTACCTGTTGCAATCTTTGCAACAAATTAAATATATGTACATCTCCTTTGTACCATCAAACGAAAATATTACTAACTCATTCACAATATCATTGTCCCAACGATAATGATAACTCAGCATAAAATCTTTCTCCAGCAATTGTCAAATAATTATTTAACCAGTAATTAAAATTTGGTAAATATATTTTTTCAAATAATTATAAATGTTATTTACCAAAAACGAATAATATAAATGTTCATATTTTAATTTTTTTAAATTATTTATCATCTTAAAAATCTTAATAATATTTTTAAGTTTATTTTCATTTATAAATGTTTTTATTAAAATAAAATGAGATATACGAATGAATTTATATTATAAAAAATGATATTTGATATTTTATTCAATCCTTTAAAGAAAATAATAATATATTATCAATAAAATCTATCTTAATTGATTGACCAAGATACGTAAATTTTGTAAATTTTTTGGGACTGTATTTGATTTTGAATAAAAAAAATAATGATATATTGTGAAGTGTTTGTTTATTTTTCAACAAAAATATTTATTAAAATTTAATTAAATAAATCTTATTTCTTTACAATTAAAACTTTAAATAACATTTCTTTTAAAAATAATTACTTTTTTTGTAATTTTGAATTTTTATCATAAAAAATAAAATAAATATTGTAACATTAAAATAATAACCAAAAAAAATAGTTCAGCAATGGCCAACTTTGACATGATAGGATACAGCACCACGAGAGAGTGATGAAGAAAGCACCAGTGGTGTCAAATGTGAAAAGTGAGATGTTTTTGAAAATAAATAAATAAACGAACGATTATAAAAATTAAAAAGAAAAAAAGTAGCTAGGCATAAAAATAGAAAGTCAGAATAAGTTAGGCGGTTAAAATTTGAAATACTAAGGGTGTTTCAAAAAAATATTTCAAGTTATTAAAATAAGTTACTTTATTAAATATGTTTATTTTGCTTAAACAAAACTTCTTAGCTAGTATTTGCTTAAATAAACTTTCAACTTTAATTAAAAAAATTGTTAAACTCACTCGTAAAATTAATATTCACAAAATCATTAAAAATTTAGATCATCAAATTATTCTTTCAATAATTTAAATTATCACTATATATTAGATCTTTTGTAACCAAATTAGTCTTCACCAAATATTCTCATCTTTTTATTTATTTATTTAAGTTTTAAAAATCTTGAATATAAATTAATTTAAACCTTCGAGTAACTCACCTTATTTTCTATAATGATTAGTTTACTTTAAAGTTTCTAACAAAGTTCAATTTAGTAAAAAATATTTTTTTTAGAAAGTGGATATAAAATTTCATCACATTGGTTCTTTTAAAAAATAAAGTGATGATAAAGATAATGGAATAATTTGACAATAGATTAAATATTCAGTAAATTACACTCTGTTTTTATAAGAAACGTGCATATTACACTTTCATATTTACTTATATTAAAATATATGATTTAATCTATTTAATTTAATAATATTAAATCAAATTACATTTTTTTATCTAACATATGCGGAATTAGATTCTTATTTTCTACGAGACGTGAGTATTATACTTTTCTCCATTTTTATTTAAAATGTAGAGTAAATTATAATTTTTTCAGTGTAAGTATTATATTATATCTATTCTTTTATATTAAAATATATAATTTAATCTATTTAACCTAATATTTTTAAAAAATATTCATTATAAGATTTTAAAATTATATTAAAATATTTTTAATTTAAGAAGTTATCATTCACTCAATATTTTTTTTATAAAATATATAATTAAATTTAAATTAATTAAAATTTTTATTAAAATAATAACTAAAAACAAAAATTATGAGATAAATTATATATGTATATATCTATATATATGTACGTATATATTTGAATTTTTCTGTTTAAAAATATATTTTGTAAACTAATTTTATAAATAATAATAAAATAATGAAAATTTCATTATATTTCATATATATATATATATATTATAAGTATTAATTTTTTAATAATGATATTTTATTTAATAATAGATTTTTAATATAAATAAATTCATTAAAAAGATTATATGTTTAATATACATATATTAAAATTACATTTATTAACTTGAATAAATGTATTATATTTAATAAATAAAATATTTAGTAATATTCTTGAAATTAAATATATATATTAAATTTAATATATATACTATTTAATACTATATAATAAAATATCAATTTTTTTAATTTTTAAAAAAATTATATTAATAACATCAATTAAAAACTATTTTAATACTTGTGTTGAATTTTATTTTACTTATATATAAATTATTTTTAATTTTATTATTTTAAAATATTTTTTGTGAAAATAATAATAATTAAAATATAAAATTAAATATATAAATAAACTTAGCATAATTCATAATAACTTTTTAAAATAATAATTAATGGAATAAATTAAGAGATAAATGTTTATACATACATCCATATACATATATATATATATATATATATATATATATATATATATGTATATATATATATATATATATATATGTATAATTGAATAAATTTTAAAATATATATTATACAGTAAAGTGAATATATTTTTATTTGTTTAAGGAGGAAAAAATTGTATTTTAATACACTAAGGAAGTTTAATGTAATATTTACATCTTTGAATAAGAGATATTTTAGTAATAAAAAAATTAACATAAGCTAATTAATTTTAATAGAAAATTTTTAAAAGGAATAAAATATCATATAATTGAATCTATTAATGGAAGGGATTGCAATTTTCTACCTAGAAGATGATGACAATGTAATATTTGTATCTCTATCTGAGAGTGTAATTTATTTTTAAATATTTAAAGAACTAATTTAGTGACAACATTTTTAAAAGACTCAAATAATAAAAAAAAATGAAGAGATAAATTTGATAACTAAAATTGTTAAAAAAAATTAATGCGGTACTGCATGTATCTTTACCAAATCAAAATAAGGATTTTTTTTCTTTATTTAAAACAAAGTAATCAATGTATCATATATTTTCAGGATGCCGTATATATTTTAGGTAGATAATAACCAATTAGGTGACTAATCTTATCTTGTCTCCTAAATATTATTTATTATATCATATCATGAATATCATATATTTTCAGGATGCCGTATATATTTTAGGTAGATAATAACCAATTAGGTGACTAATCTTATCTTGTCTCCTAAATATTATTTATTATATCAATATTAGATTGATTTAAATAAAACTAAATTTAAATTTTTAAGTAAGATATTGAATTTGAATATTTGTGAATGAGAAAATGTGATTGAGAATGAAAATCTTAGTAAAAGTGATCAATTAGTTTCATTAACATATATTAATCATAAATAAAATTAATAAATTCTTTGAATTTATAATGATACAATCTTAATGTATCAGAAAGGGATTGTCTTGAAAATAGTTATCAAAGTGTGACTTGGTGAAAGGGGGAACTTGACCCTAACCGCGATCTGCTGGTGCTGGTAGAACCAAAGTTATCAAAAGAAAGTGTGATCCTAACTACGACTTGCTAGTAAAACTAATACTATAAAAAAAGTTTTTAATCCTAAGAACAAAAGAAAAGTTCTTCCAGAAAGAAAACACAAATTTCTCAATAATATTTTAATTGACATAAAATCTTAACCAATCAAAAATCTCTATCTAAAATCTCAATAAAAAATCTATGTAAAATCTCAATCAAAAAATTTCTATCTAAAATCTCAATAAAAATCTCTCTCTAAAATCTCAATAAAAATCTCTCTCTAAAATCTCAATAAAAAATCTCTTATCTAAAAAGGATTATTATGCAAAAATATATGTAAACAGATTGTAACTAACTACTTAGCCTAAATTACATCACAATGACTTGGACTTTATTTGTGTTTTTTAAAATGGACTTCATCCTTCATCAACTTACAATAATGTGACCCAATTTTGTGCCGTCTTTGACTCATTTTACTCTAAGTTTTCCTTAATTCTCGAACTCAGGTTCGACAAAAATTGCTTCAACATTTTGGTTTTGGACCTAGTCATGACAATCCAGTGTCACAAATTATCTATATCTTTGTCGGTTGGATTTTATCATATAATATGGTGATAAATTTTTTTATCTTGAATATATGCATGATAAAATAATTTTTTAAAAATATTACCAAGCTTAATAGTAATATCACTAATATAAAACATTTCATTATTAGTAAATAGTAATACAAAATAAAAAATTACTATCAAGCTCTAGTAATATAATTAATATGTAACATTTCATTATAAGTAAATAGTAATATAAAATAAAAGAAACAGTTTATAGATCATATATTTACAATATAAGATATTTTATATTCTTTTTAATCATAAATCATTATTGATATAATTTTAAAAATAATTATTTTAAATTAATAAATTTATTATATATAATAATCTGTGATTAAAAGATTATATACAATTATTTTACAACTTCAAACTTCCGTACTACTTTATTTTCTCGTAAAAAAAAACTCTCCAAAATCGTTATACACACGTCACATGCCTGAGAACAAATAATCTATTTTCTATTTCAAATGAGCTCCACAAAACAAACATCACAAGAACTTTCTACTGCTTTATCATTATTTAAAAGTTTGTATATTATAAAATTAATATAAATAATATTCTTTTTGTCTCCAAACTTATGACCTTTTTGTATTTCTTATTTAATATTTAAAATTATTCAGAGATGAGATAAGATAGGAAGAGATTAAGCAGCGAGACAAAGAAATCCTAGTAATTAATAATCCTATCTCCATCCAGATGTCATCGCTCATCTCATCCCTATTCGAATACCATACAACCCCCGCACGGTATCATATCCTCCCTAACGCACATGCTCATGAGATCACAACACATGCAATCCGAATCATAAAACAAAAGCGCCAAATTATTTCGCGGCGCGTCTCCAAAAATTTCAAATTTTCATTTTCAGTTTGAAACACTTACAAGTTAAAACTCAAGGCTCCGTATTCCTACATTACCTTTTCCCTCAGAATTTCAAAATTCTCAACCTATGACCCATCAATTCCCAACATTCTCTTCACCTTGGCAGAAACCCCAATTACGATGAGGGAGCAAAGATTGGATTCGTTCTACGCCAAGCTTCGCGACTCCGCATTATCATCTTCCTCCTCTCCGGTTCTCATATTCCCCTCTACCTCCGACGTGGATTCCCTCTGCGCGCTCAAAATCATCTTCCACATCCTCGAATCCGATTCTATTCAATACGCGTGCTACCCGGTGTCCTCCTTCCACGAGATCCACAAGTACACGTCGTCTACTTCAAACAACAAGCCACTCTCCGTCGTTTTAGTCAATTGGGGCAACCACAGGGACCTCCGCAAAGCGCTGAATCTCGGCCCCCACGCGCGCGTCTTCGTCGTCGACAGCCACCGTCCTATTCACCTCCGCAACCTCAGCGACCAAAACGACGCCGTTGTGGTTCTCTTCACCAAAGACGACGAGCAGCAATCCGATCTTGCCTACGACTTCGACCTCACCACCCTTGCCAACGCCACCGCCGCAGCCGGTGACTCTGATTCCGAACCCGAATCCGATTCCGATTCCGATTCCGACTCCGAATCCGAAGGAAACGGAACTAGAAAGAGGAGAAAGAAGAACCCCGAGGATGACGAAGAAGATCCGATTAAGCTCTACCGGAAACTGAAGAAAGACTATTACCGATTGGGAACGTTCCATGGGAAGCCCTCTGGGTGTTTGATGTACGAACTTGCTCACTTTCTCAGGAAGAACACAAACGAGTTGCTCTGGCTGGCGTGTATTTCGCTAACGGATCAATTCGTGCACGAGAGGTTAAGCGACGAGAGGTACCAAGACGGGGTGATGGAGCTGGAGCAGCACATAAACAGTTCCGGTAATTTGGATGCGGTTACATCGGTTACTCTCAAGGACGGTACCAAAATTCCCGCCCCGAATTCGTCGCAAATCACCTACGAGGAGCAGCCGAGGCTCATGCTGCTGCAGGAGTGGAGCCTCTTTGACTCCATGATGTGCTCTTCGTACATTGCCACCAAGTTGAAGACGTGGAGCGAGAACGGGACGAAGAAGCTGAGGCTTCTGCTGGGGAGGATGGGCTTCGCTCTCGTTGATTGCCAGCAGAAGTTTCAGCATATGAATGTGGAGGTGAAGCGCAAGATGAAGCAGGAGTTTGAGAGGTTTTTGCCTGAGTATGGACTCACTGATTTTTACTACAGGAGTTTCTTGAGGGTTCACAGGTATAGTTCTAAGGTTTCTGCTGCGGATGTGGTGTTTGGTGTGACTGCTTTGCTCGAGTCTTTTGTGAAATCGGATGGTTCTTGTGCTTCTAAGCAGTTTGGCGTGGCCTATGATGCGCTTTCTTTGGACAATATTGACAACTTGAGAACTGGTATGCAGCAGGCTATTAAGATTCAGAGGGCCATTTTAAGGCAAGGAAGTGCTGCGATTACTAAGAGTGGGTGTATAAGGAGTGGGAGGACTTTCCGGTGGCTCAAGCTTGAGGATTCCCATGATACTAAGTTCTTGGGGTACCCGCAGGCATTGACCAAGTTCTGTTATTTTCTCATGGATGCTTTGAGAGAGAAGGGGGCAGCGATGAAGCCTTTGCTTTGTGCTTGCTTGTCTCAGGAGCCTGGGAAGGTGCTGATTGTTGGGGTTTGTGGGAGGCCGCGTTTGGCTGGGGCTCGGGGGAATGCATTTGGGATTGCCTTTAGGACTGCAGCTGAGGAGATTGGAACTGAGTTCTTCCATGAGTTATTTGAATCGTCCTGGATTGTTCTTGATGCTTCGGCTGTGAACTCATTCATGGTTAGGTTGATTGAGAAGCTGTGATGTTGTTTAATTTCTGATTAAAAGTGGCTTTTCGAGGAAGTGTCTTCTCTGACTGCAGTCCGTGCCTGAGACTGGAATTACTAATAAGTGATGTGCAGTGGTTGATGTTGCACCAAAACATGACTCTTTTCTTAGTCAGTTGTATTGTGATTCATAGCATATTTATTTAACTTTTCTTGTTTCCCCAAATATGTTAGCTTGATACTTCCATATAAACTAATGTTTTATTCCTATTTGGATGTAACGTTGAATTGAAACTATGAGATCTTCATGGATAAAGTTCACATATCAAGTGCCAAAATTTCAATTATTTGTGTTAGAATATGAGGTTAATCTCTTGTCATTTGAAGTATTGCCACACCTTCTAAGTTGAACTTGTTTAACGAAGTTAATAAAGGATACGCGCAGAGCAGAAAAAAATTTAAGTTCTAGTGTAAAAATTGTCTTAGGGTGTTTTTCCAAGAATGTTCAAGAAAAATTAAAGATCATGTATGGGCATTATGGCTACTAATGAAAAACTCCAATTAGGCATTTTGTGATTCTGCAGTAATATATCTCAGGTCTCTTGTTCCAAATGAAACATTTGCTGGGCCAACTATTCTGTTGTGTCTCCTGCTACAAACTATTGTTCTGGCCCTTGGTAGATTTTAGTTCTCTTGTCCTACAGTGATAACTTTTTTCATGATCTCCAACTGGACATGTTTGATCACATGGAGCTGCCTGCAAGCCTGTCAGATTTTGACTTTTGCGGTCATAATAAATATATTTATAGCATGTTTAGAAATCTGTTTTCAGCGATGCAAACTAACACATACACATTCTAAAGCATGAAATGGAAAAGCAAAAATTGTCATTCAAGTTGTACATGGGTTTTTATTATTTCAACTGAAAACCAAATATTAACCATTAATATGAACGAAATGAATTATATTTGATAGAAAGTGTATATTCAAGAAAAAAATAGTATGACTAGCTATGTTATATAGCTAGTAACAAACAAACTAACTTTTGAGTTGGTTTAGCAAACTTTTAATTACTTCTAATACTCTTTCTTAAATCAAAGTTGCATTTACACAAACAACTCCAATAGAATTTCTTAAACACCTAAACTTCTCTAACTTCAAAGCCTTGGTGAGTATGTCTGCAAACTGAATTTTAGTTCTATAGTACTCAATCCTCAGCTTCTCATTGCTGACTTGCTCTCTTAGGAAATAGAACCTTGTTTCAATGTGTTTGCTCCTTCCATGAGCTGCTAGATGCCTTGCTAGGTCAATGGCAAATTTGTTGTCTACCAGCAACTTTATTTTGCCCAAATTTTCCACTTGTAGATCTTTCATCAAGGCCTCTAGCTAAACTACTTGACATGCAGTTTTAGAGCCTGCAATATACTCAGCTTCACAAGATGATAATGCTAGTATAGGTTCCTTCGTAGAGGACCAAGAGATCGGAGCCCCTCCATAGAAGAAAATGTACCATGCAATATTTTTCTATTAGTCTTATCTCCACACCAATCTGAATCAAAGTATCCAATCAACTTTGGTCATGCCTCTTCTTCACCTTTTGGAAATAGGACTCCAAAGTCAATTGTCCTTTGCACATACCTCAATATCCTTTTTGTAGCTAATAAGTGAGACAGCCTTGACTCTTACATGAATCTACTGATTAGCCCAACACTAAAGCTCAGGTCAGGCCTTGTATTGCACAAGTACCTTAAGCATCCAACTATCTTCCTATAATGAGAAGGGTCAACCAATTCTTCATCTGTTTCCTTCTCTAAAACAAGTCCAACCTCTGTTGATGTTCTTGTTGGATTTTTGCTGCATATTGAGCTTCCTCAATAAATCCTTTGTATACTTGGATTGATGCATAATTGTTCCATACTTAGTTATTTTAAATTCAATCCCCAAGAAATAAGAGAGGAGTCTAAGGTCACTTATCTCAAACTCATTCATTATCTATCCTTTGAAATCAACAATTGTTGCCTCATTACTGCTAGTAATCAAAAGATCATCAACATGTAAGCACACAACCAGTTTCTCTGATTTCACACTGTTTTTCCAGCTTTTCACATAAAGTCCATGTTTTGAGGTGCACTTCTTAAAGATAACCTAGGACAAAAAGCTATAACTTCTCTTATTCCAAGCTCTTGGAGTCTGTTTAAGGCCATACAATGCCTTCTTAAGTTTGTACACCTTTTTTTCTTCACCTTTAACCACAAATCCCTATGACTGAAGCACATAAACTTCTTCTTCCAATGGACCATTAAGAAATGCAGACTTCACATCAAGTTGATGCATTGACTAGTTAGCATTAGTTGTAATTGCTACAACCAATCTAACAGTTTCAATCTAGGCTACTGGTGCATAGACTTCACCATAATCAATTCTTGCTTTCTATAAAAAAACCTTTTGCCACAAGTCTGGCCTTGTGCTTCACCACTTCTCCTTTTGGGTTAACTTGCACTTTATAGACCCATTTTAGTGCTATCGGTTTCTTGTTCAAAGGAGGATCCACCAATTCCTAGGTCTGATTCTTCTTTATAGAGTTTATCTCCTCCTTCATAGCTTTCAATCACTTCTCCTCAGTCATTGTCTTGTCAAACTCATTAGGTTCAGCTTTTGCTATAAGTGCAAAGTGAATCAATTCTCCTTCTAAGTTGACTGTCGAATCCTAAAATAGCTCTTGGTCCCTTAACTGTAATGGTCTTCTTATAACATAAGCTTTGTTGAAGACTGGTACACTGCTTGTGATTTCCATAAGCAACATAGCTTCAAAGTCTTAATTTGTCCCTTCATCTGATGCCAGGTGTGCACGATTGTTGGGTTTGTTCTTGACACCTTCTCTTACCCAACATTCTTTTGTATAATGACCAAGTTTCTGACAATTATAGCATCTCATTTTCTCTTATCAAACTTCCACTCCTTGCCTTTATTGGGATTGCTATCATGTTTCTATGCTTGGTCCTTTTTTCTTCCTTTGAAGGATTCACTAGTTTCACCAAACCCTTGATCTTGGTTAGTGTTCAACTTATTCCTTTTCCAGGGTCCTTCTCCTTTTCCATTGTAATTGGATCTTACCTGCAATGCCTATTCTTGAGTAGATCTTCTCTTGTTGATCCTCATCTTCAACCTTCATAGTATCTAGGTCCTTCTACTCCTCGATTGCAGTAGCTACACAATCAAATTCTGGTGGTAAGGGCCTCAATATTTTGTCTACCACTTGTTAATATGTAACCTTCTCCTTGTAGGCTCTCATTGTATTGACCAGTTCTTGAATTTTATCCAAATAATTTGCAACTGAGTCTTCCTCCTCCATGTTGAGAAGCTTATACAGCCTTCTCAATGTCTGCAGTTTAACTTTCTTGTTCTTTTCTCCATCACCATATGTTTTCATCAAAATCTCCCATACTTCCTTTGAGGTGGATGCATTGGAAATCTTGTTGAATACCTTTGAATTTATACACTGGTAGATAAGAAATCGTGTCTTGTTGTCTAGTTTTTGCTACTGTTTGAAGATCAGTCTTTGCTCCTTAGTTGCATTCGTACACGGCTCTGCAAACCCAACTATTACCACTTCTATCACCATCTTGGAAGCCAAAGACTGCTACCATTTTGACTCTCCAATTATCAAACAACTTCCCATTGAAAACTGGTAAGGATTTTGGGACAATACTACTTGAGCCAGCCATGTTGCACCTTATTCCTTCCTCAATCTTGCTTTATTTCACTGTTGCAGGTTCTTCTACGTTCGTTCTTGCTTCCCCAAGAACTCCACTTAGTCACCACACTCACAGATTAAGTGGTGGAAGATAGTAAAGAATCATTCACTGTTTTTGGTTTTCATAAAAAAGATTCAAAGAAAGGGTTTCTCTTAGTAGTTGTCCACATTCATTCTTTTTCTTAATCCTCACAGGTCTAGGTTCGAATGGGCTCTTGATACCATGTTAGCAATCACTCATAACATGAATGAAATGAATTGTATTTGATAGAAAATGTATTTTCAAGAAAAAATAGTATGACTATGTTTTACAGGTAGTAACAAACTAACTTCCTAACTAACTTTTCAGTTGGTTTAACAAACTTTGAATTTCTTCTAACACCAAACACTATTAGTCATTGGTTGCAGTTTAATATGCTTGAATTTCTATTTCATTCCTAAGCACACGGACATTGATACTGTTGGACACCATGTTGACAAGCTCAAGGCTATTTGAATTGATGATGAAAATGCTGGTGATGATCAAGAACTTGAATCTACCAGTCTCGGTTTTGTCAACAAGCCCCAAAATCAATGGTATCTTTCTGTCAATATCTCCTAGGCAAAGCTGGAGGAGTTTGGCTACTTTACCATCTCATTGAATTTTCTTAGATTTTGCTTCTGTCTTGCTTTATTCAATGAACAGTTTCCATTTCTGATGGTTATATGATATGTTTTGTGATGCGAATAATAGGCTTGGCTTGATCCTCCGAATATCCATCAAGGAGGTCATCCGCCTGTGACATTTGTGGAGACCCTTTAAAATTCCTGTTCAAATATGAAGCTAATGTCTCATACTATTATTTGATGAGCATTTGATTTGTGTTATACTTGTGGATTGTGATAAATTGTATTAAACCCTTGAACTTCTAGGTTTTTGCATCAACTAAGAAGGAAAGTGCTTTTCACCAGATGCCATTTGATTTCATGTGTCCTTCCATGAAATGTCTTCTCAGGGATCAGCACAAGCAAATTTCACTGGCGGTATTAGGTTGATTGAGAAGCTGTGGTGCTGCTGACTTTCTGATTAGAACTGATTCTTCAAGGAAGTGTCTTCTCTAACTGCAGTGTCATGCCTGAGACTGAGATTACTAATAAGTAATAAGTGGTGTGCAGTGGTTGATGTTGCACCAAAACATGATTCTTTTCTTAGTCTGTTATATTGTGATTCATAGCATCTTCATTTGACTTTTCTTGTTCTGCCAAATATGTTAGCTTACACTTTCATGTAAACACATGCTTTATTCCAATTTGGATGTAACGGTGAATTGAAACTGAGAGATTTTCATGGTTAAAGTTCACATTAGGTGCCAAATTTTCAATTATTTGTTAGAATATGAGGTTAATCTTTTCTTTTTTGTCTTTTGATGCATTGCATGTTAATAAGGATCCAGTCATTAATATGATTTCTATTAAATGCTGAATGTATTAGGAGTAGAAATCTGTCCACTAATTGTTGTTATTACTATGTTTTGTAACAGACAATAATTACATGTGTACGGTTGTGGTCAAGTAATAATTTTCAAGATTGTATCCACATAGTCTGTGCATTTGATTTCCTAAATACTGTAATTTAACTAATATTTAAATTTGAAAGAATAAGTTAGTTGGAAAAAAGATTAAGATAAAGATAAAATTGTTGAGAATTTGAATTCAAACCAAAATAGGCAAACAGATAAAGTTGAAAAGATTTTATTGAAAAAAATTTTAGAACTGAGATTTACACCGAGTCGTTTTATTTGTTGAGAATTTGAATTCAAACCAAAATAGGCAAACAGATAAAGTTGAAAAGATTTTATTGAAAAAAATTTTAGAACTGAGATTTACACCGAGTCGTTTTATTTATCTAATATCCTTATCTTAATGTTTATATTGGTTCTCTTAATGTTTATATTGGTTCTCTTTGAAGGTAGATTAACCTAAGATAGCCTTCGTTCTTTTTCAAGATATTGACATGTATTTAGTTGAATTGATTCATATTTTCGTAGTAGCTATATTCAATTAGACTCATTAAATTCTTTGTTAATCTATTGAACCTCAAAGGATTAAACCTGGTTTAATATCTAAGTTCTCTCTTTAGGGTTTTAATTAAATGTGTAAGGTGTTGTGCTACGGTCATGGCGTTCCTCACAGCTTGGTTGTGATGCTCTCTGGTGGCGTTTTTATTAGCTTTTCTTCACTTTTTGCCGTTATTTTTGGCTTGTAACAGTTTTTTTTTTGACTTGATCCAAGCTTCCCCAAGCTTTTTATTGTTCCTTTTTTGGTTCCAGATCACTAAGTCTTTTATCTTTGAGTTCCAAAACTAATTCGTTCAAAAACTTTCCTAAAATCCAAAAAAAAAACAACCAGGACTAAAAAATCTTTAAGTAATAAAATTAAGAAAACAAGACTAGAGTTAATCATAATTAACTCATCATGCATGCAAACATATCTAATTTAATACGTCAAGTATAATATGAAATGCTAAGCAATAGTTTCCTATTATGCTGTATAGATTAGGATTAGTAATCTGTCCATTCATTGTGTATATTAGAGCGCCTAATTATATGAATTAGAATAATTGTGTCATTTGTGCCATTTATAGCTGTAAATGTGTCAGCAATATTTATAGATGAGATGACGATAATGAGAAAATCAGAAATTCTGACGTTGCAATGTCTTCTACCCTAAATCGAAATTGTTAACAAAGAAAGTTCATAAGGATATGTGCACAGAAGACAAAAGTTCTATCGTGTAAAAATTATCTTAGGATGTTTTTTACAATAATATTCAAGAAAAATTGAAGTTCATATATGGATATTACTAGTGGATACACCAATTAAGCATCTTGAACTATGGTTTCTGTAAAGGGGTAGTAACTGATATTTCCTGTTTTGAAGGTTTGAAGACAAATTAAATTCACATCTTTCTAGGCTTTTTGTGATTCTGCCTATTTTGTTATGTCTCTTGCTACAAACTATTTTTCTGCCCTTGGTAGATTTTAGGTCTCTTGTCCTACAGTAATAACTTCCTTGATGATTTCCAAGTGGACATGATTGATCACATGGAGCCTCCTGCAAGCCTGTCAAACTTCTACTTCTGTGGTTATATTAAGAGACACAGACCTGCTGGAAGTGGAGTTTGGTTTGCTCATTGTCATAATGTTTTTGAATCTCATCATACAATATTTGTCGATGCTGTTTATATAAGTTCATTTTCTCTCAGAGTTTTATGAATGTTGACTTGTTCAGGGTAATTTGTGTCCTGGAAGAAAAACTGGTGTTCATAATTGTCTAGAGGTACTTTGCTTTGGTGTGGTGAAGAAAGTTGCTGATCCAGTTTATTTGTATTCCTTTATAAATTTTTTCATAAACACTTATTAAAAAAAATAAAAAGAAAAATAAAATAATTTTTTTTATAAGTTAAAATTAACTTATACATAAAGTTAAATTATGCAAGCTCTCTCATATTAACTTTAGTAAAAAATGATTTTTAACTTACTATATGTTAATTTTAGAAGAGTCTTATTTCATTTTTCATTTATATTTTTTTTCATATAAATATTTATAAAAAGATTTACCTAAATAAGTCCTTAATCATCTTTTTGTCTATTGATTTATGATTCTTTTTACTCAGGATTGTGTTTTTGCCATGCTAGTGTAAGCGAATGCTGCATAAGTTAGAATGATTGCACTATGCTTTTATCAGGAAAAAAGATAAATATAATGTTGCGTTTCAGACGCTCGCATTGTATTGTTATTGTTGTGATTTTCCACATTATTTTCACAGTTATTTTTATTTAGCATATTGCCCATTAAGAAAAGTGAATTAGCACTTTTTATGACTTAGGTCTTTGGAGTACATGCACATCTATGAAATGAATTTGTTCCAAATCTACCTCTATTTTAATAGTCTCTTCTTACTTTTAGCTGCTCTTTATAATTGGTGTGATACCTGGAAAGGAGATTAGCTCTGTAGTAGTTCCAGACAAGCATGGAGTTGCTCTTAGAAATACAAGATAACTGAATTGCTTAATGTGTCCATTAATTTTCTTCCTTTAAATTTGGTTCCTCTAACGTTCTTTTCTCTTTCAACTTACTGGTTATCTCGGCATAAAATTGCATGCCAGCAGATGAAACTTTCTCCACCTATTTGTCGACCCAACAAAAGTGTAACCACACCTCATTGGTGTCTCATAAAGGTCACGGAGGTTTAATATTTGTATACTTTACAAAGCTTTATTTGCTTCTTGTTGATAATGAAATATTAGTCACTTTTAGATGAGGTAAAAAATGATAAAATTAATTATAATATTGCGCATGCATAACAATCTAATCGTGACTTAAAAGGAATGAATGTGACAAGATATTTAAATTTGTATCTGCTAAGAAACTGTTAAGTGTAAACATGCATGGCATTTTTACAAGATAAAACACAAACAGGTCACTAGAGGTTACTGTATAAAATTTTGCGCCAACTAAATAGCTTCTTCTTGTAAGTTCATATTTTGATACCATCACCATACAGTTGAAAGCAACAATGTGGCCTGCGTTTGAGATCAACATCGAAGATGAAAGTGAATACAATAGAGACACATCTGAGGATAATACGTTAGCTAATTCTTTGATTTCAAGGAGCAGGATTAATGATGCAATGAATTTACTTTTGGATAACTTTCAGGTATTATAGCTCATTTTATTAAGATTGTATTATTTAAATATATTATTTGCTAATTATATTTCCTATGAACAGGGTGATGATGACAAAAGCAAATATGGAGTGTTTAACTGTGGGGAATTAATTGCCTTATGTGCCCCTACGGGGACAAATTGTTTACTAAGCTGAATGGGAGAAAATGTTTGACAAATGGATTATCTTGCCTTGGGAGATAAAATAAGCAGGAAACCAGTAGAAATATTCATTGCATGACTCTCTAACTTAGCATTTGAGAGATACCAACCTTGTTGAACATGCTGTATTTGCATAATCTGATACCAGTTTATGTTGAAGTAGGCGGTACAAAAGTTTGAGTTTAGATTATGCATCTTAATTTCCCTCAAAATCACATTGTAAAAGGTGCACTGCTTTGGTCATTATATTTTGTTATGGGAAATAAAATTTAACTGCAAATAATATTTTGTGTCTGCATTTCAGAGAAAAAAGAGAAGATGACAGAAGCTGAAAAATATAGTTAAAATGAGGAAAACTGCAGAAGTTGAAAGATAAAGTGAGAGAAAGGAGAAGTTGAAAATGAATAGAGTGGTTAAAATGTAATTATCTAGTAAAAGAGAAGGATAATTTGGTCTATTAAATTGCGTAAACTAAACTATAGATTATTGATAATGTTTTAAATTACAGTTTTGTACTTTTGGTGAATACAGGTATTATAAGAATTATTCTTATTTTATAAATTATAATAAGCAATTCTCATATTTTAAGCTAATTTTTAAGATTGAGTTTGGCTCAAACTCACTTCTTAAGTTGATATCAGAGCTTATTCAAAATTCATTAAATAATCACTCACCATATTATATTATGGACAAAGAAGCCTTCGATTGGCTAGTTTGTTTACAAACACGAATATGTTAAATGAATTAACATGGGAGCATAAGTCAACAAGAATTGACAACTTCAAACAAAACATGAACTCATTTAAGAACCTACATAACTTACACAGACCAAGTAAAGATCTATTTGTGAACCACTTTTGTTATTGAATAGGATCAATTTGCGTTAAGCTACAGGGGATCAACAATAGACTAGAATCACAACCCATTAGTTCATTATAAAAGAATTGTATAACAAATTTTGTATATCCCAGCTAAATACAGATATATTGAATTATAAAGCGTGGCAGTTACATAACAAAATACTAAAAAGAAGATAAAAAAGAACAAATCACAATCTTTGATTCTTGCATGCAAAGCGTCTCTGCAGATCAAAACAAAGATACAGAAAGGGATAACAAGGCACAAATGTTTTTCAATTATGTTTTCCTAGGAAGAGAGAGCCTTGAATATTTACAAGGGATACACACCTGATGACCATTCACAACCCTATTTTTATCTTTTCTGTTCAGAATATAATTCATGCTTCAAATAAATCATTTTTTGCCCCAGCAAAAGCAGCAGCTCTGGAGAAGCAAGGATAGAAACAAAGAGAAGCAATGAAACATCAGAATGATGAAAACTCAAGTTATGAATGTACTGTCTAAGCATTATACAGGTGTTGCAGCCATACCTGAGCTTTGTCGTCGGCAGGTTGGTTCCGAGCAGCATATTGTCTCCCATTAGGTGTGCCTGGCTCATGTCCAGCCCCCACCTGTCTCTCCTCCCGCACTTTGTTGAAAATGTGAGTGTAGCCATCAGCTGAGGCAGGGTTATTCTCATCCCACTCACCAAACTTTGGAACAGCAGCACCTTTATCAGGCTGCCAAATAAAAAATTATTTGTGAAGGAAAGTCTCATAAAGACTCCAAAACCAATCCTTCCAGATTTGCAAACTGATCAATAATTGATGTAATATTCATGACTTTTATATTTCATGCTATACATGGTAATAAAACAGGACAATAGAAAACTTACAGTTTCATCCCCTCGGTTAGATGGTCTTAGTCGGGACCTCACTGGTGTACCATGGCTGCTGTCATATGAGTTCTTTCCTTCCCAAGAAGGACTATCTCTGCTAGGGGTTTTTGCCTGGCGATGAAGGGGTGAACGGTCAATGCTGTGTTCAGACCCGGTATTTTGTCTTGAAGGTCTTCTGCGATTGTCAGCAGAGCCTACTCCCTGACCTCGATGGGCAGAATCACTGCCACCATGGTGAGCTGGAGAGTCAATAAAATGATTAGGATCCCCATCCTCCCTGCTCTTTTGTAACTCATGTGTAGATCTTACTGATCCCTTGCCTGATGGATCCTCTGAATGAACTCTGGGTTTTGAAGAGGGTAGGTCAGCAGAAGAAGCTAGAACTGAATTTTCCTTGGGGTCATTTGGATTAATCATCTTTGAACCAGGTTGCCCTTTCTGGGCTTTGTCAGAATAAGCTATATCTGAAACATTCTCTTCACTCTCCTGATTGCCGAACTTTGGAACATGCTTACGTTGCTGTCAAAAAAACATTGAAAAGATCCTGTTAATTAACTGATGCATGTTTTAAATGCTATTGGGTGCCATTCCAGTATCACAATCAGAGTTATCAACAGAGAAATAACACAGAAAGGAAATAAAAAGATATGGCTGCTTTTGCTTTTCTTTGCAATAAGGATCATCTTTTGGTACTTCAGGAAAATGGAATTCAAGGGAATCAACCCCCCAATCAACAGTAGGCCCCTAATCGTAAACACCAGGGGAGGTACCATGTGAGCTAAGCATAAAACTCATCAATCGAGAAAGGTCCTTAATCATGAAGTACCAGAGCTAGAGAATTATCCAAAGTTAATCTTTATCCTCATTAACCATTATGCCTGCATTTTAAAGTCCAACTTGCATCTCACCTTTTCAAATCTTCATTCTCCTTGCTTTGTCTTTAATCTCTCTTGCCCTCCGGTATGGTATCTCTCAACACTTGCTATATTACACATAGGTATTTCTGATCCATTTACCCATTTATTATCATTCTCATATTAATCTAGAAAAAAATTGCAATTTATAAGCATTTGAGAACTGTTTTTGATCAATTCTCCCATTTTATTTTCTTTACATATTTGTTACTTTTTCTTAACCAATTAATCACCATGATAGTCCTTTTTTTGACAAAGAAAATTAAGGTCCTTATAGCCTGTTCTGAGGATGTATCCTGGATAAGTATTTCCTGACAAGTCTATGGTGGAATGCCTAACAGGCAATCCGGGTATGGTGGTACCTCACCCAGCCATGCTATCCCGGCACAAGCAGCAGAACATGCGTGGCTCGTATTCACCACATGTTTTGTAACTGCCTAACCTCTTTTCCTGCACAAAGCTCACTATATATCCACACCTAGGTACACAGCTAATGCTAATCACTGACTCACTCTCCCTCTCTTACTGACTTGAGTGTTGAAGTTCTTGCAAGTTGCCACTACTGAAGCTCTCGACCACTGTTGTCACTGTTGTAGCTACTGTGTCTTCCGGCCTCTCCACAGTTTCTCATTTGAACACAACCATATTAATCCAAAGACAGACAACATGGCTAAAAATTTGATATAATTTAAAATTTACTATTACCAACCTTAAGTATTTGTTGCTATTTGTATTATTATGGTATTTTAAGATGTCTCTTAATTCAATTTATTGGAATCAAGCATACAGTTTTCCACACTTTACAACAGATTACTATATTTATATATCACTCCATTACATTCAGTTCACCAACAACCAATGAAGTCCATGTTCTTCTCTGCTCCTTGGGAACCAAGAAAAAAAAAATTAGTGTTGAAACCGCCTTATAAAAGACTTCATTTACAAGTCTCTTGTCCTGTCATATAAATTAAATATTCTGAAACTCTTGCATAGCTCAATAAACTTCAAGAAATCTCCTTTGATTTTAAGGAAAAGGCTACTGAAGATTAACTACACTCTAAGGTTTGCACATATTCATGAACGTTGCCAACAACCAGGTGCCAAAGAAGCAAAGCTATTATCATTCTGTAATTACATTATATAACCACCCAGTTTCTTTTTGAGGGAATAAGAAACTCAAAATACAAGTTTTAGTGCTGTTGTTATATAAAGTCATAAATGATTTTCTAAGTCTAATCTTCTAGAAAGTCTCTTAACTTCATCCTACAAGGCTGATTCATGACAATTTGTTTGTTGGAGTTTGTTCATTTACACTTCCATAAAGTTCAATCTAGATTTCTTGATTCCAGTTTGATAAAGCTGGAGATTGTTAAAACCAACATACAATAGACTTAGTTTACAAACCTAACATTTACTTCAATAGATACATATTTGCAAAATCAGAACAGCTTGAATCACAAGCATTATTATTAGCAAGCATTATTATTAGAATGTGGGTTTAGGCCTAATTCAACCTCAAAAGCTAGTTCATGAGGTGAGGGTTTTTGTCTTTAACCAATTTGGGTTTTTTCCACACTACACTCCCTCACACCCAACACTATGACTTAGTGCGTGAGTAATAAGTCATAATGGGGCTTAACTCAAGCCCAAAAAGCTAACTCAAAAGATGAAAGTTGTCCCCCACTTATAAATTCTTTTCAGGCTCTATCTCTAGTCAATGTGGGACTTGGGCTTTTTCCAATAGTGTTGAGTTAGGTCTGAAACTCACTTTCTAAGAATTATTAACTATGATGCAACGACTCTGACACGGATACCGGACACAACACGGATACCTGGACGTAGGTAATGTCCAAAATATATAACACCGGGACATTGCATATATATCAACTTGACAAAAATCTATATTCAGAATTAAGATTTATATATTCACCTTCAGAAAACAAAGTTGTTAAGCTTTACAATTTTCATATGATAATAACCCTCACAAAAAGAATATGAAGAGGGATCATTCACAATGCAATCTTTACTAAAAAAAGATCCATATAAGGAAGATGAATCATATCTCCTAAAAGTTAAAACGAATAGTTAGGAACTATGATAAAGACTAATGAGCCTCACAAAAAAATGCTAGGAGCCTTGCAATATTGATAATATAATTTAAGTTGATTTTTATTTTCTAAATTTTATTTTATTTATTTATGATAGGAGTGTCTAAGAAGTGTCTAGCCAAGAATAGGTGTCAGCTCACTCTCTTGGCTCTTGTCCAAGCTATGTCTCTGGAAGGTGTCTGAGTCGAGAAAAAATATTTTTTAATTGAAACACGGTAGAGGGATGTCCAATACGTGTCCAAGGTATGTCTGACAAGTGTTGTGTTCAAAAATTGTTCAACACGCCAAAACACCATTCTATAGAGGTGTCCATGCTTCATAGATTATTAATTTTCACTCTCATCTCTTCCATCTGACCATCTATTATATATTAAAAAAAAGTTATTGTATATACTGATACCATTAAAAGTCACCAACTAACTGAAAGTCAAAGTCTTATAAAGCAGTAAATTCCCCATCAAAATTGTTATGTTGACAGTTGATGTTACATAAGAGTCACAACTATTTGGAAAAACTGAAAAGATCTTAGTAATCCTCTTGGGAAAGAAAAGCTCAAAGGTGCCTCTTACTTTGTTTTAAAGGCCAAATACATTTGAGTTTGGGATACAGCTGACAGTAAATTTATCCAGATCTGCAAGTGTGGGTATTAAATTAAAAAGGGCAACTTGGTGCTATAAAGCCCCAGCCATGGTGGGGTCCAAGGAATAGTTTTGCCCATTATGGGAACAAATCAAAAGATGGTTATGTTGGATGGTGTTACTTTGAAGCTAGGATCTGATGATCCAGTGCAAGTATTAAATTAATCTATCAAAAAACCCATGATTAGAGGGTTCAACTTCCCTGATTGCCTCAGTGTTCTTACTATGTTCATGCATTATCTTGTACCACTCCAAAAGTGTAGATCTTTAACTTCTATTTTCTTTTCCCTTTTCTTCCTTTTCATCTTTAAAGACATGTTATATTAAAAATAGCATGATTGTTGTGGGATATTTGTTATGACACTGGATCATCAGATCCTAGCTACAAAGTAATTTCATCCAACATAGCCATCTTTTTTCATCTTATATTTAGCACTTTGGTTGTCTTGTTTTGCTTACCTGAACAAAGTTGTAGACAGATCATTCCATAGTTGCTCAGGCATCTCTAGCAAATATTAAAGCCTACTACAGTTATTAGTTTCTGCAAGAAATAAAAAAACATAGTCTTTCTGAATTAACCAAAATTTGCTCATTTTGGACTGTTATATAAGGATAGGGATAAAGTATAGGTGAATTAAAATGTGTGTAAAATATATCACACAATACTTTATAAAAGCAAACTTTGATGGAAAGTGGAAAAAGCAACCAATTAGGGACACTTGTTTTCCCCCTTTATATCTGGAATATTAGAATGCCTCTAAACAAATTAAAAAAAGAAGTCTTTGTTAATGTTGCTAATTTTTTAATCTGGATCCCTAAAATATTCAGAGATTAAAATCCAACACGATATAGCTCCATCCACTCAATAACATAGCACAATTCTAAAGTAGCAGCTTTATCTTTATATTAGTTACATGCCGTGAAGTTTAGTTTTTACTATTGTGAACTTTTAGACATGTGATTGCATGTGCATCACCAACCTGTACTAATTCAAAAAAAAAAAAAAAAAAAAAAAAGCAGACCTGGTTGTGTTGTCTATGCTAATTCAATAAAAATTTATTTATATTTAAGAGTAAGAATTTTTGTTTTTTCAATAATGCTAATACGCACCTACAACTCGGAACTTCATACTTGATGCATACTTAACAAATTTAGAAGTAAAATTTCCATGTAAACAAAAGGAATCCATTCCGTAAGGATAAGTTAAAATTTCAACACAGCCTAATGTATGAGGCTAGCTAGTTTCCACCATAAACTCAGAAAATCGTACATGTTAAAATGAATTGCCCCATGATCCCAATCAGCAGAGAAATAATGGGATGGTAAACCAGAAAAAAGAATCAAATTTTGACCAACTGTATCAAAGCTTCACAACATGAAGGTATAATCAATGAAGAGAAAAGGAAAAGAAAAACATAAAAACAAAAATAAAAATGAGCAGCACTTAACAAAAGATTACAACATAATGCAAGAGATTGAAACTCTGATTCCCTACCCTTTTCCTCAAATTTTGTCAGCAGCAAGAGATACACAAAACAAGAAAAAGTGAGAGAGGATGGGGAAAGTAGAAGAACTCACAGCCATCTCCTGCTAAACTGAGCTTGAAATAAAAAACCACTACCCAGATATTGTAGGGCTGAATTGTTGATGAAAGTTGAGATTTTTCTTTGGATCAGAGTCTGGAAAGGTGAAAGCTCCTCTAAAGAATGCAAAGACCCAGTGAGTGAGAAAGAGAAAAAAAGGAAGCTTAGAGAGAGGTTTATGAACCACTGACCGGCGCCACCGGTAATGTTTGACCCATTCTCTCTGTAAATTCTATGTTTCTTCTGCTCCAAAGTCCTTCTCCCTCTCCAGTCAATCAGTCATTGCCTTCAGTTTTTTTTTTCTCTTAAAAATATTCGATTAATTATATTTCTGTCCCTTACTTTTATCATTTTGTAAATTTATTCTTTTTAATTTAAAAAAAAAAATCCATCTTTACTATTTTAATAGTATAATTTTAATCTATTTTTTTAAGTAAAAAATAGTAGAAGGAAAAGACATCTCAATACAACTACTAATGGGCATCTCAATACACAATAAAAGTTTACAGTGTTTATACATGAATGTAAACAATTTTATTTAGTATTCAACCAGTCCTGAACATCAAAGATTTTCTCAGAGAGGACTGTCCATGAAGAGAAGAGAATTCAAAACCACAACCGAAGAACTAAAACTAAGTGAAATTCACATTTACAATATAATTATAGTTTTTCTAATAATATAATATGATATCTAATCGAGATACGTGGCGGCATGCTAGAATGTTACTTTGGTAATATGATTGAGTTTTACTTCACATCTATTACGTGGTATAAAAAAAATAGAATGTCATATTATTATTTTTGTCAAATATTAAATAGAATTAACATATTAATTAAATTTATATAATTAAAATAGCAAGATAAAAAATAAAAAAAGGATAACAAATTTGCAAAATATCCATATTAGTCTGTTACCACAGTACCACTCATACTTCTTGCAAAATTTCCTTTATTTAGTTGTTTTTAGTTAATGTTCGTTCGGTACAAAATAAGAAGAGAAAGTATGTTTATATAATAAATGAGTACAATTTTTTTAATAACAAAGAAAGGGATAGGAAATTGAAATAATATAAGTGATGTGAGGAAGAAATGAGGTCGTGTGACAACTTTGGTTTGAATGTCGGCGAGTTGAGCTTGACTATGTACATGGATGAGTTTGCGGAATTTAGATTGGACATGCTCTTTGATAAAAATAACAATCTATATCTATGTGTTTTGTTCTTTCATAACAAGTGAGAAAAGAAGCAAGTTAGATGGTTGCTTTGCTGTACCAAAACACCATAGTTGAGTAAGGTTGATCTTAAAGGCTCTCAGCACTTGCTCCAACCACAAAAGTTCACAGGTAAGGCTTACTAAGGCTCAATATTCAACTTCAACCAATGATCGAGCAATAGTAACCTCCTTTGATTTCCAACGTATCATTGATTGACTAAGGAAGACACAAAAATTAGATGTGGACGTGTGTCTTTGTAGCCTCCCTGATCAACATCCACACAAGTTTATATCATATTTTATTATTAGTGGTAAATATTATATTTTATAATTATTATTAATTAGTAGTTTAATTATTTTATAATAAAATAAATAATATTTTGAAAGAAATATAGATTGAGTTTTAAATAATTAAATTAAGAAAAATAGGTTATTTAAATATGATAAGAGATTTAGTCTCATATCGAACAACATAAACTCTTGTCTCACATCCTTTTTCTATATAAGGAGTGAGATAACTTAAATCTTTCATTGGGGAATATGAACCCATGCATTGTTTTTTTTTTCTTTATAAGGAGTTGGAGTTGGATACCAAGTAAAGGAAGAGAAGAGAGTCTCCAAACAAGTTGGAATCGATACAAACCATTGAATCAGATAGTTTAAATCTTTCTCATCTCTTGAAGAAAAAAGTTTTGTCAAATGAGGTGAGATCTTTTGTTTGATTTTACATGGGCAGTTAGTGGGTGTTGCAAGACCCATTTTGGGGCTACAAAGGAGTGACCGGAGGAACTATCGGAGGAACTGGAAAGGCCTCTGTTGTTGAGCTAGTTTCCTAAACACTCGACTTCAAGCCTATAGAATTTTGGACAAAGAACCTAAGGGGAAAAAATAAGATAAAATTTCTACTTTCTAGATTAGATGATAGAAGGAGAACCTATAGAGAAACCCCAAAGAACAAGAAGAACGGCCTTGAGGAATGTGTTTTCTATGTTTCTCCATGTAAGGGTCTGGAGGAACTCCAAAAAACAAACAAGAAGAACGACCCTAAAGAACACTTTTTTATATCTACACTTCTCTAGGTAAGGGGAGAGTGAGAAATCTCACTTAGAGGTATGAGTATGACTGTAAGTAAAGAGGTTGGTCATAGACCCTACTTAGTATTTGTATTTGAATATATCTATCAATCGACAATGTTTAATCATTTTTCTATTTATTTTTTATATTTGAAATGATTGTGCTTGACTGCCATAAAGTGTTTGGTTGTTTGTTGTGGTGTCTTGTCCCTATCATTTTCTTTTGTCTCTCCGTTAATAGACTATAAGACTCTTAACCTTGTGGTTATGGGTTGAGGGTTTCCCTAAACCCCAAAGTTGTGTGTCTTGGGTTATTTGAAAGGGGTTAAACTGTCTAAATTAAGACTCTCCCTTTTGTTAAAGGGTATTGATCATTTTATAATTGATTTTGTCAACTGTCTGTTCTTAGTGTTCTCTGAAGGGGCTTGAGCTCCCTAAGGATTATAGTTTCTTGTTTATTAAAGATTATGGTTTCTTATTATATTATTTGTTGTGGAATTCTTTGTGTGCAATTAGTTGTGTGTATGCAAAACGTAGATAAACCATATATTTTCTTTTATATTTGAAATTTTGGGCGAAAATCCAGGATAATTCGACAATAGGCTATTGAGCATGACCATGCTCATGAAGAATAGTTTGTGTAGGTTGTGCACACCTGTGCAAAATTTGTGCACGCCCGTGCAGTGTCATGCTGATTGTGTATGCTCGTGCTAATGTGATGCATATATGGAAAGGACAACACCTATAGTTGAAGGGCCTATCACTAGGGATAGGTTAAGAAGGATCCAAGAGGAAGTGCAACACTAGTTGACCACCCTCAAGGACCAAGAAGAAGGCCACAATGTGTGCTATGTGTCTAACTTTCTTGAAGGCAATGTATAACGCTGGAACACTTAGCTTTTCATGTACTTTCTTGTGTACTTTTCAAAAGATTCGTGTAGGATAGGATATCCCTAGGCCAAGGTCCCTTTTTGGAAACCAATTCCTACCTAGCTAAGTCATCTCCAATTTTGGTCGCTAAATTGGTCACACTTGCCAATTTAGGAGTGCATTGCCAACATTCATGTGTATACTTATTTGTTATTATTTACTACTTGTGATTGTTGATTGTCTATTAATTGTGTGTGTTTTGCTTATTTCCTATATCTTGTAGTTGTAGTTATTAGTGTGAGTGTGTGCTACTTACAATGTGCTCATACCATAAGCTTGAATGAGGTACATTTCTCACTCCTTCTCGTTGAGTGTTGTTTGTGTTTGAACCAAATGCCAAATTATAGGTGATGTTGGACAGGAGTGTGAGGATTGAGCTGGGGCTCCTTAGTTACTATTTTTCCCTTTTCTTTTGTTCTCATTTTTGTTTTTGGGTTACAATCAGATATGACATGTGACATTGGGGAACTCTTTTTGTAATTACCTTATGATTGCATAGTTAGTTTGTATTTTATGACATTAGAAATTGGCCTTTGTAGTGTCATTAGGGACACATATTTGTTTTCAATTATCATAATAATCAGATTTTGTGAATCATTTACTAGTCGATACATGTTTTAGAATTTAAATTCATTCTAAGTTTATTTTATTAGTATTGAGTAGTATTAGGGATAAAGGGTGTTGGAGGAGGAAGCAAGAAATAAAAGACCTTGACTAGGACTAGACTTTGACTAGGACTAGACTTTAGATATTGAAGGATGTGTAAATGGGTTTTCATGGTTGTTGCATGTATTGGCTTAATCGATTGACATCATAAGTGATGTTAATCCTTCATAGGGTAAGGTACATTAATCTTCCAATCAATCTTTTATAGGATGATGGATCAGATAATAATTCCCCATCAAATTTGTTTAGGGATAAATTGGGATCCATGGGTAGGTCAAGTGGTTTATAATTGAGGAAACTTGTATCTTCCAAAAGTTGCAAAGTATATTTCTTTTGGCAGAGGTGAATACCATTTTTGGACTTGGCTATCTCGAGGCCAAGGAAGTAGTAAGTCTCCAATGATCTTTAATTTTAAGTGTGATTCAACCATGAGTTGAGTATCATGGAGAAGGAAAGATTGAGAACTAGTTATAACAATATTATTAACATAGACTAGAAAAAGAATAAGAGAGGTTAGCACCTTTAGTGAAGAGAGAATGATAAATTGAGCATTGTTTGAAGACACAACTAGTGAGAGAAGTGGAAAACTTTTGAAACCATTATCGTGATACTTGCCTAAGATTGTATAGTGATTTGTTTAGTTGATAGGCCAAATTTACCCCCTTAATTGGATAACCAAGTCGTGCTTGCATGTAGACTTCCTCAAATAAGTCTTTGTTTAAGAAAGCATCGTTTATGTCAAGTTGAAGCATGCACTAATTTTTTTTAGCAACCAAGGAAAGGAGTATTCACATAATGGTTAGTTTCGCCACCAAAGAAAAGGTATCAATGAAGTCGATGCCAGCTTGCTGGGTATATCCTTTAGCCGTCAATCGGGCTTTATAGCGATCCATATTACCATCTGCCTTATACTTAACTTTATAAAGCTATCAACAACCAATGTCCTTCTTGGTAGAAAGGAGAGAGACAATAGTCCATGTTTGATTTGCTTTTAAAGTAGCAATCTCTTCAACGATAGCTTTTTCCACTCAAAAATTTTAACAGCCTAATGGTAGTATTAAGGTTCAAATATTTCGGCAATGTGTATCACATATGATTTGTATGAAGGTAAAAGGTTAGTTAGGGTGAAGTGATTTTGTATTGGATAAGGGATGTGAGAGAGAGGATCATCTAAATGTTTGATCTGTGAGGCAAGTGGGATGAGGAGTTGTGGAGTCGGGTAGTGAATGTGTTCGAGTATAAAAGGGATAAGGTATCTATAATAGGTTTTGGAATAACTATATCTTGAAAAGGGTTGGATTGATTATTTTGGTGAGGTAAATTATGGAAAAGAAGTATGGTCTCATGAAAAATTGCATATCTTAAGATAATGAATCTCTTGGTAAGTGGGCCATAGAATTTGTAAGCCTTGTAGCCTAGTGGGTATCCCATGAACATAGTGGTAGTGACTCTTAGAGAGAACTTAGTCATTTGTGAAGGGATTGTGGAAGTATAACATAAACATCCAAAGATCTATAATTTATTGTAATTTGGCTCAACTTGGTATAAAAGCTCATAGGGGGACTTCTTGTTGAGGTTGAGAGAAGGAATGTGATTGATTATATATGTTACAATAAAGACACATTCTCCTCATAAACATTTGGGCACCTTGGATTGAAAGAATAGGGAGTGAGCAACATTTAGTAGGAATTGATGTTTGCACTCTATCACGACATTTTGTTGCAATCTATAGGGGCAAGAAATTTATGTTTAATTCCCTTTTGTTGCAAGAAATCAACAAGAAAAAATTCCTTTTGCATTATTACTTCGCAATTGTTTAATGTCACTCTGAAATTGAGTCTTAACAAAGCTAAAGAAGTGTTTAATGAGTTGTGTGGATTGATATTTAGATTTCATTAAGTGAACCCAAGTGAATCTAGTAGCATAAGCAACAATGGTTAGAAAATAACACATGCCATTATGAGTTGTTGCGGTAGGGAAGGGTCCCATGGGTCAATGGATCAAAGCAAGAGGATTCTTGGAATGGTGATTATTTGATATAAAAGGTAATCTATGAAATTTTGACAAAGGTATAGAAAATGCATGAGAGTTAAGATTTTAAGCAACAAAATATCAATTTTACTACATAACAATTTCAAAACCGGATCAAATGGCCAAAGTGAGAATTCCATGAAGAAACAACATTATTATTAATGAGATTACAATACAAGGCACAACTATAAAAATATTTGAAGAAATAGCTAAAGGTCTTGAATGAAAAACATATAATCCTTAAGCTTTGACCACTTTATGTCCTGAATATCAAACGAAGTGTTAAAATATAGTAATAAATAATCTGAATTACATAATAAAGAGCTAACTGAAAGGAGATTCACATTAAAGCTAGGTATATAGAAGACATCTACAAGATGAAAATTAGAAGTTAATGAGACATTTCCTATAACTTTAACTTGGATATTAGCACCATTAGGTAAAGTCACAAATTTATTAGACAAATATTTATAAGAAGTGAAGAAATCTAAGGAAAAAGTAGAGATATGGCTCCTACTTCTATTGTCCAACAATAGGGGTTAGTAGCATAAGGTGAGGTAAAAGAGGATAAACTTGTACCAAGATTACAAGAATCTTTTTGTTCTAATTCAGAAGTGTTGGAATTGGCCATCTAATGTTGTAAGTAATTTATCAGTTGTTGATACATCATAAGACTCAATAGGGACTTTGCTTTTTGTTAAATTTAAGGGGGAAAGGTTGAAACTTGATTAACAGTGAAAGATCGATGTTTTTTATGTCTTGAGGATAGCCATAAAGCTTGAAACACTTATCTTTGGTGTGGCCAAAGATCCCTAATGGACACTTATGAGTCTATTCTTGTTGGTAAGTTTTGGCTTAGAAGATTGGGATTGTTAGGCAACAAGATAAGCCATAGTGAACTCAGATGTAGCAAAATCATTTCCAATTTCTCTCTGTTTTTCTTCTTGGAGAATCAAAGAGAAGATGCAATTAATGGATGACATGAGATCCATTAACAAAATTTGACCCCTGACTTGGGAGAATCTTTCATGAAGACTCATCAAGAAAATGAAGATATACTCCCTTTGAGATGATCTACAAGGGGTTGAACACCACCATAGGGTAGGTGTGGACATGTTTATACTCACCAAGCTCTTCCCACAAGGTCTTTATCTTGGTGAAATATTGGTTCATTGAGAGAGATCCTTGGGTGCAATTAAGAAGACCTTTTTTTAACTAAAAGATAAGTTCATTCCCTTGGTGAAAACCTTCTTTGATATAGTTCCATATTTGCATTGTTGTAAAAGCATAGGTCGCACTCACTTGACTTTCTTTAGAAATGAAGTTTAGCAACAAAAAAGAAACAATATTATTGTTCCTATCATGATACCTAGAATTCAAATTATCAATGGTTGAGAGAGAGCCATGAATGAAGCACAAGTAGCTTTTGGCACTCAAGACCATTAGCATGGCACACCTCCATGAGATATAATTACGAGACTAACACCATTCTAAGGCTATCTGAAGAATGTAAAAAAAATGGTTTAGAGATTTGGAATAACCATCCATAAAAGAAAAGAAGGTAATCTCAAAAACAAAAACAAAGAAAATAATCTTGAATCTTGATGCACTTTGACAAAAAAGACAATTATGCATAAGAAAAAAAAAACTAATATCATCTTAAAAAAAAAAAAAAAAAAAAAAAAGTTTTTTTTTATTATATATAAAACAATTGTATTATAGTGTTTATATCAAAACAAAACTAATATAATAATAAACACAACTAACAAAAACATATGCTAATAGTAATAAACACACTACTATTTAGGGAAAATAACTTCCATCTCATCCACTTGCAGCTTGAATAACAATTAATAGTTAAATCTTTTTAACATTCAATTTCGTTAAATAATTTGCACATTAATTCTCTTCACGAAGTGTATAATGCTCGTATATCAATGTACAACCTAATTTAACTTTTAAAATGTATAAGAATCTCCCAATAATAAATTAATCGATAAGTTAATTAAAAAATTATTATCAATGTGACTTATTTTAAAGCAAATGATCTAGATTAATACTTCAAAATTGGAGAAATAGAATCAAAGTTGGTGCAGCTCAAAATAAAGATTTGATGAAAAAGAAAACGATTATGAGTACACAAACATAATATGGATATATTTTAATCCTATAACTTTATAATTGGTTTTAAAGTTAAGCATCTAAAAATGTTAACTTTTGTGTGGATCTATTTATTACATTTTTATATTACTATGTTATAAATGTTTTGCATTTTTATGCTACTCTTACATGTTTAAAATCAATCTTAAAGACTGATGTTAACCAAATCATAAATAAATTATATTACAAAATCGTGCTAGGACATATGGTGCAAAAGGGAAAAAAGAAAGAAATATAAGATGAGTATAGAAGTAGAGAAATCGAACTCTTTTCTTTTTCACTATTAGATGAAAAGAAAGTAATTTTGCCCTCCATCGTACTGCACTTGAATATAAATCTTTAAAGTAAATTATAGAGTTTCATCAAATTCTTTGTGATACCTATACATACACTAACTTCTTTAGTTGTTTAAAAAATATTACACTAGCACTTCTTATACATTATATTAACTCCTTTAATTGTTTAAAAAGTATTACATTATGTACTCAATAAAAAATGTTGTTATAAACTTAAAATAAGAAATTACATCAACAAATCAAAATTAGTGTAATTTATTCTGTTTTTATTAGTGGATCACTGTTGTTTTGAATTTGGACTCAAAATACTGCACTTACGTTGTGCCTCAATCAGTTACATTTGATTTTTAGATAAATTATATAATAATAATAATAATTTACTAAACAATTGAGATTTAAATAATTTCATAATTTTTTACACATAAATATATTTAAAAGAAAATAGATTACGCAATAGTCTCGTTCAATCACAAATTTATTGCCTTTTATATGTGGTATCTTAAAAATCATATTAATAATAATATCTTAAAAGTCATATAAATAATAATTAATTATTAAATTACAATAAAACTGCTAAACTCTATATATTTTATTATAATCTCATTGAATAATTAATTATTAATTATTGTGACACTATTTTTTAAAATTTATTTCGAAATACTCAATCTTCTCATAAGATATAAGAAACTGCCTTCCCTTACTTTGAGATATTATGACAATCTAATATTGCACATAAATTTAAGCACAACTCACTATATAAAGTATTAGGTACATGTGTTTTTTTCCCCTTAATATCATTTGACTCGAACCGAACACTAGACTGCTTTTGTTTTATTTTTTCCTTAAAAGAGTTTGATTCCACAAAAAAAATGAAGTCTTTTATTAATGTACACCCCAATTACTTTGTTATGGACATGTTGGGGGAACGTTTGTGCTTCGCAAACTTATTTTTGAGGACATGAAATAAAGTTTTGTTAAAAATATGTTTGATCATTATTTTTAAGAATTTAATTTGATTTTAGTATCACATTTGACTAAAAATGTAAAAACATATTTTTTATGTTTGAGCGATAATTTTATAGTAAAATTTATCAAAAAAATTATTTTTGAAATAAAAGTTTAAATATAAATACTTTCATTTTTAAATTAATTTTAATTCAAATAATTTTACAAAATTAAAATAAATTAAGATCAAGATTTTAAACATTGATTTAAATACATATATGATATATTCCTCCAAAAGGAGAGTATTCCAACATGATTTGAATGCCAAGTCTAATTAATTAACGACTATAGGATAGTTTGTACGATTTCTTAGTAATAAGACTAAGCTGGTCAACTTAGTTTTTTTTTTTTTTTTTAAATTTTGTGTAGGGAGAAGCTAGAAACAACAAAGCAACGAATAAAAAAGAAAGGAAACAAAATTTAAGGACAAAAGAATTCAATGCCCAACACTTCAACACAGAGGCAGAGGTAGGGCGCAAGTCTCAAGACTAGCAGCTACCACGAACCTCGTATCTTGGTTGGCTCGTATCTTAGTCAGGATATTTGCAAACATTACAAAATATTCATGCATTGCTGCTGACAAGTTTTTACTTAGTTAAAAAATAATAATTTATTTTATTAAATAATAATATAAAACTAGTTTATGCTATTGGTATATAATTTATTTTTTCATAATTAAAAGAGTTGAATTGATTTGTTTTAAGTTTAGAGCAAATGCTAGTAATATATTTTTAATATATTTTTATTAATTCAAAATTATTAAAAATAAAATTATAAAAAAATATTAAATATAATGTGAGAAATGTTGATAGAATAATAAGCTTATCAATAAATTAAGAAATTTATTGTTGACTAAGCTTAACTATATTGTTCATTTATTGTACGTAATGGATGTTTACACCTTAAAGAATTAGATAGCACAATTGGACTAAAGTCATTATATTGTGAGTAATTTTAAATTTATACTTCCCTTGATTTTCACTTTTCATTATTTGAGGTGTTTTTTCTTTTCTTTCTCCTTTATAATTGTCTCCTCTATTTTTATTATAATTTAAGCATGAACTTAACTTAATCTTACAAAATCAGCTTATGGATGGAGAGTTATCATTTTATTTATATATACTATTCAGGTCGTATTTCTGGTTAATGAAAGACTTGAGTTTTTTCCAATATACTTAGTCATGTCTAACACTATTGTACTCATTATGTTGATAATATGATGAGTAATTCGATAACAGATTTAGGATAGATTTTGATGTCATCTAATGATATGGGTTTTAGGCTAACTTAATCTCATAGTCCTCTCTCCTATATGACTTTAATATAGTGCCCCTTTGATCTTCCTACTCATGGCAAAGACCCTATTTGTATCACCTCGATTTCTTATATTTATTACCATTGGTATGAATCACAAGACTATCATTTTCTTTGCTTGAATGAGAAGGATGCAAAACCTAATGTTATCAATAATCCAAGTAGGAAGTTGGGCATTCAACTTGGCAACATCCCTATTGCATGCATTATTCACAAAAAAACATAGGTGCCATTTTGGCCCTAAGCATGAGGACCACTCTACTTTGCCCACTATAATGATCATAATATCTTCAACTCAACCTCAACCAAAATATCTTCAACTTAATCTTGGTCAGAAAATACTTGGCCTCAATCAAAATAATTTCAACTCGATTTTGGTTAGAGCATCTTTAGCTCAACCTTTGTTGGGACATCTATAGCTCGTCCTTGGCTTAAGTAATTTCAACTCAATTTCACCCAAAGTAATTTCAATTCAACTTCACTAAAGCATCTTTAACTAAATCTCGACGAGAGCATCTTCAACTCGCCCTCGACTAGGGTATCTTTAACTTGGCCTAAGTTAGAGTATCTTCAGCTTAGCCTCGACCGAGACTTATTTATCTCGGTCTCAACTAGAATATCTTCAGCTTAACCTTGGCTAGAGTATCTTCAAATTGAGCTTGACCATAATATCTTCAACTCGATCTTTGCTAGAGTATTTTCAACTCGACCTTGGTCGAAGTATTTTCAACTTAACCTTGGTTAAAGTAATTTCAACTCGGTCTTGGTTAGAGCATCTTTAGCTCAACCTCCATTGGGACATCTTTAACTTGTCCTTGACTAAGTAGGTATTCGTTCATAAAATGCGTCAGTTCATTAAATCATATTTGAGAAGCTTTGCATGAAAATGTCAAAATGCGACTCTGAATATACTTGATCAACCTTAAAAGGTGTGCTACTACAAAAAGGAAGTAAACTACATTGGGTGATATTTTTGTTACCTACTCCAAGGCCGAGTACTAGAAGAGAAAGATAAGTAAGTTGTTTTATCTTATCTGTGTGACAAAGTGAAATGCATTTATTGAAGCATTTAATATCTCCGACGAACTTCTTTCTCTAGAAGCAAAGAAAGACGTTAGGATGATTTTCTATTCTTACAACAGATATATCTTGAAGATACCCTACATAAAGAAGACTAAATATTACAACAAATATAGACGTGAACTAAGATTAATTTCTTTCAAGTGAATAATAATTCATCATTCTCTAAAGTGTTACAAAATAGATCTTTTGATAAGTCTTTAGTTAAAAGATTGTACTTCATCGTAATACCTTGTCTGAAAGATGATGTAGTTTGTGAACTTTACCCTTAAATCATATTCTTTGTGAATTTGATTAAAGTCTGAAAAGACTTTGTGTAAGAAAGAATACTTGAGTGTATTACTTGAAAAGGCGAGGAAAAAACTACTTAGTTGTTGAACTTGAAGAGATTTGTGATAAAAGAATACTAAAAACATGTCTATGGTTAGTGGAAATCTTGGTGGTGTACCAAGGACTGCACGTAATCTCAAGGTTGATGATAAACTAAGATAAAATATATGTGCAACTCTATCTCCCTATTTTATATAATTTCTTATTGAAAACATTGCTAAGAAATTAAAGTTTTCTTTTAAGTACAAAAGTTACTCAACATTGTATTTCAAGAAATAGATGTTATAATGTCTTTTAAAGGAAAAGTTTGCAAAAAAGGTTTTAAACATAATTTAACACCCTTCATTTGTTTACCAATTTTCTACAGTTTGGTATCAGAGCTCAACCTATGAGAGTTGAGCACCTAACAATGTTTGAGGAAAAATATCCACATGACAAACTATGAAGGGCAATTCATTCCAAAAGAAGCTTCCCTATCAAGGCTCCCAGCCTTTAATGGAGAAGACTATGCTTATTGGGGAGATAGAATGAAGATGTGCATCAAGTCCACACAATAAAATTTCTAGAGAATCATCACTCAAGGAGACTTGATAGTTATAAAACCAGAATTTGAATGGAATCAAGATGATCTCAATCTCCTACAACTTAACTCTACAACAAGGTACATTATTATTTAAGTTATATCTAAATCTGAATACAATAAGTTTTGCAATTACAAGACAATAGAGGAGATGTGGGATGCTCTTAGGATCACACATGAGGGAACTGAAGATGTTCAGTTAAGAAAAGTTGTCACTCTTAAGAGACATTATGAAATGTTTATGATGAAGGAGGGTGAAACCATTGATGAAATGTTTGATCATTTCTAAAAAATTCTAAATGCACTACTAGAAAATTTAAAATTTGCTACAAAACAATTTTGTGGCCAATTTTAAAATCAATAGTTATTTTGTAGCTAATTTCTAGTAAAAATAATTAGCTACAAAATTACTATAATATTGAATGGTAGCATGAAATAAGTAGCAAATTAGCTAAGAAAATAATCTTAGTTAATTTGTAGTAAATTTTTTAAAATTTATAGTTATTTCCTAGCTAATTTGTAGTAATAAGAAGTATAAATGAATATAACTTCAATTTAGCTAGAAAAAATAATATTCTAGTTAATTAATAGTTAATTAGCTAGGATTTAGCTACTAATTTAAATGGTAGCTAAAATTAGTAGTAAAATCAAAAAATTCTTGTAGTGATGGTCTCCAATCTCTAGGGCATGAGTTATCAAAAGCTCAGAATAACCTAAAGATTTTGGGTAGTCTCCCAAAAGTATAGGAACCTAAGAGCACTACCATTTAAGAAGCTTGTGACCCTAGGCAAACTTCTTGGAGCCTTAAGAGTCCATAAAGTGCACCTTCTCAAGAAAGACAATGATCATGTGGCTCTTAGAGTAGGAGACTAAAGGTACAAGCATGTAGAGAAGTCATGGATAAAACATAAAGGAAAAGTCCTAAAAGTTTAGTATAACTCTAAAAGCTTAAAAGAAAGCTTCAATGGCTTAATAGATGATGAAGTATAACTTTCACAAGAAGGATAAAATAAGAAATACTCTAAAGAAGAAGATAATAAGATCATATGCTTTGAATGCAAGAAGTCTTGAGATCATATGCTTTGAATGCAAGAAGTATGGACACATCAAAGTAGTGGTAGTAGGAGGAGGAGGAGGAGTAGCAATAACATTAATAAAAAAAATTACATATGATAAGAAAAATCAATCATCTGAAGTTGAAACACTTAAGAAAGAGATTGTTTGCCTAAAGAAAGAATTAGCCAAATTTATGACATCTAAACTAGAAATGCTTTTGAAAAGTCAAAGACATCTATTTGACAAATCTGGAATAGGATTTGACAAAATGAAAGTCATAAGACTTATGTTAAACCATGCTCTATTTGTGGAAATTTTGGACATGCTGAAACCAAATGTCTTCCTAAGAAAAGGCAAAGGAACAATAAGATTGTTCTTTAACATAAAAGGACCCAAGAAAATATGGGTACAAAAACCTCAAATGGTTCTTGTTCTAGATATCCTTGGTGGGAAGAAAGAAGGATTCCTATTGGTAATTGGACAATGGATGCTCATATTATATGACGAGAGAAAGGTCTTTATTCCTAGACCTAAGGCCATATGAAGGGTTGGTTTCCTTTGAAGGAAATAACAAAGGAAATCTTAATGGTATAGGTAAGTTGGTGAAGACTCTTTACCTGTTATTGATAACATCCTTTATGTTGAAGGTCTTAAGTGTAACCTAATTAGCATAAGTCAATTTTGTGATAATGAATTTACTATGTCCTTTAACAAAGATTCATGAATGGTCATGAACAATGACAATACTACATTGTTTATTACCAAGAGCAATAATAACATTTATAAGATTAATCTTGAGGATCTAAATAGGCAAAAAGTAACATGCTTAGTGTCAAAAGAAGATGAAAAATGATTGTGACACAAGAAACTCATGCATATTAATTTAAAGAATATTTCAAAGCTTTATAAAAAAGGTTTAGTAAAAGGACTATTTGAGATGTCTCAAAAAACACATCTTTGTGAAACTAGTCAAAAAGGGAAATAAGTTAAAACATTTTTTAAAGAAAAGAATGTTGTTTCCACTTCCAAACCCTTAGAGTTGTTACATATGGATCTATTTAGACCTACAAGGACGTTAAGTCTTTGTGGTAAGAAATATGGTTTGAATATTTGGTTCCTTAAGGAGTTTTAGTTTACCTGTGGGTTAATTACCACCTATATGGTGAATTTCTTTTGCAATGTGTATTATCCTATAAAGATAAGACATGATGAGACAATATTATCCTATAGAGATAAGACATGATGAGATAGTGTTACATTGTAATGATAAGATAAGACTATACCATCCTATAGAAATAGTACGAGGTAAAACTGTACCATCATGTAGAGATAAGACAAGATGAGATTGTATTTAGTATTAAGCTTATTGAATGAGATTTGATGAACACTTGTGAAATGGAATACTATAAGAGATTTAATAAACACCTGTGGGTTGGAATACCAAATACAACATGATGAAAACCCCTAGTATTGAACTTTGGGTAAACTTTGAGGAGTACCTATAAGGTGTTAATGCTTTGTATGAAGTGTATAATGTCTTGCACAGAGTATTTTGGTGCCAAAATGATTGTCACAACTAGGGTCATGGCGAGACAAGGAAAATATTAGAAAATAAAAGAGTCATCACCAATATTTATCAAGGAAAAACATTAGAAAAACCTGTAAAAAGAAAATAATATTGAAAACCAAATTTTGAGTTAGGAATTTGATTACACAAGGAATGTATTAGTACCATACGATGTTGGTAAAATGGTTACCTCTAATTAATTAAGCAAAATACTTATAACTTTAAAATATTTATCTCACCTAAAATAATTAAAAATAATTACGACAAAAAATTATTTTGTATTCATTTAATTTTGATGAAGATTAAATTTTACTATTATTATTACGAAAAAATAAAGGCTAACATACTATTATGTTTTTAGCTCAAAAGGAATAGTCCTCTGCTTCTATGTATCTTTGGGTGCAATGGAGAATCATGATTACATAGTTCTTTGGATAGAAATTATTTGTGCACTAGTTTTTTTTTTATTTAAACTTTAGGATTTCTGAACTGTCACAACTCATACTTTCTCAAATATAAAATTGATAAATGTGTACATCCAAGTCAATTCATTTGAAAATTTTATATTTTGTTTTAAAATGATTTTATCCTTGTAGTGATTTAATTTTGATTTAAAATCTATTTTAAAGAAGAGTTTAAAGACATCAATTTGTCTCTACTTGTGCCACAAAATCTTAGAATTAAAAAGATGTAAAATCCAATTAATTCTTTCCTATTTAACGATTTTTTTTATCATGGTTAGCTTTAATCAAAGTGTAAATACTTGATTCTAATTAAGGAATAATTTTAACTATGTTATGATCATTAGAAAGTTTTAATATGGAAAGAAATATCATAATAATTTAAAATGATCAACATTAATGGAGGGAGAGATTTGAAGTGGATTGAGTAGTTGCAATGTATGTTATCAACATTTCTAGGATTAAAATGATTTCACATTTAATTAATTCTTTCTCTATTAAAAAATTATTATTTATTCTTATTATACTACAAAATTAATTTTAATTAATGCTAATAAAGAATTTTAGGATTATCAAATTGTCACATTTAATAGAAGATCATTAAAGAGTATCGACATATTTTATTCTCAAGAATATGAAATCTTTATATTTTTTTTATCTATAGGAATCAAAACTGTACAAAGTAGTTTACAACACTCATACTCATGCATTGTGCTCAATCAATTGAGCTATACTTCACTGGTAAAATCTTCGTATTTATTTTGTTATTCATGCAATCTTCATAATTATAATTTTTAATTATATAAAATAAATATTTATTCTATGTATTGCACTTAAATTTTATTATATATTTCAAATTTCCAATTTTTAATTATTATTGTTCAATAATTTTTATAAGGAGACATTTGTTTTACGTCATCTTCTATTCCTAAGAATATGAAGATGAGAATGTTTATTACCATATTTGTTGAGAAGTTATTAAAAAAGATTTGTGGGTATATTTTATTTCCATGAAATCTTCATATTTATTTGGTTCTTCATGGAATCTTCATTATACTATTTAATTGTATAAAATAAATATTTATTCTATACATTACACTTAAATTTCATCATATATTTCAAAATCCATTTTTAATTATTATTTTTCAATTTTTTTATAAAGGACATTTGTTTCACGTCATTTTCTTCTATTCTCGAAAATATGAAGGTGGGAATGTTTATTTTCATATTTGTTAGAAGGTTATTAAAAAATATTTTTGTGTATATTTTATTTTGAGGGATATGAAATCTTCATATTTACTTTGTTTTCCATTCCCATGAGTAAAGGTGAGTATCTTACATTCTCATGAGAATAAAAGTTACTTTTTTAAATAACTACTTTTCCCCACTCCATTATTTTATATTTGTTCTCACTTTTTTTTTAATTTTAATTAAATAAATTTATTTATTTTTCTAAAATGTACAAATATCAACCAAACATGTTTATGAGAATAACATTCCTAGGCATATTAGAACAAGAGTGATCCTTATTCAAGAATATTCAACGATGACGGTAAGCTCACCAAACAATAAGTATTCTTCTAATATGGTCTTTTTCATACCCACTGTTACGAGGTATTGCCTCCTATAAGACTTAATAAGCCATCATAGATTTTTCAATAACTACCTTTTCTCGCTCCATTATTTTACATTTATTCTATCACTTTTATTTTTTTTTATTTTTAATTAAATATTTTTTTTTATTTTGAAATTTATAAATACCAACCAAGCATGTTTATGGAAATAACATTCTTAGTAATTTTAAAACCACATAAACTCATCGGATAGTGAGTATTTTTGAGTATTTTTCTTTTAGCATGATCTTTTTTATACCCAATGCTCTAAGGTATTTATTCATTTAAGGCTTAATAAACAATCATAGTTTTATCCTTAAAGGCATATAAATAAATTAATGAAAGATAATGTTTACAAATTATCTTTAATCTTAATTACTAAGTGAAGTAAGACTTTCAAGCATATCAGATTATTATTTATACAACATATTTTAAAGTAATCAAATTAAAATGTACATTTGCATATTCTTAACATTAATTAATTATTTTATATGTTAATAATTAATTTAATCTAATAATTTTTTATTCATTATATTTTTGTTTTATGCATACAACATTGTAACATAAATTTTATTTACTATAGATGGACATCTAAAATTATGGATATTGTGAAATAAGATATTTTATATATTAAATAACTAATAACATTACCGCTATTTTGTTATGTATAATTAATTATCTGGTCATATAATATAAATTTGAGTATCCTTTAAAGAGGAAGTCTCACTCTCTTATTTAATTTACTTTTTACATTTTTTTTCTTCCTCAGTTGCGTTGTAATTTTTACACATAATTTATGAGTGCGACATTGGTTTATAAGATTTTATAATTTTTTAAATTTAAATTATTGCTATTATGATCAATAGAATACGTTATTATATTTAATTTTGCATTTAAATTAGATCACATTTTTTAAATTATAAAATTAATATTATTTTTAATTTTAAATTAAATTTTATTAATTATTATTATGAATATGTTATTTTCTTCAAATTCAAATCGAATCCTATTTTATTTTAATTTCTAAAAATTTTATTGTCTTTAGAATATTCTTATTATAGTTATACTATTATATTCAAATTTAAATCAAATTAAATGTTACTTTTTACGATAATTTAATTTATTAAAAAATATAATGAAATAATTTTAATTTATAGAATTAAATAAATTATAATAAAATTTAATTACAGTTGCATAATTTAAAATGCTAATATATTATATTGTCATGAGTTACGTGGCGACGAGAGATATGATTCTCATTGTTGTATAACATAGAAAGTATGCAAATTATTTCAATAAACTACAATATTTGACATGTTTTATTTTTTTCAATCACATTCTTATTAAAATGAAGTTCACAATTAATATACTTAATCTAAGAAAAATAATCCACATATTTTCTTAAAAATATTGTTTACAAAAAGTTATTTATAATATATCATAAATTATTAAAAAATCAATTCTTAATATAATTTTTTAACTATTTAAATTATATCTTATCTTTATATTCAAATAAATTGGTACAAGGCACCACCAAATACATAAATTTATTAATACAGAAAATTATTTCAATTTAATCAATAAATTTAAATTTAAATTATAAATTTATTACTTATAATAATTTCATCCAACTCAAAAATACTCTTATCTAAAATCTAATTTAAATAAAAAACAAGTGGGTGTAAATTCTTAATAAAATTCTCAATATAAATTGAAAAAAGTGTTTGCCAGCATTCGTGCTTCTTATTTTTTGGTGAATTGCCAACATTCCTATGAATATGTAGTAAAGGAAAAGAGAAATTATTTGAACAAGGTTAGTAATGCCTGTACCGAATAAAGTAGCTGTAGACTAGTCGTTCGAAAATGTGGAGACTATGGAAAAAGAAATGATTTTTGCATTTTACTGAAAGAAAAAATGGACTCGGCCACTTGGCATGTCACAAACAGAAGATATCGAATTTACACAGGCGGTGCTGTTGACATCCTTGACTCAATTCGTCACTTTTTTTTTTTTTTTGAGGCACCTTTCTCAATTACATGCCGTACCAAAACCCATTTTTGGAGCCAACTCATACGCACAAGTCTCTCTCAAAAGGGTTTAAAGACCTTTCCTTTTCCAAATTTTGTCTCTTTCTACTTCGGCCATCTCTTCCCTGCCTCAACCAGCGCTAGTGGAATTTTGAGCCTTCCCCTCAAAATTAATGCATGTAAAGACCCAAGCTTTGATGCCGCATATCATTTTTCCGTTTTCATATTCATGTAGGTCATAGTGTGCTTGTCTCAGTTTCAGCAAAATGATTAAAGGGTCTGTGTGAGTGTGACTTTTGGAGGGTATTCCTTCTATTAAGTTCAAGGGTAGCTTTGTGTTCTTTTCATCTTGAAGTAGGAGTTTGCTTGTGGGGTGGATTTCATACCTTGCTTGAAAGTGACAATACCCCATTTGGCAAAAGTGAGGGTTTTTGGGAATCACAGTGAAGTGGGCATTTTTGTTTTTTGGAGGAGGCAAAAGGATGATTCAGTTGTTGTTCTTGGTGATTTTTGCTGAGGGTGTTCTAGCATTTCTTTTGCTGGTCAAGATAGGACCATTGAGAGATCTTGTGATAAAGAGCCTGGATCAGTTGAAGATGGGGAAGGGTCCAGCCACAGTAAAAACTATTGCTGGTACCATGTCTGTGATTCTCCTTTCAAGTCTCATGAGCATTGTCAAGATCCAGAACAAAGGTGCTAAACTTGGTACTATGTCGCCCATGGATCAAGTTCTATGGAGAACTCACTTGCTCGAGGCTTCACTCATGGGTTCGTTCATGTCCCTTTCATCTGGGTTTTTTGTTTTAGTGTTTATTCACTTTATGATTTTTCTTAGTTTGCGGCTCCAAGTATTGCATAGAAGTCTTGATGTTTTTTTTTTTTGCTTGATCACCCTTCTTTAGTCTCGGCTTCAGTTGAAGATGGGTGCCCTAAGTTGTAAGAAGTCTTCACAATTGATTAATGTTTGATGCATTTTTCTGCTTACCATTTCTGTCAGTTCTATATTAAAAGGATTATTGTTAATGCACATGTCAAGGTCTAAAAAAGGGTCCGTGACCTTTATTTTGACCAGGGTTTTTGGGGTGTCATCGATTGAAAGTGTAGCCGCATTGACTACATTTGTCTGCAATTTCCTGCAATATAAAGGAATGTAATGAATCGTGACCACAATTTAAAACCACATGCTAATTCTGGAAATCAAGTTTTTAAATTATGGTTGCACTATGGTGGTGGTTGCATTGCAGGCTTGCAGCTGTTGTAGGCTGACATGGTGATGCTGCAACCACATCCGGTGATTTAAAAACTTTCATGACAGATAATGAAATAATGTGCTAGGGTGTGTTACTGGCCTGTGGTTTTTTTTTTCATAGTTTTTCTCATGCAATCATGGTTCTAAATTGCGGTTATGGTTGTGGTTGTGGCCATTGTGGTTGTGGGCATTGCGGCTGCTGCGATGCGGATTGCGGTTGTTGTGGCATGAAATTATTATATGTTTGCAAATCCCAGCGCCTCAACCAGCCACCATCAGATGGTTCCCCCTCCCTCCAACATCCCACACAATCACATTCATTTGACCATTGACACTTAGAATAGAATATTGAAGCTTGAATCTGTTTTTTTTTTTTTTTTTGACAAAAAAGTGGAATAGAATGTTATTGAGATTCTGTTGTGGATGCGTTGTGGCGTTTCGTATGATTGAAGTTCACACCGCAACTGTGGGCTGTTGCTGATATGGGAAACTCTGCAAAGCAATATTGCGGCTGCAACAGGTGTTGCAGTCCAAAATTTAGAACCCTGCATGCAATGACAACGTGTTAATGGATAGTAGAAGAACATTCTTTTGCATATGACTTTTGTGGTCGGTGGTATCTTTCTCTAAATTGATGTGTTAGGTTCACAAAAAATGGTCAAATTTATCAATTACTTTGTATAATGGCTTGATTAAGGCCACTGAAAATTATAAGTTTTGGGCTCTCTTATTGAACTTCTTCTAGAAAATATATCCATAATCTCTTCAATTTGAAAAGAAACTGAAAAGGAATACTGGTCATTATACTAAGTTGCTATTAGAAAATTGAAGCATAAAAAGTTCCTTTTGTCTCACTACTCAACATAGTTCTGATTCTTAATCTTTCTGAATTTATTTGTGTCTATTTGGTGCTCATCAGTCATGGCACTGTGTTGTTAGAAACCCCCCTATTAGGAGGTTCTGTGTTAGGTCTTAGGTGAGCCAGGAGGACAATTAGGACCTAAATAATATAGTAAGAGTTTTACAGGAATAGGGAATTGTATTACAAGAATAAAAATGGAGAGAAGGGGGGAGGGGGTGTTAGAAAAGGATGGTCCTAGGCTAATGGGCTCTTGAATTCCCATTGTAAACGAATTGTGCTCTCCATCTTATTCATTATTCAATTAATATTACATTACCTTTTTTGTTCTTAAATTCTGACCCAGACCTTACACATGCATTATACATGTATAGAATTAATAGTTTATATTCATAAATCTGCCAGCCTTTTTTAATCGATTTCTAGTTGATTTTTATTAAAATCACCTTTGTAACATCATATACAATGCACATGCATATATATAATCATGACTGATGAAATTTTGGATCTAGTCTTTAACTTCTTTGTTTATTGATCTTTCATCCATGGTAACTATGTGATGCACATGAGATGATTACTGAATATTAATATCACAAACTTACTATTAATATTATTCTAATAGAACTTCAGTAAATGAGGGCCCACTCTTAAAAGAAATGATGTTAGGGGCAGGGAGATCCTATGTAAATGGGAGTTCCTCAACACAAAACCAATATGGGACTCACAGTACTATATCAATACTGTCAATTTGTAAAGAGCAGCAAACCCATTCCAAACTCCAGAGGGTGAACTGGGTTTTGACCCCACTTGATGTAGAGGATAACCAATTCCTTATAGGTAGACTGTTAATAGGGGAGCCTCTATATGGGAATTTCCATCTCTCAGACCCAGCTGATATTTGACCTACTTTCATGTCAATTTAGGCTTTCTAAAATGTGATAATCGCAATTTCAATGTATGCATATACTATATACTATATAGTAATATACTTAACCTTTCTGTTGCTATGTCTTAAGAAATAAATAAATTTGTCCTATAGGATAGCGATAGCAAGCATAATGTGGATGAAAAATTGTACTTAATTAGGAGGGGATGAAAAATTGTAAATCATGAAATTGTAATTCGGAACATAAGACCTCTCCTGAAATACAAAATTATATTTAAATGCATGCATTAAAGTAACAAATAAGGCAAATAACCTTAAAATCACTACTAAATTTAAGTAAACTTAAATCGAAAATGCATAAAATTCATAAGTCACAACTTAACAATTCCAAATATAAAAACATAAGATTAGAAAAACTAGTTGTAAACGAAAAGAACAAAAAGGAGTGTATATAAAGTGTTCAAACAAATAAAGCTCTTCTTTTCCCACTTGAAGACATTTCCAACCAGCATGCAGCAGTAGCATAATGAACAGATTAGTTAGTTCGCTACAAGCCAGAGCATATGAAGCACTGACATCTCCTGTTTGAAGGGTTGCAGGTTGGGATGCGTTTCTGACATTGACACCTTCCCTGTCCAACAAATGTTGGACACTCCTCATTAGGTGTACATTTAAAAAATTATTTTTTGTTGGCTCAGACATTTGAGTCAACACCTGCTTATAGGTGGACATACATGGGTATTATTAAAAAATTATTCGTCTTTTTAACTTATGAATAGTCAACTTAAAATATAATATAAAATATTTAAAAATAACATCTCTCACTTTTTTGTGAGTAATCATTATCATAAAAAAAAAAAAGGTGAATATTCAATATGCATGTGTGTGGTGTCTCATTCTATATTTTGGGGAGAAAGACCCAGTTGGTCAGAGAGGAACCTAGATGAACTCAGAACTAGAGAATACAAAATGAGGAGAGTGAGACAATGAAGACAAACCAAGTTGACCAGAATTTTGAAGAGAGAAGATGAAAAAGAGGCAGAAAATAGAAGGCCAAATGAAGCAGATTGTGCAGCCTTAGAGTTTACATCTGATGGGTCATAAAAAAAAAGTGTCAATTTTTTTAATAAAAAAAGGGGTTTCAAGAAGTGCATTAAGATTGTGTGTTTTCAGCGATCTTATAAGTATTGTTTGATCCCAAAGTTCCCACAAAAATGAGCTAACATGGAATCAGGATTGCCCAGCCTTTTAGAAAATTGTAAAATTGTGTGATTGTACATTAAAGATTTCAATTTTGACTACCCTGGTGGCTATGGGCTTTGGTTGAATTGATAATATGAAACATCAATTAGTGGTATTATTCATCTCATGCTTCATGATCATCAGGTTGGAGAAATATCCATGCAGGTCAAAACATTATTAGGATAATGTAATGAATAACAATAAATGCTTTTTAATGTGTGCTAGGTTCATGATAATAAATACTATTGCATGGGTTTTCATCTATTGGCCTTTGTACTGTTTTTAGTTATAGAGTTGTTTGTAGAAATTTCAGAAGTTCTGATCAGGGATTTTTTGGGTCTTGTGTTATACTTCATCTTAAAATCTGGATAAATTATATATACTATTAGGTGGGTTTTCCTCCATTGATTTTCATAACCAAGGTTCTGAAACTTGTAGAATTTGAAGTATAGACCAATATTATAGGATAAGTATTGGTAGTATCTGCATCCGCTGTTGTGATGTTTTATTTACTTATTTTTTGGTAGAGATGTGGTGTTTTAGTTTGCCAATTGCCATCTTATCATGTGTGTTCTATTCAGCAAGTTTTTTCTGTAATTAAGTGCATAATAAGCTTGATGCCTATCCAATCATGTCTTTCTTTCTAGACCTTGTTCAGTTTGATGTTGTGAGGGACACCAGTTTTCTTGTATGTTTTGTAGGGCCTGTTTAGTTTAAAGAAATGTTTTTGTTTTCATTAATAATTACAAAAATCTTTATAGGAAATAAAGTGACATTTTTGTAGTTATTTGTGAAAACAGAAAATGAAACAAAAACATTTCCTGAGCAGACCCTTATAATTAGCATACATCTTAAACTAGATTATTTGTCTTAAATGAATTCATTTGGCTGCAGGTTTTACATTATTCCTTGGATTCCTGATTGATCGTATCCACCATTATCTTCAAAAACTTACTAATTTAAGGAGCAACGCGGGAGCTTCAAAAGAAGAATTGGAAAACCTTAAAAAAGAAACTGTCCAACTTAGAGAAAAGGACAAGAAAGCTTCCAAAGAGATAAAACAGTTGAAGGAAGAATTTTCACTTCTGTCCGAAAGTTTGAAAAAGATAAAATTGGAATCTGAAGAGAAGGATAAGAAAGTTGAAACTGCCGAAGCACATGTTGCTTCCCTCCAAAAGCAAGCTGCAGATCTACTTCTTGAATATGACAGACTCTTAGAAGACAACCAAAACCTTCAGGCTCAAACACTGGGGCATAAGAGTTGAGGAATAATTGAGATGCATTGATAAACAAAGTTTTGGGGTGAGATTTCATCAGGACCATTGCTGGTTGTTTTAAAATCATTATTTTGAAAAAAAAGAAGTTATTTTTTGGTCCTTTTTGAAAATGCAACATTGAACAAAAGAGCTCTCTGCTTAAGATTATAAGTTTTTCAGTTCTCTTCCAGTTTGTTCAAGACTTTGTTATTAGATCTTTGCTTAACAATTGGCCCCGTCTAATTTTTTATTTTACCCCTTCCTTTCATTGTTTGGATGGATATGTTTTAGTTGAAGGATTATTGGCTAGACAAACACTTCTCAAGAATTAGGAAAGGGTTTGTTGAATTTCAAATTTATAATTGTGTCCTGGGGTGCATCTGGCCATTCTATTTTATGGATAACACAATTATTAGGAGAAATACTGTTGGTCTGCTACCTGCACCCATTGCTTGTCCGGTCAAAAATCCATATAATACATTTGTTAGCTAAATAATTCTACATACAAATGAGACATAGAAAGCAGTTAGGTTCTGCATGTTATTTTAGAGTGTTATATGTTTGTGTCTATATAATTTATTTATGCATCAGACTCACGGGTAAGAGATTATATTACATCTTTTATCAGAACAACTTATGGTTCATATGTATGGAGAACTTTATTCTGCAAACTTATTTTTTGTGAAAAATTAAACTAATCTAATTCTTAACATGGACTGAAGTTTACACAATTTGAATTAGAAAGACATGCTTCATTGTAAAATGATGTGTAGCAGCTGAGTCCCATGATGAATGTTACTACTGAGTTTGTATATGTTGAAGTGTATGTAGATAAGTCCCACATGGTAAGCGGGTGAGAGCTGTTGTTAGAAGCGAATGTATAAAGCAAGCCAGCCATGTAACATACATACCTGGATGGGGTCAACCGGATAACATGAAGGCCCGTGGCCTAAACTGGTGACCTTCATTGCACTTGAGAAGAGTGTCTGTCTAAGGTCTATGTCTATGTCTCTCTCAAGTAGGAGATCCTTACAACTAAATGATTTTTTGTTTTTTTTTATTAAATAGAATTGTTTGTGAATATATAATTTCATGATCAGTCACAGGTAAAGTCCTTAATTTGCTTTTTCGTTTAAACATATAATTCGTATGTTTAGATGGAACTGCCTGCCTGTTGACTGTTTTATTATTAGAGGGCTGTTGTTATATACACCTTGCTTGTATTCTCAATAAGGCTATGTCCAAGAATTTATGGATTGCTTCTCAATCTTTCCTGTGAAGTGTTTTAATGCTTACAAAACAAATTTAGTTTCCACAAAACTGGGGAAGGGAAAAACTGTGATGGTCGCATTTTCAAATTGTTCTAGGGAGGGTGGGGTCAGTGGGGACAGTTTTCTATACACTGTTTAATGGCTTAAGCAAACAGGTAAAAATGGGTTATGAACAATGTTAGTGTGTATTTTGAACTCCTTTTTTGCCATAGAGTGAGAGATATTTGATGAATAGGAGTTAATCTCAGATAGATAAGCTGAGCGGTCGATTCCCGAACTGGGATAGGGATAGCGGGATAATTGTTATTCTAATATTATATATATATATATATTAAAAATTATTAATATACATATATAAGTTCGAAAACATAAATATTCTTCAAAATTCATCAACTAATAACAATCATTAATAATAAAAATTTATAAAAACCTTAAAATTTAAATTATAAACAAATATAGAAAAAAATATTTGAAAGTCAGAGAACAAGCATCACTGGATAAGACAACTGTTGTTGTTGGAGAAGAAGAAAGTCGAAAACCAGATAAAAATTCGGAGAAGAAGAAAGCTGAAAATTAAAGAACAGAAACTTGGAGAAGAAGAAGAAATTTGAAAACCAGAGAACAAAAACCTGGAAAAGAAGAAGAAAGTTGAAAATCGGAGAAGAAGAAAGCGAAAAACAGAACAGAAAACCAGAGAACAATTAGTCAAAAACATTAAAAGGGGAAGAAGAAGAAACCTGAAAATGTAAATATTTTAAACCCTAAATGTCAAAATCCAAAAATATCCTTGCTATCATTTTAAATGTGAGGGTATTTTTGACTTTTTTCATCCAGAAACCAAAATGCAAGTGTGTTAGTGGCGGCCACGACAGACACAAGTTTTTGAATCGTGCCTTGTTCTATGTCATCGCGATGGTGGCTGCAACAACCACGACGACGCAGAATCGCAATGCTACGCCAGAAACATACGTGCGTCTCCATAGCTTTCGATCGTTTTGCCGCGATAGTGACCGCTATTGACTACTCTATTTTGATGGTGAAGTGCGTGAGTAGTCCTAGGACATTTGTAGCTAGAAAGCACAAATAGAAGAAGTATATTCCGCTATTAACTACTCTGATTTTGATGGTGAAGCATGAGTAGTTGTAGGGCATTTACAGTTAGAAAGCACAGATAGAAGAAGTATATGACACATCGAAATGACACATCGAAATGACACACTGATACACAAAATTCAAAATTTATTAAAATAATACGGTTGTAATATAATGTATAAAATTAGTATTTCAAGTTAAGAGGTCATGTGCCACAAAAAGGACACAAGTCATTATTGACATAATTCCAATTAATATCAATCAGTCAAGGTTAGTTTAATGGTGATTAAGATTTAAAATAAATTGAGAATTTTTTTACTTTAAATAATAATGTTATATGTCAGGTAATTTGTCAATTTGTGATTTTTTTTTATATAAATTAATAATAAATGATTTTTTATTGGTGGACCTAAAGTTTGAGCTTTAGTAGCCTTATCGTTGGATTGACTTTGGATTTAGTTAGAAAGGATAAAATTTATATTTTATGTAAGTTTGAATTCTAAATGTTGTTGGTTAATAATATGTAATGCCTTGAGGGCTGTCGTAACTTTGGCTGGAGAACCATTGAAACAATTTGTCTAAACTTCTGATAAAAAGAAATAACATTATCATTAAACATAATAAAATTTATAAAAGCATTGATGAATTTATATTGAGACAAATGATACAGGGTTGACCAATGCTGAATGAGACTTAAAAGTGAATTTTGAAGAAGGCTTTTTTAATTTTATGAGAGATTTTTATTTTATAAAAATTAATAACAGATAATTTTTTCTTGGTGGACTTGAAGTTTGAGTTTTAGTTACTTTACTGTTAGGCTAACTCTGAAATGATGGATTGTCTTTATCGTCCATAGAAATCTTATCTAGCTTAAGCAAATTGTATCTTGACCAAGATACTTGTAGTCTTAAACTAGGATTAATTTAGAATACTTCTACTTATATATAAGCAGTTCTTTTTATATATAAAAAATGTTATAATTTATCTAATTATAATGATATTCTCATTTGAATTGATATAAAAATTTAAAAGTAAAAAAAATACAAAATGTAACTATGATTAATTTGAAGTGTTAGTAAAGCGATACAAATTCAATATGGACACTTTATTATTATGAAATGTTTATGCTTCCTTCCTTATAGAATGTTTATGCTTCCTTCCTTATAGTCAATTTCATTGTAATTAGTTAAATAAAAATAGTTATAAAATTTTTACTATTTTATTGATTATTAGAATTTGGTTATTTATTTATTTTAAAAAATTGGATATAGTTAGATATATACTTTATAACTAATTATAACACTTGAATTAAACTTAAAAACATTTTATCATTTTTGTTTCTCAATTAGGTATGTGCAAAGGGTCCTTTGTAGGATTGTAGTAATTTCTTCTCAAATCCCTAATTGTAAATCCTTAGTCTCAAGTTCATCTTTCATAACTAGTACACTCTTGAAGTGCAAATCCCTAATTGCAAATTCTTATTTACAATTTCGCTGGTTTGAAAGCTTGAAATTGCATTCTTTGGTTCGAAATATTGGAAAAAAAAAAAAAACTTTTGGCAAAAACTATCATCATCATGTTTTATTGTTAAGAAAGTAAGCAGCAGTGTACCTAAACTCATGATGACAAATAACTATCTGAGTCATGTGATTTAATCTTCCAAAACTACACATATTCCTTTGATAGATCTCTTAATTTCCTCTCTATCTCCTTTTAATAATGGGATGTGGTTCTATAACCTATTTTATAGATAACTTTAGAGTTATCTTTTGATAATTCTATTTTAACCCATCACAAGAATAGAATTACCCATTAGTAAGTATGATTACCCATTAGTAAGTGGTGGTACACAAACAATGTTGAGAAAGAAAGTCCTTCCATTTAGTCTTTTCTATATCCCACATCAACAAAACATCTTGTCCTAGGGTAAAGTGTAAGATAGGACTAAATCTCGGTCGTCCAACACTCATTCACAGAAGGCTTTATATTCCACACGCGTGTAAGGAAGCTTTATGACCACAACCATTTTCACCAACGCATTCTGGCATCTCCCCTAATCAAATTTGGCTAATGAAAGGGAAGAAGCATTTGTTGTAGTGAACGAAGTTGATTTCAGCCTCTTGTTTTCTTCATGGTCTGGGTTACTCTTGTATTTATTGACATGAGTAGTCATGAAACTTGTTTTCTAATTACAGTAGAGTATGGGGCTATAGTAGTTGCATTTAGCCTTCTCTACCAAGTTAGCTCTATCTTGAAGTGTTTCGAAACATCATATTTGTTTCTACACCTTCCACTGCGAGGTCTTCAAGACAACAGTATGTTCTGTTGTCATAGAGTCCAAAACATGATCGTAATTAGCCATTTTGACTTGTTGCTACCTGCTTTGAAAGTCCTAGTGAAACTGTCAAGAAGCCAAGCACAAAGTTGTAGGAAGAAATCATGTGGCACCGTTTCCCTCAACCATATTTATTTATATGAATATTGACTAATAATTACCGAGTAATTTAAATTTTTAAATCATCATTGTGGTAATATTTTTAGACCATTACAATGATTCAAGAATAAACCCATTATTTTGCATGTTGAAAAAAATTAATATAACCCCTAATAAGAAACCTAAAATAAATAAATAAAAAATTGAATATTTATGATGGGGAGAAAATTTGAATTCAAAAATAAACATGAAAGTGGGGAGTGAAAGGACAAAATTCAAAACTGGCAAACCTTTGTATTCAAGTGAATTGAGTTATTGAGGAATAAAGAATGCAGCGAGGGAGGGGGGAATCCATATCTATGTTGTGAAATGGTGATCGACAGTTGTGGAACGTGGAAAGATAAAGGAAGAGGAAGATAGAAAGATGAGGTTAAATTAAAAATAAACAATGAGATCAATTATAATGACTAGTTAAAGGGTAAAATGGTCAAAGAAAATGTGTTCATCATGAGACATGCCTTTATATATTGTTATAGGCGGCGTCTATAGTGTTTTTTTTTTCTTTTAAATGTTTTAGATCTTTTAACCAAAAAATCTTGGTAGGCTGGCTAGTCTTGTCCCATTGTTAACCCATTTTGGGTGAGCTAAAAGGAAGCACGTTGTATAGGCTGCTTGATTGAGTTCTCAAAGCCTAAGGTACAAATAAATGGTAGGTTAAACATGCTAGTCTTGTTTTGCAATCTTTTCACCTATGCAATGGGGTTTAGATTCTCTAAAATAAGAGATGTATTTTAAAGAATAAAGCATAATTATATTCATTTATAAAAAAAATTTGGATAGGATTCTAATAATTTTATAGTTTGTTATACATTTGCATGTATTTTTTTTTATCATAGTCTCAACAATTATTTTTTAATCAATGGTTATAACTGTATTTTCTTCTAAAGCACATCTTCTCACTTAAAAAAAAGACAAATCTTGCATGATATTTGTTAGTTCCATAATTATAAAAATAAAAATTTGAAGCATAAGATTGATAAGAATAATCTAACAAGGAACTAAAATGTTGGAAATGGTGAAAATAGTAACAAGAAGTAATATTGTTATCGATAAGAAGTCAAATCCAAACCCATTAATTACTACACATCCATTCAGGGCTAAGATCCAAATTTATATCAATAACAAGTATTTTTGTATATAAATCCACCATTATCATGAAGATGTCGACTTTGATGACAGATCCTATATCTCATTCTTATATAACCTTGCACATCTTTAAAGTAATATACATATCTTTCTTAAGAAATAAAAAATCAAAATTTCTATTATCAAGCAATTATTGTTCAATATAAAAGAGATATTGTTTGTTCTTTAAAAATTTCTTATTAACAAATCTTTATTCTTAGAGTCTTATCTACTTAAGTGTTGAAATATCTTTGTAAGTATTAGTAGATTTTAGCAACCAATAGGATGAATCTCTTCTTCCTGATTATCATTTAAAAATATAATCATATAAAATATACAATTAAGGTCTTTATATGTATACTATCTATTTAGGAATCATATTGTGATTAGACGTGTTTGTGTCTCCAACATACCAAATTTAATAATACAACTAAAAGAAAATATAGTTGAGTTTGACATTGTAAATAATTGAAGGTTATTGGTAGAGAGAAATGTATAAACTTAACCTTATTTCCAACATTACTATAGATACTTAATAGGATGAAGTTCATGGGAAATCAAGAAGACCCATAGCTTAGGGTGATGACCTTCATTGGATGAGTATCACTCTAAGGTCTTCTCAAGTAAAAGAACCTACGTCACAATTTATGGTAGTGGGACGTACATTTGTGTGGCCCCTCCTAATCAAAATTAAAAGATTTAGTAATAAATTTTTATGGACTAATTGACATTGGTAACATAATTTGTAAGTAAAAATATTTTACTCAAAACAAAGTTTTTATTCACATAACTTAACAACTTCCTCACTTAAAAGCATTAGTACTAATAAGGTATATCAAAGGGTGAGGGATAAAAGGAACACAAGAGATACACAAACTTATTTCATTTTGAACGTACTCATGTATATGACATTTAGAGGTATGATTGGTTCACTTTTATATCTTACTACATTTAGGCCAAATATTATGTTTAGTGTTTATGTGCATGCTTCCAAGCAAATCCTAGAGAATCACATCTCACAACAGTCGAACGTATTTCAAATATATTAAAGGAACAACTAATCTTGGTTTATGTTTTAAGCAATTTGATAAATACGGATGATGTTGATTATGCTGGACACATAATTGAAAGAAAGAGCACTAGTGGAGGTTCCACTTCATTAGAGCGAACCTAGTCTTATGGGCAAGCAAGAGACAAGACACCATTTCCCTATCCACTACAGAAGGAGAATACATATCTACTGCTAGTTGTTGCTCTCAACTTCTTCAAATCAAACATAAACTTGAGGATTACAATCTATATGAGAGTAACATCCTTCTACTCTATGATAATACTGTTTCAATAAATCTTTCTAAAAATCTCTACTGCATCTAGAGCTATACATATAGAAATTAAACATTATTTCATAAGAGAATATATTCAGAAAGGGATCTTTGATATAAAGTTTATTAGCACAAATGACAACTGACTGATATATTTACAAAACTTTTTCTTGAAGATAAACTTGTTCATCTAAGAGATCTTCTTGATATGGAGTTTATAAAGGAATGAAGTTTAATGTTTATGTGGTTAGTGCGTCCATAATATATCTATGTCCATAAGCATGATAAAGCCCAAAAGATGTGCATCCATTGTAGTGCACATGTTATTTCTTTTCGTCTTATATGCATTTGTCTTATGTGAGTGCATATCTCTTCTTTATGATCGAGTCTAATGTTTTCTTTTTTACTTTACACGTTTTCAGTAACTTCTTTTTGACAATGTAAAAGTCAAAGGACTTTCTTTTTTCTTAAATATGTTTTGTCATTTTTCATTTTGAGTTTCGTATAAATACAAATCCTTTTTAAAATATGTTTTTACAAAACCTTTGCGAAAATTTCTCCTATCCTTGAAACTGCAAAACTTTAAACCCTAATCGCCAAATCTCACAATGGCTTAAAAATCACAAAACATTGACCTGTTCAAAACCTCCTTTGAAGATAGATCAACCAATCCTAAAGAAATCATCATCTACACATAATACTTCTTTGATATTCTTGGGTTAGCTTCCATGGGTCTTGATCTCACATTGATTTGAAGGAAAATAACATTCTTCCATTTTCGAGAACGAGCAAGTTGTGCGTCCAAAGCTCATAAGAGAATTATAGACCAACTATGAGATTGATGATCATTTCATCTCTAGAAGTGTGCTTAGAGGAGAAGTTCGAGTGGACCTTGCACTCATTGCAACAACAACTTGGTGTAAAAAGGTTGGCAAAGTATGAGAAGAAGACTATGGAGGAGACAATATTGTTGAAGATGCTTTGTTGAGACCTGATGTTGAAGGTCTTTATGCTTTGAATATGCTATGTGACAAAGCAAGGATTTTCCAACAAATGCTAAACAAAGCCATTCTGCACAAGGCTAGTTCTAAGGATCACCTATTAGACATCCACCTCTTTGTGTTACTCTATCTGAAGTCAGAGATTCTATCTACCAAGACTGTTTTTTGCTCACCTCAAAAGTAAATTGAAATCATGTGACCTACTATGCATTTCTGACCAAGATCTTCTAGGATCAAAAGGTCTTTGAGAGATTTTTGCTTTCCTTATGGAAAAGTAGGAGAAATATTCTTCTTCCTTTAGGCAACATGTCTTTTGGGAAGAATAATATTGCTCCCATGAGGTTGAACACCATTCACCTCATTCTGCCTAGTGTTGCTGAAGAAGATGTGAAGCCAACATAAGCAGACCTTGACCTTACTACAAAGGTGTGAAAAAAGGTAGCGTCCAAATGTAGAGTTCCATCTATTAAGACAACTAGACTTTCTGTCAAGAAGCAAAGAAAGCTAATTCTTCGAGAATCAAAAGAAGGAGAACAGGAGGATGATGATGCTTTTCCTCTCATTACAATAATGCATAAGAAGAAAACTCCACTTGCTGAAAATCAAGGTTCTATACCTACCAATCCTATAGTTTTCCCACCTACACCCAAAGGTAAACACATTAAAACTCTATATCAAAGAATCATAAAAAAAGCATTACCTTCCTGGTCCATACCTCTTTCTCAACCTGAACCTATCTCTTTTATACACCTAGAAATCAACCTGAACCTATCTCTTTTATACACCTAGAAATCACTCTGTCCAAACCAAACACTGAACTAGAAATAGTTACCATCCCTAAAACTTCATCGTACAAACCATTTAACCTTCACCATTTCATGCCTCACATATAAATTGCTATACAAATCCACCAACCTTAACCTATTCATTTCCTAAACCTCAAACACTAAATCTTGACCAAAATCTAAACATAGTTACTCTATTTGAAATATTAGCTTCACCTAAACCTGACCCTGTCCAAACCCCTATTTTGGACACCTATTTTATCCTACATGGAGAACCTATTTTCATACCACTTAAATTTCCTTTCTTTAACACCTCAAAATCCTACATCCCTCTTAACTAAAGAAAGAACCCTGACATTATTAACATCACTACTATCAAAACCATATATGTAGTGAAACTTATACCCTTACCCCACCTTTGTTTGAAGAATAATTGAGAAAAGAATGACCCGTTTTTTTCTTAAAAGACCCTGACCCTGAAACACTTATCCATAGACCAGACTACTCCTTACCTAAATATGAGTATGAGCCATCTATAACACCTACCTACCCTTATCTAGCGACATATAACCCTCCATAAAATGCACCTCTCCTACCTAGCCAAATATCAAATCAACATGGACCTTTTTGTGTCTCTTTGTCCCTCAAACAAATACAAAGAAAGATCTACCCTAAATTGACCAAGCTAAAATCCATCCTGAACCACCATCTTGGAATTTAGTAAGATGTGATCCCTGTTAATTCTAAAGGGGATTCTATGTCTAGGAGCAAGAAACTACACTCTATGTAGGTTTTGATCTACCCTAAGGACTTAAGTTCAAGACCTTAAATGCTCTTACAACAAGTTTCTTTCCTACCTTTGAAGACCATATGATGAGTAGGATCATCTATGCCAACTTTGAGCTTCGAGATCAACAGAACCACAATGATGTTCCAATCCAGTTTGATAGGATCTGTCCTAGGCTACCAATGTTAGATTTCAACAAGTATAAGGAAGAGAAGGTCATGACTATGGTTGTTGTTGGACCTTACAACAACCCTCTTCAAATTAGAAGTTGTTCAATTGTAAAAAGGAACTCTTTCATAAGTAGTTGTTAAAAGGAACTTTTGAAGAAGATGAAACAAGTAAGCTATAGAAACAAACACTCTAGATTCACACTCACCAAGCATTTATAAACCATTTGACAGATGAAGAAAAGATGGACACTCCCATTACATCGAAAGATTGTGAAACCATGCTAAAAGAGATTTTAGTCTATCATTTTTGATGATTGGCTCCCTATCCCTCTAAGGGAAGAGTATCCTAAGGACAAGTTTTGTGTCCAAAACCTCTTATGTTTTGATTGATAACAAACATTATGATTAAAAAGTGATGACTGATCTCTTATGTGTTAGTACTTACCCTTTTTAGAAGTATATCATGCCATCACAACAAACAAAAGGTATATGCATTCAAATGGATTCATTATGAGCAAAGTTTGTCAACATTGTCCAAATAACCATGTTGTCTAATGAAGGACTTTGTCCAAATACATAAAAGGGACAAAATATTTTAAATGATAATATATGATATCTTGTATTATATATATGATATCTCGTATTATCTGAACATATATGTTTTACTAGAAACATTTTTAAATGTTCATTTCTTGCTATATATTTGCTATTGTTGTATTTTATTTTTGAAAGAAGGAAACTTCATTTTCAAGTTTTGAAGAAACAAGTTAACTTTGATAAAAAAAATGTTCTGATCAAAGCTTCTACAAGAATAGAAATAAGTAGAATGTGTTTCTGCATATTAGAAAAATGAAGCATGTTTAAGAAAAAGATAAAATAATTTTTTTTCTGCACATTTTCTCTGTCCTCAAAAGAAGACAAAAGTCTAAAGCAGCTATGTAGAAATATTATCTTTGTCATTTGATGCAAATATACTTCTCTCTCCATTAAAGATCAATGACTTTCTTCTTTATGAGTGTATATATATACACACACACGAAGATTGAAGAAGCAAGAGTCAAAAGCAACAAAACGAGATAAAAAGCAAAGCAAGTACTCAATGCCTTTGGACGACATTTTTAAAAATCTTGTAAAATTTTTTCTAACCTTTATAACTCCGACCTTAAAGTGTATTTGCTTTTTGTAAATAAATTCTTAGCTCTATTTTAAAAAGTTGTATGCTCACTTAGTAAGTTAACCTTCTTTGTAAAACTTTCTTCTTTTGTGATAGCCTAAAGACTAAGTGACAAAGAATACTTGGGTTACTTGTAATCATTGTGATTGCAAATATTGTGGTAACTTGAAGAAGTTTAATAATACTTAGTTGTAAGTCTTGTTGACTTAGTGGAAAATCTTTCGTATCGAAGGGACTTGACGTAGTTCTTGTGAAAGAGTGAATGAGGATAAAACCTTATGCTGATCTCTCTATCATTTCCTCTATTTTATCTTTGGACAATTTGTTCTAAAAACTGCATTTTGAACTTATATATTCTAAATGATTCCAAAAAGTGCATTTAAATCACACACAAAATTCAACCACCTTCTTGTGTGATTCATGTTTCCTTCAAAGGGAGATAAAGAGATAATACAAAAAAAAAATGAGAAAATGAGATCAATTATAGTATGCAGTTGAAAGGTAAAATGATCAAGAAAAATGTGTACACCAAAGGACTTTATACTACCTTTATATATTGTTATAGATTACGCTAAAACAAAATAAGATGTGTGAACTGATTGGTTGGTATCCAACTAGCACAACATGCTTTACATTAAACCTAACTTATTTAAAGGTTCTTATACATTCCCTAGTGCTTGGTATCCAACTTCTTATATAGGTTAAGGAAAGAATGAATGAGTTCATATTGTCTTGTCTGATGTGAGACTTGAGTTATCCCACTCCTTATATAGGAGAAGAAGGTGATGCATGAGCTTATGTTACTTGATGTGAGACTTAAGCTTTTACCATATTTAAAAAGTCTATTTTTCTTAATTTAATTACTTAAAACCTAATTTAAAACCCAACATATATTTCTTCCAAAGTATTATTTATTTAATTATAAAAAAATTAGATCTCTTATTAATAAAATACAATATTTACAACCAATAATAAAATAAAATAAAAACTAGGGTGTTACAATAAGCACATAACACATAAAGGCCAGAAGAATCAACCTACTTTGGTACCACTAAAAATGACACCTTCTACCCCACTATATAATAATTAAACTAATAAAATACAAGTAAATTAAAATCTTAAATATAAACACAATAGAGAGTTCACATTTTCAAACCATTCATTTGATAAAAAAACAACATACACTAAAATGTCCTAATAGAAATCCAAAGGCCAACTAAAATAAATAAAGTATTCTTTTATAATAAAATATAGAAATAACTAAAATCACATTACAAGTCTTGCCCTAATGTCACATCCTACACGAGCATAAAATTTAGTCTTTCTGCTTCTACTCTAAACTCTATGCCACCTACAATATAGGAAATTAGCTTGAAAAGCAACATAGACACAAGCATAAGGGAGTGAAAATATATCTCACTACAAACTTGTGATATAAATGCATAGCTAGGTAAAAATACTCAAAACACACAACACTATATATCAACCACAAAACACTCTACAAATGTATATGTAATAACAATTATGTACTTTTAGTTACTACTTTTTATGCAATGTGGTACCAATTCTAACCTAAGAAGTAGTCTAGAAGCAACACTTATTAACTCTAAAGATTAACGTACAAAGTGAGAAGCCAATAAAGAGTTTAGAATTGTGGACATAAAGGATACAAAGATGAGCTTTACTATGACTTATGGTAGTTTTTGACAACACTTCGATTTTTTGTCTTAATTTTTTTCTTCCTCTTTTATTTCATCTCTTTTTTTCATCTTCTTAATTTTTTCCTATTTCTTTATCACACATAATTTTTTCACTCTTCTAAAATCTAGCAATAGATGACAATATTTGATGACTTTCCAATTTTTTTTCCCGTATTTGTAATGAAACTATTTGTTAATTTTGTAGGGAATAATAGATAAATTTTTTTCTGTTTAACTTTTTCCATATTTACATTATAAGGAGAATTGCAAATTAGAAATTTTAAATTCTTTGTTATTGTAATTCATTATGAATTTTGGGTGGGAAACATTCAAATCCTCTCTTTACAAACTACAATATTAATAAAAGTACATTCTACTTTGTTTAAATTCAGTGAAAATATATGATTGTGATATTTGTTAATTCTTTTGGTTGTAATGTTTAAAAAAGAATGATATAATATCTAATACTTTATTTTATGTACCTCATAAAAAAATCCTCGAGGTTAATTAGTTTGTTCTTAACCTGTAATAATGAGTATTCCTTATTCCTTATTTTCTCTTTCATGGATGTTATAAACAACTAACAATTCTAAATACTATTATTTTAAAATATAATAATATTTTAAATTTGTCGAAGGTGTCTCACAATTCTCATGAGATATTTTGATAAGTTTGGCAAGAAAAGTAGACTTAAGAAAGAAAGAGAAAAAAATCCTTATTATTTTGTAATAATTTTGCTTATTTATTATATTTTATTTTTTGATATTTTTAATTTATGTTATCAGATATTTATATTTAATATTTTGTGAAGAGAAAATTGACTATTCATTGATGGTGTAAAGTAATTTTACATTATCATTTAATTACAAACTATTATATGATAAGTTTGTTAACTTTTATCCTAGTTAATTAAAAATCATATAACGATTAGTTGTTGTAATTGGATGATAGTGTTAGAACTATTTTATCATTAAGCTCTTTTCGGAATGCTATAAAATGCAATTCTCATTATATTTATAATTTTTTATAAAGAATAAAAAAAGTAAAAAATAGTAGGAAAATATGACTTATAGTTTTTTTTACGAAGAAATTATGATAAAAAACTTAATTATTCTTTTTCATTTATTTTGAAAAATATTTTTGTATCAATTTGTATTATACATAATTTAATTTATAATTTATAAGAGAATTATGATAAAAAATAAGTTAAAACTTTTTAATTAATTTTGTCATAAATTATTTTTTTTATCAATTTCATATTATGCATAATTTTTTAATATCATAAAATCATTTCAATTTGTATGATTTGATTTATAATTTAAGCAATCTTATATATAATTTATCCTATTTATTATTTTACATTGAAGAGAAATAGAACGGAGTAGAAAAACAAATAGTAATGAGAGAAATAAAAACAAATAATAAAGAAAGAAATAGGTAAGAATTGTTTAGTAATAATGAAATAGAAGAGAAATAATGTTGTAAATTTTATATGTGGGAGTGACGCGACGGTGGCGGTGGCAGCAGATCAACGGTGTCACCGCTTCTATGGGAGGAGCAGGCAGTGCTGCGGGTCGCGCGGTGGTTGGTGTGGCAGAGGTGAATCCTACAATGCTGATCAAAGTTGCGAGAAAGAGTCTAAAGGTGATTCAAGAATGTTGCGCAACTTGTTATTTGGGATAGTAACGCTTAAAAAGAGTAACAAAAAGTAAATGCAAAAAACTACCCTCTTTCCTCCCTATTTCTTAAATTTACACGACCCAACTACATTCCATATTTATTTCCTCTACTTCATCTCCATTGAAACAACCTAAGCATATATGTTTCGCACAATTAAAATATAATAATGACATTAACTGTCATATAAATTTTAAAAGGATTCTCATCATATTTATATCTTTTCACATATAATAAAAATATGTGAAAGTATAAAGTAACTTGGTATAGAGATATTCACATAAAAATTATGACAAAAAATAATTATTTTTTTAAGTTATTTTGACCAAAAACTATTCTTTTATATCAAATTATATTATATTTTAAGTTCTGATTTATAATTATGCAAATTATGAAAAAAATCATAATTCTTTTTAATTTATTATAACAAAAATTATTCTCTCTTTTTATATCAATTTCTGTCATGTATAGTTTAATTTATAATTATTATTTGTATTATGCATAATTGTTTATATAAGAAATCATATCAATTCCTAGGATTTGATTTGTAATTCAAGAAAAATTATATATGATTTTTCCTTTCTTATTGGTTTTTCTTTTAATAATTCTACTGAGTCATTATAATTTATGCATAATTATAAAAAAATATTCATTAAATTAACCGTTATATCTCTTACAGTTAAAATATTGAAAAGAAATATACTTTACTTTCCAACGTATAGTGTTTACTTACTTTTGAACGTATGAAATATTATACTTTAATTTCCATTAGTTGTCTTACTAACTATTTTGCATGAATTTTTCTCACTTATTTTAATTTATGCATAATTATTTAATTTTCTATTGAATTAGCCATTAAATATATCCTATAATTAAATATAATAATGAACCAACCGTTGTTTGAAATTTTAAAAGATTCTCATCATATATATCTATATATATATATTAAAAGTAGAAGAAAAATTTTATCAAGAGATTTTCACTGAGAAATTATGACCAAAAATTAATTTGTCTTATTAATTTATTTTGACCAAAAATTATTTTTTATATCAATTTATGATATGCATGATTTAATTTATAATTTATAATTATGCATATCAATTTGTATTATGCATACTACTTTGATTTCATAAAATCATATCAATTTTTATGATTTGATTTATAATTTAAGCAATCTTATATATAATTTGTCATACTTAATATATTTCATGAATTCTGCTCACTTATTATAATTTATGCATAATTATTTAAATTTGCTTTGAATTAGTCATTATAAGTCTCCTATAAATAAAATATAATAATGACACTAACTATAATTAGAAACTCTAAAAGAATGTACTTTAACCTCCAACATTTAGTATTTACATACGTTTAGTAACTAATATTTAAAAATATCGAAGAGAGCTAAATTAAATCTAACAACACAAAAAAAATCATAATAAGAAAATTCGACTTTAATTTCTCGTTAAAAAAAGAGTTGTAAGCTCATTTTTTCATGTATTTTTTATATAAAAAAATAATTTATAATTTAATTAAGCAATCTTATCCATAATTTCTCCTGCTTATTATTTTGCAATAATTGCGCTCATTCATTATATTCTATCATTTGACATTTTCTTTAAATTTGAATTAATTTGAGAGAATAATATAATTAATATGGTCTGTAAGAGGTCAACTTATTCAATTTGATTGAATTAGCTGTTATAGTATCCTATATATTTTAAAATATAATAATGATAATAACTGTGATTTGAAATTCAAAAAAATATACTTTAATATTGCATTTCTTCATTTGCATTGAAATAAGAAACATTTTTTCTCTCCTCCCATGATAGATACATGTATTACACTACTCTTCCACTTTCTAGATACATATATTATACTACTCTTCCGCTTTATGTTGAAAATTATATTCTTTCTCCTTTATTAACTTCAACTATATGACATATTTTTTAATTTTTGTTAGAATTATGTTAGTGTCCATTAGTTATTTTTTTTATTACCAAAAACATCTCTTATACTACAATGATATAAATATTACATTGCTTGTTCTTTTCCTTATGTTAAAATACATTTTTTCCTCCCTTCACAAATACAAATATATTCACTTTACTATATAATATTTATTTTAAAATTTTATTTTTTATTATTTATTTTAAATATGTTTTATTCAATTGTAGATATCTTGTTATATATGTATAACAATTTATCTCATAATTTATTTATGTAATTATTATTTTGAAAAATTATTATGAATGATTATAAATTTATTTATATATTTAATTTTTTATTTTTAATTAATATTTTCACAAAACATATTTTAAAATAATAAAATTAAAAATAATTTATATATAAGTTCAATGAAATTAAACACAAGTATTAAAATAGTTTTTAATTGATGTTATTAATATAATATTTTAAAATATTTAAATAAATTGATATTTTTCTTATATAGTACTAAATAGTATATTTATTAAATTTAATATATAGTTATTTTCAAAACATTACATATTATATATATATTGAATTTAATAAATGTAATTATTATATATGTATATCGAACATATAATATTTTTAATGAATTTTTTATATTAAAATATATTTTTAAATAAAATGTCATGTTAAAAAAAAAAAATTTATACTTAATAAATAAATAAATATATATATATATATATGTATATATATATATATACACACACACTAAAATATAATTAGTTTTTTTTATTTTATTATTGTTTATAAAATTAGTTTATAGAATATATTTTAAAAAAAGATTCAGATATACATATATATATATATATATATATATATATATATATATATATATATATATATATATATATATATATATATATATATATATATATATATATATATATATATATATATATACATATGATTTATCTCATGATTTTTAATTATCATTTTAATAAAATATTGATTAATTTGAATTTAATTATATATTTTATAAAAAATATTGAGTGAATAATAACTTCTTAAATTAAAAACATTTAATATATATTTTAAAATCTTATAATGATTATTTTTCAACAATGTTAAGTTTAATAGATTAAATTATATATTTAACACAAGAGAATAAATATAATATAATACTCCCATTTTTCAAGGAGAAAAATGTAATTTGCTTTATATTTTAACATAAGATGGGAGAAAAGTATACTCACATTTCTTAGTGGAGGAGAATTAATACCTATATTTTTTGAGAGAGAAAAATATAATTTAATTTAACAGTGTTAAATTAAATGGACTAAATCATATATTTTAATATAAGAGAGAAATACAATGTAATATCTATATATAAGAGAGGGGAGAGTAATTTATTCTTGAAATAATTTTAAAATTTTAGGTCTTGAAAATTTCGTTAAACTTTTATAAAATTTGAAGAATTATATTGATGTGGCAATAGAATTTGAAAAAGGAAAAGTTTCAATATTTTTATTTTAGATGAAATTTGATTAGTGACTTTTGAGTAGAAGGTATAAAATGCATTAATTAATTCAATTTATGAAAAATTTGAATAAAATACTGAGGATATAAAGAATTTAACGATAACTATGTTTACTAATTTAGTTTAAAAATAAAATAAAGATCCAAACTACACACAATTCTTCTTAAAGAAGTGAAAGTATAATTAAACTTTTTACTAAATGTTCAATGTAATTAAATCAACATAATTGATTGTTTGTAAGCTCATAATTAAATCAATATGCTACATGTTTACAATATAAAAATAATTTTTATATATTTATATACAATATGAAAGTAATATTTTTATTTCAATAATATATAAAATTTTCAACAATTTTATTTATATAACCATGAAACGTGGAGTCACAATCTAGTTTTCTAATAATAGCAATACATGTTCAAGCTACATGTAACATTTTGTATATACAATACGTACTTGTTTAATATTGGAAAGAAAAAAGTTGAATGATCCACTGCATACTCCATCAAGATCCAAAAACAACTACTTTGACAGCCGCCGAATTTCAATAAAAATAGGGGTTTCCGTGCCGCGTTAGTTTAGTACTTTCGTTCACTGAAAATTTTAAAAATGAAGTACTAATTACAGAAAAATGTTTTTTAGCGACTGCAATTAGCGACTGATATCCACAGTTGCTAAATAGAGACGAAATTAGAGACCGATTTAGCGACTAAAAATTAAAAGAATAAAACTAAAAAATAGATATTAGCAACGGCAATAGCGACCAAATTTCAAAAAAAAAAAAAAAAATTTATTAGTGACCGCTTTAGCGACAACAAAAAAAATAACGAAATAAAAAATATTTATTAGCGACGAAATTAGCGACCGACCTTTTAAAAATAAAAAAAATACATTAGCGATGGATATAGTGATCGAAATAAAAAAAAATTAGCGTCAGAATTAGCGACCGAATTTAAAAATTAAAAAGAAAAAATATTTATTATTGATAAAATTAGCGACCGAAACTAAATAAATAAATTATATCTTAGCGACGGAATTAGCGACCGTATTTCTAAAAATAAAAAATTAAAAAATAAATTAGCGACTGATTTAGCGACCGAAAATGAAAAAATATTTGTTAACGACAGAAAAAGCGACCGAAAATAAATTAAAAGTAGAAAAAATATTTATTAGCGATGGAAATAGCGACTGATATTTAAAAATAAAATTAAATAAATAAAATATTTCTTAGCGACAACATTAGTGACCAAATTTGAAAAAAAAAAAAATTTAGCGATCGAATTCTAAAAATAAAAAATTTAAAAAATAAATTAGCGACCGAATTTTAACTATAGTTAGGCACCGAATATTTTTCGGTTGCAAAATGTTTAGTGACTCAACTTTCGCGACGAAAAAAGTCGATCAATAATTCCGTCACTAAGCCAATTTGCGACCGAAATATAATCTTAGCGACTGAATTTCCAGCTTTAGCGACCGATTTTGTTCAGTTGCTAAAAATGAAATTTTTGGTAGTGATACAAAAGCACAATTTGTGGTAATTTTTAGTTGCTAAATTAAAAATTTTTAAAAATCAAAATAAGTTTTTAGTTTTTTATTTCAAAAATTAATTTTTAGTTTCAAAATAATATCACTTCAAAAATTCTTTATCTTATTTAAATTAGTTTAAATATATGTTTGCACATAGAAATTATGGTAGTGATGTCGATAATAGTGATGATGATAGTGATGCTAATAGTGATAGCAAGAATAGTAGTGACAGTTGTTGCAATGTTAACAATGATGACAACAAGAGTGATAATTATTAAATGTAATGAGAAAATATTTTTTAAAATTAAAAACCAAATTTACAAAATATTTTTTTAAAAATAAATTTAAAAATATTTTGAAATTGAGTTAAAAATCATTTTAATCAAACATATTTTTTAAATTGTATTTGAAAAAAAACTCACAACCACCTTAATCAAACCCAAAAATTTTCATTTACATTGAATACTATTCAACCTAAACTTGGTAATTACAGCAATTTCTACATCATTATCAATTTCAAAAAATAAATATGTTTAACCTTCGTAAGAAAACTAATGTATAAATACCTATTATGTTATTTTGGAATGGAGGTTATGAACTCTTCCCATTGTAGGAAAAAAGAAACATATAATCATCAGGGTCGTCTCAACGCAAGGTAAGGCTTAAAACAAATTGAGAGAAATTTTTATATTTATATAAGAGAGTTATATTGATATATGTGATCTTTTTGTTTCATAAAAAATTAATAACAAATATTTTTTTTGGTGGGCTTAAAATTTGAGCTTGAGTTGTTTTAGGCATTTTAGGCTTGTCCAACTAATCATTCTTGATGTTTGCTAAATATATATTGTGGATCTCTCTCTCTCTCTCTCACACACACACACATATATATATATATATATTGTTGGAGATATTGTAAATATCTGATAAGATATAGTAGGTAACTTATTAAGAAATTACAAACATCTAAATATCTTATTAGATTATGTGATTACAAATATTTAAATATTTCATTAGGAGATCTTGAATATCTCGTATTATCTAGTTACTTTTAGTTTGTTATTAGTTATAATATCTTTAGGTAATTAACATTTACCCCATAAAAATGAGATTAGAAATTGTATAATTTAATTCAATTTAATTCAATCAATACACAGTTTCTTTTACTTCTAATATATATATATATATATATAATATCACATCATGGACATGCTTTCCTTTAACTAAGGGATTTTTTGCTTTCCTTTGTCATATGCTTGTTGTTCACAAATTTCAACACTCAAACCGTTGAACTTGCATGTATTTTACATCCAAGTAGAACTTTTAGGGCCAACTACAACTGATTTATTTATTTATTTGTAACTAAGTTTAACATGGACACACTTTATTTTTATTTTGTGCATACATAAGATGCACATAAGTTCACTATCTCACACATACACTTCGAAAGAAAGACCTTACATAATTACATATTCTTTATATATATATATAATGTTGTGGAGATTTTTTCCTTTAACCAAGGGATTCTTGCTTGCCTTCATAATTTTTAAACACTTGAACCTGCAAGTATTGTACATTCAAGTAGAACTTTGAGTACCACCTACAAGTGATTTTTTTTTGTAACTATGTTTAACAAGGACACTTTCTTTTCTCTATTGTATCCCAAATTAAAATCCAATATCTCAGTAAAATTGTCTGCATCCTATTTCATTCAGATAATTCTATATTTTTATTTTGTGCATACAAATCTAAGATGCACATAAGTTCACTCACACATCGAGAGAGACCTTACATAGATATATACGTGCATATATATATATATATATAATTATGTTTGTAAAATTGGCTAGTCAAGTATTTTAGATTTTATAGTTAACATTGTTTGTTGTGCCTTAGTGTTACAACCAGATATCAATGACAAAAAAAATGCTCTCTAATCTATCTATATAAGTTCAACAATTGTAATTGTGACTTAAGATGCATCTTTTCATTTGATTTTAAACAAAAAAAATATATAATTCTACACTATTAGGAGTAATTGCACTCTTTGGTTAGGGGCAATTTAGTATTGCTCATAGGGAAAAATAATTTTATTTTTTTAAACTTTTAATATATTTCAATGTATATTAATCTTATGCACAGTTACAATGCATCAAATTTTGAATAAAATCATCAAATCATGAGCAAATGTAATATGATACATAAGGTTTAATCCCACATCGTTAGTAAACAAAAGTTGTTGATAGAAGAAAGTTTATAAATTAAACTTGATTAGCAACATTAATATTTACTTACCTGGATGGGGTCAATGGATAATCAAGAAGATCCATGGCCTAGATTGATGACCTCTATTGCACTTTAGAGGGGTGTCAGTCTAAGGTCTCCTCAAGTAGGAGAGCCTACATCATAATTTGTGGTAGTGGGAACCAGCGTTCGCGCGGTTCCCTTCAATCTTAAGTTAATATTTATTTTAAATGTCTAGTTTATTGTATTCTTATCAAATACATATTTTAGGAGTATTTAAGATTAGTAATTTAGGTTCAGCAACACAATTTTTTTGAAGAGTTTTCGCTCTTTTTTGGTGGTGTTGTTGTTAAAGTGTTTGGATCATGAATTAGAAAACCTTTAAAGCAAAACTGTCCAAGTTAAAGAATTGAAAGAATGAGAAAACTTCCAAAGAGATAAAACATCAATTTAGTAATAAACTTTGAAAAAGATAAAAATTAGAATTTGGAGAAAATGACAAGAGAATTGAGACTAAGGAAGCACATGTTACTTTCAAAGAGATAAAACATCAATTCAGTAATAAACTTTGAAAAAGATAAAAATTAGAATTTGGAGAAAATGATAAGAGAATTGAGACTAAGGAAGTACATGTTACTTCTCTCCACAAGTAACAAGAAAATCTAATACTTGAATATGACAAGCTCTTATAAGACAACCTAAACCTTCAAGCTTAAACATTGAGACATGAGAGTTGAGGAAAAATTGAATTTATGCTTGTGTTGTAAATTTTGCTGCTCTTTCTCAGTTTGTTGATAATTTTGTAATTAGATCGTTGATTAACTATTATCTCATCTAGTGTTTTTATTTTTTTTACCCCTTCCTTTTACTGTTTGGATGAATATGTTTTAGTTAAAGAATTATTGGTGGGACAAATACTTCTCAAGAATTAGAAAAGGATTTGTTGAATTTGAACTTTGTAATTATGTCTCAGGTGCTTGCTATTCCATTTTATGCATTGTCACAATTCTGTTAAGAATAATATTATTGACTTTGGTACCTGCAACCATTGCCTGTCAGATCAGAAATCCATATAATACATTTTCTAACCAAATAATTCTACAAATTTATGAGACACAACAAACAAACAGTTAAGTGTAATGTGTTATTTTAGACTATTATATGATTTTGTCTATATTATTTATTTATGCATTAGATTCAAATGTGAGAGATTATATTAAATATCTTAAACTAATCTAAACTTGTACTGAAGTTTACACAATTTAAGTTAGCATTTAGCATATATGCTTCATTGTAAAGTGATGGGTAGTAATTGAGTCCTACATTTAAGTAGTCGAGTTATTAGCAACAAATGTATACTATAAAGAAAGTTTGATTAGTACTTTATTCATTTTTCTAAATGGAATTGCTAGTTATGACAAAGGAGTCTTTTTATATAATATTTACGCATGGATTGTGATTAAAGTTATCTAGTAAAAAACATAAAAACAACTTCGCTTTTCTTATGAATTGTTGTTAATGTTTATATAACAGATTTAGTTTTCATTGGGTTGGAAAAAAGTACTTCAGAAATAATAGAGTTTATTTGGTATGATTTTTTTTAAGTTCATATATATTTAAACAAAAACAATTAGAATAACTTAGTTTGATAGATTCCTGGACCAACAAAAAACCAATCATGTATGATTGGGACCGGTCTAGCTTGCTTTCCACCTAAGCTAGATTGAGTGACCCATTTGATAACTCTAGTCAAAGGGATAGTTCTCACAACACTATTTAATTGGCTTAAGCAAACATGTAAAAATGAGTTATATGTTACAACATGGTTTATAATTACTTGGTTTTATTTGAGATAACAAATATTGTGTATTGAATCTATTGTTTTTTTTTAATGTGAACACAATAGTAAAAAGAAGGACTACGCAACTTGAACAATGGTTTTATACTTCAATTGGAGTAGAAGATAGCTTGGTGTCAAGCACATGACTCTTAAAAAAACAAATGTTGCTTGTTCTTTCTTTCGCGGATAATACCATATTAAATTTAGAAACCATAAAGATCAAGAAAAAAACCTCAAGCAATTAACAGTTTACCTTGAATAGATTATATAGATATTGTTTAACATGCCAAATTTTGTCCATTTATTGACTACTAGCATATAAACCAAAAGTGTTGTGAGTAAAAAACTAGTAGTAGGCTTGACATACAAAGAATAATGAGTAGAAGAATGCACAAATAGGTTGACAAACATAATTATTCTATTAGGAGTATCTGCACTCAATTAACAGTTTACCTTGAATAGATTATATAGATACTGTTTGACATGCCAAATTTCGTCCATTTATTCACTACTAGCATATAAACCAAAAGTGTTGTGAGTAAAAAACTAGTAGTAGGCTTGACATACAACGAATAATGAGTAGAAGAATGCACAAATAGGTTGACAAACATAATTATTCTATTAGGAGTATCTGCACTCAATTAACAGTTTACCTTGAATAGATTATATAGATACTGTTTGACATGCCAAATTTCGTCCATTTATTGACTACTAGCATATAAACCAAAAGTGTTGTGAGTAAAAAACTAGTAGTAGGCTTGACATACAAACATAATTATTCTATTAGGAGTATCTGCACTCATTCGTTGTGGAAATTTTGATTTTACTAATAATGAGAAGCAATTTTAAATTTTTTTAAATTTGTTAATACATTTGCATCTATATTATTCTGATGCATCAGATTGTAAATTAAATAATCAAATCATAAGAAAATGTGATGCGATACAAATAAAAGAACTAATTAGGTGAACTAAAACCATCATAATATGGGAATTTGTAATGTATGGTGTGTTGGATTGAGTCCCACATTGTAAGTAAATGAAAGTTATTGATAGAAGAGAGTTTATAAATTAAACTTGATTAGTTATCTTAAAATATACTTACCTGGATGGAGTCATTGGATGTTCAGAAAGGTCCATAGCTTAAATTGATGACTTCCATTGCACTTGGGAGGGGTGTTAATTTAAGGACTCCTCAAGTAGGAGATCCTACATCATAATTTGTAGAAGTGGGGCATGTGTTCGCGCGGCGCCTTCTAATTTGTGGAAGATTTACATAATTATTTTAGATGTTTTATTTAATATAATTTTGCCTTAAATATATTTTAAGTTTCTATAAAAATAACTATCTTTGATTTTAGTCATTTTATCTTTTTTTGTTCTCTTTAAATCTTGACATTTTTTAAAGGATTTTTTTTTAATCTTTATCACTAGCTCTGGTTAGTATAGTTGATCCAAAAATTTTATTTTTATATAATTAAAGTAATAACATATAATTTATTTTTAATATATATTATAAATGGTGATAATTATTATTTTTAATACTGATCTTACTTTTCAATTAATTAATTTATTTTTAATTTTATAATTTTTAAAACAAATAATTTTACTATGTGCTTACAATTTAATTTTAATACATTATTTTTACATTTCATTAATTTTGACCTATGATAATTTTATTTATTTTCTTAATATATTTTACAGTGAAAAAAGTAAATTAAAATATAATATACTAAAAATAAATTATTATAGTTAGTCAAAATTAATGAATTGAAATAAAAATAACAAAAAATATATTAAAAATAAATTATAAATAATATATATATACATTTGAAAAATACAATGATAAAAGTAAATAGTAAACTAACTTGAGTTAATAGTGATAACTAAAAAACAACATTAAGAAAATGTTAGGAATTTAAAAAATATAAAAAATTTTGCCAAGACTAAAACTAAACATAATCATATTTGCATAGACTTAAAACATATTTAAACCTTTAATTTTTATATTTTTTATCAGAAATTTATGTGAGTTGGATACCGTGAGGTAGCTAATATAATTTTTATAGTCTTTGTTTATTTGTAGTTTTGTTATAACATTTTTTTATTATTTTAAATGTAAGATTTATATCATTTAAAATTTTAAAATGTTAACCATTGATTTTGTGTAGTTCTGGTGGATCAAAATTTAGTTTATTTTTTTTAAATGTATGACAAGATGTACCTTGAGATTATGCATAAAATGGTGTAACAAGATGTACCTTAAAAGCAATTACAAATATGAAATTTAACAAACCTTTTTCTAATTCTAGAGAAGTATTTGTCCCACCAATAATCCTTGAACTAAAATAGTCATCCATACAGTAAAAGAAAGGGGTAACAAAATAAAAACACTATAAGGACAATAGTTAATTAACAATCTAATACAAAATTATGAACAAACTGATAAAGAATAACAAAATTTATAACATGAGCATAGAGCAATTTTGGTCGATCTTAAATTTTCAAAAAAAAAAAAATAAAAAAAAGTTTTTTTTTCTGCAACAAAGCTAGGAATGGTTTATCAATGCATTTCAGTCTTTCCTAAACTTATGTCTCAATGTTTAAGCTTGAAGGTTTTGGTTGTCTTCTAAAAATGTCATATTCAAGTAATAGACTTGCAGATTGTTTATAGAGAGAAATAACATGTACTTCCTCAGTCTCAACTCTCTTATCCTTCTCTTTCAATTCTAATTTTATCATTTTCAAAGTTTTTGACTAAATTGAAAGTTCTCTTTCTTGTTTTATCTTTTTGAAAGCTTTTTCATTCTTTGTTTAAGCTCGAGGGAAATATTTTTAAGGATGGTCATCAAGATTTTGATCCTCCTTCCAACAGGAAACTAAATTTCTGTTATTTAACAATGCCAGCACCTAAAAAGACTTATAGTATGAAATGTTGAAATAGAAAACATTTCAATTTATTACTAGAAGGTAAAAAAAGAACCATGTAAATGATAACAACCACTGCTACTTACTAGCAAGGTAAACACTCTTGTAAGACTTGCTAGAATGATATATAAAATTTTGTAAGAATAAACATTAACTTAAGATTGGAGGGAGCCGCGCGAACGCAGGCTCCCACTACCAAAAATTATGATGTAGGCTCTCCTACTTGAGGAGACCTTAAACTGACACCCCTTCATAGTGCAATGGAGGTCATCAATCTAGGCCATGGACTTTCTTGATTATCCATTGACCCCATCCAGGTAAGTAAATATTAATGTTACTAATCAAGTTTAATTTATAAACTCTCCAATATCAACATCCTTCATTTGCTTACGATGTGGGACTAAACCGAACAACACCTTACAAATTCTCATATAATGATGGTTTGATGATGTTTTGTTATTTTTTCGTATCAATTATATTTGCTCATGATTTGATGATTTTATTCAAAATCCGATGCATTGTAGTTATGAATAAGATTAGTATACATAAAAATGTATTAAATTTTTTTAAAAAACATAAGATTAATGTACATAAAAATGTATTAAAAGTTAAAATAATACTTTTCCCTTTGAGAAATACCAAATTTTCCCAACCAAAGAGGACAACTATTCCAAATAGGGTAAAATTATGTTTTTTTTTTTTAAATTCGAATGAAAAAATGCATCTTGAGCCACAATTACAATTATTGAACTTGTATACTTGATGGATCATATAGCATTTTTAATTATTGACATTTAGTGACTAACACCAAGGCATCAAAAGCATTTTAACTATCAAATCTGACTTCTACTACTTTGCTGGCATTAAAATACTTGTGCAGCTAATTTCACAAACATGATTATGAAAATTTGGAAATATTTATGTAACTATATAAGGTCTCTCTCCGTGTGTGCGGATGAACTTATGTGCAGTTTAGATATATATGCACAAAATAAAAATAGAGAATTTTTCAAATGAAATGGGATGGAGATAGAATTTTGTTGAAATATTGGATTTCAATTTGAGATATAATAGAGAAAAGTACAAATATCCTCGTTAAACATAGTCACACAAAAAAAAAACTCGTAGCTTGTGCTACAAGTTGATATTTGGAATGTATATTTAGCTAACATCAAGGATGGTAAGCTGGGAAAAAGCAATTTAAGTTCAAACTTTAAGCCCATCAATAAAAACATATTTGTTATTAATCTTTTTATAAAGAAAAAGTCATGAATATCAACAAAAAGATTCAATATATAATATTTTTATATAAATAAAGAAATTTCTCTCAAAATTTTGTTTTAAGCCTTACTGACCCTAATGATTAGAAGTTTCTTTTTTGCCTATAGGGGAAGAGTTCGTAACCTCTATTTCAAAATAAAATATACATAAATTGTCTTACAAAGGTTGAACATATTTATTTCTTAAAATTGAATAATAGTGTAGAAATCATTGTATTTAGCAAGTTAAGGTTCTATAGTATTCCTACTAAAAAAAAAAGTTCTACAGTATTTAGTGTAAATGAAAATTTTCTTAATTAGTATTTTTTTTATAAATGAAAATATTAAACTAATAGGGCACAAAGACCCCTTATATCTCATTACAAAGAATTTTAATTTTAGTGTCGCTAAACTTGAAAAATCGGTCGCTAATGTTGGATTTCGATCGCTAAATGGCTTAGCAACAAAATTAGTGACCAATTTCTTTCCATCGCAAAAGCCCAGTAGCTAAGCAATTTAACAACCGAATTGTTTTCGGTGGGTAATTGGAGGCCGAAAATTCGATCGCTAAATTGGTCGCTATTATATTTTTTAAAAAAATCCGGTCACTAAGTTTTTATTTTCAATTATTTATATATTAAAAAATCCGGTCGCTAGTTTTGAATTTTTATTTTAAACAATTTGGTCGCTATTTTGGTGGCTAATATTTGGATTTTATTTTAAAAAATTTGTCGTTAATTTTTTTTTTAAAACTAGATGGGTGACGATCGATTGATGGTTGGGGGAGGGAGGAGGGAGTGAGGGACAAGGAAAAAGAGAGGGAGAAAGGAGAAGAGATAGAGGAAGGAGAAGGAATGAAAAGAGGAGAGGAAGGGAAGGGAGGAGAGAAAGGAATAGAAGGAGGTATGGGATGGAGAAGAAGTGGTGGAGGTGGTGGTGGAGGAGAGAAAGGAGGAGAGGAGGGTGGAGAATAGAGAGGAGAAGAGGGAGGAAGGAGGGGAAGCGACGAAGGTGGTGACGAAGTGGTGCTGGCGATGGCGGTGAAGCTGGCGGTGGTGGTGGCGGTGACAATGGTGGATGGAGGAGGAGAGGAGGGAGTGAATGAAAGGTAGAAGAGGGAAGGAGGGGAGGAGAGTTTAAATAAAAGGGAGTGGGAAAAAAAAGAAAGGGATAAAATCTTCATATTTTTGAAAATTGATTGCTAATAATTTTTTTTATTTTTTTGAAAATTTAATTTCGGTTGCTAATTCGGTCGCTAATAAATACTGTTTTTTTACTTTTTAATTTTGATCGCTAAATCGGTTGCAAAATTGTTTTTAATTTTTTGAACTTCAATCGCTAATTCAGTCGTAAAATTCAACCTTTTGTCCTTTTTTGTACCGTCACTAATATATATAATTTATTTTATTTTTTTGACGTTTTTATTTTCGATCGCTAAATCAGTCGTTAAATTGTTTTTTTTTTATTTTCTGAATTTCGATTGCTAATTAAGTCACAAAGTTTAATTCTTTTTCTTTTTGTTAATTTGGTCGCTAACCATTCATTTTGTTTTATTATTTTTGTTAAAATGTCGGTTGTTAATTTTTTTAAAAAAGTTTTCATTTTCGATCACTAATGTCATCGCTATTAAGCACGCCTTGAATCGGTCACTAAATTTCATCGCTAAAAAAATTATTTTTGCAGTATCTATTAGGATTTGGTAGTTGCTAAAGTAGTAGTTTTTGGACTTTGACGAAGTATATCAAGTTTTTCTTTCCAGCGCGCCTTGCAATACCAAATGTCATGTGTGACTTTAACAAGTATTGTTATTATTAAAAGACTAAATTGCAACATATGCATTACAGTTATGAAAATAAAAATATTGAAAAATTCATATATTATTGAAAAAGTATCTTCTTAATATTACAAATAAATACATGAAAATTATTTTACATGTGAATATGTGATATTAATTATATTGAAAATTTAGTAAAATGTTTAATTATATTTTTAATTCTTTAATATGAATTGTGTGCAGTTTTAATTTTTATCTTTTTTCAAGACAAATTAAATAAATATGGTTCTATCATTAATTTTTATTTCCCTAAAATCTTTATATCCTCGATGTTTTACTCAAAATTTTCTATCAATTAAATTTACTAAAGCATTTTAAACGTTTAACTCAAAAGTCACTCATTAAATTTCATCTAAGTTAAAAAATTTTTGAAACTTCTCATTTCTTCAAAATCTAATGTGACATCCAATAAAGCTCTTTAAATTTTATCAAAGTTTAACTACAAGTCTGAGTCCTAAAATTTAAAATTATAATGCAAATTAGGAAAATTAATTCATTTTGAACTTCAATTCACGGCTGTTATCATTATTATCTTTATATATATAACTAATATGCACCTACATAGTTTTTTTTTTTTGCCTAAAGAAAAAATAGATTTCATTACTACCAATAGCTAGTGGGAAGGCAATTATACTTGAATATAATTGTCGTTCTTGTTGGGGTTGTTAATGTTACTACCATCGTTATCGTTACTATACCATCACTACCAATATCACCAACGCCAACATCACCACACCACTAGTATTACCACCATTGTCGTTATTGCTACCATCATTTTTCCCGTCGTCACCACCACTACATCGTCACTATGACCATCATCACCACCATCACAATCAATATTCCTATCAACATGTAAACATACATTTCAACTAATTTTAACAATATGGAAAATTTTTAAAAATAAAAGTAAATTTGTTTTGAAACTAAAAAGTAAAAATAAAAATATGATTTTGATTTTAAATTTTTTAAACTTGCAACTTAAAAACATCAATGATTAAATGAGACCACCAAGGCCCCTAGGTAAGACGGCATAAAGTAGAACGAGATGATCTCGAAGTTCTAAATCCGTAATAAAAGGAGAATCTTCACCCAAATGACACTTATTTTTTAAAATTTACTATTTTTTAACTATTTTATTTTTATTTAATTATTTTAAAATATATTTTATAAAATAATAATTTAAAGTAAGGAATTTATAGATAAAAGTCAGGTATATAAATAATATAATAATAACTTTAAATATTATAATATATAAAAAGTTAGATATATTTCAAAACTAATGTTTTTCTAATAAGTAGTTAAATTTAAAATTATTCATAATATTCATTTTTGAATAATAATTAAGAGTATAAAATAAAAAAATATTATTATATATTTTATAAAGAAAAAGTAAGATATTTAAATACTATAATAATAATAATATTAAAATTTATAAAAAATAAGAAATTAACTATTATTAAATACGTATGTCTAATTTTTTTTTTATAATTTAGTTACTTAAATATGTATGTTATGACCAATAATAACTAAAAATAAAAATTTTATACACTATATAGTAGTAGTATAAAGTATTATAATATTATAAAAAGTTAAATATATTTTAAAACTAATAATTTTATAAATATGTAGCAAATATTATAGTTACAAAATATATTTTTAAATTTAAAATAATTCATAATATTTTATTTTAATTATTAATTAAGGTTATAAACTAATTAAAGCTGATATTGAAACGATGCACAACAATTTTATTATAGAATTGGAAGAGATTTATAATATTTAAAAAATTAATGACTAGAACGTCCTAATAAAATTAAATTAATATTTAATAATATTAAAAAAATTATATATGAAAGTAATGTATATTAACATAGTATAAAAGTAAAACAATAATAATTTAAGCTAAATATTTTATAGATAAAAGTTATATATATATATAGCAATAAATTTAAATATTATAAAATTATAAATATTTAAAAACTATATTTTCTAAATATATAGTTAAATTTTAAATTATTCATAAGATTTGGTTTTAATTAATAATTATGGGTGTAAAATAAGAAATAATATAATAATAATATCATACATTATAAAAAATAAAAATAAATTATTGTGTAATACGTATGTGTATTTTTTTTAAATTTAGTTAGTTAAATATATATTATGATAAATAATATTTAAAAATAGAATTTTATAGCTAAAAGTTGGAAATATAAATACTATAGCAATAACATTAAATATTATAATATTATAAAAAATTAGATATATTTTAAAATTTTCGTAAATATGTAGCTATAGTTATAGAATATGTTTTTAAATTTAAAAATATTTATAATATTTTATTTTAATTAACATTTAAGGTTATAAATATGTAACTAAAGCTACATATTAAAACGATCCACAAATGCTATAGAATTTGAAAAACTTGTGGTATTTAAAAAAATTAATGATTAAATCATAATTGATGATCCTAGTAAAATTAAATTAATATTTAATAATATTAAAAGAAATATAAAAGTAATTACACTGGCATAGTATATAAGTAAAGAAATAGTAATTTAAAATAAAAATTTATAAATAAAAGTTAGAGATATCAATATATCATAATAACTTTAAATATTATAATATTATAAAATTTTGATATACTTCAAAAACTAATGATTTTATAAATAAGTAGTTAAATATTAAATTATTCATAATATTTAATTTTAATTAATAATTAAGGGTATAAAAAAGGAATAATTTATTATATATTTTTTATATTTAAAAATCTAATGATTTTTTATAAATATGTAATTAAATTTGAAATTATTCATAATATATAATTTTTATTAATAATTAAGGGTATAAAAAAGAAATAATTTACTATATATAAAAGTAAGATATATAAATACTATAAAAATATCATTAAAAACTATAAAAAATAAGAAGTCAACTATTATAGGTATGTCTATTTTTTAAAAAATTTAATTATTAATTAAATATATATTATGACCATTAATAATTAAAAACAAGGATATTATTTGTAGAAGTTAGATATATAAATGTTGCAACCTAAATTGAGATGGGGATAATCGCGGATTTGATTTGAAAATGTTTGGAGCTGGATCCTTTCTAGAGGAGGAACTAGTTATATAGAGTCGGAACCAACTCGGACAATCCGGGAGAATGATCAGAGTCTAGGTAAGGAGTCGGTTACGCACAGGGATCACACGGTACCTTCACACGTCTATCACATGATAGTTACCCAAATTAGTTGCATGAACTAAAGAGACTCTTACATTAGGTTCTACGCTCTTTTAACAAATGAATTAAACTTACAATGGAAAATACATGCCTACTTTTTGGTTTTTTTTGGGATGAATAACTTGATAAGAGTGTGCTTCTTGCTCCTACGTACCTCCTTTTTGTCAAAGGAATCAAAGTTCATGTAGTTTTGGATAGGGGTGGGATGACATTGGGGAGATAGACTTTCTGTTAGGCGTCCATGGGAAAAGATTGAACTATCCGTTAAGTGTTCAAGGCTTACATGACTTTAAAAAGAAATGGACTATCTCTTGGGCATCCTTGAGCTAAATGACCATGAAAGAGGTTGGACTATCCATTAGGTGTCCAGGCTTTGAATGGTTCTAGTGGGAGATGGACTTTCCATTAGGCGACCAGGGTTGAATCTTTACGGAAAGATGGACTTTCCATTAGGTGTCCAAAACATAACGGGAAAAACTTGTGGATAGATGACATGATATTTTGATAATAAATGCAAGGAAATTGCTGAGATTGACTCGGTGCCAGATGCGATTGGATGCTGAGACTGACTCGGCCAACCAAACTGGTAATGACATGGTCTTTGGCTATGTAAAGTCGGGACCAGTCCGGATCCTTTCAAATAGAGAGGTGTATTTTCTGAGGTTCCATACAAAGAGGAGGATCGAGACCGACTTGGTCCATGCAAGTGCCGACTACATGATAACCTAACAGTGACCTTAGGCTGATGTTGAGAATGATAATGTAGTGCAAAGATGTGGATGATAACCTATGATATGCTAAACTATTCTATTTTGGTTTATGGGCATGTATATTTATGGAGTCTAGGGGACTAACCTGGTATCCAAGGAGTTGGTGTGGCTCTTCTTCTTTAATATACCTACAACGCTTCTTTAAAGAACCAGTAGCGGATTAATGCTCAAGGGAGTCTCTACTGATCTTTCTTTCAACCTTTCAGACTTCAAATCCCCATTTGCGACCCTCTTTCTAACTTTCACTCCATCTTTTTTCGACCTGAAATTTCTGCCCCTTTGCATTCAAATTTTCGCCTCCTTTTCGATCAAAGATTTCTTAACCTCCAAAATCCGACCCTGTGCTCTTCGTTTTGAGGCCTTTTATAGACTACGCCTGAGGTCATTAGTGCACCAGATGTGGCCACGTGTATTAGTCCCAACCATCTGATTATTCACATCTTTCACCTTGCTGATATCACGAGTCCCTAAGTTATGCTTCGAACCACGTGTCACGTCGTGGCACATTCTCATTAGATCGTGGCACGTTCTACCTTGGGCCTAGCTCTTTTGTCTCCTTCTCCTTCTCTTGGTTGCTTCAGGATCGACAACCACTTCAAGGATAGACGATCTGTGCGAGATTCTTGTCCCCTGGTGCTGACCTAGTCGGATCCATGGGTCCCGCAATGCTAGGTGTGTGGGTTTTTGTCCCCTATTGCTTAGTTGACAACATGTCCTTGTCTCCTCTTACTGACCTGGCTGGATCAAGGGGTTCCATGCTCTTGAAATGCGTGGGTCCTTGTCTCCTTCAACTAATCTAGCCGGAGATGTGTAGGTTCTTGTCCCCTCTTGATTAGTTGGTTGAATCTAGGGTCTCATTTGTTTAGTTGGACAAATTTTAGATCCCATAATAAATATAATAGTAATTTAGTTACTTATTAGTAGTGTGTTTTCTATTCGTAATTACTATTGTCATTTCACCTTCTACTTATACTTAAATCATTTTAGGAGATTGTCATGATATGCATTTATTTGTTTTGGCTATAAATGACATTTAGAAAAAAAAAATATATTTCCTATTTTGTCTTTGATAATAGGATTTTTTTTCCAATTCTTATCTACAATATTTTGTAGAAAACTTGAATTGAATAAACAAGTTATTATCATTAAAATGAAGTTGTACCTTTTTAATATTATATAAGTGATATCATCTTTATATTATTATTGTTAATTTATTTATTACTTTAATTATTTGTAGAATTGAATTTATAAACAACTATTATATTATCATCTTAAATTTAAATATAACAAATAATTTTAGAAATATAATATCTCATGTAATTTACCGATGCATTGCATGGATATACATACTAACTATATTTTAAGAGTTAAATGGTCATGTGTTAGTGCATATCCTTTTTCCCATACTTTAAATATAGGAGACATATAACAGTTAATTCAATGCAAATTAAATAACTTCTAACCTTATACATTATATTAATTATATATATTTTTAAGAACACCATATTAATTATATTATTCTCTCGTGTTAATGCAAATTTGAATAAAATATCAACGGATAGAATATAATAAAGAGTTTAACCAGAATGGTTTTAAGATTTTTATTATAAAAGTCAATCAATTTATTTTATATGTGTTGGAATATTTTTTATATGCGTCTAAAAAGACTCATGTTTTGATGATAACAAATATTATGGCTAAAAAGTGATAACTAATGGTTTTTGGGACTACTGAATATTTTAGGAGTACAAGTCATCACAATCTTATGAAAAGAGTTTGTGTTCATAAAAAGAACTTGTCTTCGAACAAGTTGATCAACAACATCCAAATGAGCTTACCGTCCAATAGAAGGACTTCTTCTAAAGAAGGATTGAGTTACCTTTTCATGTATTTGAACAAATCTTTTTTTTGTGCTTATGATATCTTGTAATTCAACCTCCAACTTCTTTAATTTGCCCCTAGTTAGGGGTCCTTGAAGACCATTCCATGTAGTTCATGCAATTTTCTTTTGTGACTCTTCTTGGTGTCCCCAATTCATATTAGTGCTAAAGAAAAAGAAAAAAAACAAAAGTGTGAAAATAAAGAGAGAGGTTGAGAAGAACGAAGGTCTAATGGTAAGTACGAAGGAAGTTAAGAGAGTCCTCCACCTAGGAAAGAACCTTTATTCTTTTTCCTACTAATATATGTTTTCATGTTTTTTCTCCTATCCCTAACTCACCTGTAGGTTTCAGTGAAATGTTAGAGAGCTTCAAGGACTTGTTCCTAAAGGACATCACTCATTGATTGCCACTAATAAGAGGAATAGAGCATCATATTGACTTCATCTTGGGAGCAACGTTGCCAAATAGGGTTGCCTATAGAGAAAATCCCGAAGAGAGCAAAGAGATTCAACAACAAGCTGGTAATCTTGTTGAAAATGGTTGGATAAAGGAGAGTGTGAGTCCATATGCAATTCCCATTATCCTTGTTCCAAAGAAGGATGACACGTGGTGTATGTATATGGATTGTAGCCCAATAAATGCAATTATGATTAAATATAGACATCATATCCCACAACTAGATGATTTACTTGATGAATTGCATGAGTCTAGTGTCTTTTCTAAAATTGATTTATGGAGTGGCTATCATCAAATTAGGGCGAGAGAAGGGGACGAATGGAAACAACCTTCAAGACCAAGTTTGGTCTATATGAATAGCTAGTCATGTCCTTTGCCTTGACCAATGCTCGTAGTAACTTCATGAGACTCATGAACCATATTTTGAGGAGTCTCATAGGAGGTACATGTGTGGTTGTCTATTTTGACAATATTCTTGTTTACTCAACATATGTGGATAGCCATATTGTGCATGTTAAAAGTGTGTTACAAGTCCTTAAAAATGAATCTTTGTATATGAATTTGGAGAAGTTCACCTTTTGCACCAATGAAGTAGTTTTCTTAGGGTTTGTGGTTGGCTCACATGTAGTCAAAGTGGATGAAGAAAAGGTGAAGGTCATCCAAAGTTTGCCAACACCAAAAACCATGAGTAATGTGAAAAGCTTTCACGGGCTAGCAAGATTTTATAGATGTTTTATAAAAGATTTTAGTACCTTTACTACTCCCTAAATAAAATTGTAAAAGAAAATGTTGGTTTTAAATAGGAAAAAGCCAAAGAGAAAGCCTTCCAAGCTTTGAAGAATAGGTTGTGAACATGTTTTCCTTTAACTATGGGGTTTCTACTTGCGTTTGTCATATGCTTCTTGTTCATAAATTTTAAACATTTGAACTTGCAAGTATTGTACATCCAAGTAAAACTTTCAGCACTGGCCACAGGTGATTTATTGTTTTTGTAACTATGTTTAACGAGGACACTCGTACTTTTCTCTATTATGTCCCAAATTGAAATGCAATATCTCAGCAAAATTCTATGTCTCCATCCTATTTAATTAAGAGAATTCTCTATTTTTATTTTGTACATACATATCTACGATGCACATAGGTTTATTCACACACATATCAAGAGAGAAACCTTATGCAATATATATATCCAAATCTTCATAATCATGTTTGTGAAATTGGCTGGCCAAATATTTTATTGTCAACAAAGTAGTAAAACTTAAGATAGATTTCATAGTTAACATTGATTGTTGGTTGGGGTCAATTTCGTATTTCTCATAGGAAAAAGCAATTTTATTTTTTAAAAAACTTTTAATATATTTTATGTATATTAATCTTATGCATAACTACATTGCATCAAATTTTAAATAAAATCATCAAATCAAGAGAAAATGTAATGTGATACAAAAATAGGTAATGCAATGAATAGTTCAAACTATCATAATATGAGAATTTGTTGGGTGTTTGGTTTAATCTTACAACAATAATAATAATAAAAACAACAATAATGATAATAACGATAATAATAATAAGAGAACAATAATGATAATAGTAATAATAATAATAAACAATAATAAAAGAATAATAATAATAAGAAGAAGAAGAAAAAGAAGAACAATAATAATAACAACAACAACAATAATGATAATAATAATAACAATAAGAAGTAGAAGAACAAGAAGAAGAACAACAACAAGAAGAACAATAAGAATAAGAACAAAAACAACAACGACAAGAATAAAAGCAACAACAACAACAAAAATAAGAACAACAAGAACAACAATAGTCTTAGCAACAATTGTGGTTTGAAGTTCTAAAAGAATTGACCTGCCTAATTTGCATTGAAATAATTTAAAATTTAGGACTCAAAATTTTAGTTAAAGCTTGGTAAAATATGAAGAAATTTATAGGATGTGACATTAGAATTTGAAGAAACGAAAAGTTTCCAAAAAGTTTAACTTCGATGAAATTTAATTAGTGACTTTTGAGTTAAATATTTAAAATTCTTTAATAAATTCAGTTGATGAAAATTTTGAGCAAAACATTGAGGATATAAAGATTTTAGGTAAATGAAACTTAATAATATAACTATATTTACTTGAATAAACATAAAGATTAAAACTACACATAATTTAAATTAAATAACTGAAAGTATAGTTAAACATTTTACTAAATATTTAATATAATTAATATAAACATAATTATTGTTTGGTAGAACTAATGCAATACATATTCATATGTAAAATAATTTTCATGCATTTATTTATAATATTAAGATAATATTTTTTCAATAATATATAAAGTTTTCAACAATTTTATTTATATAACAGTGTAATGCATGTGTTACAATCTAGTTTTTTAATAATAGCAATACTTGTTAAAGCCACAAATAACATTTGTTATATGCAAAGTGTGCTTGTTTAATATTAGAAAGGAAAAAGTTGCACAATCCATTGTATATAGTAATACTTATTAAAGTCACAAATAACATTTGGTATATGCAAGGCTTGCTTGTTTAATATTAGAAAGGAAAAAGTTGCACAATCCATTGTATACAACAATACATGTTAAAGTCATAAATAACTTTTGGTATATGCAAGACATGCATGTTTAATATTAGAAAGGAAAAATTTGCACAATCCATTGTATACTTCGTCGAAGTACAAAAGCCACTACTTTACAACCACTAAATCTCAATAAACAGACAAGGCCTTTGTACCCTAATAGTTTAATACTTTCATTCAATGAAAATTAAAAAAATATTAATTAGGAAAGTGTCATTTACATTGAATAATATATAACACAAACTTGGTAAATACACCAATTTCTACATCATTAATTATTCAATTTTAAGAAATAAATACGTTTAACCTTTTTAAGACAATTTATGTACCAACACCTGTTATATTATTTTGAAATGGAGGTCATGAACTCTTCTCACTAAAGACAAACAAAATCATTTAATCATCAAGGTCAACAAGGCCTAAAATAAATTTTTTATTTATATAAAAATGCTCTATATTGATTTTTTTTTTGGTATACATGGCTTTTTCTTTATAAAAAAATTAATAACAAATATTATTTTATTGGTGGCTTAAGTTTGCACTTGAATTGGTTAGTTTTTCTTGCTAATCATCCTTGATGTTGGTTAAATATCACCTTGTTCGTAAATTTCAAACACTTGAACTTTCATGTATTGTACATCTAAGTAGAACTTATAGCACCAGCTACAAGCAATTTATTTTTTGTAATTATGTTTAATGAGGACACTCATACTTTTCTCTATTATGTCTCAAATTGAAATCCATTATCTTAGTAAAATTATGTCTCTATCCCATTTCATTTGAAGAATTCTTCATTTTTATTTTGTGCATACATATCTAAGATAGACATAAGTTCACTCACACAACGAGAGAGACTTTACATAATTATATTTCCAAATCTTCATAATCATGTTTGTGAAATTGGTTGGTCAAGTATTTTATTTCCAATGAAATAGTAGAAGACAAATTTCAAGTTAACATTGCTTGTCGATGCCTAGGTGTTAGTCACTAGATGTCAATAACAAAAAAAAAATGCTACCTAATCCATATAGTATAGAAGTTCAACAATTATAATTGTGACTCAAGATGCATCTTTCCATTTGAATTTAAACAAAAAAAACATAATTCTGCACTATTAGGAGTACTTAAGGGAAATTTGGTATCTCTCACGGGGAAAAATAATTTTTTTAACTTCTAGTACTTTTTTAACTTCTAGTACATTTTTATTTCACTAATCTTATGCTTTTTTATAACTTTTAATACAATTTTATGTTTATTAATCTTATACATAATTGCTAAGCATCAAATTTTAAATAAAATCATCAAATCATCAAATCATGAGCAAATGTAATTTGATTAAAATAAAGAAAAGTAATGAGATGAATACTCTAAACAATCATTATATGAGAATTTGTAGAATGCTTGATTTAGTCTCACATCGGAAGCAAATGAAGGATGTTGATAAAGAAAAGTTTATAAATTAAACTTGATTAGCAGCATTAATATTTACTTACCTGGATGGGGTCAATGGATAATCAAGAAAGTCCATGGCCTAGATTGATGACCTTCATTGCACTTTGGAGGGGTGTTAGTCTAAGGTCTCCTCAAGTAGGAGAGCCTACATCATAATTTGTGGTAATGGGGGCTTGCGTTCGCGCGGCTCCCTCCAATCTTAAGTTAATGTTTATTTTAAATTTTAAATCTCTACTAGTATGAACTATTTTTTATTGCACTATTTTTTATTGTTTTTATTTCAAATCTTACAAAATTTTATATATTTTTCTAAAAGTTTTGCTAGTAAGTCTAGTAGCAGTTCTGGTGTTATCATTTACTCGATGCTTTTTACCATTTAGTAATAAATTGAAATGTTGTCTATTTCAACATTTCATGATTAGAAGTCTATTGTATCCTTGTGAAATGCATTTTTTAGGATTATTTAAGATTAGTAATTTAGGTTAAGCAACACAATTTTTTTTAAGAGTTTTCAGTCTTTTTAGTTGGTGTTGTTAAAGCTTATATAACAAAAATTTAGTTTCCACTATTGGAAGGAGGACCAAAACCTTGATGACCATTCTTAAAAATAAAATTCACTAGAAGTGTTAGCAGGGTGAATTAGAAAACCTTAAAAGAGAAACTGTCCAGCTTAAAAAAAAGGGTGAAAAAGCTTTCAAAAAGATAAAACAATAAAAAGGAGAACTTTCAATTCAATTAGAAGCTTTGAAAAAAAAAAGATAAAATTAGAATTAGAAGAGAAGGATAAGAGAGTTCAAACTATGGAAGTACATGTTATTTATCTCCACAAGCAACCTGCAAATCTATTACTTGAATATGACACACACTTAGAAGACAATCAAAACCTTCAAGCTTAAACATTGGGACATAAGAGTTGAGGAAAAACTGAAATGCATTTATAACAAAGTTTTGGGGTGAGATCATAACCATTCCTAGTTTTGTTGCAAAATCATCTTAATTTGAGAAAAAAACCTTACTTTTTAGTTCTTTTTGAAAATTCAAGATTAACCAAAATAACTCTTTCCTCATGTTATAAACTTTGTTGTTCTTTCTCAGATTGTTCATAATTTTGTAATTAGATTGCTAATTAACTATTATCCCATCTAGTGTATTTATTTTTTTATTTTTTTACCCCTTCTTTTTACTATTTGGATTGATATGTTTTAGTTCAAGGATTATTGATGAGATAAATACTTCTCAAAAATTAGAAAAGGGTTTGTTGAATTTCATATTTGTAATTATGTCTCAAGGTACATCTTGTCATTCCATTGTATGCATAATCACAATTCTATTAGAAGTAATATTGTTGGCTTTGATACTTGCAACCATTGTCTCTTAGATTAGAAATCCATACAATACATTTTCTATCTAAATAATTCTACAAATTTATGTGCTATATAAAGCAATTAGGTGCAATATTATTATATACTTTTGTCTATATTATTTATTTATGAATCAGATTCACATGTGAGATATTAGATTACATATCTTAAATTAATCTAAACTTGAAATGAAGTTTACACAATTTAAGTCAGTAGATATGCTTCATTGTAAAATGATGGGTAGCATATGAGTCTCACATTCAATACTTCTAGTGAGTTTCTATATAGTGTATGTGGTTTAATTTTACATTGTAAGTAGTCGAGAGTTGTTGATAGAAGCAATTATACTATAAAGCAAACTTTGATCAACACTTCATTCATTTTTCTAAATATAACTACTGGTTGGCCCTTATGATGAAGAAGGTGTTTTTATATAATATATACACATTGATTGTCATTAAAGTTATGTAATACAAAAACATAAAAAAATCGCTTTTAATTGTTTTAATATTTACATAACAAATTTATTTTTTATTGGGTTAAGGAAAGAGTGGCCTGAAAACAACATAGCATATTTGTCCTAATATTATTTTTTCTTTTAAAGTTCAAATATATTTAAACAAAAAAATTACAATGGCTTAACTCAACAGGCGACTAGACCAACAAAAAACCAATCATATATTATTTGGACCAACCTAGCTCGCTTTCCACGTGAGTCTGGCCAAGTAGCCCATTTTGACAACTCTAGTTAAGGAGACAATTTTATTGACACTATTTAATTGGCTTTAAGCATGTAAAAATGAGTTATATGTCATAATAAGGTTTCTAATTACTTGGTTTTATTTGAAATAACAAACATTATGTGTTGCAAAATGTATCGAGCTTTATTATGTGAACATAATAGTAAAAAGGAGAAAGTTATGAAACTTGGTAAATGGTTTTATACTTAATTAGAGTATAAGCTAGCTCAGTACCATGCATGTCCCTGTTAGAAAGCAAACATAACCTATACTTTCTTAGGTTGATAACATAACCATATTAGATTTAGAAAAAAAAAACCTTAAACAATTAACATTTTACCTTGAATAGATGATATAGATATTGTTTCACATGCCAAATTTCATCAATTTATTGTTGTGAAAGAAAAACTAGTAGCAAACTTGACAAACAAAGATTATAAGCAGAAGAATGCATAGATAGGTTGACAAACATAATTATTCTATCAGAAGCAATTAAGGTCATTGGTTGAGAGCAATTTGATCTTACTAATAAATATAAGCAATTTGATATTTTTAAATTTGTTAATACAATTATATTAATCTGATGCATTAAATTGTAAATAAAATCATCAAATCATCAGAAAATGTGATGCAATACAAATAAAAGAAAAGTAATGAGATGAATAGGTAAAACCATCATAATATGGGAATTTGGGAATTTGCAACGTATGGTGTGCCTAGTTTAGTCCCACATCAAAAGTAAATAAAAGTTATTAACAGAAGAGAGTTTATAAATTAAACTTGATTAGCTACATTAAAACATACTTACCTGGATGGGGTCAATGGATGATCAGAAAGGTCCATGGCCTAGATTGATGACCTCTATTGCACTTGGGAGGGGTGTCAATTTAAGGTCTCCTTAAATAGGAGATCCTACATCATAATTTGTGGGAGTGGGATCTGCGTTCGCGCGGTCCTTTTCAATTAGTGGAAGGTTTAAATAATTGTTTTAGATTTCTTGTTTAATTTAATTTTTATATTTTTTGTTAATTATTTTATTATTTTAAATGTTTGATTATATAATTTGATTTTTTTAAATGTAAGGATCCTTTATTTTTTAAAATGTAAAAGTTTTGGACCATTGATTTTATGTGTAGTGCTGATGTATCAAAATTTTGTTTATTTTTCTAAATATAAGCTTTTGTTTACTTATTTTTCTAGATTTAAGTTTTTGACCAACTTTGATATAGAGTTGTTGAGCATGTATGAGAGGCTAGTATCACTCTTTTGAACACTTTGTTTATGTGTAGTTTAAGGCATTTTGGTTTTTATACTAGATGGAAATGTTATGATTTCATGATTAGAGGTTTATTGTATGCAAAATTTTGTATACAAATTTTCAATCTTAAAAGTGTTTATGGTAATACTTAAATAACAAATGCAGTTTCACTTAGACGAAGGATCAAAACATTTGTGACCTCCATTTATAATTTGTTTTTTACTCAAGTGTTAGGGAAGGTCAATGGGAACAACTATTGATATGATTAATTATCTTAGTAACTAGGTGGAAATAGCTTATAAAAATATAAACTCATGCTAGCACTCTCTATGCTAATGTACCGTATTACATTTATTTGTTTTGTCAACCATTTTGTTTTGGAATGGTTAGTTAGAGATAAGATTTTACTCATCAACTTGTTATGTTATTTATGAATATATAAATTATTTATGTGAAACACACATTTAGATATAGGTAAACTATTTCTAGTATGAGTAAAAAATATACATTCAGGCCTCTATTATATAGACTAATTCCAAGACTAATTCCAAAACTTATACAAGATGAATTAATTTTGTCCATGTGGTATTTGTGGATCCAGGCTCTATTTCCCTTCATCTTATTTTTTTAGAACAATAGGATATTAATCTAAAGTTTCAAATGCAATACTTTAAACCAACAAGGATAGGTTTAGCAAAAAGAACTAGTTCTCCATAAAGTGGTAAATCAATGTTCGAATTTCAATTAAAAGATGTGTCTATATTTTTATTTAGTGTCCAACTATGTCTCAAACATGATTGTTTTTGGAAAAAAATAATACTTGAGAGAAATTGAAGAATAAAAGCACAACACTTTAACCTGCATGTTGTGTTATGATGAACCTAAGGATCCACAATCAAGACCTAACTTCAACTAAGGACCAACATTAGTAACGAAATTAGGAACCAAAAAAGAAGAAAAAGAAAATGTAAAAATGGAGGAAGAAAAAGGAATGCCTCGCCACTAATTTATAGAGAATTAGATAAAAGAAGTGAGATTCCCTACAAGCATAATGGAAACTTGATAAGAATAAGGGTTTCTTGATCAAGACAAGAGTAGAAAGGAAGCTCTATAAAAGTGCAAAACACAATTCAATTTCATTCAGAAAGTGATTAGGCTAATTATAAGAAGAGCTTGCAAGGAGACTTCATATGTCACACTAAGTCCTTCATCCTAATGGAACATCTAAAGATGCAAAGTGTGTCCAAAAAGTCTATGAGGGTCCATAAGGCACAATTCATCCTAAGAGTTTTATAAGGTCCTCCTATTTATTACAAGCTATGCAAATGCCTATACATAAGTATCCAAACTACACAAGGACAATATAAATAAAGTGGATCCTACTTTGGACACCTCATTCCCTCTAAGGAGGTCTTTTTTCATTTGTACTTCATCCTCTAGCTTCTTTAGTTTGCCCCTAGTTAGGGGTCCTTGAATGCTCTCCCTTGTAGTTCTTGCCTAGTCCCTTTGTGAGTCTTCTTGGTCTCCCCAATTCATATCAGACTCCCTTTCTTGAAAATAATTTGTCCTCAAATTCAATAATTCATATATGTATCAAAGAGAGACAAATCAGAAATATTAAAAGTGCAACTGCTACCTAATTCCTAGGACATATCTAGAACATAGGCATTGTCATTAATGCATTTCAACATTGGCAAAGTTCCAGCCCTTCATGGAAGTAGTTTGGACTTCCTCAAGGTAGGAAACCTCTCCTTTTGAAGGTGGACCTAGACAAGGTCACCTTCCGCAAACACTCTCCCATGTTTGTCCTTGTTTGTTGTCTCATCATACCTCTTACCTTGCCTCTCCGTGAACGTCTTGACTCTTTTATGCAACCTTACCTTAGATTGGGCCTTGGACAGGCCTTTACGATTTTCCTTGGACAATATAGGAAAGAAAAGGCACTAAATCCAAAGGTGACAAAGGGCTATACCCATATACTAGCTCAAAGAGTGTATGGAATGTTGTCCTGTCGACTATCTTATTATATGTGAACTCTATATGGTAGCCAAGCTTCCCAAGTCTTCAGGTTTCTTTCCACAAAGCACCTTAGTAGCTATGACAACATCCTACTCACCATTTCAGTTTAGCCATCCATCTAAGGGTGGCATGTGGTGGAGAACAACAATTTGGTACCTAACTTACCCCTAAAGGGTCTTCTAGAAATGGCTTAGAAACATTGAATCTCTATTAGATACAATGGACTTGGGAAGTCTATACAACCTCACTACTTCCTTGAAGAAATGATTGACTATGTGACAAGCATAATCACTCTTGTGGCATGGAATGAAGTGTGCTATTTTACAGAATGTGTCCACAACCACGAAAATATAATCTCTCCAACTATGAGTCTTGGGCAATCTTAGCAAAAAAATCCATAGATATGTCAATCCAAGGTGTAATAGGAATAGGGAGAAGGGTATACAAACTATTGGACAATGCTTTGGACTTAGCCATCTTATAGACCAAACATCTCTCACATATATGGTGCACGTTTCATCTCATCTTGGGCCAATAAAAATGTTTACACAAGGTCTCATGTTTTATGCATACCAAACTATCCCATTAATCCTACCTCGTGTGCCTCCTTCACCAATAGTTCTCGGATAGAGCTCTTGGGCACACACATACTTTTCCTTAAATAAGAACCCTTCATTCCTAAAGAAGCCTCCATTGGCTGAGATAGCACAATGATCACAAGCCTCACTAAAATTGGCATCAGTCACATATAAGTCCTTAAGGCTCTCAAAGCTTAACAACTTTGTTTCCAACAAGGCCAACAAAGCATGCCTTTTGGATAGGGCATCAACCACTATATTCGCCTTTCCTTGTTTGTGCTTAATGATATATGGAATTGTTCAAGGAACTCTACCCATTTGGCATGTCTTTTGTTTAACTTATGCTGACCTTTAAGTACTTAAGCGATTTATGATTGCTATGGATGATGAATTCATTGGACAACAGGCAGTGTTGCCTGTAAGGCCTAAACATGAGCATAAAGCTCTTTAACAAGTTGAATAATTAAGTTAGGCACCTTTTAGTTTCTAACTGTAATAACATAGTCTTTACACCCACATTGGATGCATCACACTCCAGCTCAAAAGATCGATGGAAATTTAGGAGTGCCTGCATGGGGGCATTGGACAACCTTTCCTTCAAAGTCTAGAAGGCCTATTCTTAGGGTTCTTCCCATATAAGCCCCACATCTTTTTTATAACTTCATTTAAAGGGGGTAGCAATGGTGCTGAAGTCCCTAAAAAAGTGTCAATAGAAGTTTGCAAACCCATAGAAAATTCGCACATCGTTCGCACACGTAGTTGTTGGCTAACTTTATGTGGCCTTCACTTTTTCTTAATCCACCTGGACCCCCTTTGAGCCCATGAAAAACCCCAGAAAAACAACTTCTTAAATGCAGGAGGTGCACTTCTCTAAGTTCACATATAAAGATTCATTTAGCAGTTTCAGAACCTACTAGACATCTTTCACGTGGTCGTCTAAACCTTTAGAATACACAAGGATTTTATCAAAATTGACAATCACACAACATCCAATAAGACTCCTCAAAACATGGTTCATGAGTCTCATGAATGCACTTGGGGCATTTGTTAGCCCAAATGGCATGATAAGCCATCCATAGAGACCAAACATGGTCTTGAAGGCTGTCTTTCGTTCATCACCTTCTCATATGCGGATTTGGTGATATCTGCTTCACAAGTCTATTTTTAAAAAGATACAAGCATCATGCAATTAGTCCAAGAAATCATCCAAACAAGGAATAAGGTGCCTATAGCTAATAGTTATAGTATTTATTGGACAATAGTCCATACACATCCTCCAAGACCCTTCCTTCTTCAAAACCAAGATCATAGGCACAACACATGGGCTTTTGCTTTCCCTAACCATTCCTTTTTCTATGAGCTTCCCACCTATTGTTGAATTTCTCAACTCTCTTCGGGGTTAGCTTTGTATGCAGCTCGATTGAGCAAGATAGCTCCCATAGTGAAATCTATATGATGTTCTATCCCCTCGATAGGTGGCAATCCTCGTGGGATGTCCTTAGGGAAGACATCTTAGAAACTTTCCAATATCTAAACTTGTAGGTAGTTCAAGGAATTGTGCAGACAAATAAAAACACATATTAGTTGGTAACAAATATAATGGTTCCTTTTGTGTCAACAAAACCTTCTTTATTATTGTTTTGCTCATTACAAGCATTTCCTTACCCTTCTCACTTTCTTTTTTCATCATGTTTTTTCTTTGGACACTGACTATCCTTTAGATGCATTGTCGCTTTGGACGCTACATCCTACTTTCTTTTTTCTCCCTCATTTTTTTCTTCTTCTTTTGTTCTTTTTTTTTCTTTTTCTCTCCTCAACTTCATTTTTAAGTGGTGTTCGTTCTCCTCTTTGGTGATAGAGACTTGGAGGTAACCTTTTGTCCTCTATGGATGAATGTGAACCTGTTGGTAACCCTATCATAGGTCACCTTGCGGTCGTATTTTCATGGCCTTCCAAGGAGGAAATGAGTTGCCTCCATGGGTACTACATCAAATAATATCTCATCTTCATACTTACCCAAGGTAAAGGCCAAGGATACCTACTTTGTAACCGCTAATTCTCCTTCATTGTTTAACCATTGTAGCTTGTATGGTTTAGGATGTGCCAAGGTAAGCAGCTTCAACTTCCCCACTAGCCTCGAACTTGCAACATTGACATTGTTGCCACCATTAATGATGATTAAACATAGCTGACCTGCAACATGACAACGTGATTAGAAAGTATTCCATCTTTACAAGTCATCATCCTTCCATACCTACGCACTCATTAGATGCCTCATCAACAAATGTCCTTCCTCATCTAGTGAGTACTCACAAGATGCTTCTAAGTTATTATTAAACAATAAATCTGTTTTGAAGCTACCACTATTCACTATTCCATCTCCTTGGATGATCATTCTCCTTTTGTTAGGACATTATAAGGCTATGTGCCCCTTACCTAGGCACTTGAAGCATTTAATGCTACTGCATCTGGACGTAGAAACTGGACTAGTTAGCTTCATTTCCTCTTTACGGCCTTGAGGTATGGACTCCCCTTCTTAGGACTTTTGTTCTTTCTTGGCCTCTCATTCTCCTTCTCCTTACCCCTCTAGTTGTTGAGACCACTAGGATAAGATTTCCTTAAGGTGAGACACCTCTTTTGTTGAGCCTCCACTCTGATTTTCTGATGCACCAAATCATCCAAAGAGGCATAGTGGTACGACTCCATTATGTCCTAAATGTCTCTTTTGAACTCATGTAAGAAATTAGCTATGGTTGCTTCGTTGGACTCTAACATATTAGCTCTAGTTAGAGCTACCTCTACATCCTTATGATATTCTTCAATGCTCTTAGACTCTTGATACATACGTTGCATCCTGTTGTATAGGTTCCTTGCGTATGAAACTGGTACAAAGTGTGTTCTCAGCTTCCTCTTAAGATCAGCCTAAGTATTTGTATCTCTCCTCTTCCCTTCTCTAATTTCTCTATAAAACTAGTGACACCAAACCAATGCATAACTTGTGAATTCATATGTGACCATCCTAACCTTCTCATAGTCAAGATAATCAAAGCATGACAACACCTGATCTACCTTCATCTTTGAATCTAGGTAGGACTCCACGTCTCCATCTCCTACAAAGTGTCCATTGGAGCTCTCTTAGGGACCTCCCTCTCATCTTTGTGAAGTGACTCAAAGTACCTCATTTTTTCATGATGAAGTTCCTCATATCTTCTCTCTTATCTTTCTTTATGAGGCTCTTCCTCATATCTCCTTCGAGGCTCCTCCTCATGTCTTTTTTCTTTGTATGGCTCCTCCTTTTGCCTTCTCTCTCTTCTTTCTCTTTGAGGCTCCTCCCTTTCCCTATTATGCCTTACACTCTTCTCACTATGGCGTGAGCTCTAAGGATCCTTGGACTTCTCCTTTGGACTCCCAATTCTGCTGCCTGTGCTCTCATGTATGGACGAGGCAAATTTCTCCTTCTTCTTGCTGAGTGCCTCCACCTTGGCATGGACGCTCGCTGTATCAACCCTGAAAACTTCTAGTCCTCCTCCCAACTTAGCCAATTGCTCTTCCAACCTAGCCATTTTCTTCATCATAAATTTGGACTTTAGAGAGTAATTGCTAATCTCATCATTTCTACTGCCAGTTATGTTACATTTGTTGTTTAACTGAAATTTCTCAAAGAAAAGTTATTAAGTTTTGAAGTTATTGGGCCCTTTTTTAATTGGCCCACTATTCAACTGAAAGTGCTTTATACTAACTAGCATGTAGCAACTACTCCCATATGTGGTTTGCATGTTTAACAGACAGACAGTACAAACTATCAAATTAGCTAGTTAACCCATCTCACAATTCACAAAGTCATTTCACTATGTATAAGATTCTATTTACATTTTACAAAGACTAGTTACAATTACTGTTAATTAATAAATAATAATGGGATATAAAAAAGACTACAAAACAAATAGTTAAGTAGGAAACATGATAATATGATGTAAACCAAAAACAAAGTCAATTGAGAAATCATTCATGTACAATAGGAATATTCTATAAAATTTAAAGTAATTAGTAGTTACTCGAGCATTGCACAACTAACGATAATTGCACATGAAAATCACAAAACCACCACTCTACATGGGACATGTGTCAAACAACTAGCCTATTAGGAGGGAAAGTATTTCCCCTTCATGGCAACCTGTAAAAACATCAACATTCAAGCTGACCTCGAAGACGGGTAACCTAGACCACAGAGTAGCGCACTTTGTAGTGCGAGTAGGTAAGGACTCATTGCAATCAATAACAGTAGCTTAAGTTGAACTTATCTCACAAGGAAGTCCAACTTGGGGGAAACTATTCTAGGTATATACTTAGGATATATTCCTAACATGCCTTCAACATGATACTTAACAACAATCTCGATATGACAACGTCTAGCCAACATGCTTCCACCATTATGTCATTTCGGTATTGACAATAGAGCACACATTGCTCTTGCTTGCACACTAATGACGTGTTGTATAGCTTCCTAACAACTTCTTCCACGAAAAACCCTTATATAAGCATGTTTCACACTCAAGTACGTGACTAATACTCTAATACTCACTTAATCTCTCCCCTCTTACTGACTTGAGCATTGGAGTCCTCATAGGGGTCACTATTGGAGTTTTTCAACCACCATAATTGCCATTGTAGATGTTGTGTCCTTGGGCATTGTTTCAATTTCCTCTTAATAATAAATTTGAAGGGAATTCATAAAATTTGAGAACTTGATTATAAAAAGAAATTAAAAAGAACATTTTAAATGAATTAAGACAAGAGAAAACAAAGATACAAAATATTTTAGTATGTTATTATTTTTTTTATATCTGATTTATTACTAAGATAGTTTATACTTTTTCAAAAGAAAAGAGAAAATGTACAAAAAAAAAGACAAAAAATTATAATTAAAATACAAATAAAGTTAAAGTACTTATTTTGTGTTTTGTGTGTGTCGACTTAACTTATTTAAAAAATAATAATTTTTGACAATATAATTTAAAAATAGAAAAATAAGGCTATAAGTGTTTAATTTAAACAAAATAGTAAAAAAAAACTATTTACATGTGAGAATTGTTGATATAATATTTTTATGTGAAATAAATTCTTTGTTAGATAAAATTAATAAAATGGTTTCTACAAGTTAGTGATGGAAAGCTAAATTTTAACAAAGATAAGATTATCATGTTAATATCTAGTTAATTGAAAAAGCAATTTGCTCAAACATTTGTTTATAACACATATTTTAAAAATCAATAATAAATGCGAGATAAAAAAAATATTTAAGGGAAAGAACAATTAATACTCATTTCATTATAAAATGACATCAAACAACTAGACATACATATTTTTGAATGATTTTTTTTTATAAAAGAACAAATAACGTTTAGTAGCTTGCTTTGTCATGCATAATTAAGAAGAGTTTAATGACCATGCATTGATAGTGTAAACCAATTTTACATCGTCGTCCAATCATGAAGAGTTCAATGGTTATGCACTAACAGTATAAAACAGTTTTATACTATTGTCCAATCATGTTATGATATTTTAAAGTACCTATTGTGAAAATCAATAAACTTACCATACATGATAAATTGTGATTAGATAACTATGTACAACTCTTATATATAGACAGTGCATAAACTATTTTCTTAATTAATAATTATATGCTGCATTGTTAAGAGTGATATCATTAAGATAGTTGATAATCATTGAGTGTGTAAATCAATTAAAATAAAATAATTATTTTGAGTTTGAGTCTGAATCTCTCTAACCATGTTAAATATTTTGAGGAAAATTTTATCACTCACAATAGTCTTATTCACTTCAAATAGAATTATCTTTCATATAAAATATTTATAATCTTTACAATTTTTTTAAAAGAATTGATAATAATAATTACTTAATAGAAGAAAAATATGAAAGCTACATTAAAATAAATAGTCTTCACAATTTTTTTAAAAGAGTTGATAATGATAATTACTTAATAGAAGAAAAAATATGAAAGCTACATTAAAATAAATTTACAATATAAAATATTTAGTAAATTATTTTATTGAAATTACCTTACATATATTGTATTCTTAACTATACTGACTTCATTATAAAAATGAAGTGGTGATAATAATTGATGAAACACAGAAAAACTAATATAATATTTTATAGGTTGAAGATTATAGAATCGCCGTCTGTGGGAATCGAACCCACGACCACGTGGTTAAAAGCCACGCGCTCTACCAGCTGAGCTAAGACGGCTAGTTGTTAAATATACTTAATAATTATATATATAATATATTTATCTAATCTGAAGTGACCTCCAAACGATTACCTTGTGCATGTCTCAGGTTCCTGCAAATTCGAATTCGAAAATCCTGGATCAACAATGGCGGAGATCTCCGATTCCCCATCGACTTCAAACCCTGTCGCAGAAAACACCCAACCTCATAGGCCAGAACTCGATCCCAAAATCACGCGAAACACAAAACCCGGCGTTAAACGCCTCAGCATCAGCGTCACAGTGCTCGTCTCATTCATCCTAGGTCCATTGCTCTCTCTCTCATACGCACGCTCTTCTCACTTTCAACTATTTTGTCTATTTATTATATATTTATTTTTGGTCTTTGCAGGTTTTCCTCTTCTGTGGAAATCCATCGAAATCTACCGCGCCCCGCTCCCATTCGATCGAATTGACTCCTTCTCATCCCAAATCGAATCGAAACCCTTGTCCTTCCCATGCAACTTTCAAGCCATATTCATCGGTTTCGATTTCAAGGTTTCACACGCCGAGCTAGGAGCGGCGATTACAGGGAAAATGTCGGACCTAAGTCACGGCAGGGATTGCGGCGGTTGCGGTGGCAACTACTCCGTCGCCGTGGCGGTGGACAGCGGTGACGTTAATGCGTTAGGTTTTGGCGGGAAGTTGTGGGGTAGTGATGAGGATGCTGATGAATTGGTAAAGAGTGTGGTGAGTGAGTATGGAGGAGGGAGTGTGTATGGCGTTGTGGTGGTGAATGGAGAAGGGGAGGTGAGGAGTGTGGTAGGGAAGTATCGGAATGCGTGGATATTGGGGCGGGTTGAGGAGGATGAGGCAGTGTTGCGTGTGGCTGAGATCTTTGTTAAGGTGTTTATTAATGGCGGCGATGAGGAGGGTTCTGTTCGCAGCGAGTTTATGCCTGTTGGTGCTGATGGGAGGATTGTTCTTTCTTTCAGTTTGCTCAATGCAGACCCTCGAGATTGGATATATGATTGGTATGAATTTTGAAATGAAATTTTCATTGTCCTTCCTCATTGATATTTGGTTTTTTCCTGTGTTATAAAGAGTTGATGTATGATTTGATTCGTCAAAGGTGTCGCTTGTGTTGCATTGGTGCTTGAATGTTTTCGTTTATAGATATTGGTTCTTTGAGGAATGAAATTATTTGCAAGTTGATGACTTAGCAAGGAAACTTGTTAACATGTTGACACTTTCGGAGATCAGTTATATAGATGTGCACTTTCATGGACCAATAAAACAACCCAATTGTAATTGTAAAATATGTACTTTCGAAAGTTGGGGCAGATAGAGAATGTACATGCTTCAACTAGTGCCAGAGTTGGTGATTTTATGGTTGGGTAAAAGCTAAGATTAATCATGCTGATGTGTTAAATATTCACTGAATCTGTTATATTATGTAGGTTCATTTTTTCCTGTCAGGTCAGGAATATTTGGCTTGTTATCTTTTGAATAGTGTCAATTTTAAGCTTTTGTGGCGGTTATTATAGGAATTTTCGTGAAATTGATGAGACTTTGTTGCGACCTGTGATTGAGGCTTTACAACCTATAGCAAATGTCACTGTTGAAAGCCAGGTGAAATCTCGCAGATGTGACAATTGCAAGACTCATTGGATACTATAGATTGAATGATTTATTGTTCCTCCTATTTGGCAGGTTTTGTACCACACACCAAAGTCTTCATTTTCTTACTGGGATGATAAACATGGCAGCCACATATTTAGAACTGAGGATCTTCCTTTCTTTGTATGTTCTATTTTGGATTTGAATTATCATTTATAATATAAAGTTTATTTTGGATACAATTACCATGTACTTAGGTCTAACTTGTAACTCTACAAACTTATATATCAATTGGATAGATGATGTAACTTTCCACCCGGAGCACATGACATATTAGCATGATGTGTAGCTTATAAAATGGTATTTTGATCATTCAGATGTTTCTTTATCTTCTAAGTTATGTTTGAGTTCTTTTTAATTTTAGATTTGATTTAAGTTATATACTTATATATGGGAAACCTGCTATGCTGTCCTTTTTATTTTCCTGATCATATTTTTCAATGTTTCTCGTATCTGGTGGTGGGATACTATAATAGTATATTTATGATATGACATGAATGTTTCTATCTGAAACAGGTGAATTCAAATGAGTGGCACTTAGATACTTCTGTTGCTGCAGGAGGAAGGTCAAAAGTATTGCAACTTGTGGTGTATATTACTTTAACTTGATCCTACATTTATTTACTTTTTGATTGCCACAAACCTGAAGATAGAATTTGTTTTATTCAATTTAGTGTTTTTAGTCTTAGTATTACATTCTCTTACTGATATACATATTCTCAAGTGTCTGATTCCAACTTGTTGATTATGTTATACTGTAAGACAGAGCTTACATTTTAAGCTTCCTTGTCTATTCTGTCAGGTATATACCATCTGCAAAGGAGTGTCCTCTTCAACTGGAGCTTCCAAATGGAGAGATCTCTAAAACTAATGGCTTTATATCTCCAGTTATTCATCTTACCTTCAAAATTTCCTTACACATTTTTTGTATTATAATCTTGTGAAGTTACCAAGTCTGTTAACATTATGAAGCACCTATTCTGGTATGTTGCAGATGTGGGGAGGTGTTGTTGTCTGGAATCCCCCAAACTGTATAAAAGACTTGGAAAGTAAGGATCCAGTTAGACATACGATTTCTCCCCAGGTTTGTCTTTTAGTCATTAGGTGGCACTCTGTTGTTGGCCATAATTGCTTCACTGTTATTTATAGTACATGAGTATTTTTGGAACTTTTTATTGCATGCATACTGATACACTTTTAGCTTTCATTTGCTTCAAAGTAATAGTTGATAGATTTTCATTCAAAGGCATTTAATTTGGAAAATCATTTTTGTCTTTTTTATAAAATAAAGAATTTAATGCCAGTTATTTATGCAGATATACTTAGTGCATGTTTGGCAATTGCTTACTTTTAGTAAATAATCATTTAAAGAATATGCTCATGAAGCTGGCAAAAAATGGCAATTATTTCTCCATATTAAGCTAATCTAGAGTCTAGTTAGACACACACTTATAGTCCCAGTATTGTAGTTTATCATTGATTCTCTTGCCATACATTGAAGCTTGTCGATTCTGAAACAGGATCTCCAGAAGCTTTTTGAAGTTCTCATGGGGCAGTTGCGGCAACTCCTTGGTCTGAAGTCGGATAATCTTTATGTTGGTGAGTCAGGAACATCCATTCTCCTAGGCAGTGAAAGAGGTTTCACAGAATGGTAAGAATAATAATCCTTTTCCTATTCTTCAGAAATTATTATCTACATGTTTTATGAAATAATATTCTTTTGTTTAACACAATAATGGAAGTGCTGGTTGTGTATTATATTTTGCAAGTTCCTGTGGTGAGCATATCATGAGGGGAAAATCTTATTCAATTGAATACTTCTGCAATTGATTATTTCCCCATTTAGAAGAGTTTATATACAGCTTATATTTGAACTTATGTTACAAGTACTAGCGAGAGTGTTTGGAAGAGCTTATGAAAATATCTTAGGACTAGTCCATAAGTTGTTTTTAGGTTATTTTTATATGTTTCCCCCAATATAGGTCATAGGAATAGCTTACGCGAGTCTTATAAAAAGACCCACCTTCAAATCTTGACAGGACCAAATTTAGAGCATGTGTGTATTTTTTTTTATTTGTTTGTTTCTTTCTCGAAATTAAATATTTTATTTTTCCTTTTTTTCATCCAAATTAATTTAAATATTAACTTCTACACAAAACAAATTATAATTATTTCTTGCTAGTAAAATTTTCTATTTTTTATATATTTTCCTCTTTTTCACTATAAAATATAATTTAATTAAATAAATTTATATTTTTATATGTTACTAGTAATTTCTTTTATACGTTATTAATATTTTTTTTATGTTTCCTTCTACAATAGTGTGTAGTGTTTGAAATTTTTACAATGATTCATTATATTTTTATACTTATATTTATTTATACAGTGAATTTTTTAAGTTTATATCATGATTTTAAGATATATACATATACATACATACATATATATATATATATATATATATATATATATATATATATATATATATATATATATATATATATATATATATATATATATATATATATTTTAATTTTAACACCTTAATTTATATTTTAGTCATGTCTTGATTATTAGATATTTTAACTTTTAAAATGATTGATAGGTGCATGATGAAATTTTTGTGTCACAATTTTTTTTTTAATTTATGATATTTAATTTTTTTTAAAAAAAACTAAAAATCGGTGAATGGTGACTAGTAGTTTTTATTTTTATTATTTTTGTTATATATATAATGTTAGTATAATAATTATTTAGTTAGTTTTTAAATTTTTAATTATGATTTATTCTTTTTTAATTTTTAAAACAAGATAATATCTTATAGATGTTTATATTATAATGCATCTAAACACTTTAAAATTATGAATGTACTTATCAACATGTATACCCAAACACAGAACTTATTGAATTTTAAGCACTTATAATATAAACTTTTATATAATAAGAACTTATTGAATAAAATCTTAATTAAGAAGTTTTTCCAAATGGACCTTATGTATTCTTTTAAGTTTCAAATTGAATGAGTTGTAAATAAAAGAAAGTACGCATAATTCTCATTTCGAGAAGAATTTTGGTACATACAGCTTTGGTGGGATACTACTACTAGCTGTAAGCAATTGACAACACCTTTGTTTTATAGAAGATAGTTTTATTGGTAATATCTTCTGTATTCTCTGCTGTTTTATGTGGAAAATATATATTTTGTACTTGAAGGAGGAAAATCCTTGTTAGGGGGAAACCTTGTAAAAAACCAGATTATTTCTATAATTTATTAGGAATTCAGTGTATTTATTTTTTGAGTCCAACACCCACCCCTATTTTATTATTCTATTGCTCTTTTTTCATTCTTATACAATACGGACTTTACATAGTCACTGTCACTCATTCACTCATTGTATCCTTTTTGGTTGGTTGTGTTTCCGTGTTTTCATTCTTCTAAAACAAGGGCTTCTTATAGTCACTTGTTCACTCTATGCACACCTTATTTGGCTATATCAATGCTTCGTATACCTTCTGACATATGACATGGCAAATGGTGTGAGACTTCTCTTCGTTTTGTCAAATTTTCTAGTTTAAAATCATCACATTGAGCACTATGCAATGTTATATGATTTTTTTTCCTTGTGTAAATATTAAATCACTAAGAAGTTATTCTTGTGGGGAATTGTGTGTAGGGAGTTGGATGTTTTGTCACGGAAGCATATATGCTTTAATCTTCTTTCGTGTGCTACAACACTTGGATCACTTTCTAGATTGGTATGTTTGTCAATTAAGTTTCTTCATCTCTGTTTCAGCTGGCTATTGTTTATTGAAATATTGTCAAACTTTCATTCCATGCAGGTACAATCATTGCCAAGGATGATTATCATGGATGAGATAGGAAAACAGGTGATTTGTTTGACAAAATGCTTCTTGACACTTTTTTGTTAGACTTATGTTGGATGATACTATTTATGATGTCCATCATATGCTATTAGCTGATAGAGTGCTGAACTGCTGGATTTGGTGCATATGTTTCTATTCATTTTGGATAAAATAGTGTTTTTTTCCTTTGTATTTATTTGCGAAGACCTGCAGTCTATGATATTTAATATCAGATTTTGGTGAGAAACACTTTAAATTATCAGCTGTCTTGATATAATTCAGTTGGTTATATATAATCACTTTTTGCCTGATGAATTGATATAAAAATATCTTCTGTCCTCATCTTTATTTTCTAAATGATGCTGTGGAATACCTTTTCTTCTGAATATTTTATGGTCTTTGAGCAGGTGAAGTTTTCTCTTGAGGCTGCAAAATTTGCTCAAAGTAATGCTTCTATTGGAATATATGACATTTCAGCTGGTACACTTTTCATAGACTTTATGTTGATTTCAAAGGCCTGTTACTGACTTTGATGAAGATTTACTGCCTGATTTCTAGGCTAAAATATGATTAATCTCCTTTCTTGTCAGTATCATCAAGGCAATCAAGATCTCTGGCAGAGGATGCTTTTTTTCATCCTTCAATTATGTCTATAAGCTATTATTCGTTTGAGCATTGTTTTGCCATCTATTCGGTTTGTCCTTGAACTCCTCTCTGCCCTATAGTTTGGCTTCTGTGTATGGATAAACTTGACCATTTGACGTGCATTATCGGGGAATGAAGATCATGCATCTGACATGATTTTTGTTTAATTTGACAAGATTTTTATCATAAAAGAAAAATGAATATTAAGATATTGGAAGAACCATGGTGCACATAAAAAGATGTCATTTATGGAAGCTTGAATTGAATGTTCTCTTAAGTCTTTTATTTGAAATTGGCCATTTTTTGTTCTTTATGTAAATCTAAATTCTTTTCTTTTTCTTTGCCTTTTTGTTGTTACTGTTCCTGTTGCTGCCTGTGAACTCGAGTTGAGAGACAATTTTAAGCTGCAATTGATTGTCATGACTATCTTCCATCCTTGCAGCCATTTTTTCTGCCAGTTACTATGCATGTCCTCCTAGCTGCTGTACGAGAATGGAAAAGGTACAAGCAAGAAAATAGGAAGTACTTAGCAGCGAATGCCAAAGCAAAAGTTTCATAATCCTCACGACCAGAGATGATTAGATGAAGCAAGTTTTCTGGTGGTTGGGGCCCTGCATGTGGTGAAGCATTTCAACCCAAGTAAAAGCCTCCTTCCTCTCTTCGCAAGACCTGCCGCATTGTGAATTTTGTTGAGAATGGCAATGTTGACACGATCCTTACCGAACATGTGATATATTGAAGCAAGGCAATGTTGGCATGACGGCTTTTGGTTGTATCATACTTATGAGTAGATTGAGGGCAAAAATGCACTTTACTATAAATTCAAGCAGTAAATTCATACTTGAGTTATTGAAAAATCTCATTACTAATTTGTGAAATGTATCGATTAAAGTATCTTCATTCTACCTGTGCACTAAAATCATATTGTGAATGAAAGCGCCGGGACTAGATTTTGTTGAATTGTGTTTATTTTTAGAAGTGTGGTTTCTCTTAATGTAATCTTTGATATTTATCTCCATTGTAATTCTTATCTTTCTCATCTCTCACTGTGAACCAGTAGAATCTTATTGGTGGAGCAAAAATAAAATATGGACAAATATGAGGAAAATCTTATTATCATCTATTGCATTTTATTTTTGTGAACTTCATATATATGAGAATACGACATCGTTCCAATGTGTGAATCTAACACAAAATTTGGAATACTAATGGACAACCTAGAAGAGGGAAGAGGTAGCAGAGAATACTAACTAAAGATGCATATTGTTTTCAATTGTCAGTGTTTGAAATGAGGAGTTTTAAATCTTCTATATTCCATTGTAGATCTAGTGAGAAAAATGTGTTTTGCCGAGGGTTTATGACAGAAGAGATTTCAACTTTCATGAGTATTTATCCAAGAGTGAGAAGGCCAGAGCTTCAAAGGAGTAGATAACAGTGTTCAACAGGGTTTGTAGTTATCGAGAATTCTCATATGCACATGTGCAATGCTATTTTGAAATCGAGGTTTTGAATTCATCCCACCATGAACAAATAAAATTATCAAATCATACTTCATAATTTTGATGTTCGCAGAATATACAATTATACGATTATACATTATGAACATATTCTTTATTTTGGAGTTTGGCTTGCCTTTGTTTTATGCCTTTTGTTCATGAATTCCAATTATTCAACATTCTAGCCAGGATGCAAAAGGCAATTCCAACAAGTAACAAGAAATGTAACTATAATTACACCAGTGCACCCACCACCATTCATTGAAAAGATGTGTTTTGTTGGAGATGAAACCTACCTCCACCGTAACATTCTCCTTCGCGTCCAAGATGATACATGAGTTTGAACTTAATTCTATCATACAAAACCAACTTATAAGGTGAGTAGGTGACCTAAGAAGATAGAAAGTAGGTGTCCGATTAGACTAATAATTGCTAGGATATACTTTGATATCATTTTAGAATATGAATTTGAACCTAACTTAATTCTATAAAACTAACTTATAAAATGAGATATGCTCCTCTATTTGTACACTCTAATTTAACCATAAGTGTGAGACTAAATCACCATCCTTGAAGCTATAATTAAGGTAGTTTTCAAAGAGGCAACAACTAAGGTAGATTAGAAGTGACCGTAGTTAAGACGATTTTCTAAAAATTATAATTATATATTTATCATTATATTAGATTGTTAATATATTGTTTGAAAAATAATGAAACAGAATGAACTATAACTTTTTAATTTTAATATTATTCTTATTTTAAATCTATTATCCTTAAATAGGCCTATGATTAGGATAAAATTTCCAAGGACAAAAATAATCATTTTATAATCTAGAAGTTTTGCTACATCAAGTGCATCCTAAACGAAGGGAGAAGAAAATTGGGGTTAAACAATGGAACGAATCATGATCCATTTTCTTCCATTATGTTCCATTCCTATTTTTACACACCAAACAATGGAACAACTTTCCTTTCCACTACCTCCCTTTATTCCACCTACTACCACCAATCCAAACATAGCCTAGTGAGAGAGTAGTGTACTTGAAGGGGGATAACTCCTGATATAGGCATTGGTAAATGGTAGCTATGCGACCTGATGGAAGTCTATCCCCGTGATATTACGCTCTAATCACTATCCATAACCATTATGCTGTCCTGTAATCAGACCTAATAGTAATTGTTCCGTAACAGGTATGGCACTGTCAGGGAGTGATTCCTAAAATTGTGAGGAGATTGACCCCTTTTGTCTATTGTCCTCCCAGCATTGTTCTCATCTTAGCTGGGACAGCATTGTTCTCATCTTAACTATGCACAAACTGCATTATAATTTCAACCTTTCTTCCATAAAAATATCCATCCTAAGTATTCTCGTACGTGGAAGAGTTCAAGTCATTATAAAATGGACCCCGGTTCAGGGACATAGCCTGCTAGCCTCAGCTAGTCATCCAGTTCAGCTAGCAACAAGTGAACTTGACTATAAGAAGGGTGATATATATCAGAAGCAGAAACTAGATGAATTCTCTTATTGATTTCGACCTAGCTAGATCCAAGACATCTCTTCTCTACACCCAGATCCTTCATGGTTGTCTGAACCTTTGCAACCTCACTCCAACTATATACTTCAGCATACATGTTAACAAGGAGACTGTAATGCCTACTGTTACTTGGCTCCAAAGTCATCAGATTCTGAACTGTAATGGTGCTATTTCACGTTTTTATGAAGCTTACACCCATTCAATAAAGCACTCCAAATAAAAGAATTAGGTTCAAGTGTCATGTTTCTGACCATCTCTAAAGCATCCTCAAGCAAACCAGCCTTGCTCAAAAGGTCAACAAGGAATCCTTAGTGTTTAACTTGAGGAGTGATACAATAATACTAGACCACGCTCATAAACCTGCGACGACCGTCTTCTATAAATCTTGAATGTGTGCAAGCGGATAGGATACTAATGAATGTAACTGTGTTTGGCTGGATTCTTTTCCTCTCCATTTCACCAAACATTCTTAGCGCTCCTTCTGCATGGCCGTGTGTTGCAAGCACCTTAATGATATAATTCCAACAAAACAGGTTTTTATTTTGCAGTTTGTAGAATACCAAAAGGGACCTATTTATGCTCCCACATTTTGCATACATATCAATCAGTGAAGACCTAATGTACACATCATGATCAAATCCATGCAGCATCAAATAAAGGTGTACCTCCTTTCCTAAGTCAAGGCTCCTAGATTGTTGGTGTTCAATTGTGGATAAAGAAAATTAGTAGAGTTAAAAAAGAAAAGCAACGTAAATAAGAGATTGTGTTTACTGTAAAAACATATCTTTTATTGAAAGTAACGGATATTTAAATACATTGAAATAACAGAATAAAAGATCATGTTTTATGAATTTAGGAACTACAACTCATAATGAAAAAAAATAAAAAAATAAAATCAGAAACTAACTTATTCATTAACTGCAATAGAATAAATTCTTCAAACTAATTAAAAAACTAATTGATTTATTCAAACTAAATTGCTGCATCCAAGAGGTACATTCTCAACACTCCTTACCTTGGAGGCTGCAAACTCCTAGCTTCTTCAAAAATTTGAACCTGTTGGGTGAAAAAAACTTCATAAACATATCAGTAGCTTGATTTTTGGTTTTACAGTAAACCAAACTTACATCACCATTTTCTTGCACTTCTCTTAAGTAAAATAACTTCACATTAAAGTGCTTGGTCTTCCTATGAAACACAAGATTATATGAGATTGAAATAGTTGCTTAATTATCAATAAAAGATTTTGTGCTTTGATCTTGCTTCAGTCCCAACTAGAATATTTCTTAACCAAATAGCTTGATTTATAGCTACTGTTGCAACTACAAACTCAGCTTCTGCAATTGACTGAGCTACAACCTCTTGCTTCTTTGTACAGCAAGAGAAGACACTTGAACCCATATTGAAACAGTTCCTTGAAGTACTCTTTATACCATCCAAGCTACCTACCTAATCACTACCAGAAAAACCAGATAATTTAATGTCTTGTAGCCTACAATACTTGACTCCATAATTGCCAGTTCCTTTGATGTATCTTACAACTCTCTTAGCTACCTTTAAGTGTAGTTCACTAGCACAATGCATGAATCTTGACAGCAAGCTAACTGGGAATAAGACGTCAGACCTTGCAGATGTAATGTACATTAGACATCCAATCAAGCTTTTGAAATGAGCTTCATCAACTTTATCAGCTCCATCCTCCTTGATGAACTTCTCCTTTTGATTCATAGGAGTGTTCATAACTTTGCATTCATCAAATTGAAATTTTTTAAGGATCTTCTTTGCATATTTTTTCTGACAAACAAAAATCTCATTCTTCTTTTGAGTGATCTCCATGCCCAAAAAATATGTCATAAGACCAAGATCAGTCATTTCAAAGACATCATTTCTTTCTTAAGCTTTTCAATTAATGCTAGGTTGCTTTTTGTCATCAAAAGATCATCAACATATAAAGGAATGATTAAAATATCAGGACCAACACACTTGACATAAAGTGTAGCTTTAGATAGGCTCTTCTAAAAACCCAAGTGTAGCAAATGATCATTAATTTTGTTGTACCACACTCTTGGGGCTTGTTTTAAGCCATATAAAGCTTTTTTTAGCAAGTAAACTTTGTTTTCTTGGCCATTGATCCCAAAACCTTCTAGTTACTCAACATAAATCTCCTCCTATAGAAAACCATTAAGGAAGGTTGACTTGACATCCATATGGAACACTTGTCACCCCTTTTGTGCTATAATGGTAAGTAGTAGCCTGATTGTATTGTATCTTTCTACTTGAGGAAAAGTATCTGAATAGTCAATTCCAAATATTTGAGAATAGTCCTTCACAACAAGCCTTGCTCGACCAACTCAGATAAGAATTTGGTCTTTAATTTAGTGAGCAATAGGATAAGACTTTTAGTTTGTTACATTAATATAATATAATTGGTTGTATATAAGCACTTTGCTCGATCATCACTTTACCTAATAATTTGATATAAAATATTTTGTCCTAGATTATTTTCTAAAAAAATGGTTTGGAATATCGTTTTGCATTATTTTATAGTTTTCGAACAAGTGAAGTTCTCTCTTAAAATTGATAAATTTACTTAAACTAATGTGTTTATTAAAATATAGAATGCTTGAGTTAGTACACTTTTCATAAACTTAATGTTTCTTTTAGAAGCTTTTTAGTGTCTTTGGTGAGAATTTGTAGCTTAATATCTATTATTAAAATATGATTAATCTTTTTCTTTTGTCAATATCATTAAGACAATCAAGATCTCTAGCAAATGATGCCTTTTTTCACCCTTTAATTATGTCCTTTATCTCTCTATCCTAAGTACTAAAAATTAGTAACCTAGCTTTTGTGGATAACTTGACCTTTGGATGATTACTCTATATTGATGGTTATCTTTACCTTTTGGTATGCATGGTTAGGGAGTGTAGATTAGTATCTAGCTTCCAAGAGAAATAGGCTTAAGCCCAAATGGTTTGATGGACTATGTGATTTCTTGATGGTACAAAAAGTGTGTGAGTCGTATGTAGTAACGTGAATTATGAAAATTTGTTAATTTGTTATTGTAGTATTGCTTTTTTTGTTATTACTTAGCTTGTTATAGTAAAGGTAGCATAAATTATATAAAGGGGACTTGGTTGAAGGGAATAAGGAGAATGATAGATTTTTCTATCAATTTTCATTTGGAGGAGGCCTTCCCTAAAAGCAAGGCTACTATTATTTCTTTTCTTCTATTTCTTGTTTTATCACTATGTTTTTTCTATTTATTTATTTATTCTTGTAATGATGGAAAACAATTAAATATTTCTATAAAAACCTTAGCATTCAAAAAATCCATTACACAAATCTAAATTGATAAGTGAAATAGGAATAAATTATTTTCATGTTTTTCATTATGAGCATGACATTACAACATTTTGTGTATATCTCTACATTTAATTAAATACCTAGATTTTTCATTAATGTAAACAAATGAAGGAAAGTTACTAGTATTAAGGAGTCATATTTATGCAAAAACAAAAATACTCTAGAGGTTACAATTATAATTTATAACTATGAACTCTAACACAATAGACAAGTAATTACAAACAAAATGTTAAAGCAAAATAATATAAAATAGAATATAAAGCTTATTTTATCATGAAAATTTTCATCTAATCAAATTACTACAAAATGTAAACTTCATATGTACATCAATTTCTACAACATTGTTCTACTTTAATAAGAAAGTATATTGTATTATCACATGACAATTCCCTTATAAACACTAGTGATGTTATTTTGGAAGAAATATTTTGAACTCTTCAACTTTGAGCAGAAAAAAAACTATCAAATGACCTTTAATAAAATTTTTATCTTTGTAGAATATACATTATGAACATGTAACTTTGTAGTTGTACTTACCTTGGTCATATACCTTTTGTTCATGAATTTCAATGATTCAACACTTACACTTGTATGCACATGAAAGTATAAAGTTTGGGGACTACTATAAGTGATAAGGAATGTAACTACATTTAACTAGAAACTCATACTTTCCCCTTTCCAATGTGACCTAAGTTGAATATTAATATGACATAAAAAATAAAAGCTCAATCCTAGATGAGAAGCATTCTCTACTCCTATTCCATGTTTAAATTTAAGTTGCACCAACACTTATTAAAAGGATATGTTGATATATATATATATATGCGAAAAAAGGAAGGGTGCAAGGTGAACCAATCTTTTTTACCCTAAAGTCTACCTATACTAATGGGTATTACACATTGGGAGAACCAATCTTTTTTAATCACTATCAATTTGTTTGTATCTATATGATTATATTCATTACTACATCAGATTGTACATAAAATCATCAAATAATGACTATATAGTGCAATAAAAAGAAAAGAAGAGAAAAGTAAAAAAGATTAAGAGTTCAAATTTTATAGTAGTAAGATGATAAAGAATTTGAAAAATAGTGTGTGGTTGAGTCCCACATTATTAGTAGTTGAAGGTTATTGATGGAAGTAAGTGTATAAAACAAACTTGATTGGCAACTTTAAAAATTACATACCTGGACGGGGTCAATGGGTGAACAAGAAGGCCTATAACCTAGATTAATGACCTTCATTGCACTTAGGAGGGGTGTTAGTCTAAGGACTCCCCAAGAAGGAGAGCCTACGTCATAATTTGTGGTAGGTGGGAGTTTGCATTTGCGCAACTCTCTCCAAAATCAAACTAAATTTTTATTTTTATATTTAGTTAGTGGCACAACCTACTATAAACTGCCAAGAACAATAACAAAATCTCGGTCAATATATTGGGACTCCAAACTATGTTTCATTCAAAGATAAAAAAAGATTATGTACAAACTTTATAAGTATACCAATTTCTTCATGATTGTTCAATTTTAACAAACAAATATATCAAATCTTTATAAGAAAATTCATATAAGAACATGTGTGATATTATTGCAATAAAGGTTTTTAAACTATTTCCACTATAAGTAAACAAAAATATCAAATCAACCTTTGTAAATGTATATTTGCATAATATACATTGTGGAAATGTCTTCCTTTAACTTTGTGGTTTTTCTTGTCTTTGTTGTACACCTTTTATTCATAAATTTCAAAGATTCAATACTTTAACCTACATGCAAGTCAAAGTAGAAATTTCGATGACTCCTAGAAGAGAAAAGAAATGTAATTATGTTTGACCATATGTGTAGTATTCTCTGTTCTTACTTTGTGTATAAATTTTAATTGCACTAACATCATTCATTTAAAGGATATATGTTGTTATATATGTATACATGCACGCATGTGTTATATAGAGAGAAAAAGGTGGTAGGGTTAAGTAGATGAAACTTACATCATATTTTTTTTACAATAGTATATATCATTGCACACTAATTATTATGTTATCGAGAAAATGGTTGTGATATTTTTTGTCAATTAAACAATTGAACTATGGCATATTTCAGAGTTAGTTGAAATTCCATTACTTCCATGGTTTTGACCACCAAATGTCTATTGTTCCTTCGAATATCAAGTTGTAATTGTGACTCAAGATACATCTTTTCATTTGATTTTATAAAAAAAAAAAAAAAAAACTCAGGGAGGAGTAACTATATTCATTAGTTTATTAGGGGCAATTTGGTATTGCACAGAGAGAAATGATTCTAGTATTTTTTGTTAAAAATCACTACTAATAAATTTGTATTTATATTGTTATAAGTAATGTGTGGTTGAGTCCCATATTGTAAGTCATTGAAGGTTCTTCATAGAAGCAAGTGTATAAAGCAAACCTAACTGGCATATATGAAAGTTACTTACTTGAATGAGATCCCTTGGTGATCAAGAAAGCTTATAACCTAGATTGATGACCTTTATTGCACTTTGGAGGAGTGCCAGACTAAGGTCTCCTCAAGAAGGAGAGCCTACGTCATAATTTCTAGTAGTGGGAGCTTGTGTTCGCACAACTCCTTATGAATCAAACAAATTTTTATTTTTAAGTTTAGTTTAAAATGATACCTTACAATCAAACAAAAAATTATTTTTATATTTAGTCTTTTTGTATTAAACCAAATTTTGTACTATATTTAGTTAAAAACTAGATATGGACCTGCACATTACAGAAGTTAAAAACTATATACCAACTACATTATTTTTTTGAAGATTATGAAATTATATAGATAAATATTATCTTGTAAATATTATATTGAAATTTGTAAAAATTCATGTAATAAAATTTCAATTAAAAATATTAGTTTGTGTTCGAGAAAAATAGTAACACATTCTTGAAAACTAAATTAGGTCACCATTATAGGTGCATACTAGTTTTGTCGATAACTAATATATGTTAGAAAGATCTCCCCTCCCAACAACAAATTTGTATTTGAAAGAGGAATAATTATATATCAATGTTAAATTTGTTGTTGCAATATATAAATTAATGAGAAATAAATTATGCTTCCATTCATTGATATACAAAACTAATTACATATCCAATGATCACTTGATACTGCAAAACAAATAGCAAACTTAATATTTTTATTATCTGCATGCATCAAAACTAATAGAAAACATAATGTTTTTATATAGTAAAATTATAAGAAATTCAATTATTTTCAACTTCAAAACTAATAGAAAACACTAAATTTTTATACAGTGAAATCAATAGTGCATTCAACATTTCAATGGACCAAAGTCAATGCTATATTTTAGCATATTAGTGCAATAGAAACCAATAACAAATTTTTCATTTTAATGTAGAAAGTTTCATAGAATTTCTACATTTCAATGTGGAAAAATCATTAATTATAGCATTAGTAATAAGAAGAACCATTAATATTTCCAAATGTATAAAAATAAATAAATAAATAGATTCATCACTATCAAAGCTATGGTTTTCAAAAATAAATCTAGTATTAAATATAATGGAAACCAATCATTATAGAAGTATATTATAAGCATAGTTTTACATATTTTCTTTTTCCTAGTAAAAGATTTTAAACAAAAATAATAATTTAGGTTTAGGCAACATGAGTATTTGCTAGGTTTGAAAATTGTTGCAAGATATGAAAGCATTTGTGTTGGATCTCAAAACTTCATAAGACATTTTTACCTCTTCCTTCCATTCTTTTGTTTGGATCAAAAAGTATTAATTCAACTCCAAATGTTGTCATGGTCATCTTTCTTTCCAAGCTTGTGTAAGAAGGCATGGTCAGAACCAGCTTATAACCCTTCATGGCAGTTGTAAATGCCATGAAATTAGTATCAGTATTGCTTGAGATGGGTTCCATTAGAGTTCTCTTCAACATTAATTAATGTAATTATGTTAATCTAAATGTGAATAATTGAACGAAATAGCTACCATAATCAAATCTACCAACCTTTGTAGGGTATATCTATGATCATTGAAAGTGTTGTTATGTTAAAAAAAATGATGGTAGTTTTGTAGGAATTTGACTTTTGATTATAATTAAGAATATATGAAACTTGATGCTAGCAAACAAAATGATAGCCAAATAGGATTTGAAATGAGTTAACCTACCATTGATGCTCATATTATTTGTAGTATCTATTGCTTGACAACAACATATGTTCCATGTCTTTTACTTTGTTATGATAAATGAGTTGAAAAATAAATTGTTCTATATTAGATAAGCGCATGCACAAACATAGACATACACATACATAAATACATACATTATATATACTCTAATAAAAATATGGTAAAAAAATAAAAATAAAATTAGAAATGTTTGTTACCATACATAAACTAATTTTCATAATGTATTAGATCATAATTATAAGATCCAAAAAAATTAGGGGTGGGAAAGTGAAAGGAAAGAGAAGTATTTTGAAAAAAAAAAACAAAAAACAGTTGAAGTATGAAATTAAAAAAATGAGGTATAAATAACAACTCTTTTTTTTTCTTTCTCTAAGTGTATACCCACATTTTCATATATGTGGCAAAACCAAGCTACGTTGAAGCTTTATTGGCATTGCATAGCCCAAAGAATATTATCTTATTTTCCCCTTGAATAATACATTTGCTCTTTGTAGGTGTTATGTCTAAAAGGGAATGAAACTTTTGAGAAGGAGGTGAATGACAATATAAATTGTGAATTAAAATTTTCTTTTATGGCACCACATAGAAAGGTTAAGTACAATGCAATATATATTGAGTTACATAGTTGATCACTTATTACTAATAACTAAAAATGCTATAGTAGTATGAAAAAAATGTTATAATAATATATTGTAATCATAGACAAAAAATAAGGAAAAAATCATAGGGTGTGAGAAAATTGATAGAAAGCTCATACAATTTGAACCCTTAATTGGACACTAGAAACCAAGTGACAAGAATATAGATTAGAAGCCATAGGAATAGTTCATCATCCTAGGAATTGGCCATTTTAGTTAATAAGTTTAATGAGTGATTCATTAATTTGTTATCCACTTAAACTTCAACCTTCTAGAAAGTTATACTCCACAAGAATAATTTAAGGTCCTATCTTGTGCTAAGGAAAAAAATTGTATGATTGAGCTTAGACAAATTAAATAAGGAACCCATCATATGGATCAATTATAAAAATTCAGTTAAAGATAAGTAGGTATTTCAAAACTTAACCACTTAATCGTTAAATTTAAGTATGATAAAATATACAAAGAATTGAAAGAAACCACTTAAATGTACTTGAGCTTGTATTTCGATTGAGCCCAAATGAAATCTTTCATTCTACTGTCTACTAAAATCTCATTGTGAAAGAAAGCAATGTCATGTATGTTTGGATACACAATGGAGTCATTAAAATCGCAAAAAATAAAAACATCAAAATTTGAAGCAACATCTTGCTTCACTATTTTTATAACTTTTCTTTAACTCACTACAAAATCAAAACACACAAACCATTTATCAAATTTTGCTGAATTTTTGTTATTGCAGGTGATTTCCTAATGCAATTTTTGATATTTACATCCATTGTAATTCTTATTTTTCTTAACTAGTAGAACCAGTGATGGAGTACAAATATAATATGGGTAAATATGAGGAAAATTTTAGGGCTTGTTTGATTCACTTTGCATTTTAGTTTTAAAATCTATTTTCGAAAGTAGTTTTTATACTGCTAATTAGTTAATTTTTTACCTAAAATCTATCCAAATTTTAAAAAAATATTTTAAGGACAAGTGTTTTAAAATCTATTAACTCATTGGCTATTTTTGTCTTTTTATTTTACTTATTTATTTCTATAATGATGGAAAGTAATTTTAATTTTTTTACAAAATCTTGACATGCAAAAAATTTATCACACTAGTCTAATCAGAATGGATAAGTGAAACAAGAGTAAATTATTATCATATTAAATTTTTATATGATCACATCATTACAAAATTGTGTGCATTAATTAAAGACCTACATTCTTCTATTGATGTAACCAAATGAAGAAAAGTTACTACTAATACAATCCAGATTCCAGAACTTAGGATCTTAATTACACTTGATTGGAATCGCTCTCATGGGTCGTCTTAACTCAACTTGGATTCTCCACTCTTCACAATTGCCATAACTATGCAAAAAATTAGGAATAGAATTTTAGAGATTATCAAAGTATTGTAATTCCCTGAATTAGGAAGATAAGATAATGGGAAGTAGAAAATAGAAAATGAATAGAGTTTAGAAATGACTCGTCACTAAATTTTAGGAAAAATCAGATAAAATAATCAAGATTTGCCACAAGCCTCATGAAGAACTTGATGAGAATTAAGCGTTCTAATCCAAGAACAAGCGAGAGTCACTCTCAATTTCTAAACAGCAAATATCATTCAAATTAAACCAAAGTTGTTATAAGTTGCCTAAACTCAACTATTTATATAAGAAAAAGGGGTACAACCTATTCGAACTAGCCTAACTAAGCCTTGGGTCACGAATCGTAGGCGAACTCTCGCAAACCTTCCAACAAAGGCATTCCTATTGATTGTGCGTCCAAAGGTAAGAAGCTTTAGCAGATATGTCCAATGGCTTCCAAGCTTCATCAGGGCCTAGAGTTGTCCCGAGGAGTCTTCTTCCAAAGGCAACTAACCCAAAAAGTGCATTCCTTGAAAGAGATCTTCCATCGTCCAAAGACTGCCAACGTCCATAAAACTCATCATCCAAACAAGTCGTCCAAAGGCTTCACAGGACCCTTAGAAGGCTTCATACGTCAACTAAGCTCATTGTCCAAACCAACCTTCTCTAGACATTGAGTTCATCCAAAGGCACTATATGCATCCATAAGGTACCATGCGTCCAAAGAATTTTACGAGATCTTCCTACTTATTACAAGCGTAAACTACACGAGGACATTTTGAAAACATAAACAAAGATAGTCCTACTTTAGACACCCCTTGCCCTCTAAAAAGGTCTGTGCTCTTTTGTACGTCAACCTCCAACTTCTTCAATCTACCCCTGGTTAGGGATCATTGAAGGTCATTTCTTGTAGTTCGCGCAATGTTCTTATGTGACTCTTCCTAGTCTCCCTGATTTGTATCAACTACTATTAGAAAGTCATTAATTTGTACAAAATGAAAAATGATAATAATGTATATAAACTTCAAAGAAATAGAAAAATATCCATTAGTTACAATTATAATTTATAACAATGAATGAATAAACTTTAGAGAAAATGTATGAATCTTAGCATAAAAGAAAGGGACATGATCAAACATATTAAGTGAATTAGAACAGAAATAGGTGAAAGAAAGATAAAAAAAAACTAACATATGAACTTGAAGAGGAAGACAAGTGGTAAAGAAGACTAGCTTAGGACGCATTATTTTTCAATCATTATATAAAGTTTGAAACAAAGAATTTTAAATCTTCTATAATCGATCATAGTTTGAGTGAGCAAAAAGTTTTATTTTTCAAAGGATTAAAATGGTTTGAGACAAAAGGGGTTTCAACTTTCACGAGTTTCAATTTGATAGTGAAAAATCTAATAAGGTCTATACTAGTATTATATAGTATTGATATTTAAAAGGAAAGTGTTGCATGACCTATTATAAACTGCCTAGCTCCTAAAGTTTTCACGGCTACAAAATCTTAATAAACATAATAGAATATTATACCCCTATTTTTTCTTAATTATGTTTGATTGCTTTGTTTGACAAAAAGTGAATTCATATATAATATGCATTGTTGTAGGTATAGTTTAGTATGTGATAAAAGTGCAACTCATTCCATGGACCCCTTAATAGTTAAGGGATCCCATGTTTGATTCATATCTCGATCAAAAATTTATTTCTTACTAAAAATGTGTCTTTTATATCATTCAACAAATGATTTTTAGTATGATGTACATTATCATGATTTGTATACAAGAAGAATTAATTCTAAATTAACAATTCAAGTTAAAAAATTATGAAACATAAGCTTTTGGAATTGGATAAATAATATGAAAATTTTTAGTATGAATTAAGGATTTATGAAGAAAGCTATAGAAAGTTTATTTCTAATCGTAAGTAAATCTTCCATTTTATTTATATTAGAGATTAATGGTCGTTGTGCCATGTTAGTTTCATTCAATGAAGAAAAAATGAAAATTGGTATAGATTATGGAAAACTTTCATTTAGTCTGAATACAAAAGAATGTAAACTTCATAAGTAGACTAATTTCCACATCTTTGTTCAATTTTACCATTTTCTTTTTGTTTGTGAATTTAAAAGATTCAACACTTTAATTTGAATGCAAATGAAAGTATAACTTTTGATTACTCCTACAAATGTTGAGAAACATGATTATGTTTAACCAAGAAACGCATACTTTTTCCCTTAATGTAACGAAAGTTGAATACCAATGTATAAATAAAAGTTCAATCACCATATGAGTAGCATTTTCATTGTTATTCCATGTATGAATTTAAATTGCATCAGCATCATTCACTAAAAGGATATATGTTGTTTAATATGTTAGTGTGTGTTTTTGTGTGTATAGCAAGAAACAAGAAAAAGGAAGATGGAACTTAAATTAGATTACTATAAAATAATAGTATGTATTATTGGCATAATAATTTTTTTACACCAAAAACACATTTGAGATATTTTATCTTCAATTAAATAATTAAACTGAAGTAGATCTTAGAGTTAGTCATATATGTATTCCTATCTTGATATTGATTACCATAATACCTATTATTCCCTATAAACTTCAATTAAAAAAAATAATTTCCAATTCATCAAATAGTAAAGTTCAACTTTGTAATTGTAACTATGCAAAGAAAAACATAATTTCATGAGTAATTGAGTTCACTACTTGGTTGGGATAATTTGGTATTGCACATAGGGAAAAGTAATTCTTTTTTTAATCACTTTTAATATGTTTGTATCTTTATGATTATGATTATATCCGTTGTGCATGAGATTGTGGCTAGCTCATGGATAAGTGGTGCAATACAAAGAATAGAAGAGAAAAGTAATGAGATTGAGAGTTCAAATTTTATAGTAGTAGAATGACAACATGAGGAATTTGTAAAATAATGTGTATGGTTGAGTCCCACATTGTAAAAAGCTGAATGTTATTGATAGAAGAAAATGTATAAATTAAACTTGATTAGTAACATTAAACTTACTTACCTGGACGAGGTCAGTGGGTGATCAAGGAGGCCCATGGCCTAGATTGATGACCTCCATTGCATTACGGAGGGGTGTCAGTCTAAGGTCTTCTAAAAAAAAGGAGAGCCTACGTCATAATTTGTGGTAGTTGGAGCTTGCGTTCGCGCAACTCCTTAATCAAATCAAAATTTCATTTTTAATTATTTTTATTTTTAATTTCTTTTTATTTTTAATTATATAGAATCTTGTCATCAAGTATATCACGAAAAAGTAATTGGAGTTTGGGGGCATTGATAATTTTGTCTATTCAATTTTCTCTATGTCATGAAGATTTGTTTACGTGATGGTGATATATAGTTTGTTGTTAAGATCAAAACTATTTTGTCCATTCTAGTTTGTATAATGGTGATTTGCGAGTAAAGGGCGATCAGTGCCTTTTATTTATATTTGTTAATAACTATGAGTCTATAATGGAAACTTATCCTAATGAAGTTATTGTCCTAACTAGTACCGCAATGACTAGGCCATCTTGTCATGCTTATCACATCACTTTGTAATAGGTATGGCATGGCTAGGGAGTAATCCAGATGATGAGCCTGCCATTTTTATGTTATAGTCTCCAATTATAATTAAGGAAGATATCTTGAACAAAACTTAGTATAGTTAATTCCTAGAAGATCATCCTACCTAAGGATGAGTCTAGATCAAATAGAAATTAATTAGATGTTTCTAAAAAAATATTTGCATGGAAATATCATCACACATAAGTTGGATGATAATGGTTAAGTGAAATGAAAACATGTTCAATTTTCATATGATTTCAATAAAAATGTACCTATCTTTTGTATAAATATTAATAAACTATGAAAGGTTCTTATTTATGAAAAATATAAACTTTACATAAAATATTATGAGAAAATTTAACGATGATTTTTGAGTCAAATACATTTGACAACTGATAGTGTTTCTAACTAAAGTAATTCAAATTTTGTTTAGATTCTCAATGCAACCTCTAGCTGATGATATAATAGGGATATTTCTTACCAATTTTTTTATTTGGACATCGTTGTTTAATTTTAACAAACAAGTACATTGAATCTTATAAGATAATCACAAATAAATATATGTGATGTTATTTTGGGATAAACAAAACCATCAAATCAACTTTTATAACTTTATGTTTACATAATATACATTGTGAGCATGTCTTTCTTTAACTTTTAGGTCATGCTTTCTGATTATGGATTTCAAAGATTCAACAAATTTAACTTGCATGCAAATCATCAATGTAGAAATTTCTGTGACTACTACAAGTGATAAGAAATGTAACTATATTTAACGAGAAAACCAATACATTTTCCCTAATGTGATTTAATTTGAATATCAGTATCACATAATATATATGCTACTATATATCTTTTGCGTGCACATGTGTGTATAGAGAAAAATGATAGGGAAATAGAGATGAAACTTACACCAGATCACTATAAAATAGCACTTGCATTGTTGGCACAATAATTGTTTTAACATTAAGATCACATTTGTGATATTTTTCATTGTCGGTTAAAAGATTGAACTAAGACAGATTTTAGAGTTTGTAGAATCTACATTCCAATCATAGTGTTGATCATTATAAGGTCTATTGTCCCATCCAATAAAAAGTTATCTCATCCATTAAGTATTAAGTATGGAAGTTCAAGTTTATAATTATGACTCAAGATGCATTTTTCCATTTGATTTTATGCAAAAAAAATAATCTGTGAGGAGTAGTCGTTCATCTCTTCATTAAGGCAATTTGGTATTGCACATAAGGAGAAGCAATTCTAACTTTTTTTATCATCACTAAATGCATCACTATGCTAGATTGTAAATAAAATCATCAAATGATATGGATTTGTAGTGCAATAAAAAAAACAAAAAAAATAGCAAGTTTGAGTTTAATTTTTATAATAGTAGGATGAATATATGAAAAATTTGTAGTGTGCCTAGTTGAGTCCCATATCTTAAGTAAATGAAGTTATTTAATAGAGGAAAGCTTATAAAGTAAACTTGGTTAGTGACATTAAAACATACTTACCTGGACGAGGTTAATGGATGATCTAGAAGGCCCATGGCCTAGATAGATGACCTCTATTGCACTTAGGAGGGGTATCAGTCTAAGGTCTCCTCAAGTAGGAGAGCCTATGTCATAATTTGTGGTAATGGGCATGCATTCGTGCCTCTTCACATTTTAATAAAATTTTGTTTATTAGTTAATGTATTTGCTAGAGAACTTTGTATTATGTGTGATTCTAATTTCGACCTGGCCTTAGCCATTTTGATTTTTAAATAATTGTTAAAAGGACTTCATGTGAATAACATTCTTTAAAATTTGGTCAATAATTAAATCAAATGATATTGTGAACTTATGGTCTTTAATCAAGTCCAATGATATTATGCAATCCATATGGCAAACATCATATTAGAATTTGATCTTTAATTTATCAACTCATAAGATAATACTTAGTTTGTTGCATTAATACAATACAATTAGTTGTATATAACTTTGCCAATAATTTGATATAAAATATTATGTCATTATCTTTTAGTTTCTAAAAGATGGTTTAGAATGTTGTTTTTCAATATTTTATGGTGTTTGATTCGGTAAAGTCTTACTGAGACTACAAAATTTGCTCAAAGGAATGCGTTTATTGAAATATATGATGCTTCAACTTATACACTTTTGATAAACTTTATATTGATTTTACAAGCTCGTTAGTGACTTTAGTGAGGATTTGTAGCTTGAGATCTACTGTTAAAATATGATTAATTTATTTTCTTGTTAGTTTAATCAAGGAAATTAAGATTTCTAGTAGAGGATGCCTTTTTCCATCCTTCAATTATGTCCATAAGATATTTTTTTGTTTGAACATTGTTTTTCTATAAATGCTATTTTTCCTTTAACTTTTCTCTTTGCCCTTAGTAATAAAAATTTATATTTTGACTTTTGTGGATGGATAAACTTGAACTTTGAATGATTATTTCATATCGATGCTCACTTTTACCTTTTTTCATGCATAATTAGGGAGTGCAAAATATGTATCTACCCTCTACAACAATATAATTCTTATTTAATTTGACAACATTTTTATCATAAAAGACAAATGAACTTTAATGTATTAGAATAACTGCTTTGTCTATAAAATATGTCACTTTTTAGAAGCTTGAATTGAATGTTATCTTCAGATTTTGATTTCAAATTGCCTTCTTTTTCTTTATGTAAATTTAACTTTTTGTTTCTTTGCTAACATCATAGTTTTTATTGTTCTTGTTCCTATTGCTTATGAAAATGAAATTAGTGAGAAGTTCATGGCACTTGAATTGAATTGTTCCACATAATCTTTTTCACTAACAAGATTGGTGTTCCCCCAGGGAAACACTAGGTCTCAAAAATTATTTCTCCAAGAGTTCCTCTAATTGCTTCTTAAGCTTGGCTAACTCTAAGGGTGATATTCTATAAGGTGCTATAGATATGGGTCTTGTCCTTGGGATTAAGTCTATAAAGAACTCAGTCTCCCTCTTAGGTGGTAAACTACTCACATCCTTGGGAAATACTTCAGGAAACTCTCTTACTATTGGCACATCATCCACTGCCACACTTTCTCAACCTTTAAAGAAGACAACATCATGAACGCTTAGGAGTTCTCTTTCAAAAACACCTTAGCTTGGTTGGTAGTCATGAATATTTCATCTTTACCCACAACAAGTTTTCCAAACACAATAGTCTTATTTGAAAAATTTATAAGGACATGATTAGTCGATAACTAGTCCATACTAAGAATAACATGTAGTTGACTAAGAGGAAAACAAACTAAATCAACCAAAAAATCCTTATCGATCATATTCAAAGGATATTGCAAACAAACATTGGAAGTAATCATAGAACTATTTGTAGGGGTTTCGACCATAAGATTATACTTCAAAGAAGAGATTGGCAAGTTTGGACATATAATCATGTAATATGAACAAATGAGTGGCTCTAGAATAAAAAAAGTATAACAAGAGAATAAGAGTTTACGAAACATGCACCTTGTATTAGGTTCTCAAACTTGGAGGCCTTATCATTGTTAAGGGTAAAGACTCTCTTGGTAGTCTTGGAACAATTACTCTAGGTAAGGATAAGAATAGACTAGGTTGTCTATAAGAGCCTATGGCCTAGCCTAGCCTTTTTAATAAAAAGGCTAGGTTTGAACTTTTGAAAAAGCCTATTTATTTCAATAAGTTAGGCTTAGGCATATAAAAAAAATATATTAAAATTATCTCTCTATATATAATTAAAATTTTAATGTAATATTACATTTATATATTTAATATTTTAATATTCTTGTACCAAAATAAAATAAAATTTTATTATTAAAAATAAATTATTATTGTTAGCCTATTTAAAATAAGTCTATTAATCTATTTAAAAATAGGCCTATTGGTCTATTTAACTTGTTGGCTTATTCAAAAAAACTAATTTCATTAACTTATTTAAAAGTCTTAATATAAAATAGACTTTTAAGTAGGCTAATAGGTCCTACTAGGCTTTTAAAAAGGCTAGGCTAAGCCTTAAAAATAACCTTTCATAGATAATAGGTCATGCATATTTATGCAAAGCCTAGCCTAGCCTAACTTTTTCCTATCCTTAGCTCTAGGCACTTGATAAGCTCGTGTTTAGTCGTCTTTAAGCGCATCAAATAAACTAAAGCTAACTATAGTATAGTCAACCCTAGGTCGAATTCTCTTAAGGACACAGTGTGCTCACTTATGACTTGGTGTGAAAACTAGAGTAATGCGGAAAACACTCAAGTGTAGAATGTCTACTCGCTCTCGGCAAAGATTGGTCCGATATGGTCTTGGCAGAGACAGATCCGACACATTCTTGACTAAGCACAGACAGATGCAACAGAGTCGGATTGACTCGGTTTCGAAAGGACACGACAGAGTCAGACTAGACTCAATCTCAGACTAAAATGCAGGAAATAGGGGGATTTTGGTTGCTGGTAAAATAAAGATAGAGAATAAGCTAAGTAAGAATGTAAATGCGATCTAAACTAGACTACCACTAATGCTACTCCTGCATTCATGCTAAGTCCCAATAACCAAGTCGGTTCCACCTCTTTCACTCAAGATTACGTTCTGAATCAACCTGAGATTCTTCTTATGACAATCGTCAAACATTCGTCCATTGCCATACCGAGGATTTACACAATCACTACCTCATCAGTTGGTAGGGATTAAGCTTGGAGTTGATCTTAGGTTCTCTAATTGATTACCTACTGAAGTTTGTTAAACCGGTTCCGATCGGCCTAGTCAAACGTTTGTCTACTTAACAATGTGCAATCACGAGGAGAAGTAGATTAAAATGCAGGATTCATAACCAGGAGATTAGAATTGGAACTACTTATATTACTAGAAACAAAGTACAAACACAAGGTGTGAATTCAGCGAATCTGCCTTCCACAATGATCGCCATGGAAGAACGACGATGGTTCACCATCAATAGCCAAGACATTGAGGATCAAATCCACCAAAGTGCGATGGCAAGCCAAGCAATCCCCTCTAACAACCTTCGACCTCTTAGTTCTTGACCTACACCTCCTCGGTTGAGAGAGATACCTTTGATAGCATCATGCACCACCGTGAGAATGGAAACGTGAGTGAGAAGATGGAGTACACTGGATGCGATTATAATTCTGAATTCAACAACGATTAAAATGTGCCCAACATTCTCTATATATACACGAGCTGGGTCTCTTGCGATGCACGCTACACCTGATGACCTAACAGAATTACAAAATTGAATTGCCTAATCTACCCTCATAATGATTCTCCTTCCGCAACATGCTTCTTCCAGGAATGACGTGATAGTTGAGTTGGATGGAGCTATGTTGGGCGCGCCTGGATTGGGTCGCCTAATTGGGCTGCTCTACTTAGGCTGCATACTCCTTTGGCTATTGGACTGCAAAGTCGGCCGGTCCAGGAGGGAGTCGGTCTGGTCGGGATGACTTCTCCTAGGTCGAGACTCTGCTTGATGGGTCGAGATCATCAGGGGTTTTCCTGCAAAAAGGATTAAAATCTTTTATTAGCTAAGACCCTCAAATTAGCTCGGTTTATACTTTCCCTATTTCTAGGTCCATAATATGAATCTTAGCTAAGACGCAATTCTTAAGCACCAAATAATCTCAAAAGCACTCATCTTAAGTCCCTGTGAGGTGTACTAAATATGACTTATCAACACTACCTTCTGCACTAGAAAATTCCTTCTTGGGAAGCTTGCAACTCTTTGCAATGTGACCTTGCTTCCCACAGTTGAAGCATGTCACCTCCTTATTCACACACTTACTAGCACGGGGACTAGGACAAAACCACTTACTAGCACGGGGACTCCCCCTTAAGTTGGTAAATGAATATCAAACATTCCTAACTTGCCATTGAGTTCTTGAAATCTAGTTGTAGGGAGGCCTTTGGTGAAAACATCTACTACTTGGAGCCTTGTAAGAAGATGTGTTGTGACTATAAGTCCACTATCCAACTTCTCTTTAATGAAGTGTCTATCAATCTCTATGTCCTTTGTCTTGTCGTGTTGGACTGGATTATGAGCAATACTAATAGCTGAGTTGTTGTCACAAAACAATTTCATAGGTCCTTCGTATTTTATTTTGAGGTCATCAAGAATAATCTTCATCCACAATCTTTCACATATACCATGTGTGGTGGCTCGAAATTCTGCTTCTGCAATAGATCGAGCAACCATATTTTGCTTCTTGCTCCTCCAAGTTACTAGATTTCCTCCCAAAAACATACAATATCTGGAAGTGGATCTTCTATCTACAACTATCTTGCATAGTCTGTATTTGTATATATTTTTATGGACAATGTACCTTCTATTCTGAACAACAATCATTTTCCTGGACTTTCCTTCAAATATTGGAGGATCCTTTCAACTGCCTGAAAGTGCCTTTCCTTGGGGTCATGCATAAATTGGTTGACCACACTAACAATATAGGCAATATCTAGCCTAGTGTAGGATAAGTAGATCAATTTCCCCACCAATTTTTGATATTGGGACTTCTCTATGGTTGGACTTTCTTCACACCTAATCCTATGGTTCTGCTCAATAAGTATCCCTCAGGTTTTACATCCCAAATTTCCTGTTTCTTTGAGGAGATCGAGTACATACTTCCTTTGGGAGATAAAGATACCTTGTTTAGAATATGTAACCTCTATCCCAAGGAAGTATTTCAGCTTTCTTAACTCCTTCATTTCAAATTGTGTTGTCAACTTTTCTTTTAGAGTTAGTTTTTCAATCTCATCATCATCTACAACCTACAACTCTTAAGTCTTTGGGTCTATCAACAATCTCCCAAGTTAAATTTTTTTCTAACACCTTCATCTCTTCTTTCATGGATTGAACCCAATTCTCATCTTTAAAATCTTCCTATACTAATGTAGGTGTTTTGATTACATCAATGGCAATAATAAAACTCTGATGTTGTATAGAGAGATGATCAGTACACACAAATTGATAAATAGAATACTTGACACATGATCATTTCCCTTTTCTCAAAGCAATAAACATGTCATTAGCAATAAGCATGTCATTATTAATTAAAATTTTAAAAATTAAATAATTATTGTAATAATATTTTCAAAAAAATAATTTAATAATAATTATAATTTAAAAATCTAATATAATTTTTTTTGAATTTTTGTAATTTAAAAAGTGAAATAATTAAATTAAATATTACCTTTTAGAAAATGATATGTTATAAAATTTTAACTTGTATAATACATAGAATAAATATTCATTTTATTAATTAAAATTTATAATTAATAATATTTCTAAATATATAAATTATATTATAATTAAAATTCATAATAAATAAATAATTTTTAATATATAGATTATGTTTTAAATTTAAAATAAAAATATATAGAACAATTCACAATTTATTTTTAATTATTAATAATTTTAAAAATATTAAAATTTAATATAGAACTAAATATGTTAAATATATAAATTAACAAGGTAAGAATACAAGAGAATAAAACAAATTGCTAAAACTTTTTGCTGAAGAAAAACAATTCAAAACATTAAATAACAACTAAAATTTTCTCGTTTAACATAATTATTCTAATTTATTGAGGATTATATTTTAAATTTATGATAAATAATTTATATTATAATATAATATTATTTTTAAAATAAAATTTTAAAAAATATTAAAATTTAGTTTTAAACTAAAAATATTAAAAATAATATTTAAAAATAAAAAAGTTAAAGAAAAATTCTTAAAAATACTCATTAAATAAAAATAACTAACAAAATTCTATATAAAGAATCACAACAAATAATGTTATCATTTAAAAACTGCTTTACATAAAATGTACGATTATAAAACTCCATATATTACAGAGGAAGAATGTTTTTTTTTTATAATTAATTGATATTTTAAAAAATTTATTAATTTTATTCTTATTTAATAAATTTCTTATGATTTATCAGTATGTTTTCCTAATATTTATAATTTAAAATAAATTCCAATGGATGCATGTACATCTTTCATCCTCTTATCATGTTTTATCTTATTCTATTTTTATATCTTATAATAAAAAAAATAATAAAAGTTGTTTATTCCGATTTCCGAAACACATCATTCTCTGTAAAAATAATAAAAGTTGTTTATTCTGATTTCCGAAACACATCATTCGGTATAAAGGCATCCAAATCAAACGCCGACCAGATTGGTTCCAGTGACGAGAGCACCACTCACTCCCTTTTTTCTTCTCACTGCGACCACAGGGAGACCTGATAGACTTTACCAGGTCCGAGCTCCCAACGCCAAATTTCCTCTCTCTATTTCTCTGCATTTGTTTTTCTTCTCTTTTCTTGGTGGCAGTTTGAAATCTCTCAGAAACTGTATCCCCTAATTCTCTTTCCATCAAACTCGATACTTTATTCGATCAAACGGAATTAGGGTTTTGATTCTCTGCAACCGTTCTTACAATTTGGGTTCCTGCACCTCCAATCTCCTTTGCTCCGCAATCAAATAAGTGTTTGTGTTTAGGTTTTGATTTCGGTTTCGGTTTCGGTTTCATTTGGAGCTAACGCAAAGGATGTACGCCGATCGAGTGGAGAGTGGAACTCGGAGATCAGTGAAGGAACGCCTTGATGGGAATTTTCTCACTGAATCTACTCGTCAACACAAAATCACCGGAAAGAGGTTCTTGTATTGTTATTATTATCACTGCATGTGAACCATTTTCACTGTGGAGAAAATATATGATTTTTGGTTGTGGGTGTGCTTAATGTTGGTGGATTTGGTGTTGTGTTGAATCGCATTCTTGATTTTTCAGATGGTGTTTGCTAGCTTTTATGCTAGTGGTCTCTTGATCTTCTATTGATGGTTGTGGGGGCTTCAGTTTATCTTTTTGAATTTTCCTGCCTAGTGGAAGCTAGGAATTGTGGAGAAAAAGGGTTCATGGGTTAGGTTAATGATGGTGTTTGGTGGATTGATTTATCTTTGTATAATCTTCTATGTGTCCAACTGAGCAATTGGGGAATTGCCTTGCCCTGGACCTTGGAGGAGTGCCTTGAGAGTTGAGACCGTTGGTAAATACTTAGCTGTGGTGATGTAGCGGCTGGTTCCATCAAAGAATTATTCGATTCATTGTCTGAGTGGCTTTGAGCCTTTGACTATATAACGAGTGCGATTATATTTGATTAGAATTGTCTCTTTAGCATTTTACTGTACAAGTATACATTTCACATTGGAATTGTGTCTTGTGATTGTATACTTTGTATGTGGAGTTTTGGTGATGGTGTGTGTAGATATTTTGGACCCTCCAACTGTAAATTAAATTGTTTTTAGTATGGTGGTGGTTTTGGGGGTGGGGGTTGTAATTGTTAGTTTTTCTTTACTGGTGCACTACAATGAGTGTGTGTCAATATTGCAATCCTTCTCATTGAATTGTTTGATTGCATGAGGTGGGAAGGGTGGAGCGATCCTGATCTCTGAACAAAATGTTTCTACATGGATTGTCCTGGGATTGCATCTCAGTGTGTAGAATCTTTGGGACTCTACGATCATGCTGAGCCCAGCTTAGCTCCAAAATACGATTGGCAACCTTGATCATGAGAACAAACATGTTGGAGCAATGCTCTTTCATTGGCTGGGTTGTTTCTGTTTTAGTTGTATTTATTATGTTCTACTTCATTGTTTAGCACTGCGGACTCCCTATGTTGCAAGTTCATCTTGTAAATTTAAATGCTTATTTAAACAAAAGGCTTGGTGATGTATTCCAAATCATGATTTTTTCAGGCAGAGGCAAGATGACAAGTGGAAACATGATCTCTATGATGATGATGAACCCCGGCTCTCTAGTATGGATTGATTATGTTATTCTCATATGCAAGTATAAGTTGCTGCACTTGTTGGATGCCGATAGTTCATTTTATGGGTTTTGATTGTTTGTTAATGGCTTGTGAAGATCGCAAGGTCACTGCTCAAGATCTTCGTTTGAAGCTTCAAAAGAAAGGTCTTCACCCTGGAGGTCAAACTGGAAAGAGTTCTGTTCCTGTTGAGCGGGATCTCCGTGAAAGGCTATCAGGGACAATGACTGCACAACCAAAAAACTATGACCCACCAAAGCCTAATGTGGCTGCTAAATCTAGCAGTAAAAGTATTGATGTTGAGACTCCTGCAGTACATATCAAAAGACCAACTAACCCAACTCCTACGAAGTTGTCCAGGAAGGTATTATAGTTCACATATTTTTTTTGTTTATTGATTGATCAGGATTTTCTTTTTAAGAGTGGTCTAGCAGGGATATCAATTGTAGTGTGTCATGTTCTGTCACCACCTTTTCCTCTACATTCAGCATTGCTTTGGCAATTAAATAAGTGATTTTTTTTTTCAAAAGAACTGATGACGATTGCATTAGTAATTTTAATTATGTTACTACTGTGATATATCAGATACATTGGTCTTCTATATATTAGTGAACTGACCTGGCATCTTTGAAGTGTTTTGAGAGGGTTCTGACCAAGGACTGTATTTGTGGTATAAGATTTGTTCATGTAATTTCACTATACTGATAGTGTTAGCAACTTTCTTGCTTTGTCTAGTGTAACTGTAGCAAAAATGGATATGGGATTCTCTGCCTGTCTCTTATATGTGCTGAATTCACTTTTCTTAAAGCAGAAAAGTTGCATCGCCCTTGAAGTTCAGTCAGTACAGACTGAATTTTGTCCTACTATGTTTGATGTTTGTAATACTTTAGTTATCAGGAAAGTTGGTGGATACTTTGCACTTATAACATGGTAATCAAAAAAATTCTTAATTGGATGGATTTGTGTAGAAACATTAGAATTTCAAATCTTAAGCATAGGATGAGATGCAGGACAAAGGTTGTTAAATATAATTAAATATTGGGTTTCTGTTTAGGCTGTTATAGATTTTACTACTGTTTTTTAGTGTGCAGTAGGCTGAACATTACTCATCTACAATGGAATAAACTGTAATCCATCATTTAGTTATGAATCATGATTGACCCTCTTATGTCCTAAATTAGATGAATACTTAATAAATAGGCTATAAATAAATAGAATGAAAATTTAGGTTTTGGAAATTGTCAAAAACTAAGAGCTTGTTTGTATAAATTTCTTCATAAATACTGAGAAGAAAATAAGAAGAAAAAATAAAATAAACTTCTCCATAAGCTAAATTTAACTTATGCATTAGTTAAAAATAATTTTTTGGAGAAGTTAATATAAGAGAACTTCTAAAAATTAGCTTATATATAAGTTAACTTTAACTTATGGAAAGCTTCTTTCATTTTTTTCTTATTTTCTTCTCTTATAAGTGTTTATAAAGAAGTTTATCCTCCGAAACAGACCTTAACTACCTTGGGAGCTGAAGTTGTTAGGTATGCCTTGGAATGGTTTTACATCTAACATGTCTTCTTATGCAAGATCCCTTTGGTTATGAAGTGCAAATGCACATGTGCACTTTACAATTTCAAAGGCCAACTTGAACTGTTTGCTCTAGGTAGTGACCCAGTCATTTTTATATATATGTGTGTGTGTGAGACTAGTGCCTATATACCAGTTTAGTATCATGATTCAGAAATGTAATTCTTGTGAAGTGGTGAAGGCAATGTATTTAAAGTTGATGATTGTACTAAATAGAGAAGTGGATCAAGAAATTTGGTTGTCTGAAATACACCTTTGAAATGAAGGGTGTTGGCAATGTGCTCCATCAATGTCATGATAGGGTATGCTTTACTATAATGAGATAAGACATCCTCTGAGAATTGAAATGACGATTTAACTAAGATAGAGTAGCTATGTAACATATAGATATTGTTCTCTCAGAAATGACCTCTCATTCAGTAATCTTCTAAGGTGGTATATGGAAAAATTGTCCATCTATCTTCTTTCACCTAGGTGTGTAGGTAGAGAAAGGGAGTCCTTTTTCATCTCCTTGGCCATGGTAGACATCATGTTACCCAAGTGGGAGTTTGTCCTCGTTGTGTATAGTGACCATAAAACTACTTTTACCACATGTTTGACAAAGTCTTGTAGACTCAGATCCCTAGAAGTCAGTTGGCCCATCATTGGAAACATAAGTTGGGTTAACTGTTGTGTACTCAACCCATGACGACAACTGGGTTATTTTAAGTTTGGATGAGACTAATCCTCACTCGAGATTTAGTGTCACACCCAGGCTTACACCTGTGGGGATTGGAGTAAACTTTTAAAAATAAAATCAGTTGATACTCTTAATAACTTAATGCATCCTTCTTCCTTTTCTCTTTAATAAACAATTCATCAAAGAAATGATTATTTTAAGTACATATTTTTTCCTGACTGTTCGACTACACAAATAACAGTCTACATTCATCATGGCAGTTTTTCTTTTTCCCTTTTACATTAATCTTTATAAAGTGTACGAGAAATGGAGAATCTGTTCTGAAAATATCTATTCCCAATCCTAGGATTGATTTTTGTGAGCCATATGAATTTCATTTTGACCAATTGTCATGTATTTTACTGAGCTTGGTAATAGTACAATATGTTTTTATGGAAATGAATTCTTTGATTTGAAACAGAAGCATGGATAATATCTAGATAAGGGCTGCAAGTATATGTATTTAAAACTAATAGGCAACAATGAATTTAGTACCTACCAGGGAGGGTTTGTTAGTCACTGGCCCAGAAAAAAATTGGAGAAAAAAGAAAAGAAAGATAATATTGATAGAATGAAAATGAACAGAACAAAAGAGATAAATCTCTCTACCAAGGATCTCCTCTTCACAAAGGATCTCTCTCACAAAGCAAATGCTCAATTTGCAAATAATACAGAATGAATTCCCCTATCTTCAGTCCTATTTTCCATTCCCCTACTTAACAAACTAACAAAATAATTTTCGAACTATTTTAACTACTTCCCCATGGTCCTAACTGTCACAGTTTTACACAATGAATTGTCAATCTGCTGGGCAACGCTGGCAGGCTTTAATAAGAATAAATAATATATTTATGGATGGTGGGTTAAAGTTTTTAATATTGTCATCCAATAACAAATTATCATGTATGATAAGTTTGTTGACTTTTATAATAATTATCCTCTTATAATGCCAATAACTAAACAATTGCTATTCTGATATTTAGTATTTGATACTGAAAGTGAAAGTGAATGATGCTATAATTTTGTATGTGATTCAAACAAGCTGGTTGATTAATGAGATAAAAACAATGGAGGTAACATGCAATGTAATAATCCTGGATACAAGTCTCATTTAATGTATTTAACCCTTTAAATTTTTCCTGGTCTTTTTTATCTTTATTTTTTTTATCGTTGTATCTTCCCTTTCATTAAATAGATTAAATAGATGAAACTGTTCCACATTTTGTTCATATGTGCAGAATAAGTCAGTTCTATGAAATGTTTTGTTGTTTTTGTCTCCCAAATTTTCTTGCTAACCAATGCTTTTCTTTACATGAGGAAAAACTAATGCAGTCTAAATCCTGGTTGTTGCTTGACAGGCAGACGCTTCATTGGATGAGTTTTTGCAGTCCTTGGGCCTCGAAAAGTATCTCATAAGTTTTCAGGCTGAAGAAGTATGTCATACATTTCTTTAAGTCCCCTTCAAAATGCATGTTCTTTAGCCTTAATTTTAGAGAAATATTAATTTTTTAATTTTTGCAAAAAGAATTTTTTTTTATTCAAAATAAACTAATCCAATTCAAATGTGTAGTTAGACTGAAATTCAATATTATAACTGAATTTGAATTTCACCTTAAAGAGTTCATATTTATGTCTAAAAGCTATTTCTTCAGGTTGATATGACTGCACTCAATCATATGACTGATGAGGATCTCAAGGCGATGGGCATACCGATGGTACACACTCCTAATTCCTAAATTCTTATTTATCTTCTGTCAAGCCTGCTCTATTTTTGATATAGTAATTATTAATACCTTATGCTTTTATTAATTTGATTCTGGTTCTGCTTTATTGAAGGGACCAAGAAAGAAGATACTTTTAGCCTTGGAGTCAAAAGGCTGACCTTTTGGACTTGTATTACTATCGACGTTAAATTACCCTTGTTATAACACATATTAGTAGGTTTATGTTTATACTTTGGACATGGTCAAGCTTGCCAGTGTTTTTCAAAAATCCTTTTGTTGTTTTTACTACCATTTTCAATCTTGTCACCACCTCGGATGGCTGAAAGTGGCATAAACAAGCTATTAATATTTAAAGATTAAAAAGGAGTTTGAGAGCATGAAAATTAATTGATAGAGTTTATTGTTTAGCTGGACAAGGACCTGTTTTTTTATGAGTGGTGGATGCATCTTAAAACAAAGTGTGACTGCATAGCTCTTGTGAATATATTCATTTTTTCTTTTGAATTTCTTTTTCTTTTAATCTAGCTCATCTTTCGTTAACTTCATTGGTTCCATTCTTTCCCCACTTCTCTCAAATCACTTTGTATGCCATGTCCTTTTATTTTTTTGGCTTTATCTTCAAGAGTAGCATGTCATAGGCATTATTAGGCAGATAAAAACTCATTATCGAGCATAGGCATTCCCATGTGGATCGGAATTCTCTACAGTTGTGTAAACAACTGCACAAAATTTAGACCATAAAATAATTTCATTTCATGTAATTATAACAAAAGGAAATGTATTTAACATTATATGCATGGTATGATGCAACTGCAGCAGGACCGTGCTGTTTTTTACTGAACCGCAGGTGATGTCCTTCACATGCAGGTCAATGTAAGGGCCTCCTTTGAAGGGATGGCTACGATTTGTGACTCTTTATTTATTTATTTAATTTTTAGAAACCAAGTAGTGTTTTATTCTTCTTTTTAATGTAATTTGTCTATAATTTTGAATGTAGATACAATTGAGTGCTTACGAGTTCATGCATAGAAAAAGTTCATGTACGCGTTGCTCATGCGCTGTATAATATATTTTCTCGTTCGACAACTTTCTAACTTGAGAAAAATAACAATTTTCTAACACCGCAAAATAACTAGCTGAAGCTCGTGATGAAGTTTCTCTCTCTGATAAAACTGTCTTGCATCAAGTTTGTCAAAAAGCTAGAAGATAGAAGTTTTAAATCAAAATGAACTAAAATGCATCAAAATGCCAGTAAAGAATGCCTCTACCACTTGTGTAAGCTGTTTTTTTAATTATTTTGAGTAATAAAGTTGCTAACTTAAAAACGATTTTGTGCATATAAAGCTCAAAAAAACTCCTTATGCAATTTGAATAATTTTGTATATTTTTCTTATAAAATATATTTCAACAAACAATACTGAAATATAATATGTTTTTAGTGAAGTTATTTTTTAGTGATTGCTTTGATTACCAACAATAAAATCCAAAATCAAATGCTACATGATATACGCTTTGTGGTTTAGACGTAAAATTAAGAGTATGTTGAAAGATTAAGAATACAACTTTTATAAAAGTTATAATTGAATCGAAAATAGAGTTAATTTATTTTTGTGTAAGTTGTTATCATAAGTTATTTTAGAAAATTTATTAAAATAAGTTGTATATAATTTACGAACATTTATTTTTATAAATTATCTCGAACGCTTAAAAAAATAAATTAAGTTTAAATAAATTATAAATAATTTCTTTCAAATGTACCCAAGTCTCACTTCCTAGCCTTATTCGGTGGTCGATGCAAGTAAATTTTTTCATTTATAGGTCAGGTTCCTAACTTAGCCCTGGTTTATTACAAAATTTAGTAATAATGACACTTATACACCTTTTACTCTAACCACCACAAAACAAATAAGCATAATCATACCACAAAATATCACCTAAATTGTTAGCAGATTCCTCATTCATTCATAATATAACAGTTGGAAGTTACACAGTAAATTTATGAACAAATAAATACACACACTTTTGTTTAATAGATATATAACTCCTTAGACGTTAGCAAGAACGAGGAATACGTGTAACTTCAGAGTAATTAATATTAGGAAACTGGCTTTTCATGACATTGTCAAAAGCACCTTATATATATTTTGCCAAATTCTCACGTACATTGATGATTGAGCAAATTATTATACTAAGGGGCTAACAATCTTGGTTGGTGTAATAGAACAAGCTCGAGCAGGGATATTGTGCGCAATGGGTAAGATTGAACTGGTAGAGAAAGTTGTAATTGTTCCTGAACAACCTACACCCCGCAAGAGAATGTTCTTGTCAAATATTGACCTGTCTCTTGTTGTTTACCAAGACTCTGCCTCCTTTTTTGATCCTCCAAGCAGCCAAATGAGCTTTAATGAGATTTGTGGCAAATTATACAGTGCACTTAGTAAAATGCTTGTGCAGTATGACTTTATGGCTGGCCGGCTGGTGCCATGTTTGGAAGAGACTCATCGATTTGAGATAGACTGTAATGGTGCTGGTATTGTCGTTGCGGCTGCAAGAACTGACAGAAAATTGAGTGAATTTGGTGTGATTTCTGCACCTAATCGAGAGTTGAGGGACTTAGTTGTTTTCTTGCATGAAGAGGGTGATCAAGAAACCGACCTGAAAGAAAAGCCTCTTGCATCCTTACAGGTTAATGCTCCCTTCAGCTCTTTCAAACTCTATTCTTTCCACAATTGCAGTGATCAATATATAAATTTGATTCGGTTTTAAATAAATTTTAGTCCTTTTATATATATACATAGGTTCTCTTAATTTTTTTTTATCGGTTTGTTTTGCTAACATTTATTTTTTATATGTTTGTCTCCAACGTTGAGGATTGTTAAGTGATGATCCAATTATATGAGCTTCTTGTATATCCACTCAATCTATTCATTTCTCCATCTTTATTCCTAAATACAGAAGTAGAGTTATAGATCCAATATCCTTCGGTTATAACCCATCCTCACTACCTAGACTTATATTTTTTATTCAAAGTACATGACATAAAATAACTGCTCAAAGTTAATTACATTTATTTGTTGTTTATAACAGTTGACTCAGTTTGGTTGTGGAAGTTTGGCTCTTGCTTCTCGCTACAACCACTGCACACTGGACGGTCTCGCAATCCGAGATTTTGAGGTAAATTTAGCTTCATTGACACGCGGTGATGACCTCATCATAGTACCTAATGCAGATAGGACACTGCTGAGAGCTCGAAACCCTCCAAAGATAAGTCATCCACATTTTGAGTATTCGAAATCTAGTGACATGCATAACTTGTTTACTCTCCGAGGCAAAAGTGGCACCGATGTTAGATTATCCGTGCCAGAAAATCCAATTCATGTGCTTTATTTGTCACCACAAAAAATTGCTAGCTTCAAAAAGAAGGTTCTGAAGGACAACAGCTTAAAGAACACCACCACTTTTCAGGTTGTTGCTGCAAAAATATGGAAGGCAAGAAGCATTGCAACAAGGATGATGCCAGAGGATAAAGTGTCTACAATGCTGTTTCCAGTAGATGTTAGGAAAAGGGTTGTTCCTGAACTCCCAGATGGCTTTGCAGGCAATGCATTGGTGCCTGGTTTTGCAAGAGCAACTGTGAGGGAGCTCAAGGAGCTAGAAGATGCTTGTCACATAAGGAAAGTGCAAGAAGGGGTTGAAAGGTTGGATGATGAGTACATTAAGTCAGGTTTAGATTGGTTAGAGGTGAACATAGGGGCACCTTGTATGGAAGATAGTTTCTCCTTGGTGGCATGGTGGAGGCTGGGGCTAGAGGAGCAACTTTTTGCTTGGGGTAGGCTAAAGTGTGCCACCCCACTTGCAGTTAAGCCTGGTTTGGTCATGCTGTTGCCAGGACCACAAGATCAAGGGGGTCTTAACATATGCCTGGATTTACCTGAGGATCAAATGCAGGAGTTTTGTAGGATAGTGCTAGAAATTTAATTAGATCTTGTTTTCGGAATTAGTACTGTTGTCAATGCCAAAATAATAATTGTCAAGGACCCAATTTATGCAATGGCATTTTTATGGAAAATACTAACACACCCACTTTCATCTCACTTCCACCATATTTTTCTTGGGAATGGATTCCTTACATTCATACATTGATGAATTAGAACCATTGAATGAATATTGATGGTTAATATTTAAAATACATATTTTAAGTTAGATTTATTGAAATAAATTGTGAGTAGTTTAATCTGTATTTAACGAATATAATTAGTTGAATGTGTGAATGCGAGGATTTCCCTGCAATGTATCTCATTGCCTTTCTATATATCTCCCTTCATTGTCTAATCATTTGTCACATTTATTATTTTTTTCTCTTTCTTTCCACCTATACACCTCAACATATATGTTGCTCCATTTATATAAGACGATTTGTTACTATTGTCGGTATTTCCTTGAGGTTTTTGGGCCATTATTGTTGTGATGCTGAAGCCAGTTGGGACTTAACAATCATGTTCATCTGTTTTAACAAATTATTCATAAATTAAAACAATGCTCATAGATTAATTATTAAACTATTTTAATGATCTATTTAAACGCAACTCTAGATAATGATCTCAATACTTCTTAGCCTAGATACATAGCAGCCCCAATATATCATAGTGCAATCTGGCCGTGCCTCCCAATGGTTTAGCACTATTTGGACTATAACATGCTTAAGTAACATTTTCGGATAAATTATTAGGTGGTCTAATATCACCATCACAACTGATCTCTATCTAACATGTAATTAAATATTATTAATTTTTTATCATAAATTAAAAATTTAATAATATTATATCGATATTAATTGGAACTATGGAAACCACTTAATAATTTCTCCTCTTTTCTACTATACTTTTAATGTTACTGTTCTTCTGTTATAAAAAGGAATACCTACATAATTAATAGTGTAAAGCTAATTAGGTACATTCATAAAAATAATTGAAATTAAAAGCTATTGTTTTTAAAGATTTATAAGGAAAAGCAATTGGATAATTAGTTCATCAATTTTGGCCTACTTCCCTAAAAAAAACAAAGGCTCGTCTAAAACAATTTCATACTTATCAAACATTACACAATTAATATAAAACATGTTAACAGAAATATAATTGCTCCTCATCAAATTTGGGTAAACAAGAACAACAATCGATACTCAGCAATAAATAAATTTATCAAGATTATTTTTCCACCTCCTCTGCCCCCTAATGGTTCATTTTTGAAGCATATACGAGAGTTAATTAATTTGGTAACTATAGACACTCCAAGGGAGGCTCTGGATATCGTTTCCTATCAGCACAATAGTCATAGGTCATATACTTGTGTTTGACACGCTCATATTGTCTTCGTCGTGAAGAATCCAACTGCCAAAACTTCTGCTTATTCCACCAGTACTTATAAGAAGAACAATTTTGGCTATTTGAGGTTGTAACTTGACAGCCACTAACATCAAAGCCTTGGAAATATGCTTTGAATGGTGCATAGCTCCAATTAGTTTTGGTTTTGCCTCCATTTGTTGCCCAGCTATCTGCATCCCATAAAGTTGCTTGTATTTGCATTGGCTTTGTTGGGTATCCCACTCCAATATTGCTTTTATTCTTGTATACCCTAATGGGAATGTTATCCACGTAAAATCTGCGTAGCATATCCAAATATTTGGTTAGTTAATGGGTTTTGCAATTTAAATTTTCCAGAAATGTTATTTGTAATTGTACAATAATTTTTACAAAAAAAAAAAAAAAAGAAGACAAGTATGAAATGTAATTAAATGATAAAGAGATAAAGAAAACAAATTTATTATATAATTATTGCATGACTTGTCATATGAATAATACAACTCTTAAATTTAGGGATAATACAAATAGTAATCAAATCCAAAATCGTTAGTCAATCTTGTACAATAGTTACTAATTTAACTAAAACTCATTGTCTTTGGCAATTTTAATTACGATTATTTTTATTTAAAAATGACTAGGCAGTTTAGCTTCACAAGTTCTATTATTAACCCATTTGAATGATGCAGGGAAGATTGTTTTGTGAGTCCACATATATAAAATGTATTCAGTTATATCAAGTCAAATTTATGATATCGCAAAAATTCAAAACAGCTTGTACAGTTAAAAAAAGTTGATATACATTTTTTTTTATTTAATTTTATCAAGTGCTTATCAGGAAAAATATTGTGTAAATCCTTATGTTAAGGAAAATGATTTTGAGTTTAAAATCTATACACAGTGAGAGTTTAAAAAGTTTTAACAGTTAAAAAGTTATCTTTGTTATGATTTTTTAAAAAATTATTATAAAACTCAACAAATTTATTATACATCATAATCTTAATTAAATAATGTTATTAAAATTATTACCATGTTTGTTCTTCCAGTAAAATGAACAACTTTTATTATCTTTGGTTATGAGACTATTTTTGAGACACGTGTATATATATAAAAAAAAAACATAAGTGAGAGATAGACGTAAGTAAATATGATAAAATATTAAAATTAACCACTTTTATAACAAAGTAACAAACATACTAGCAAGAGAGACCAAGAGGGATATTCATCTTACACAATTTGATGTTGATTCCAAAGAATTCTATAACTGTGAAAATCTGCAGTAGGGTCAAACCAAAGCAGAAGTCTTTGCTCTCTATTCCCGTGGCCGTCTACAAATACATTGGTTTGTAATCTATATGGCTTCCCTTCTCTATTGCCCAAGAACTCAAAGTCTAACTCGTCATGCCTTCTTCCTTGTGAAGTTAACTGCATCAAATACATTCAGGATACTGCAAAAAAACTAGGTACTATACGGACAAAGTTTTTTATGGCCATGCAGGTTGATATAATTTACATGTTTCACATTTATATATGAATGCGAGTTAAGAGGACCGCTTAATGGTTGTGATTTTTTTTTTAATTTTAATGGTTCTTTATTTAAGACTTAAATATGTTTGAAGTATCATAAATATAACTTTGTCTTGTTTTAGTTCTAACAATTTTGTTTATTTTTAAATTCTTGACACTTTTTATTATTTTTTTAAATCTTTATTATTAACTCTAGTTTATTTAATGCTCACATGATTAAATAAATAAATAATAAATTAAGATAATTAAGATAATAAAAATATTTTAAATTATGATAATTAAATTATTTTAAGAATATAATTTAATTAAGTAATGTATTTATTATATAATTACATATATTTATTTTTATAACTTATTTTTTATTATTATGAACAATAATTTTATTATTTTTAATATTATTCTTAATTTTTAATTTAGTAATTTACTTTTAATATTATATTTTTAAAATTATAATTTATTTAAACATTTATAATTAATTCTAATATATTATATTTTTTTATATTTACATTTTAATTCATTAAGTCAGACCGATTGTGATATAATTTATCTTTAATATATTATATTTTAATTTATTTTTACTTTTAGAGACAAAATCACTGCTTGATATATATTAAAAAAATAAATTATATTACAATAAATTAAAATTAATGAATTAAAATTTAAAAATAACATAAAAAATAATATATTAAAATTAAATTAGAAGTAAATAATTAAATTATATATTATTAAAGTACAAAAATAAAAGTATATTATTTAATTAAAAAATAAGAATAATATTAAAAATAATAATAACTACGACTTATAATATATTAAAAATAAATTACATATAATTATCTTATTTATATAAAATAATAAATTATTTTGAATTGCATACGGAAAAAGAATCTAATTATCTTAATTCAAAAATTATTAATTATCTTATTTATTTTAATTAATATCAATATTAAACTAATTAGAGTTAATGGTAATAATAAAAAAAACAAGAAGAAAAATTATCACACATCTAATACTAAAATTAAACAAAATCATATTTACGAACACTTAAAACATATTTAAACATTTATTTATATGTATTTAATTTATTTTAATATAACATGATATAATCTAAATTAAAAAAATTACAATTAGAATTATTACCAAAATTTTTAAAAATTAAAGACTATAAAAAATTTGACGGTTGTTACCAATGACTTGAGCATAACTAGTGAGAGTTTAATTGCAGTCATTTCGGTAAATGAAACAACGTGGTCATATGGTATGGACAAAATTTCGGATGGCTTCAGTTTGTCTGCTGGAATTTTTTATTCCAATGCATTTGTTTGCAATAAATCAATGTGTTTGAGAATTGAGATTAGTCATTAAAGATGACTTTCGCTTATTTTCATTAGGAATGAAAAATCAAAATTGAAAGGACTCACGTAGTAAGCTGTGACAACTCCAGCAGAATTCCTATCTGGTACTTTGATCCTCAAATGGAACAGTCCAGAGCCATATGTCATCTTGGATCCAAAACCAGATCCTGTATATGTAGTAATAAATCAACACGCATGTATAAATACATTTTTTTTCTCCTTAAAGTTAACTAATTAATTTTGATCAACACACATGTTTAAATACATTATTTCAACCATTGATTTTCTAATGTTGCTAAATTTGAATGGAAATTAAGTACTTAATTAAACAGATTTCAAACAAAAGTTAACTTGAGGAAGAAGAATGTCAGGGTCCAAAGCCTTGACTTATCTTGCCCATTCTGCCACATGGAAGAAGAAACAACTGGTCATCTCATATTTTCTTGTAAGTTTTCTTTTCTAATTTGGAAACGCTACTATGGATGGCAAGGAGTTCAAATGGTGTCAACCATAGGCCTAAACATCACTTTCTATTACACACTTGCGGGTTCCATGGGAAGAAACAAGATAGCATGGAGGTTTCTTTGATTTGCTGATATATGATTTTATGATTACATAGAAATAGTATTGTGTTCCAAAACGATGCTCCTAATGTTGAAACTATTTTTGTCTTGATAAAATTTAAATTTTGGGATTGGTAGCCAGTAGAATAATTTTTTTTTCCTTTTTTGTCCTATGAATGTTTAATAAATCCCATAAAATTCTTGAATAGACAATAGGTTACAAAATGTAAAGAATATAAGAATACTGGATGATTAAAGTTATGTATGATGAAAATATTTGATATCTTCTGTTTGAATAGTACCCTGTTAGTGGAGCTGAAGGTTGGTTGACATGTTTACTGTATTTTTATAAAAAAAAAAAAGATTGGCTGGCAAAGTAAAGTCTATTATGTTCCCTTGTTTATTTTATGTCTTATGAAAGCAATGTATGTAGGATCTTGATATGACAACTAAACCATATGCACTTCAATATTTTCGAAGCCATAGTTCAATTATACCTAATTTTAACGACAAATGATGCTTTCATGTCCTAGACTTTAGTTGAAAGTGTCACTAGACCCAAAAAAAAGTCCGGCGCGCCTGCTTTTTACCCGTTCAAACATATATATTTTTAATAATATTTTATAATAAAATATTAATAATATTTTTTATATCTTAAATAATATTTAGTAAATATAAAATATTATTAACAATATTTTACCACATAACTTAAATCAAATATTTATTAAAATAAGGTAATATTCTTGTTATATTTTTCTAACATTTTTAAATATTATGAAAAAGTATATATGTAATGATTAGATTATACAAGAAAAGTTTAAATAAGTTTTCTTTTGTTTGATTGATTGAAATAAACTATGTGAGTGCATGTGTGTACTGTAGTAGTATATACCCAAACAAATACATAAATTAAAAACGTGTCCTATTATCTTGTAACGGGAAGGGTATTATTATACCGAATAAAATGTGTAATTTAGAGGAAAAACTCTACATTATAAAGTAAAAATAATTGGAAAAAAAAAAGTAGTTGTACGGGACATAAAGGAAGAGGAAATATTATTAACCTGAAGAGTTATCCATTGTGAGCTGAATTTCTTTCCCTTGGTTTAAGGACACAACATGATTATCACCCCAGATAACCTCATAGTTTTGATCGAAGCTTATTTCTGTATTCATATTTCCTCGGACAAGAACACCGTCGACAACAACAAGAACGAGAAGGAAAATAAAAGGTAGAGAACCCATATCAAAGTTAACCCAAGCTAGGATTTGAATTTTAGACTCTTCAACTTAGCACATCGAGGGCTATGGTTATTGTTATTGGCAAAGTTATGCATCCATATTTATACACATGATGATGATGTAAGTTTTTGTTCATTGGAAACACGGAAATGCATAAAACGCCATGACCCATAATTGCATTGCCAATACGCTATTGACTTCTCAATATTATCGTCCATAACAAACCACATCATTACGACTTAGTTCAGAAGCAATGAATATGTATAGAGACTTTATGTACCTTCAAATTCATTAATAATATAGCTGTGACGAGAATATGGTTAACCCCAAAAAGCAAAACTTCAATCAGAAATAGTGTCTGTTGTCTCTTTTAAAGCACAGAATGTAATTGGGTTGTTATAGTCTTACGTAAATGTCATGCCACACAGAAACCCACATGATTCCAGCTCGTGCATTGCTGGACAGTCAATTATGTAATATTTTAATTTGAGAAAATCAAGAGATAATATCATTTGATGTTTCATAAAGCTTCAATTGTTTGCAAAAAGTTTCTTACTTTTATCGCAGTTATGCTTATTTCCTCTGAGTCGTTGGACTATTATTTTAATTTATCAATCATTTGAATACGTATTATATAAAATAAAACATGTAACTGAGTATTAATAAGTATTTGATGTTTCATCAATAAAGTATAACTACTGCTATGTATTTCGTGCATCATACGGTTATCAATTTATATAAAATTTAACAAATTAAATTAAAGATTAATTCAATTGATAGAAATTATTTTAATAATGATAAATTATTTTAATAATGATAAAAATAAATTAATTATAAAGTATTAATATAAATTTTTCTTATTTTTTATAATAATAAAAGTTGATTAAATAATAGAAAACTGTTTAGAAATATTTTATCATATTTAATGTTGACTGAATAAATTTAATTATTAATTAAAGAAATTAAGAAAGTGAAATTCTGTTTTGATTGAATAATTAGAAAGTTGGTATTAATTTAATTTAGTAAGAAAGTTCAAAATGTTGTGATATTATAGTATTTCAACCGTTTTAAAGTCAAACACACTGGAAAAAAAAAAAAGAATTAGAAAGACGGGACATACACTACAAAAAGAAAAAAAGGGTTTTTAGTGGCCACGGGTTATAACAAATCGCCAAAAAAAGAATGTTACAATTTCTTCGTATATATTAATAACCAATTTGATACACTAGTTGTTACTTGTTTGCTTGGGAGTTAAAAATTCCACAATATTTTAAATATTTTTTTAAAAGAATTTTTAAAAAATTAAAATGTTCCATAATAAAATAAATTGTTTAGATAAAATATAAAATAAGTTGTTTAGATAAATATTTTAAAAAATTCGAAATTATAATATTTTAATGAAGTATTTTAAGTGATAAAATAGTAGAATTTTAAATTTTAAATTCTTTTCCAGAGATGTTCATATACTCTTTTTACTTTCTCCCTAACTCTTTCTTAACACTCGCAACCCTTCTGCTCTCTCTTATGTACACAACACTAACACGCTCTCTCTTGCTCGACACTCGCAACCTTCATTCATTTCTCTCTCTTACGCGTGGTGGTGCTGAACACGCTATCTCTTGCATGACTCTCTCTCAACACTCTATCTTCGCTTTGTTCTCTCTCGTGCACATAGTGGTGTTGAACATGCTCTTTCTCGCATGACTCTCACTCAACACTCGCAACCCTTGCTTTGTTCTCTCTTGCCTATGTGGTGTTGTTGAGCATGTTCTCTTTATCGTGATGGTTTATACCAAGTTTACTTGTCTTTTATATTTGTAATATAGGGATTATTTTTTATTTCGTTAATTTGTGTTTCATTTTTTATTTTGTTGCTTGAGTTTGTTGATTTCGTTTTTGATTTCGCATTTGATTTCGATTTCGTTGTCTTAGTACATGTTTATGATGCTTGGAATGTTTCTTAATTTTTTAAATCAAAATTGAAACATGGTTCAAATGTTAAGAAAGGCAAGTTAGTCGTAAGGCACTACTATAAAAATGTTTTTTAGCGATCGAAATTAGTGACCGATTTACACAGTTGCTAAATAGAGACAGAATTAGCGATCGAAAAGGTTTTGTTTAAAAAAATTAGCGACCGAAAAAAATAAAAATAAAAAATAAAAATATATTAGCGACGGAAATAGCGACCGAATATCAGAAAAATAAAAAAATAAAAAATACATTAACGACCGATTTAACGACCGAAACTAAAAATAAAAAATATAAATAAATATTTATTAGCGACGGAATTAGCGACCGTGTTTTTTAAAATTATAAAATAAAAAAAATACTTTATCGACCGATTTTAAAAAATAAAAAATAAAAATATATATTAGAGACCGAATTAGCGACCGAAAATAAAACGAAAAAAATTAAAAAATTTTAGCGACCGATTTTCAAATTTTTGAAATGCTTTTTTTCCCTCTCTCACTCCCTCCTCTCCTCCGCCACCGCCACCACCACCTTCCTTCCATTCCTTTCGCTCCTCCCTTTCCTCTCCCTTCTCCTTCTCTTTTTCCTCCTCCCCTAACCACTAACAATCTATCACCACCACCCAACTATTTAAAAAAAAAAATAGCGACCGATTTAACGATCAAATTATTTAAAATAAAAAATATAAAATAGCGACCGATTTAGCGATCGAATTATTTTAAAAAAAATAAAAATAGAGATCGAATTAGCGGCAGATTTTAAATATATAAATAATTAAAAATAAAAAAGTCATGGGATTATTTTAATAATATAAAATAGCGACCGAATTTAGCGACCGAATTTTAATTATAGTTAGCCACCGAATGATTTTCGGTAACAAAATGTTTAGTGACTTGGCTTTTCGCGACGGAAATCGATCGCTAATTCCGTCTCTAAACCATTTTACAACCGAAATATAACGTTAGCAACCATTTTTCGGGTTTAGCGACTGGTTGTTTTCGATCGCTAAAAATGAAATTTTTTGTAGTGAGGATTCTTTCTTTATCCTCGATCCATTCCTGACCATTCTCTTGCTGTATTCGAAGAAAAGAAAATTGTTGCCTGCTCATTTTTTTTTATGTCACTATAGACATTGGGAAGAAAAACTAACACATTTCGCTTTTGGTTTAGGAGAGACTCATCATAAATCTTAGGGCGTCTGCCACCACAATGGCCTTTCGAGGATGACAAATCAACTAGAATTTATAATCCTTTAAGAACTTCACCCACCTTTTATGCCTCATGTTGAGCTCTTTTTGATCAAACAGGTACTTTAGACTTTTGTGGTCGTTGAAGACGTCAAACCTTGCTCCATAGAGGTAATGTCTCCATATCTTCAATGCATACATCATGGCGGCTAGTTCCAAGTCATGTGTGGGATAGTTTTTCTTGTGGGTCTTCAACTACCTTGATGCATATCAGTTTTTTATTGTTGCTTAAATACACATCCCAACTCTTGGTGTAACACATCGCAATAAACCTTGAAAGACTAACTAGGATTTGGGAAAACCAAAACAAGTAAGGTTGTCAACTTCTTCATATCTTGAAAATTATGCTTACAAGACTCAGTCCACGTGAAAGGTTGGTCTTTTCTGGGTTAGTTAGGTCAATAGTACAATTATCTTAAAAAATCCTCCAATAAATCTCCAATAGTATCCAACTAAACCCACAAAGCTTCTAATTTTTATAGATGTCTTCAAACGTTCCTACTGTAACATAGTCTCCACTTTTGTTGGGTCTACTGCTATTCCATAAATTGTGATCATGCAACTGAAGATGTTTACCTTCTCCAGTCAAAATTTACATTTGGATAACTTAGCGTTCATTTGTTTCTCCTTCAAGACTCCTAAGATGACCCTTAAATGCTCTCCTTGGTTGTGATAATATATTAGAATATCTTCAACAAACACAACGACAAACTTGCCTAGAAAAGGGTGGAAGATCCAATTCATGTAGTCCATGAATATAGCAATGATATTTGTTACTTTGAACAACAAAACAACATAACCACATACTTATAATGCTTGTAGCGAGTTCTGAAAGTAGTCTTTTTGGATATTTATCCTTTACTCATATATGATGATAATTAGATTGAATGTCGATGTTGAAGAAGATAGTGACTCCTTTCAACTAGTTCATATGGTTGTCAATCCTTGACAACATGCACTTGTTCTTAATTGTCAATTTGTTCAATTGGCGATAGTCCAAACAAAGTCTTGATCTACCATTTTTCTTCTTCATTAGTAGTATTGGTGCTCCCTAAGGGGAAACACTTGGCTTGATCATCCTTTTCTCCAAAGTTCTTCCACTTGTTTCTTCAACTTGGCTAACTAGGCAAGTGTCATATAAAATGATGCGATTGACACAGATCTTGCTCTGGTACCAAGTCGTAGATCCCCAATGTAACTAATAATTACTTTTGCATTATTTTTAACATAATTTTGCGCTAAGCATGAATCCTAAATGGAAAACCAAACACATTATGGAAACATGTGATATCAACAAAGCTACAATAAAGATATGTACATTATTATTTTCATATTATTCTATTTATATTTTAGCAACCTCTACCAACAACTATTTATATATATGTGAAATAATATAAAACAATTAAGCTTATCATAAAAAAGAAATATTATTTGGAAAGAGATTTTTTTGGTGATCCTCTCATCTATAAGTCTTAACTTTGTCTTTATTTTGGGTATGAAAAAAAAATTATATTGAGAAGGAATACTCACCATTTGGTGAGCTCATAACATCTAGTAAAGATTAGTTAGTACTTTCAACAATGGAAGCTTCAAACCTATCTCATAGGTTATAAAAAATATAAAATATATATATTTGCCTTATTTTTTTCATAGTAAAACGTGAGTATCTTACATTTTTCTATAAATGAAATTTACTTTTCACAATAATTACTTATTCTCATTTTATTTCTTTATATTTTTTTCATTTTTTTAAAATTTTAATTAGATATATTTTTTTTAAAAAATTACATAATGCCAACCAAACATGTTTATGTAGTAGTAATTTTAGGAGTGTGATTTTTGAGAATACAATATTATATCTTGAAATCATTCATTGTATACAAAAATACAAGATAGTTATTGGTATATATTATTTTTAAATATAGGAAAAACAAAACTATATTATTCTATAGCTTTAACTTTTTAAACATATTTTTAGTTTTTTTTTCTTCTAAATTTGTAAAACACCATATTCAACCGAGTTATAATTTATCATAATGAAATTTAAATTTACATACTAAGTTAAATTTATTTTTCAAATAATTACATGTTAAAAGTTATTTTTTTTTAGAAATTATTAAGTAGTGTTGAACTATTATAATTTTAATTAAATTTTATTTGATGCATAATAAAGTTTTATTTTTTTATAAATTAAAAAATTAAATATATGTGTGCGATTAAAAATTATCTACTAATTTCTCAATTCCAATTTCTAAGACGAGGATTGGAATGCAGATGATGGAGGAAAGAAGAGATTTATAGAAAGAAAAAAAAAGTAGAGAAAAAAAAATGATGATCGTAAATTGGTAACCAGTGAAGTAAGTAATGTAATTAAAAAAATTAAAAAATTATAAATTTTCCACCTTGATTGCGCGTTTGATATTTTGTCGATTGGCTCCCTTCCCACAAAGCCATTAAAACCCCATAACCCCTTAATTTGGAGAAATTCACACCAGTTAGGTTTTGGAAACGAGCACGTTTCTTAAGAGGGGGAGATCAAAGAGAGGGTTTCATTCATTCTCTAACTGCAAAATACCCACCTCAACAAACATAGGTTCTCCTTCGTGCCTTTTCTCTTCCCCAATGCTTCTTTATTATCTTTTCAATTACACATTCGAAATCCACACCCATTGATTCAAATGGCCGAACCTCCAGAAAGAAAGGCCCTTAAAGGAACCTCACAAAGTGATAATAATACTGACAGGCTGAGTACACTTTCGGACTGTGTTCTTCTCCAAATCCTCTCACACTTGGATACAAAAGAAGCCGCAGTGACCGCAAATTTGTCCACCAGATGGAGACACCTTTTTCTTTCACTTCCGGAAATTAATCTATGTTTCACTGTAAACGACAATGCTTCTTATTCTGTTTCTGATTCTGAACGCGATAGCCTGTTTCATCTTTTTACACAATTCGGTAACAGAGTTCTTCAACAGCGAAACAAGGCACCGATTAGAAAGATTCGGCTATACGTGAAGCATTTCGTTGAAGGTTTCCGACCGGGTTTTGAGTCATTGCTGATGTCCACCGCTGCTGCAGTTTCATCTTACAAGATCGAAAGCCTTCAGGTTTTTGTTGATATGGATAAAACATTAACAGAGCCATGTCCTGTTACCGTTCCACCTGGTTTGTTCTCATCCGAGACTCTAGTTGCTTTACATCTAAGCCTTCGCGTGAGTTGGAATGTTCCGGAACTTGTTTGGTTGCCGAATCTCAAGCATCTTCACTTGATTTCGTTCCGATTGGCGGATGAAGATTCTATTCAGAGGCTTCTCCAAGGCTGTCCCTCACTCGAAAATCTGGTCTTAATTCTGCGGAATTTGAACGAGAGTGAGGGCGAAGAAAGTGGCGAAGTTGAAACTCTCCATGTCTCGAGTCCCTCGCTGAAATGTGTGATGCTTTTTTGGGACGAGAGAGTTGAATCAGAGTTCAATGTTGTTGTGAAGTCGGAGAGTCTCGAGAGTTTGATATGCTCTCTCGAGGGGCGGCACAGAGTTACCGTGGATGCGCCAAATTTGAAGTCCTTGACCATTACTGGCAATGTGTTTGAAGTGCACGTAAGTCAAAGCCTGATCTCTATTAATGAGGCAGTGATAGAAGCTGGGTTTCTGTTTAAAGTGGCGGATGTGGATGAGTTGTTTTTGCGCGCGCATCATGCTTTAACATTTTTTGGTGGGTTGCAACATGTGAAATCGCTGAGTTTGTCGGAGAACATTATGAAGGTGTGCTTTTTCTTTTGTCTTGTTTAATTTGGCTTGACCAAGGTTTTAAATTGCGGTTGTGGTATATTGATGTTGCGGGAAATTGTGAATAAATGTTTGCATTATTGTGCTGGTGATGTTGTTGCTGAGAGTTCAAAAACATTGACGATGCAGCCAAAACTGGCTGTGTTTTAAAACCTTGGGTTTGACTTCCAAGCCTTTCCTTCAAGTTTTAATAGAAGAAAATGAAATTGTTGTTATCTAATACTTGTTCTTGTATGTGTGAAGGTTCTCTATTTTTCTCCATCAGTAATGCCAACTTTCAGGAACCTGATCAAGCTAAAACTTATCCCTGATTACTGCCATTATTTTCCCCGTAACGGGATCTTACAGGTGTTATTGAACTTATTTGAAAGTTCTCCTAACCTTGAAGTGCTTATCTTCAGTGAGGTAAGTTGTGTTTCATATCTTGGTGTACGGATTAATTGCTATGCATTTTGCAGTCCCTTATATACTTTATATGAACACCTATATGAACAGGTGTTCGAGAACTACTTTGGTGAAGATGACGAATTTAATTCTGTTCTTCTGCGTGCTCTTCCACTGTCTTTCGTTGAACATCTTAAGGTAATCGAAATGAACAATTTTAAAGGTGGAGAACTTGAATTCAAGCTGGTGGAATATTTTTTGATGAACGGAAAATCTCTGGAAAAGATTGCTCTTGAAAGGGAAGGTTGGAAGTCTGTACCGAAACATTGCAACAGGATACTCTCCTTTAAGAAATGCTCAGAAGATTGTCAGATTGTATTCCGAAAGAAATGGGATTTTATAAAATGCCCTCAATTACGACAGGCGATGAATCTATCTCCTTAATAGTATTCTTTTGTGGCAAACTGATTAGCATATAATTCTGTTGCAGATTAAGAAATTTTGGTTTCATGTATATAACACCAAAGAGCCAATTTTTGTGTGTAGAAGAAGTGTTCTGTTCTAAGATTTAGTAGTAATGCACCAGGGAAATGGATGACAGCTGACTAGATCTGCAGTCTTAATGAGAGCCTTCGGTTTAGAAGTTTTTCTGAATCGGTCACTCTTATTTTCTTTTTAATTTGATTGATGGCCTGGCTGTAGAAGTGTAAGCAAGTTTTCAAGAGAATGTTGGTTTCTCTTTCAGTGTTTTTTTTTTCTTGGTGAAGACTTGAAGTTCAACAATTACTTGAATAGATCTAAATTTGGTTAAAAGTGTGATCGGGAATCTTATGTGACTGCAACTAGTGTCTTTGGTTGGAACTAGTAGTGATTAGTTCATTATTTAATTCCTTCACTGGAAATTTTGTTTTATGGGATGTCATAGTTAAGGAGAAATTGTTGTGTGGAAGTATGGTGAAAGATGCTATGTTGAACTTAATGAAATTGCTGTATGAGGTTTTAATCGATTGTAATGATGTTTAGTTTCCGCTTCATAAACTCTGATGTGTATGCATTCATAATCTTTTTGTCATAGAAATCTAGGCACAGGTTATGGTAAAAATTTTTAGAGTGTTACACAAAATATAATATACAAGTATACATATAACCTAAAGTTTAGGTACATACAATAAATAATAATAATAAACACTTGAATTTTCAATACTGTTTGTACAATGTCAACTTATACGACCTATTTTAATTCATGTCTTTGTTGCTAATGTCTTCTACCTCCTTGTCATCACCATCTTCCTCGTTGATGTTATCATGCTCTCCTTGTTCTCATTCTCTAATATATTGTCATTTACCATTTGCTGAAGGTTGTCAGTGATAATCTCTTCATACTCTATTTTAGATTCATCAACTAATTCATGTATACAATTAACCTCCACAATTAGTAGATGAGGGATATGTCATCGACCTGGTAAGGCACTTCAACCTTTATGTTGTTGACTAAAACGTGACCTTTCGTTTTGTTCTAAATGTTATAAACCAATTGCTCATGTATATGCACGTGTTTGGATCAGAGACATAATACACTTGTCTTGCCTTTTGTTCAAGGATGAATGAATCACATGGATCATACCTTTTGGACATGTTAATATTAATGATTTTGTACAACAATTGAACCCTTGTCTTTGTTCCTTATTGGATCAAACAATTCACAATAAAATACATACCTTATTGCATAAATAACAATATTCTAATTATAAGATATGTTGGATGATGCCATAAAAATTACCTTTTCCTTTGTCAATAATGTCCTTTACGTGAACCTTGCAATTAAAGGTCTTTTTACCCTCACTCCAATTCTTAGTGTCAAATTTGTATCCATTAACCAAGTACATGTTTCAATATGTTTCCTTTGAATAAGGACCTCAGGCTAGTGACTTAAAGTATGTGTTTGTCACCCAACCCCTCTCATCGTATACCTATGAAAAAAATGCATATATGCTTAATTATGTTAAGAATTTAGTGATGAGTAGTTATTACATTATTAATTAAATTGCACTCATATGTTGGCATGAGTTGTGGTAAGAATTGATATTTGTGAGACCTTACTAGAAAGTTATAAGATATGTTCTTTAATTGTAGTAATTATCTAATTATGATAATTGCCTTAATTTATGTCTAACTATAAATAGTTATGCTTGTGCGTATATATCATGTTGTACCTTATGTAAAAATATAATTAAAAAATAAATGATTCTTATCATGTCAATTTGACATGGTATCAGAGCATACAATCCATACCCTGTCTATTTCCTTAATCTACCCTTCATTTTCCATGGCTGATACATGATCTCCTACTTCTACCCTAGTCGAGTTGGCTACAAAAATGTCAGAGGTTTTGAACCAACTTTTAGCCATGCCTTAGATAAATTCTAATCATATTGTTGCACCAATTGACATTAAACTGGATGACAACAAATATTTTCTTTGGTCCTAGGTGGTCAAGATGTATATCTCAGGTAAAGATAAACTAGGATATATCAATGATGATTTACTGCAACCTTCTCAAATAAACCCTACCTTTTGATGTTGACATATTGACAGCGCAATTGTTAAGTTGCTAATTAATTCCATGGATTCCTCCTTTATTGACAATTTTATTCGATTCCTCCTAGGTAAGATGTTGTTGGATGCAATCACGACTATGTATTTTGATAGTAGTGACATATCTCAAGTTTATGATTTTTGATGTCGTGTGACTTATCTCAAGTAGTATGATGGCTCTATTGAAAAATACTACAATGACCTTCAAGGACTATGACATGAAATTGATTTTTGTTGTCCAAACCCAATGGAATGCTCGACTGATATCCAACATTACAATACCCTTCTCTAAGAAGATCGAGTATACATATTCTTTAATGGACTTAATGATCACTTAGATAATATCAAGAGTGATGTCTTGTAGATGAAGCCATCCCAACAATTGAGCAAACTTATGCTCATGTTCGAATGGGAAGCCCTTCGTCAAGCAATGATGATAGATAACACCAAAGAAATACCTATGGTTGTTCTTGCTTCTAAGGGCCTCAAGTTACACACTAGTTTGGCAAATATCCGTCCATAAACAAAGATTCATCTAATGGAACCAAGTGTTCCTATTGAGAAGGTACCAAACATGCCTACGAAACTTGCTTCAAACTCCACGACTATCTCGATTGGTGGTCTAAGTTCCAATGATGTAAGCCTACAAGAGGAAGATAAGGATTTTAAGAAGAGTAGGTTAGACTTGAGGGGACCAATGACTAGAGGAATTGGATTTAAAGATGACCACACTCTACGTTCTTGAGGGAAAAAAAACCTAGTCATACACTTTCTTTGTATTCATATTTTGCAGGCTATGTGAGCCAATAATGGGCCTCCTAGTTGGGCTTGTAACCTTAGGTTCTTTGGGCTTGTATTTTCCCATCTTTGTATAGATCTTTTTTATGCAAGACTTGGCCCATTGGAGACTTGATCATTTTGGTCAAAGGAAACACACAAAAGAGATTTAGGCCTTTGACCCACTACCTGCTTGGAGGTGCCTTCCCTAAGGGAGAAGGATAGCATGTTTCTCTTTTATCTCCTTTGGGCTTAGGTAGGCCTTGGTTAGCTTAGATTAGCTTAGTGCTAATTAGGATTAGAAAGTCCATATAAGTACTCTTAATCACTTTTTACTAATAACTTTTTGATGAATGCATTTTTTGACTTGAGTGTAAGACAAGTTTCTTTCTAGTTTTTAGTGAAAAACATTAAATTCTCATCAAGATCCTTTCGAGTATTGTAGGGAATTCACATTAACCTTACCAAGATCATTTTCTTGTAGTAGTTTTCAATCTGTTCTTCTCTTCCATTTTGTATCTTTCTTCTTGTTCTTTGATTTTTTTTCCCAATTCTTAGAACCCTAGTTTGGTTCTTGTTGATGTTGAGATATGGATTTGTTTGGGGCTAATCATCTAGGCTTGAAAGCGTCAAGATTTAGGTGGCACCAGTAATAACCAAGGAAAAGTTGTTGTAGCTACCGCAGAACCTCACCTTCCACTTATTCTAGTAGAAAGTATTGACCATACCAAAGGTAATACTGTTCTAATCATGTTGGTGACCATGATGCATGGATACTCGATTTTGGAGCTACCGATCACATGACGTTTGATTCAATTGATTTCTCTGAGTGCTTAATCCCTTAGCACATAAGTATTGCCAATGCCAATGGTGGTTTATCATCAGTAACAAGGGTTGGGGTTGTGATGTTATCACCAACTCTTTTACTATCTAATACACTATTTGTTCCCTCTTTCTCTCATAAGTTACTACCTGTGAGTTAAGTCACTAAAGACTTGAGTTGTGTGGTACTAATTTATCTATTTTTTTTGTCTTCTTCAGAATATTCTCACCAAGGAGATAATTGTGCATGGTACTAAAAGATGGGACTATACTATATGGAGTATTTTAGCGTTGATAGAGCAAGTCACATGCATCACCTGTATAACCTCGAAAGGGAACAAATTCTTCTTTAAGCTTGACCACCTTTCATTTGGGTACTTGAAACATGTGTTTCCTAATTTATTTTTAGAAACACTATCGTTAGACTTTAAATAGGAGACTTGTATTTTAGCTAAGAGTCATTAATAGAACCCTAGATCCACACACTTTAACAAGCTCAAGAACAAATCATAGAAGTCGAAACTAGTTAGGGAATTTTGTAATTGCAGAATGAAAATAGAAAATAAAAGAAGATTAGAAAGGACTTGCCACTAATTCTAAGTGAATTAGATAAGAGGATTTGAGATTCACCACAAGCATCATGGAAAAGTGATGAGAATTAAGTGTTCTTGTTCAAGAATAAGATAAGAGAATCTTTCACAAAAGCTTGCAATGTAAGTAATTGATTTCATAAAAAAAATGATTATAATAGTTGGAAATTTGGCTTATATAGCCCTCCCTAATTACAAGGATTAACTAACTAAGCTCTAAGGCCTTGGGCCAAGTCCAAAGGACTAAAAAACACAGTCCAAAACGTTCATGGACACACCTACAAAACCACAACAAAATTTGATAGCATTTAGTGACCAAAAGTGGGTCACTAAATGAGCTTCTTGACTAGATTGGGCCTTTGAGTCCAAATGCAAGCTAAGAAATGAAATTAAAAGTAAATTACACTCTAATACAAATATTAATATGTCCTAAAAAGATTTATACAAGGTCATAAGGAAACCCAAAAAAAATGTAAACAAATGAGTCATAATTGGGCTCTCCTTAGCCCACAAAGAGGCCCAATCCTCTATATGCTTCCTCTTGAAGCATCCTCAACCCCCCTCCCCTCTTTTGTCATGGGATCTTCAAGTACAATAGCATCCATGATCTTTAAACTCTCTTGAAGGTCACCTTCATGTCCTTCCATATTCATAAGATGAACACTCATGTTGTTGGATTTTGTTTAGCCCTTAAGGAAGCCCACTTCTTCTAGCTTTCCTTGGGCTTATACTTGAAGTCCAACTTGTTTTCCTTTGGGTTATGGAACCCTTCTAACCTTGGTTCCATGTTTCTTGAGTCCTCTTACCATGTCCATGACTTCCCTTTCCAAATTTATATCGGACTTCCCTTCTTGAAGAGAATTTGTCCTTAAATTCAAAACTTGAGTCCCTACAAAATAAAAGACAAAGGATGAGTCATATGCCATGATTAATGGGAGAGAAACTTACCCATAAGGAGACTAAATCCATGTTCCTCCTAGATCAAAGATATGGATGGAGGTTTCAGTAATGGTCTAAAAAATGTAAAAATGTACCTACAAGCAAGGTAACTAAGACATATATTAAGCATGGTATACTCCAAAGAAGGATCATAAAAAGAATCATGCAGTAAACTCCAACTCTTGGAGATGCCCATGACTGTTCTCCAATGATCTCCATCAAGTATTTCAATTAAGGATGGATACAATATGTTTTAGGACTCAAAAAGGTCAACACGCTACACCCAAGATCATAATGCACATTATTCTCATTATACCCACACATGTTTAAAGAAGGCATAAGAGCTTTACATGAAAAAATGTATAACATTATTTTTCAACCCAAAGTCATATTCAACCTTACTTTGATGCTCACATATGTGCAAAGAATGCATAAGAGTTGAACTTAGAAGATACATATCATCTTCCCCAAGTTAACAGAGTTCCCATCACCTTTTTTCAAGTTAGATGAGTGCACAACAACCCTACCCAAATAAAGACATTGCAATTCAACAATAGTATGCCTATGTAGATGTAATGGAAATATAGGGCCTATACTTGAATGAAATATATTACCTCCTCTCACATCCAGGGAACTCATATCAATCCTTTCCAAGTCACAATAATGTACACCATTCTTTCCAAAATCAAGGGATGACACATCGAGCCTAACATATTCAACTATATGTAATAGATGTATAGGGACTACATATGAACAAAATATATATCCCTTCTTTAATTCAAAGGAATGGTTATCAATAACATCTTTATGCACTTTAAAAGTTCCAAACACTCCCAAGAATTCAAAAACCCACAATGAACTTCTCAAGCTAATGCCTTCCTTCAAGGATCCATATATAAAATTACTAGGCATTTCAAATAAACAATTCTCCATTTCATCATGGATACCAATTTGGCAATTCATGATATAAGTAGCCATATGATGAAACTTTCTTTCTTGGCCACACAAGATTCTATCATGACTTTTCCCATGCAAATGAGGTTCAGCATTACATAAAGAAAGTTCACACACACTAATGAGACCCTAGGATCCACTTGCTTCACATAGACTTCAAGAGAATCAATGTAGAAATTGAAATATATGTTTTCAAATTTATATTTTTCTAAGTTTATTTTATTAGTATTGATTAGTATTGGGGTAGAGGGTGTCACATACAAGTATAGATAAAGATGTATATTCATTTAATTCAACAATGTCTTGTATTTCTTTATTGAAGCCATGCAAGAATCTAGCCATTGTGCCTTCTTGTGACTTAACCACTTGTGCTCATATTAGTGTTACTTTCATTTCTTTTAAAATATTCTTCTACACCTTTTGTACCTTGATATATTCCTTGCAATTTTACAAAAGGTCTCTTATTGTAAAAAGAATGAACAAATCTTTATCTCTTTTTTCTTTTCAATTCATCTTATGATTTAATGGGAGCCCTTCTCATACCTCTTATTTGTATAACAATCTCATTCCATCAAACTAAGACATATCCTTCAAAAGATAAAGCAATTAGCTAGACTTTAACCACATCATCACAATCAATACATTCAAGATTTTGCTCTACCTTCACCTCTGATACGAACCGAAGAGGCAAGGAAGAGCCAAAAAAGGACATGACACAAACTACAAAGTACGACCTTCAAAGACCTTTAACTAAGGATAGATTGAAGAGGTTGAAGGCTGAAGTCTTGAAGAACGTGGACCTATTTAGAGGGCAAGGGGTGTCCAAGTTGAAGCTAGATTATGCATCCAAGTGGATTACTTCTACATGTGAGTTTGAAGGATGTAGAATCGTGAAGATCATGCTTCAATTACACACACTGTGAAGTGAATGTGTAAATTGCTATCTGATGAAGATCAGATACTAGAGCTAGTGAGCTCTAATACCACCTAATACTATTCTAATTCCAGAGCTTAGGATTTAGATAGCTCTTGATTGGAATCGTTGTCATGGACTGTCTTAACTCTACCTAGATCCTCCACACTTCACAAATGTCATGATTGTTACTAAAAATGGAAAAGGATTTTAGGATTTTTGAATTATCATAGTAAAGTAAATCGTTGAAATTAAAAATAGGATAAAGGAATTGAAATGGAAAAGTGGCAAGAGTTATGAAATGGCTCACCATTGATTATAAGGGGAAAATCAAATAAGAGGATCGAGATTCGCCACAAGCCTCTTAGAGAACTTGATGAGAATACAATGTTATAATCCAAGAACAAATAAGAGTCACTCTCTCAATTGCGGAAATGCAAATATCATTCAAATTTGAGTCAAAACTAAACCAAAGTTCTTAAGTTCAACTATTTATACAAGGAAAGGTGAGGCAAGTGTTCAAACTATCCTAATTGAGTCTTAGGCCTTGAGTCTAAGCTCACTCTTGCGAACCTTTCAGCAACGACTTGCCTAAGGTCATATGTCCAAAGGCAAGAAAATTCAGTAACTAAGTCAAATGGCTTTCAGGCTTCGTCCAAGGTCTAGAGTCGTTTCGAGGAGTCTTTGTCCAAAGGCAACTGGCCTAAAAGGTGAATTCCCTAAAAAGGGTCTTCATGGTCCAATGGCTGCCAGCTTCTATAGGGAGCATCCATAGGCCTCAACATCCTAATTTGCATTGTGATCCCTACATGGGTGTAGGTCTAATATAGGCTATAGATGCATTTGGAAGTGAAACCCCTGCTCAGGAGACTTCTATGTTTCATTGTCCAAACGCACCTGTACCTTAGCAAGATGCTTCAACACTTTCTCTTGCAAATATTGCTGGTTGTGCTGATAGCATAACATTTAATGTTAAATTTAAGTCCTCGCATGTTTCTGTTAACACTAATGGACTGTATCTCATGTTGATACATATGTACGGACGATGTAAGTTATTCTTGTATGTTGTATCTATGTTGGATAAATCATCTTATATAATTGTGATTGCATGTTGTAATTATGGCATCTCTAGATTGTTGCATGTTCAAAATGACGTGTTCCCCGTTATGGATGACATTTTTAGACATTGAGGCTTGTGAATGCTCCTTATGGATGTTGGTAGTCTTTGAATGATGGAAGATCCCATTTAAGGATTGCACCTCTTGGGTTAATTTCCTTTGGATGAAGACTCCTAAGGATGACTTTGGACCATAGACAAAGTATGAAAGTCATTTGATTTAGCTACCAACTTTTCTCATCTTTGGATGTACAACCTAAGGTAGGTTGTTACTTGAAGGTCCACGGGAGTTAGCTTAGACTCGCGGCCCAAGGCCATATTAGGATAGTTTGAATACTTGACACACATTTTCCTTGTATAAATAGCTAAACTTAGGAACTTTGGTTCTGTTTTTTACTTAAATTTGAATGATATTTGTGTTTTTGCAATTGAGAGAATGACTCTCTTTTATTCTTGGGTTAGAACCCTTAATTCTCATCAAGTTCTCCAAGAGACTTGTGACGAATCTTGATCCTCTAATATGATTTTCCCCAGAAAATCGGTGGCAAACCATTTCTTAATTCTTTCCACTTTTCTATTTAAATTCCTTTATCCTATCTTTAATTTACATGATTTACTTTATTTTGATAATTAAAAAAAATCCTTAAATCCTTTTCCATTTTCAATTATGATCATGACATTTGTGAAGTGTAGATGATCTAAGTAGAGTTAAGACAGTCTACGAGAGTGATTCCAATCAAAAGTTATCCAAATCCTAAGTTCTAGAATCCAAATCGTATTAACCTCCCAATCATAATAATCATTAGGACCTCCATTACCAAGAAAAGGGGGGGGGATTTTACCTTTAATATGATCAATGAGATTTCTTTTAGGTGGTTCATACCTCTATCTCTCATGTCTTCTCACCCTTTCACTCCTTTGGTATCTTGATGACTTACTATGATAACTACGATAACCCTCCTCATAACTATCTTCACTATCCCCTTAACTTTGTGTTTCTCCTTCTCCCTTCATCTACTTAGAGCACTTACTTTAACAGTGAAAATTTGTGTATCTATTCTTATTGACTCCAACCCACCACCTAATTTTTCAATTTTGTGTTCTAGCTTTTTCATATACTTCATCATCATCTTTGATTTAGGAGAAAGGTTTTCCAAATTAATGATAGATATTGGCATCCTTATAACTCAATCTTTTTTCTCCCTCACTCTCACCTAAAAAGCTGCAATAAACACTAACCCCATGCACCAAAACTGTGACAAAAGAAAAGGCAAACCTCACCACTTTTTATGTATGCACGTTATAAGGGCCTTTTCTCTAATGTACTATTTTGCCTTTTACCACTCTTTCCATATCTTTGCCTTGTGTTAACAGTCTTAACTCTTTAATCAAGCTTTTAATTGCAAGTAAAATCCATCAAATCTAAACACTCTTAATAATTTCAAGGAAGAAAACTTTAAGGACAAAACTAAAAGGCTAAAGAAATTGACAAGCAAAAAAAGTATAGAAAGGAAGCTAAACTCAAAGGGGAATTTTAAAGACAATTAGAAGACTTAAGGGAAGGAACTAAGAACATTAATATGCAAGGAATTCTCTTTTCAAAAGCATAACATTCAGCCATTACACCAACTTTACAAAAATTGCACAAAATCATGAACACATTGGTACACATGCATACTAACACTTTTAGTATGTTCAAAACTCTTTTTTCTTAGACCACTACCACACTTTTTTAACATTTTTTTTTAGTGGATATCCTCTATTTTTATCTCTTTTTAAATCCAAAAAATAGTACTTATCAGCCATAACAATATTTCTTTCTTGGTCCAGAAGTTACTCAATCTTTTCATACAAACACCAAGAATTTTCAATAACAATTTTTCAACAATTAGCTAGCATTTGGATGTGACATTCCTCAAACACATGGCATGGATCATTCAACAAGGCCACTATAGTGCCATTAAAAAAGGAAAACCCAGCCTAAAGAATCATATAAGATTGATGTAAGCACAAGAAAGCAAGTCTAGTGCAAGAAGTCATAAAAAACTCTTCAAGAACTTAGCAATTCAATATGACATTTCATTAAACACCTTGTAAACACTCTTTCAAGAATTGAAAGCAAGACTTAATTTTCACCAATAAAACCATGGGAATATGGAATTATGCTAGGTGAACAAAACCCAACAAAAATTTTGGAAAATAACCAAAGGGAAGCAAGATACAAGAATGTGAAATTTTCTATGCACTTACATGGATGTTGTGCATGCTCTATCATGGAAAAACTTCACCATCTCTTGAAAAGGTGCCAAAGTGATCCAAGAATTTTATGAATACCACTTGATAACCTCCTAAGATCCACTTGTGTCACATTGATTTTCAAGACTCCAAGAAAGCTCAAAATCAAGAAGCATTAAAGGAACAAAAAAGAACGGAAACTTGTAAAATAGAAAAGGAATGAAATGAATTAGTCTTGCCACTTACCCATGCTAAATGATGAAGATAAAAGAGTTTGAAATTCGCCACAAACCTCTTGAAAGCTTGATAATAATTGAGGATTCTTGCTCAAAATATCTCCCAAAGTTGCAATGCAACAAAATTTCATTTACTTTCAAGTTCTCTTTACACAAGGTGAAGTTGGCCTTAAATAGGCTTGAGTTCCTTCATGGTTTAGGTAGCCTAATAGGACAAGGGGTGTTTGGTTACAAGGTTAGAATGCTTATCCATGCAAGGGAGCATCTAAGCTAGCTAACCAAACAAGCTACAACTATACTAGTTAAGGGGCTTAGGTGTAGAGGCCACAACCTTCAAGTGAGCTTTTGACACTGAAGGAGTTCGAAATGGGTTGAGCCCCAAAGAGGAAAGTTGTAGATCCTTGTATTATCTTTCCAAAGCCATAAATATTGTTCAATTTGGAGGTCTGTAGCTTCAAATATGGCAGAATATATAGTGCAAACTCTTCTAGACTCTTAAGTGCTTGGTGTTCATATTCTATGTTCTCTTTGTCCCCTTGATGTTCTTCTTTTCAGGCTAGTCAAGGTCTCATCATAGAGCCACCAAGATTTCCTAAATCGAAGGTCTGTAACTCTAATTATGATTGACAAAAGACAACAACAACAAAATGAGAAGTAATTATGAAAATAAGCAAAGAATAACAACTAAGCCCAATTAAGTCTAATAACCCAAGACTCATCAAATGTATCAAGATTAATTGCAAAAATATATCAAATATGTCTAACATGAGTCACCATTGAGTTCCTCAAAAGTACTCTATCAAACCTTTAATGATCGTGTTTGATCCCACGTGTTGGAGCATACTTGCAAAACTGAGTAGACCCTAACATGTTACCAGATGGTATCATGCTAGTATGGCATAACTAACCAAAGAGGAAAAGATTAGTAGGGCTTTCCTAGCCTACTATTCTAATTTGAGATGATATAACATGCATATGAAGTGCCAAGTAGGAAGCATCACTATCAAAGCATGTGCAATGATAATTACTATTGAAGATGATATATATATATATATATATATATATTTGTGTGTGTGTGTGTGTATATATATGTATATGATTGTTGTGTGTTACTCGGCCTTATCGAGATATCCATATATGGTAGTGAGACATATTCTCACTCTTTTTTTTGTTATTTGTTTTATTTGTGTTTGGGATAAATGTCATTTGCAGGTGAGGACGAGTAGTGACAAGAAGAATGAGTTGGACTCTTGTGTTGTTTTATTATTTATTATGGTTATTTTTTGTTTTGTTTTGCTGTAATAGGACATGTGACATCTGGGCTATATCATGATTTGATTTCTTTGTTAAGTTTTTATGGATTTTGAGACTTAATAGCTAAATTGCTCGTTGGAGTGCCTATAGGACTTTATAATTAAACTTCAGTTAAAGGAAAGATTTAATGTGGATCCTTTACCACTTGTTATATTGCAACCACTAACCAAATAGTGAAAAAACTCAAGTGTGACTTGAGGACTAAATGTAGGTCATTGTTGGTAATTGAACCAGTCTAAATTCTATCATTCTTCTCTAACCTTTCTTCTTTATTTTTCTTGTTTAATTGATTCTCTTTTTATTTTAATTGTTATTTGTTAATTGAATCTATTGAGTTTCTTTCTTTGTCTTTCTCCAAATTTATTTACATCATGATTTTGGTAAAATTAATTTGCAAAAGCTTTTAAAACCACTCCATTCACCCCTTTTCCCTTCTTGGGTTATAGAGGGCCACTTAGTTAACAATTTATAAGTAATATTTCTATTTTTTATGTCTTATATGTCTAGTAAATATGTATTGGTAAGTTTGAACTATACATATTATGTATTTACACTAATAATATATGATAGTTTATATTATCAATAATATAATATAAATTAAGAAAATAATGTTTTGTTTTAATATATTGAGGGCTTAAATATTTTCTAGTGAAAAATAAAATATGGATGTAAAATGATTTCATCATTTTAGAACTCGATTAAGAAAAATAAGAAAAAAAATAAAGAACATTATGCTAAATAAAAAATAAAAAATTCAATTCTATCAATAAATTATCTTGTTTTAAGGATGAAAAATATTTTTTTATTATAGTAATAAAAAATAATAGTTTCACTATTTAATTTCTTAATTGCTCAATACAAATTGAGCCCAATATGAAATACCCGACCCATAGACCAAATATTTATTGTGTAATTCTTAGGGTTTCTTATGCCTCTTTAGGATTCAATCTTTAGATGAAAATGTCTCAAGCTCAGTATCTCCCAGTTCTCCCTCCTGAACTTATTGTTGAAGTCCTATCATGGGTTCCAGTTAACCATCTTATGCGCTTCAGGTGCGTTTGCAAAACTTGGAAATCTATTATCTTTGATCCAACTTTTGTGAAACTACAACTGAAAAGATCTTCAAAAAGAACCCATATCTTAATAACAGCACAAGAAGCCTTTGATGACATTGATTATCATTATGGTGATACTTATTCCATACCCTACCCTATAGATCAATTATTTGAAAACCCATATTCCATCAATGATGAAGATATCTACTATGAATTAAAGGCGAATTATTGGATCATTGGGTCATGCAATGGATTGGTTTGTTTGGGTGGTCATAACACTCAAGATGACTTTGAAGAATATTGGATTCGAGTTTGGAACCCAGCTACAAGGATGAGATCAAAGAAATCTCCATTTTTTCGTGTCAATACATGTTGTCAAAGATTCGAACCATCGACTTCTATGAGGTTTGGATTTGTTTATGATGATTTAAGTGACATTTACAAGGTGGTGTCGATCTTCTTAGATTGTAGTTCAAAGAAAACAGAGGTGAGAGTTTACTGCTTGGGTGATAATTGTTGGCGAATGATTTTAAGTTGCCCTATTTTTCCCATTCTAAGTTCAAATGGAATATTTGTGAATGGCACAATTAATTGGTTAGCACTTGACATGCTGAATTCTCATTATCAATGGAGAAATGTTATTATCAATCATTTAGTAATTTTCTCATTTGATTTACAAAAGGAGACGTATAAATATTTATCATTACCTGATGGTCTTTGTCAATTTCCGAAAAGTAAGTTGTATCTTGTGGATTTAGGGGATTGTTTGTGCCTTTATCATGATTGCCATGGCACCCATTTTGTTGTTTGGCAAATGAAAGAGTTTGGTGTTGAAAATTCTTGGACTTTGCTGGTGAAGGTCACTTATGAGCATCTTCAAATGATATACCCTCCAATGCGTCAATTATTCCCATTATGCATATCAGAAAATGGTGATATCCTAATATTGGTAAACAATGATGATTTGGAAGTTGTTCTTTACAATCGAAGAAATAACAAGGTAGATGTTATTCAAATTCCAAATGGTGATGCTTGGTGGGAAGGTACCAAATATTTTCCAAGCTTGGTTTCACCTTGCCAGAATTAAGCTCATCAACAACAATTTATTTATTTGAATATATCTGAAGTAAGTATCTTTAGTAAATTCCATTTCTTATAAGACATAGTATATATTTTTGTGATTCCTTAGCTTGTTAATTTGTTGGGTGATTCTATTGGTTTTTCCTATCATTGTTGGATCTACTAAATCTTTATATTGAATGAAATTATTTTTTCATATTTATTATAATTTTTTTCTCAAAAAGGGGTTGATTTTCACTCTTTAAAATTCTATTCTCAAGTTTGACTCTAAGAAGTTTGAATTATATGCCTAAAAATGAAGTATTGTTATTTTATATCTTTTCTTAGTATGAATTTTGTTTGTTACCAAAATTTCTAATATATATGAAATAGAAGAAATATGATTGCCTTTCATTGTGATTTCCCATTTTGATTTGGACATGTTAACAATCTTAGAAAGGCTTTTGCTATCTTTATACACTACTTCTCACAAATCTTATATAAAGAGAGAACTAGATTAAAATTAACCATTCAAATAACATATCACACATCATCATTATTAAGAAAGTAAAAATCACATGAACTTTATAATTAAATATGCAATCTCAACAATTAATTTTAATTTAACTATTTTAATTAAACATTCTCATTTTTCAAAATAACCAAGAGTTCTCACTTGATATATTCTTTATATTTTGACCATTATTAGATTATATCATGAATGATCAATATTGAAATATACAAGTCATACACATACATATAAGTTAGGAACGAAAATAAGATAGGTGAAAAAAGTATTACTTGAATATTTTGAGGTTGAGGTGCATTCTTATCTTTTCTTTCTTTATTGAACTTTTATTTAATTTTTTACATTGAAATAGAAAAACATAATCTTTATTTGATAAAAAAGAGAGTAAAACATACCATCTCAAAATTTCCTATCCATTCTAAATATCCATAGTTATTTTCTAAACCTTTCAAATTAATTTAGAAATAATAAATTAGTGCTAAACATTTTCTTCATGGCAAGATTGAATATTTTATATGTTTAATGTTGTTCTTATAGGCACTCGCTAAGACCTTGTCTCATTTGTTTCAGATTGAGAAGGTTATGAAGCTCATGAATGGCAAGCAATGTGAAGGATTGGGCCTATTTTATCTTGTGTATTTAGGCCTTAGTTTCATCAACATTATGTTAGTGTTTTGCATTTAAGACCCTATATTGGGACATGGATTATGTATTTGAGACCGTAAACCCTAAACCCTAAACCTTATATTGTGACATGGATTATGTATTTATTTAAGTGATTATACAATACCTTTAGTGCTCTAGCTGTGGATGTATGTTGAAGTTTTATTCATATAATTTGGATTTGTTTTACTCTACAAGAAAAATATATAGTTATAGTAATATCTTCTAAGGTGTTATAGAGGAGGAATTCAAAAGGACCTTTACAAACCTTAATTAAGGTAAGGCATGAGGGTCCTTAATTTCAAAGTAATCTAAACTATTGGATGTACCTCAACAACTACGGTTTGAGCTTTATAACTTTCTAAAAATGTGTTTCTATAGTTTATTGCATGTTTATTATGGGGCCATGATTTAGAGAGTTCTTTACGAGTCTTTGCTCTTTTATTTTCCTTTGATGTTATTTCTATAGCACCATATGTGTTGCAATCCTTAACCCATTTTTCCTTTATTATTTAGTTATGTTCTATTTAATGGGTTGATATTTTGTTTTGTCTGATATGCATGTTTGATGAAGGGTGATGTTGAAAAATCTAATTGCATGTTGGATTTAATGGACCATGAGCTTCAACATATCACATTAAAGGTGATATATGGATTAAATGGGTTTGTATTTTGATGGAAGGTAAGTTGACCTTTGATGTTTGATAGGAATAAGGTTGAAATGTCCTTGAAAGTTCTTGATCTTTGCATGCATGTTGATTTTGCCATGTTTGAAGCAAATATGAGAATTTTATATTTCCTAACCTTTGATTGTTTGATTTAATTCTCATGAATTTGAGCATTAAAAATTACAAATAAAGTGTCTACAACTTTATTTATGCATTGAGATTAACATATTAATCACATGGAAATCTACAAAAGTGTTTGCATGTGAAAAAGAAGATATTTTTCAAACTTGTACAATGATGCATTTCTGAAGGAGTTAGTATCTGTTTATCATTTAGGCTTAAATAAGTTTTTTGTCCTTTTAAGTTATCACCTTTTATTTTTCGTCCCAATAATTTTTTTCTTCTTGAATTATCTTGTAAGTTTCAAATATTTTATTTTTTTGTCTCTACATTAGTCTCCATTACGAAAATGTTAATTTGCTAACACATCATGTGTCACATCAATAAAAGATAATTCATCATATGTCACATAAGCATATTGTTACATCATCAATGCCATGTCAAAAAAAATTTGCAATGTTAAGGCTAAAATGGAAAAAAAAATTACAAGGACAAAAAATGATTTTTTTATAGAGATGAATAATAAAAAATTACATGTAGTAAAAAAATTGACATATTTGTAGTACAAACAAATATTTAAGCATTAAAAATATTATATATGTTAAATTTAAAATCAATATAAAGTAAAAATCTTAAAGAAAAAGAAAAAATAATTAGTCTCTTTATCCACTTGATGATTTCATTTAAAAATATGTCTTCCTCTTGCTATTAGTTGCTTTTCAAAATTCTTCCTTGATGATTTCTTCTCGATTTTGCCCAAGAGTGCAAAAGTGTAAGTGTGGGGTCTGATAATTTACATTTTAGACACCCTACAAGATCTTAAGATGGGTAAAGTAGACTCTAATTTGTAGTTAAGAATCATGTATTAGCTAAGATTTAGAGTTCCAATGTGAAAATAAGGAAAATACAAATATATGCTAATTTGCGGATTTTAGCTAACAAAAAGAATAAATTCATTTTGCAAGTCAAACTGGAGTCCAGATGAAGTCAACCCAACTGAGATTGAAGTCAACCCAACTAAATGAAGATGTCCAGGCTAGACGAGTGCTTCCGCATGCTGACTTCGTCTCCACATGTTGACTTCATCTCCACATGCCAACACCGTCTCTGCATGCCGACTTCGTCTCTAGTAGTCAAGTCAATGTGCTGACTCCGACTCCTGTAGCCGACTCTAGATGCCGAACCCATCCCATCCATCCTGATCCCTCCTAGCTCCAGCGATTTTGAGCACGTGATCATTTAGGAAATAGTTAGATAATTGTTATGTCTGTTATTTTTGTTATTTCAGTTAGCTATAGTAGTTAAAATGATTATTTCTATTAAGTCAATTAAAATGCTGTCAGAGTGTTAGTTAGTTTGACATGTATAAAAAGGGAAGTGTAGCTCATTCATCAGTTAGCCACAAAGCCAGCCAAGCCAGGTACACACACATTTACGCATTCATACTCCGTCATACACACCTACATTCTCACTTCAATCCTTAGTGTTTCCACAGTACTTCAGATGGCATTTAGTCGATCAAGTAGACGTAGGACCAAGGTTTGGGTAGCAACCGGTTGCTAGAGAGGACTGACTAGGAGGGATAAATTCGTCTGTCTTCATGGCATGCTTTGGTGGACTAACCCCTCTGTACCTAGCCATCTCTGGTGGAACACTACAGCTTTGTCACAACGATCGTTGTGGAAGGCCAAGTTCACCTTTCCATGTATCCATGCTTCACTTCATGTATCGCTCCAATGGTTATTCCATGAAATGGATTTGCGTTTCTTTACTTTTTTTGTTTGTGATCCATGTTTGTTTCTCTGTTCTTACTTGTGTTACAATTGTGCATGGTAGGAATAGATTACGTTAGGTTAGGGGCCAATCGGAACCAATCTAGTAATTCTATAGGTAATCAATAGAAAACCTACATCAACCACAGGTGTAATCTCTACTGACTCGAGACTATGATCATATAAGCCCTCAATAGGCAACAAATGAATGTTAGGCAATCGTCTTAAGACATAGGTTGGTGTGGAATCACATGCATTAATAGGAACCAGAATTGGAACCATTGACTTGAAAACTTTGAAAGAGATATGATAAATATATGTTTTGTTAATTATAGTTTGTCTTTACTTTTATAGTAGTAGTTTAGTTTCTGCCTATACTTTACAATGCCAACAAATCCCCCTGTTTTACTTTCATTTGCCGAGTCCGCATTCTCCACTCCCAGTTATGCATATATCTCAGCCTTGTTACGCTAGGCATCTCTAGAATAACATGTCCTTGAGAGATTCAACGTAGGTTGCTCATATGCTACCTAAAACATAGGAAAAAATCTAGTTATTTTTGATAGTTGAATTGACAACTAAAAACCAGCTCTATCACTAAGTTAATGCACTTCTCTACTTTGAAGGATAAAAGCCTAATTATGCATCCATATGTTACTTTTAAGTAATTAAAGAAATTTGGGAGGTTGATTATACTAAATTTAGAGTGTCTATCTTTAAATGTAAGTGGGTTGACAGTAACAAGTGTACAAACCAATGAATTAGGATGTACCTTAGTTGACCTTGACAAGGTTGGTTATAAGGGAGAGTCTTTCATCATGGCATATCATGCAAAACAAGTATTTTATGTCAATGATCCATCAAACAAAGGTTGGGAAACTATTCTTCAAAGAAAAAGCATGCATGGAAGTGACGAAAATCAAGACGTAAATCTTAATCTTACTAACACTCCTTCTTTCTCAAACCACATGTTACTTTCAATTACAGAAATAAAGTAGATGATGTACATACCACTCGCCATGATCATATAGAAGGCCTTTGGGAGGATATTGCTATTTGATCAAGTTACATAATTAGTTATTTATACTTTCTTGTTCTATAATATTGTGGTTATGTTTATTTATTTATTTATAATTGTAGTTATGTTTGTTATTTATTTACTCTTTACGCAATTGATTGTTATATTCATTGTTTATTTTGTAAATAAGGAGATTATATATAGATGTGTTAGAGGGCACATCTAGTGCTTTGAATTTACCCAAAAAAGGGTAAATGAGCTACATGGTTGAGGATCTAACTCTCCATCGTACTAGGACGAGTTAATTGCCGTAGAGTTTGATCAACTTAGAAATCCTATAGGGGAAGTAGGGAGGTAGTTAAAATTCTTCATGACGATCTTGGTAAAAAAATCATGTTAAAATTGTGTACAAGGATAGAGACTTGTATATAAGTATTATAGTATTTTCTTGATATCTTACATGATTTACTAACTTTTACTACTTCTTGGGTAATGTAGCTCACCCCTTTAATATATGGATTTCCTATGCTAGTGAGCGTTGGAAAGAATTTAAGATTCAACTCAATTCAAAATATATACATGGAAAATACAAGAACAAGTCTTCATTGCAGACTTATAGTACCATTTCAAAAGCTGATTGGCAAGAGTTTGTTCAACAATGTCTCAATCCTATCTTCCAAGTTAGTTTACATTTATTTTATTTCCCTCATTTACCTATATAATTATATGCATTTATTGATGTTAGTATTTTGTTCATTGTGATAGGAGAAAAGGCAAAAAGGAAAGGAGATTGAAGCAAAGAATCTCCACCCCTACATTTTGTCTCATAGGGGTTATAAAGCTTTGTAGAAGAAATTGGAGACTGAAAAGCTTAAAGAGGTCTAGTCAAAAGGAGTAGAAATATATGCTTCCTTTATTGAAGTTGCATGCCATTAGTTGTGGAAGAGAGCCTGACTTAAGCCATTGTGCAACTACACTTTTGACTCCTCCAAGAAAGTTGTTGAAAAGATTGTAAGTTAAACTCATTTTTCAGTATATAAAAATGTAACACATGATTAATTGTTTATATATATTGAGCAACTCTTAATTTCATGATTCCTTATAACTAATGTTGATTTTGATATGTTATGTATCTTCGTCAACTTTGTTTGTCAAGGGGGAGGAAACACCTATATGGATTTTTCACTGACCTTCTTCCCCTTTAGACTGTAGGTAATAAAGCAAGTGAGATTCAAAAATACCTACAACAAAGGCTCAATGATGGAAAGAAAAGGTGTTACCTATCACCTTACTACTATCCATAAGTATAACTTTATATTTTACATTAGAATTTTTATCATTGATTATAATTTATGTGTCATCATGTCACTAATTGTTTCTCAATGCAAGTATTATTAGCAATTTCTTGTTCTTTGCCTACAATACAATGTTATTGCTTTTTTTGTTCTTTGGGACATAAGTTAGAGAAAGACATACACAAAATATTGGACAAGTAAGTATTTACTTGTAATATATATGCTTACATTTGTTTTACATTTTCTATTATAACTTTTAACTTTTTGGAACAAGGCTCACTAATTATTGATTAATGACAATGTTTTTCAAGTATACGGTAGGATGATGGGTAAATATTCATCACAAATAAAGAAACAAAGATTGATTAGCCTTGTAATATGTAGTTTAAAAATTGTAGTTCAATTACAATTTATAATGCTTACTAACTTCAATATTTATGCTCATTATTTAAATTATTCTTTATTTGTAGACTTAGAAACAACTTGGGAGTTATGAATGTAGGTATTTTGTGGTGTGGTGCAGCATTTACTTATCATTGTCTTTGTAACTATTACTTATTCATGGAAGGAGGTAATATACAACACCTTTAACAAATACTAATTATGTTTTCTTATTTAGGTCATGACTTATTATTTTAATTCTTCATATTTGAAATTCCAAGTATTCAATGACAATGCATCACCATTTTTTGAAGAAAAAATTGATGATATCAGGCGAGCATTAAGCAAAGTTCTTCTTACACTTGAGTAATTCATGTAAATAGTTTAGATATAATACTTAATACAATTTAGAACATTTATTGTTACAAAATTTATAGTGCAGAATATTTATTTATTTTAGTGCAATTTTGAATTTCGAGAACATTACATGAAAGGATGTAATAAAAAAATGAACTAGAGATTTTAAAAATAATCAACTTTTTACATCGATTATGTTCATAACCAATGTAAAAAGTCCACATTCTACATTACTTATGCTCTTAACTAATGTAAACACACTTTTACATCAGTTAAGTATAACATCCGATATAAAAAATCAAATTTTTTACATCAATTCTAGGAATAACTAATGTAAAAAATATATTTTACATCAATTCCATAACCAATGTAAAAACTCAATTTTTTTATATATGCTAATTCTACATCGATTAAGGAATCGATGTAAAAGGCCTATTCTACACTAGTAATTCATGCACAAGGTGTTATGAATCTCCTTTAGGTCGAGTTTGTTGCATGTATGATTGTCAACATAGTGCATCTTATTATGTGTTAGCATTTGGTTGTTGATGATTCTATAATGTGATATGTTCTTATTTATTTGATGTCATTTGAATGGTGTTACGAATAGAAATATTTTTATATTGTCTATTTTGGAGTACATTGTTGTACACATACTCGTATCTTGATCAAGTAAGCTTAAAATTGCTTATTTGTCTCTATGTGTATTGACTATTATAATTGTGATGCTCACATTTTATGATAGTAGATGAATTTGATATACCTACGTTCTAGATGGGGATCTTTTAATTGCAAAGATATTTGAACTCTTTAGTAAAGAGCCGTATGATAGATCTATTTCAATGAAGAAGAATTTCACTCAAAGATTTTAGTAATATTTTTGGGTTAGAATAATGTTCTATCTACAACTAGCTTAAGGAGTGAGTTTTGATTAGTCTTCCCTTTCACATCTCAAATGTATTATATTTTCACTATGGTACATGTCATCTTGATACACTTTGTATAATTCAAATCGAGAGGAGCTTTAGCTTCAATGATGTAGTGTCATGTGATATAGCGTTTGAATTTATTTACTAATACACATGCATGTTATATCTTATTTTGTTATATTTTATTATTTCATTTCTCTTATTGAACAATTGGAATGATGATGTCATTTTCTAAAATACGAAAAATTTACATATTTTCATAAGAAAGACTAATAATAGTTTTATTAAATTAAATTATTCCATAATAAAATTAGTTGGTGTCATGTACCAACGAGTTGTTACACAAAATAGTTCAATGTTGAGCTATGCATAGAAGTAGATTGAAGTTTGGAATGTAGGAAGTATTTAGAGATAATTTTTAGGCCAACATTATTAAAGAACCATAATTTCCCATGATTACTAAAAAAAGGTGGTAATGGGTAGTTATCCCTAGGAAAAATGGTTGATATTGTAGCCTCAATAAATAAATAAATAAGAGATTTCACAATGTAATATATGTCTTTCACAAAATCAATTAAATTTATTTTTAATACAATTTTCCTTTATCACATTTTTCTAGGAATAGTGTAGCATAGTAAATTTTAGTTTTAGGTCTAGAAAAAAATCTTTATAGTGGACTAAGAATCCATTGGAGTGACAAAACCCTTCCTCAAAGCAATGGCATAAGAGGAATCTTTCAATTGGTCATTAGGTATTTCAAGTGGGTAATCAATTCATAATTTAACACCAACAATATATAGAACTCAAAAAATTATAAATATCTACCCTCCCTCTCTAATTTGGGGTAGGTTAAGATACAGGAAGAAAGATATAAGAAAAAAATAAATGGTAAAGAAAATGATAAATGTAATAAATGATGAGATTAATAAATAAAAATAGAAAAAAAATTGAAATCAAAGTTAAATTCAGTCGAAAATGTAGATGCATGATTATAATTACTCAAAAAGAGTTATTATTAATGTAATAATTGAAATCTCATGCCTTAACTACTATTAATTCACTTCTGTTGATTTTTCCTAACAATATATAAAGACAATACTTCTTTTGGTCTCCATATGTTGACAAGATTATTTTATCCTTTAACTATTCCAAAAATTATTTAATACTTCCTTCCTCTTTCTCTTTTTATTCAACACCTACTTTATTCATCTTTTACTTTATAAAAAATAAAGAAATATGAAGTGTCTCTTCTCCCTCAATAATCTATAACAATATATAAAGAAAATACTTTCGTTTAATCTCCATATTTTTTAACATTATTTTATTCTTTAATTATTTTCAAAATTATTCACTCTACTTCCTTGTACTCCCTCCCATTTTCTATTTAACACTTTCTCTCTTCTTCTTTTATCTTATTTTATTTTATAAAAAAATATAAAGAGACACAACCCCCCAGTAATTATATAATGTGAATGTTGTCTCCTTGTTGACGAAATCCATCAGCTAAATGTGCTAAGTTTTATTTATACACGGTGCTGCCCTTGTTCGAACTTGTGGTACTAAATTAATTTAAAAAAATTGATCACAAAAAGAAAAAATATATAACGTCATAAAGTTACACATTTTGTCTCCCAAAACAAAATCTTCACGTTATACAACTTTTCTGCTGAGTAAAAAACATGAATACATAATATGAAATGAAATTATTTAATTAGTAGAGTCTAATTCAATTAGTTTAATTAAAAATACAAGTATTGTAATATATTTTCGTGTTTAATTTTGACAAATAAGAAAAATAAAATTATTTAACAAACTAATTCCAAATACCCAACTATCTTGCATAATTGTGTACATACATGATTTTCAATTGCGTCAATACCTATAAAACTAAAATTACAAATATGTATATATTTTAACTAAATGTATTAATGTAATATTCCAATCTACGGTCTTGATTGTAAAAAAGCCTCCCGCATCCGTTTCGTCACTGAACAATAATCATCACAAATAGTAACTAGAGTTTTCACCGTCCTTAATCTGATGCATTCAGGATATGTATCATTTCGTGGTTTTTCCAATTCCTTATTTATAATTTAAGATTTACTAGTCGTATTATCAATCACCTAATTAATTTGACATTCTTTATGCAGTTCTCCTCTATCGGAACAATAGTCATACAGCAAATGTTTCTTCCTTATATATTGGTATGCTTTTTGTTGTTGAGGGTTTAGTTCCCAATGTTTCTGGTCATTCCACCATAAATAAGGAGAATGGCAGGTATATTTGTTGGAATTTTTATGGGTTTGGCAGCCACGAATGTTGAAACCTTGAAACTGAGCCATGAAGGGTGCTTGCTTCCAGTCAATTCTCTTCCCATTAGAAGCCCAAGGTTCTCCATTCCATATGCTAGCCGTAACATGCATTCGTTGTGAAGGAAAACTCACTCCCACGTTGGAATTGTTCTTGAATACTCTAATTGGTATTTCATCCACATAAAATCTGAAAATATTGAAGTACCCCCCAAAAAATAAGGAAAACATTAGTTATTTCAATTATGAAAATTTTTAACTTTTTTTTTAAGTAATTGTAAATCTTGAACAATTCTCATATGATAACATGTATTGAAGTACTTTTATACACAAGTCTTATTGTAACATGGGTGGTAACAAAAAGTACCCTATGTACTTTTTGTTAATAATGTTATCTTTATTTTGATAATAAAAAAATAGATAAATCCTTATCGGTGTAATGAGATCATTTATGTAGTACAAGGGTATAATTTTAAATTTCTGTAATACAATTTTAAATAAGAAATGATAATTTATTATATTTTTAAACAAAAAATCCGTTTTAAAAAATTGAAGACGGAATTACTTAACAAGATGAAAAGAAAATGCACACAACTTTCTCACCATTTGAATCAATGGACATTGACGGGGATGTTAGCCTTATATCAATCTAGGGGAGGAATTAATTTATACTTTTATAAGATATACCAACACTTACATTATCCATATTTTTATATAAAATATAATTTTTATCAATTATATATATTATCTTCTTTATTTATATTTTATCATACAGAAAAGTGATCAAATTTTTTTGTCATCCACTTTTTTTTTAATTTAACACACACGTGTATATATATATATATATATATATGATAATCTATAATATCTTAATTTATATAATATTTTTGACACTATCACAATCAATTAGATACTTTTAATTAACAAATTAAATTACTCAATTTGATTTGATTGTTTCTTTGATTGATTTATGTTTATAGCGTAATTATTATTAAAATTATTAATCGATTATTTTTGTACAAATAGTTCATAATAAATAGTAAAATATATACATAATTATAATAATTTTGATATATTTTATTTTAAAAAAATTATTAATTTTTAACTTAAATTAATTATTAAAATTATTAAAATTAATTGTTTATTTTACATAATTCTTTTATTTGTGTAAAGTCATTTGGTTAGTAAGCAATATATAATACCATGTAAAAAAGAAAATAATATATAATAGTTAAAGTCAACTTATATAAAAATAAGTTTTCAACTAAATTATCACAAATTGTTTAACTAATATATATTGTAAATTTTTATTTATATAAAATTAAAAAAAAATTACCTTTTTTTTTTTACATATTTTATATATTGTTTACCAACGAAATCACTTTTAAAAAAAAACTTTGTGAATTTCATTTAATAGAGGTTTGTATTTTTTTTTTAATGTGAGTTAAGGTTTATTAAGATATATATTATAAACTGTAAAATTAATTTATATTAACTGTTTATATCTAGTCTAAATCTTTAGACTTACACTAGGTATCAACGAATTCTATCAATATATATATATATATATATATATATATATATATATATATATATAAAAGTTATATCACAGTTCTAATGACAGTCGAAATGATTAATATACTCTTTCAAGTGAAAACTCATTTTATAGTCGTTAAATTAAAACTTAAAAGATACGTATAGTGTACATAGTTTTTTAAGTAGTAGTATTATCATTAAGTTAAAATCTTTTTATTACATATATATATATATATATATATATATATATATATATATATATATATATATATATATATATATATATATATATATTATAATACATAAGTTTTCTCACAGTTCTAATGACACTCGAAATATTATATACTTCTTCTAATTCAAAAACATTCCGTATACTGCAACAGATTTATTAGATTGTTGTATACTTATAACTACATGTTTTTAATTGATTTATCTTATAATATGGACATAATAAAACACTTGTAAAATAAGTTCTAATCAATAACACTTTATTTAGAAGCTTAATTGAAAAAGTTATTAAAACAAATTAAAAACTTATTTCAATAAAATTATTTGTGAAAGTTATTGAAATAAATTATTTTTAATTCACCTTTGTATTATGAATCAGCTGAAATCTCACTCTTAAACGATTTTTTTTTAAGAATGGTTATCTTTCATTAAATCATGTAACTTCTTAGTATCTGATTTTATTTTCTATTTACAATTTTTTGTTCCTTTCAAACAGTATCACTTAAATTTAATTTCAATTTCATTTTATTTTTAATTTTAAATTTTGATAAAGTATATTGAGTTTGGGACATTTTTATTTTTATATATATTGTATTATAATATTATTGTAATATTAGTCAACTTTAATTTTAATATAATTTTTATTAATTAATTTGAGTTTAAATTTAATTTTTTAAATGTTAAATTTTAATATTAATAAAGCTTATATTAATTCAAATAATTTATTTTCATAATTTCTCGTTAATTTTCGTAGTTTTATCCGTTAAATTTATTTTTATCCAATAAAATATTATTATCAATAATAAAACACATACTATTGTCTCTAATTATTTTTTATATAAATTAGACTTATATATGTTTAGAAGAAAAGAACCACACAGTACACGAGAAATTTACTAGCTTATAAAAATGTTATACTACTTTGATAAACTTTTAACATACTCTTCTAAATGTTTCCTAATTATACGTAAAGAAAAGCTATTGTTTTCTAAATTAGTTGGTGACCATATTTATCAAAAGCAGATTGGAGTATGAATCAGATAGATATTTGGGCCAGTTCATAAGACTATTGTTGAGATATTTAAATCCCCAAAAGAAACAGCTTACACAATTTGATGTTGGTTCCAAAGGACTCCATAGGTATGAAAATCGACTGATGGATCAAACCAGAGGCTATGCCTTTGCTCTCTTCCCCCTTCATCATTTGCAAAAACATTGGTTTGCAACAAATAAGGTTTTCCATTGTTGCCCAAGAATTCAAAGTCAATCTCATCATGTTTTGCTCCCAGATGTTCATAGGCCGTTGAAGTCAGCTACAATTAGAAGAAAGAGGAAAAAAAAAAGGTACTCAATTTAGCCAATGGAATTAAAGGGTATTTAAGGAAGAGTAGCCTCAAGAACTCAATCAGAAAAGGGTAAAATTCACACATAAAAGGCTGTCACAACTCCTCTAGAATCCTTGTTAGGTATCTTTATTCTCATTTGAAAGAATCCAGAAGCATAGTCGAATTTTGATCTGAAGCCAGCCCCTACATATTAAACAAAATTTACGAATTGTGAAAAATTAAACTATACCACTCTCTTTCCATAGTATAAGCTACTACACACGTTAAATTATCCCTAGTATATTATTAATCAATATCACTTAATTACTACGATAATATACCTTATTTTTCTTGTAAATAATTAAGAAACTAACTCGTTCTAAGAGCATAAGAGACATCTAACATATATTCTTTCATAAAGTTAAAATTAGTGACAAAATAATTTATATGTAATTTTTTAAAAATTCGTCATTAAAATTTGTGATCATAAAATTATCCAAAACAAAATAATTTTTGTTACTAAATTTAATCATTAATTTATTATTTTTTTTTATATACAAACATTTATACAAAATGATCATTGAAATGAAAAGCACATAATATAATTTTTATGTACGAGCAAAATAGCATGCATATATTAGAGCGCACGCACGGTTCTCTTCTCTCTTTAATCAAACACGCACTATTCAATGAATTCTCCTATATATATAGATACAAACCTGAAGTCTTATCAATTGAGAGTTGAACTTCTCTACCATGTTGTAGAAAGAAGACATGATGGTTTCCCCAAACAACCTCGTAGTTCTGTTGGAAGCTAACTTCAACAGCTTTGCTAGCATATATTATGGCCAGTGCCACAAAGAAAGGGACAAAGCAGAAGCTGCAAAACCGTTTATTTTATATATAAATTAGTAAATAAAAAAAGCAGCAAATAGAATTTGAAGACAAAAGGCTCTTGTACTATATGCTCTAACTAATTAAGATACTTAGATACGTGCGTACGCACTTTTGTTGCTTGTGCAGATGAGCCATTATGTCAAACAAAGTACACCACTATTTGTGTGGCCCGTTTCTTGTGATCATTGCAATTTATAGCAATCATTATGGATTAAACATGGTGTATCACAGGACAATGAATCTGAACTACATTTCCATGTCAAAGAAAAACTTTGGGTGAGGTAGAAGTAAAAGTGTAAAGCAGCACACAAGTTGTGGCTCATAAGCATGTGAATGTCCTATTATTCCTTCAAGTTGGCCTATTTTCACGTTACTCTTGTGCCTTGTGAAAGGCCCTTCCTTGGTACTACGTACCACTCCTCTAAAGTTGAATATCTAGAGGCGGCTCCCGAGTGTACATATGTTCTATCAATTTCTATGATCATCTTTCACTAATATTTCATATAGTACATATGTTCTCGTACTTAAAAACAAACTCAATTTGTCGTATAAAGGAACATATTATAATTATTTTTAGATAGAGTAATTTTACTTTAGACGAGTAGGTTTTAATTAACCAAACTTTAACAAGGCTACATCCTATTTGGGTAGTGTTTGACTCTTTTCCAGACTTTTTCCTTAAAAGAAAAAGTTTGGCCAAACATATTTTCAGGAAAGTTCTTAAAAAACTTAATTTGTAACTTATTTTTTATATAAAAAGAAGAAAACATTTATTAAAAAAAATGCGAAGAAGCTATTAATAAAACGGTTAACTTTTGATCTCTTCTTGTTCTCTCTTTCCCTCTTTTTCAATTTTCTCGGGTAAATTTTTTTTTAAGTTAAAAGATATAAAAGTTGACAAACAATTAATTTCTACTTTATTTAAAGAATATTTTCAACTTTAACTTTTAGAATATCTTTTAAGTAAAAAAATAACTCAAACTTGAAAATCAAATATTTTCCCCATTAAAAGCCCCGATGACGTCTTTTCAACCCACGTGAGACAGCCCATTTGGTCCTGCATCCTGGTCCTATTTTTCTAACCCACAAAATTGTAACTGCATTCAAACCCTAATGCATACGGCAAGGGGACAATGCAACATTTCAGAGGATGTTCCCACCATACCAATCAGCACCATAATGGAATTGGAGGTTCAGCATTTTGCAAGTTTTGGTCAAGCGCAGGCCGTGATAATGTGAGCCCAGCTGACTGCGTACAAGTTGCATCCCTCTGTCCTACCTTTTCGTCCAAAAGATAAAAAAAAAAGGGTCCAATTATTGGCACCCAGGTTCTCCTCTTCCCATCCCCATTTTCTTTGAATTTTTTATCTTTTCTAAATTATCCCTGACTCTTTACATCCTTTTCCCACTAGCTTCACACTCCCTACTCTCTCCCAACTTCATTAGTGCGTCTTCTTCCTCATCCCAATTCTTCTGTTTGTTTTGTTGGTCATCCCACTCTCCCTTCGCCTTCGAGTAAGTTATTTTTCTCATCATTACAATTTTATTTTTCATTTTTGGCCAATAAAACAAAAACTTTGTTGTGTATGCATACACGATGGGAACTAGTTTTCATCGTGTGTTTGAACTTTTTTTTTTTACTTGTTTATTTAACTTTTTATGTATTTTTACTAGTGCAAATATGATATGTTGTCTCGTGCACAATATGTTAGATATGGAAACAAGGCTCCTGGGGCTTCTACGATGGATAGATACATCCAAGGGTGGTATATCTAGAGGACATGCATTTAAAGTTGAGCATCCATGACCTATCACTTTAGCTTGCACAGATAAAGTGACAGTTGTATAGCAGGAGGCGGTGTTTATCACAAGAGTCAACTATTGCTCCTAAGTCCTATGTACCTGCACATGAGCCATGAGCTATTGGCCCCCTTATCTAAGAAGTCTTGAGAAATATTCTATGTTGAGTTTTTGTATGGGCCATATTACCCCCACGGTTGTAGGAAAGACTCAACTGCCAAAAGTTGAAGTTGGTCAATCATGAGAGCAAGATTGTACCCGTACCTTGGGACAAACAAGTGAAGAGATACGTAGAAAGGTTAGGGTTGATGACTCTTATAGATGCACACTATTGCATAATGGATACCAACTCCTTCCACCTTTCAAGAAGGGGAATGACCATCACTCTAGATTATGTGTCACCTCTCCTACATCTACCTATAGTTGAGACTCATTTTCCTACCAATGTTGACCTATGATGATGCACCTAGCTATGTGATGGCCATACTCGGGGTTAGGTTTGACTAGGAACATTCTAGGACTATGCAAGGAGTGCACATGCTATTTGACTAGTTGGAGGAGATATATGATACAGACATCCAAGTCAAGCACATCATATTTTCAATAAAAGCTTATTTGCTACATTTGCTTGGTTACATAATATTTGTTGACAAGAGTTTCATTCGCATGCATGGACATGGTCTACTGGAATCTTTTGCATGATCTTGAGAAATGCAGTTGATATGCATATGGTGTCGTTGGCTTATCTTACCTATAAAATTAGTTTAGTGTGGCCAACATGCATAAAATGCAACATATTGAAGGATATATGACTATACTACGGGTACTAAATAATTTTTTTTTATTTTCTCTTACTCAAGTGTTCTTTTAGTTTTACAATTATTTATGTTAATGGTTTTACAAGCATGAATGTATGAGCATTTTTTTACCATTATCTCTTACGAGGAGGTCATTATATATACCAAAAGGTCTCCCTATGCCTATAGATGAAATGCTCTAAGGGGCTCATATGAGGTGTTCACGACAAGGTTGACATTAGATATGTTGCAATCAAATGATATCATTTGGACACCTAATCAAATCAATGCTACAATTAGAGGAGCATTTATGCCTCTAACTTATCCATGAGTGTGCATGAATGGATATTTATAGTGGTTCTATCGCATTTCTCATCCATATTTAGGCGCCTAGTAAAGGAAGATCCTCTAAGAAGCTCCCAAGAGTACATGTGTAACTCCTTGGAGACAGGTAACTAAAGTCTAGTTCGAGAGAGTCTCATGATTGTCCTATAAGTATAAATATCTCCCATATGTATCGAATGATGTCACAACCAAGATCATGATATGACGATTATAACATTGAGTTTTCATCTATTTGGTTAATTAAGTGAATGAGTAATTCAATTCAATTTCAATAGAAAAGAGTTAATAAAAAGTTATGTTGCATATTTTTTTGAGACAATCTCGAAACAAGCCAAAATGGCGTAAGGAACGATTATCGAGACAAAAGTTCTCTAAAAGATGGATAGATTTGAGAAAGCGTTTTGAGTTAGAGGATTTTTGTTATTAACACATTTTGAACAAAGTTTGTTGAACCAATGTCATCGACATGTTTTTTTATACAATGACACATTTTTTAGGGAGAACACCAACCAACTAGAAGTTCGAAAAATCCTAAAATCCTTTGACTATTGAACGCTAAAACTCGTTTTAACCAAGGGTTAGTAAAACCCCTTTAACCATTGGTCAATAATCCCCATTAACAAATGGATAATAAAACCCTTAGAGCCTTGATTATTAAAAACCCTAATGTCCTTTAGATAAAACAGTGAGCCCCAAACTTTATATAAGACCAACCTAGGTTGAATTGCATACCATTTTCCTAGTTTCCCCTCTGTTATTGATCAAGTTCAAGACTTATTCCTTAAAGTTTTTATACATTTTGTCTTCAACAAGCAAGGGAAGTTTACCTAGCTTGTTTTCTATGTTTGTGTGTGGTTAAGTTGATGTTGTATACATTCTAGTATGCTTAGAAATTCCTAAGGAGTAATTATAATAGGATTTGAAATTGTTTTCTTGAGATTTTGAGCTTGTATGAAAATTTGAGTATGATGGTGAATTTGTCTTGCATGTCACTTTTGTTGATGAATTTACATTTAGATAATATATTATGTTATTTTGGAGCTATTTGTGTGATTTTATGATGATTTCTTTGTTTTTTTTTGAGTTTACATGAATTTATTCTAGGGTTTCACTAGGCAAGTTCGTCATTCACTAGGCGAGACCTTTTTTTCCTAGGCTTTTGTTGAAGGCTCATTGAGCAAGAAGAGACTCTCGCTAAGTGACTTGCATTTCTGGGTAGATTTTTGAAAAAGCATCACCCTATGAACTATATGAATGTTTGTTCAGTAAGTGGCTAACTTGCTGAGCAAATTTAGAAAAACTTAGTGAGAAACTAGAAATGATAAACTTTGTTGAGTGACTCGAGTGTTTATTGAATAAGGATCTTGAAAACCTAAAAATGTATGTTCTTGCTAGGCAAGACTTGCATTTTGCTAAGCAAATAGCTTAATGTGAGATTGAATGGCTTTTTTGGATCTCTAGTTGGGCGAAGGATCACCTTCGCTGAGCTAGAGAGTGAGGATGAGATGTTGAAGTCTCTATGGCTTCATTCACCAAAATATAAACCCATTTGTTGAGCGACTAGGATGAGTATTTTAGAAGATGTTTTTTGTGGCTCCCTTAGCTAGGTAAGGAAGATACTTCGTTGAGTAAGTGAGAAGAAAACTTAGAAGTTGAATCACTGTGGCTTGACTTGCTAAGAGAATAAGGCATTCGTTGTGTGATTAAACAAAGGAGAAGATCTTTGTAGCATCATTTGCTAAACAAAGACAAGTATACCTAAGCCCTCACTATAGGTAGGATTCACTGGGCGAGACATCCCATTTTTTGGGTGAATCCGACAGTAGTAAGCAAACTTTTCGTATTTGAAATACACAACTTTCATCTTCTTTTTACTTAGTTATAATTCTTAAAAGTCTTAATAGAAGATGTATATGGTTGTGTTAGGATAGGATGTTGTAGAAGAATGAAGTGGAACTTTCCATAAGATCATGTTCTACTTTTCCCAATGATGAGTAGCATGAATGTTAGGGGCTCCATTGACGAAAGTTATTAGGTTATACACATGCTCTATTTTCCCCAATGATGAATACATACATATATACATACATACATAGTCATTAGTATCAATTCTACAACTCTAGATATGTTCATAATACCTCACCTATATGAAGCTATTAGGACAAATCAGCATCCTTAACTTCAAGTCCAAATTTGTCAAGGTTAAGGATCAAATAAGGTCATGACTCCTTTTATGGAACTCTTATAAATAACAAAGGAAGATATTAGGTAAAAAGAATGTAGTTCTTTTATACTAGCTATGTTTAGATAAAATTCTCTATAAGTATTTATAGGATAAGAAAATAAGAAAGTGAAATTAATTAAACTCTCCTATAAGTTAAAATCAACTTTTGTACTTAAATTTTGTAGTAGCTTTCTTGTTTAACTTCTTTAAAAGTTAAAGTGCATAAGTTGATTTTAACTAATGAAAAAAGTTTAACTCATTTTACCTTCATATATTCTTGATGGAGAAATTTATCCAAATAGAATATATCAATCCAAGAATAGATGACTGTAAAAGCAAAGGTTATTTTTGTATCATAATCATTGATATTAGTAGGTGTCAAGACTTGTGGCTTTTAAAACCTCTAGCGGGTAAAAATTGAATGAAAGAATTAGACATGGGCATAATGAAGTGAAGATTTTCATTCCTCTCCACTTTCATCTATTGAACATAATTCATAATGGAAGATTGAATCTTAACCTTGTATTTGGGATATTTGTTATTTTTCTATGGAAAAGGATAAAACACCATTTCTATAACATCCCATTATTTGAACATATTCCAATTTCTCCCACCAAAGAATCTTTCCACAAAGATTTTCCACATTTGTGGATGCCAAATGTTTGGTAAGACAACGGTTGATTAAATTAAATATGCATATTTTTCCTACTATGATTCTATTATATCTACTTGGATTACCAAAGGAAAGTAACGCTATAGAAAAGGTGTCTTTAGGTGCAACTCAGAGGCTAATTGACTAAACTAGGGTCATTTTACAAATAAATTATCCAGAAATAGCCTTTTTTTTTTCAAACGTTATCAACATGGGACTATTTTCCCATGTCAGCATAGAAATTACCAAATGAAATGACAATTTCTATGTCACATATTTTTTAAAAAATAAATGAACTTGTGCTTACGTGACATGTCATGTGCAAAACTTTAGTTCAACTAGCAACATATGAAGTCACCATTTGAAATGGTTCGTCTCGCATGGCATGTCAATGGCATGTCAAGTGAGCACAATAGCTCATTTATAAAATATTATTTGACATCGTCATTCTATTTAGTGATTTACTAGAAAAAAGAATTAAAATTGTTTCCCTTGCCATGTGTCCATTTGCTATTGGGGACATGTGACAACCAACAATGAATTTGCCATTCTGAATGGAAATTTAAAAAAAAAGAATAATTATATTTGTATATCCGAATGTAGAGACTTTTCCTTTTCTTTATTCTTAACATGAAAAAATAAGACTTTTGTGCAATCTAAATTTTGTCCAATTCTAAAGTAAGATAGAAGTTCCACCCTTCTGACCTTAAGCGATTTACATTGGGTTTATAATTTGTTAAATCTTACCTTTTGCATGTTGCATTACATGTGCATTAAATGACTTTGTGGACTCATTAGAATTCAAATTAAAAGATATCACTATCAGTGTCATTTTTAGAGGCAATTAATTTGGAGTTTATTTATGTATATATCATTTAATTGTTTATGTATATTATTTTCTTAAAAAACATTTTTTGACTTTTTGTGTATTTTCTTTTTCATGCATTATGCACAATAATATGTTATCCTATTTAATTAGATAATTGATTAAATAGAAATACATATTAATATACATGACTACAAGTAAAGAAAAATACATAATAAGTGAAAAAGTTTGCCTTTTAAGAAAATAATATACATAAATAATTAAATAATACGTACATATATAAACTCATTAATTACCATTGAAAATGTCAATGTTGGTGATACCATTTAATTTGAACTTGTCTTTTAAGTCATTTAAAGCATGTATAGTGCAACAAGTATAATGTGAGGTTCATCAAATTATAAACCTAATGCAAGTTGCTCAAAATTAGAAGAATGAAACTTCTTACCATACTTTTAAGGGTGAAACACCTTTTAGGTCTCTAAAAAATTATGTTGCTCTCACTTTGGTCTTTAAAAGCATTAAAATTCAGAAATTTTTCTAAAAGTGTAAAATATTACTCATGTTAGTATGTTCATTAGTTGGACTTTGTTAACTATAACATTTGTGCCAACATAGCACATTATGTGTGTGTGTCGTATCCCTTGTTCACATGACACTCCATGTCCATTGCACAATCACTTTGACCAAAGTGATAATACTTTTTTTTTAACTTTTTACAGATCTCCGATAATAAAACTCTGCTAGATACATTTCATCCCCTTGTTTAAGTTATCCATAAAAGAACATTAGCAAGAAGAACTCTCTTTTAAGTCTTGTATGAATAAAGATGGGTAGTGGATCATGGTTAGGTAAACAAGGAAATACAAGAAAATTGAAAGGTAATGATGGTCAAGGTGATGGTCATGGTGAATCTTAACCTACTACGTCCATGGGTGAAGAACAAGGATGCAATGTGTGTAATAGTTAATACTACTATTGTATAAGTAAGACAATCATTCACACTTCAAAAACTTCAAGGAACCTAGACATGTTATCTACACTTGTGCATTGCCAAAGGTAGGTAATTGAATTTTGCATATTCCTCTATTTTTGTTTTTCTTTATTTTGTTTTACATTTTCATAGTCTAAGAAAGTCTCACTTACAATATAGTATAATTGTTTTTAATGAGTTGATGTTGAAGATGAAGATAGAATGTGAGGTTGAGTGCTTTGTTATTGAGGAGAAATGAAAGGTAGGCATGAGTTTGAAGATTGATGTAATTAGGATTGAGATAAAGATATTAAAATATAGTGTATTTGAATTGTTTTATATGTAAATGTTTTGGTTGATTTTGTGGGTATGTACTTTGAAAATGTAACTATTTGGTTATTGTATGGTTATTGTATAATAACTAACAAAAGATTTGAAGTTGATGTAATGGTTTGCTTATTATTTTGTAATGAATTTAATTTACTTTAGGAAAATAATGTACAATTTAGCAAGTGCCATTATATCCATTTGATACTAACAATAAGCACAATGAAAACATAATGACAACAATCAAATTGTCCATCTATTTTCTTTCAACAACTTCAATATGCTACATTTTTAAATCATAATATCTATCATAATATCTATTATGTTCAAATTCTTCACATGATTCACCATGCACATTCGTCAAACACACAGTAAAAGTTATAAGAAAATAACATTAATGAAGGTTTAATCATTGTCATTGTCATAGATAAAGTTTAGTCTTACATTCAAAATCCTTAATCATTGTCATTGTCATAGATAAAGTTTAGTTTGTCATAGAATAAATTTTTAAAAAATTTACAACTAACTATCCAAATACATATGTGACCAATGACATAAATTCCCACAAAAAAAAAAGTTTGTAGCTATCTTCAATTCATATTATCAAGGCAAGACATCCTTGGTGTATGCATAAAACTCATGAAAATTGAGGTTGATACATCCTTGGAGATGGTGAAATTGGGTACAGAACTCTAATTACAGGATCAAAAAGAACTTGCATCGGTTGTGTGATGAAACTTGTTGCATGCCTTATACATGGTGGTATAAAAGTAGGTACATGTATTGGTAAGGGAAATTTGTTGTTGGAGGTGTTTCACATGGTGGTGTAGATTAAAAGCATTGAATTTCTTCCTACAAGTCAATGTTAAAATATTGTAAAGATTAATGGATAATAAAAATAAATTAGAAATCAATTTAGGAATTCAATACACTAGAAGTTGTAGTGTTGCATTTAGGGTTGCTTATGTTTCATTTGTTGGTTTCCACTTCTTTGGTTTAGGTGCTACTCCATCATTTTATAACCCTTCATATTATGCCTTGCACATCACACCTTGTATAGTATAGTATGATATCTTCAATCTATTGTTTCTTCTCCACCTTCATTGGCATAATTTCTTTTAGATTTCTTTTTAGTTTTGTTAGTGGTGGAATAGGCTTGTCATAATTTGTAGTCTCCCAATACTATTAGCCCTATGTGGGTTGAATAAAAGTATTCATATGTTGCAAGATAACATCCAAGTGTTAGATGACCATGGCAATAATCTTATGGTTTTTGTTTTTTTAAGCAATTGTGGCAATTTCATGCCTACATGACATACCTATGCACATTAAAAAATGACAATTACATATCTATATCTATATTTATTTATCTCTCTCTCTCTCTTTATATATATATATATATATATATATAAAAGAGGGATCCACTTACTCCAAGAGAGTTACTTCTCATTAGGGGATCCCGAATCTATCTGTGGCATAAACCTTTAGCACACATCTCCACGAGACTTGTCATGACTCGCGTCGAAGAGGGGATCATGGAGGTAGCCACTCACGATGTCCGAGAAGGAATCGTGGGATCATGGAGGAGTGGAACCAAGAATCATGAGATCATGGAGGAGTAGAACCAGGTCAGTCTTGAAGCCTATAAAAGGCCCTAAGACGAAGTAAGAAGGGGGGAAAATTTTTTGGAAAGGAGAGAAGAAGAGAAAAGAAAGTTGATGATAGTTCGAGAGAGGTCAATCAAGAAGCTCAGAGTACGATCGAGGAAAAAGAGGAAGTACTAGATAGAAGGAAGAAGGCACAAGACCTCTCTGGATACTGGGTTAGTAGAAAAACACATGAATATGCCTCCAGGATAAGATCTTAGAAAGCTTCTTTCCCCCTTTTTAGACAAGACCAGAGCCAAATTGCCCCCTTTCCATCCCTCAACATCTCCCTTACCAAGGCCAAGTTCGTCTCGGTTCCACCTGGGCCGGCCGAGACAAAGTGGTCTCGCCCTCCCGTATCCGTCTCGGCCCCACTTGGGTGGACCGGCATGAACTAGTCTTGTCCTCGCTTTGTAGCATCCCCTATCATCAAAGACCGAGTCCATCTCGACATCCATTTGGGCAGGTTGGCATGAGCCGGCCTCACCCTCTCCTAACCCATTGGCCTAGGCAAAACTACGTGAACTTTGATTTCTCCGATTAAAAGGAGATACATAGGAGAAAAAGGTACACTCTTGTCAAGTTAACCATCCAAAAAGCCAAAAATATTCCACATTCATTTTTTAAATATATTTTATTCTTAGAAAGGCATTAATTACAATGTAAGAGTCACTACCTTTTCATACAGCCAATTAGGGCAACTATTACGTGATAGACGTGTTGGGATGCCCAGTGATCCCCACACGTAACTGACTTTTGAGCCTGTTTCTCTGATTCAAAGACTAGTCTTATCAACTCAAAGGTTTCTCGACATTTCCCATAAAAATGTTGGTGGTGACTTCATCCTCCTTGTTCCTTTCCCGAAAGGTACTCGGAATCCAAACCTTCTATTTTTGCCAATCCCGCATCGCGATTTAGGTCACGAAACTCATCTTCACCCTTTATTTTCTTGCAATTTAATGGATAAGATATGTCACATATTAGAGTCGTTAGATTGTAAGAAAATGAAGAGTAGGAATGAGGAGTAACTCTCTTATAGTTACTCTTGGAGTAAGTGGATCTCTCCTCATATATATATATAAGAAAGCCATAAAATGACAACTTAAACAAAATTTTAGGAGTACCTATCAACTAGCACATCCTACAAGTATGTTTCTGTACTCAAATTAACAACCAATTTTGAAATTCAAACCTATCGTTATCCTAATCACCATACCAAAGTGTTGTCCACTTATTACTTTCAAATTTTCCTTTCCAACCTTGATTATTGCATAGGAGTCAATGGTCTTGTGTGACTAGCCAATTTTAGCTTACATGTACTTATCTAATGCATTATATAACACTTAATATCCTCAACTAAGGTAAAAAATGGCTTGCCCCTATACTTGAGTGTTTTTACATTAAAGATTTCACAAGTGTTGATGCAAATGTTGTCTAGCTCGGGATACTCGCTTAAATATGTTTTTGTTTATGCTTGAATAGGACACTTCACCAAATAAGCCTATGCCTTCTCATTCTTCATCTTTAATGCTTCCATATGCAGCTTAAATTCAACAATAGTTGTTGATCTAACACAATGCCAAACACATCCCTTCACTCTTTATCTTTTCATTGTTCTGTTAAGTTTCTCCATAAATGCATCACACAATATGTGTGCTCAACACTAGACATAGCTTTTTGAATGGCAAGAATAAGATCCTATGCAATAGAGAAAATATTATCAATTTAGTCCTTAAAGTTCACAACTTACTATCATATTTATCCTTAAATGGAACAACTTACTGTCAAATAAGTTCAATAATGCATGTACATTAAAATGGACATTACCTTTTGCATGTTTGAGATGATGTTTCACCCATAATGTTTTATCTCCCAAATCATCATGGAGTAAGGTCAAAAATCACTTTCAATTTTCTTTGTCTTCCACATAAACAATTACAATAATCTCATTATTAGCATCTTGGTCAATTGTAGATAGTAATTGGCCACCATAATATCCATTCAAAAATAACCATCAAGACTAATTAATGATCTACAACTAGCTTTGAAGTCTTTTTTACATGCATCTAAACAATCATAAGCCCTACAAAATTGTGGTTTAGATTGAGCATTAAGGTACAATAAATCTTCATTGTTGACCTTAGGTTGCTTCTTATCAACTCATGAGTATAATCCTAAATCCACCATATTATTCCTTTATACTACTTTTTACCATGGTTCTTGCCTCTTTCAAAGTTGTAAGTATTTTAATGTCATTTATGTGTACACCAAAATCTCTTTTCAAGTATTCAAATGCCTCAATATAAATTATAGTAAGGTGCATTCTCATTGTGCCAGCCAATTTGCATGCCACCCATTTCCTTGATGTTTGTTTATTCTTGAAGGTCCTACCCACAACTATGTCCTTCCACAAAAAATTTGATTTGATAACTTCTGTTTACTTCACTCCATGCATAATAGATCTCCCATACACATGTTTTTTCTTTGCATCTTATTTTAGCCCTAATCGTATCATTTAATTTATCTTCCATGGCATATGGTATAATCCCTAACAACATCATTGAAAGTCTTTATGTTGATAACCTTCATTCCTATCTCCATATGCACTCAACCAAACTATACATTTTCATTGTATTGGGGATAAATAACATGTTCTATAGTCTCACCTTCATCATTAGTGCTAATTGGAAACTTATAACTTTTAAACAATAACTATCATTAGTATTATCACTTGACTGGTCATCACCATCTGCTCCAGGTTCATAAAGACTATCGTCGACATTAACAAAGTAATCATCACACATTTGATCTTGAGGACAACAATCAACAATCTCTAGGTTAAGATCCAAGACGTGATCAAAGTAGATGTGTACATCTTTGTCAGTATGGATACGGGCTATACTGCACATAGTATAACCTCTACATGTTTTACATAAGATGAACAACAAATACACTTATAATTTGTCTCCATTTCTTCTCATTAACACATTTCACCATCAACATACTCCAATAATATCTCCTCTCATTTTATATGAAGCTACCCATGTGGTGAAGAACAAGGTTAATAAAAATTGACATCCTGCAACTTCCACTCACAAATTATTTATTTTTCACAATTTTTTTATAAAAAAATTAATTCATTAACAACAAAACAGAAAACAATAAATACAAAACCCATCGAAACTAAGTAAATAAAAAAATAAAAATCACAAAATAAACTTATTTGTGATTAACCACTGCCCAAAACAAAAACACATCAAAAACAAATAACGTACAACATAGACACCACTATCGTTTTGAATAAGTTGGCATAAAAATTGTATAATATAGACGATAGTGGGGTTTGTGTTGCAAGTTCTTTAATAATTTGTTTGTAAAAAACTAATTTAATCAGTCCAACTCGAATTTAATATCGTAGAAGTTAAAAAATAATAAAATAAACCGTGAATGCATGAGAATTTCTACATAGATACGACGTGTATGAGCGGATAAGGAAGAATCCAATCCCAAAGAAAAGAAAGGCCTTGTGCACTGTATACATAGTACATACCTGTTATAGAAACGCAAGGAAAGTGACTTCCCGCTGCAGTCACATAATTTTGCACCGTTAGATTCCATTCCAATCGTTTCCAACCGCAAATCGCGAACGGCTATTAAATACATGGAATCCCACCATTTCTTTTTTACTTGTTCCCAGTCTCCTCTCATACCTCCAAACCCACCAACAGTGGTCACAAAGTGTAGCCTATAGCACCGTCAATCTTTATTTTTAAACACAACTTTTTAGGAGCTATAAAATTACGTATTTTAAACACAACTTTTTAGGAGCCTACAGCACGCTGAATCTTCCGTATTAAACTACGTATTTTTCTAAATTAAAGATTTAATTTTTATTTAGAGTTTCTATTCTTTTAATATTATTTATTAAATTGATTATTTTAATTAATTCTTAAATTAATTTATTATATAAATAAAATTTGAATAAAATATCTCTAAAAATTTATTTGTACTAATTATATATAATATATAATTCTTTTCTCACTTAATTTATTTCTATTTAAAAAATTATAATACTTACTATTAAAATTAAATTACTAATTTAGTCCTCAAATGGTAAAAACAATCAAATTAGTTCGTAAAATTAATAAAATAAAAAAATGATAATTGAAATCGTATATATCAATCAATTTAGTCTTTTAAATTATAATAGTCGATCAAATTAATCAATTTCCATATTTTAATCACTTAATTATACTTATAGGGTAAAATGTAAAAATTAAAAGTAGAGGATAAATTTTGTAAAATTATATAAATTTGTTGTAAAAATGTACAAAAATAAATTTATGAATGAAATTTGCATAATTTTAAAAGTTAGAAGATGAAAATTGTGATCTAGTCTTTTTTATTTTAAAAAATCAATTTAATCAACTCTTACAATTTCAATGACTAAATTGATTTGAGAGACCAATTTAATCGTCTATTACAATTTCAGGAAAATGATCGATAATATACAAATTTTAAGGATTATTTTTTATTTTATTAATTTTAAAAATCAATTTAACTTATAATTACTATTTCAATGATTAAATTATTTATTCTTCTTTTTGTTAGTGAAGAGAAAATAGAATATGCACAAACAACATAAATTATTTTTATATTATCATCTAATTACAAACTATCACGTAGATAAATTGATTGACTTTTATAATAAATATCTTAAAAGTTATATCAAACATGATTTTTAATTAGTTGACTGAGTAAATATTTTTACCCTGATACTGCATACTCATTAAAGTCTTTTATTAATTAAAAGTAATATATAACTTTTAAAATTTTTCATATTTGTTTCATATTTTTATTAGTTTACTCTTCCTTAGAAAATATATCATAAGACATTATCAAGTCCATTTCTTTTGATTTTATAAACTCAAATTATTTGTTTAAAATATACGTATCTCATTTATAATTAACTACCACGCTTGACCCTTCTTACGCACAACTAATATCATTAAATAAGAAAAAAATGTCATTGTTATTAAAAATATAAGTATCGTTTAAAAAACATTAGTAGAACAATAAGTTATAAATAAAAGCCTAATAAATAATTATAAACTATCATATGATAATGTAAAATATTTTTACACATTTATCCTATTACAAACTCCTATAAATAGTAAATTTATTTACTTTTGTAATAATAACTTTAATCATACCCACTCTAGATGTTTAATACAAAATAACTATAGTAAATATTTATTGATAACTTATGAACTATATATTGAATATGTACTCTTGAGAATGATGACTTCTCTCAATCTACTATTCCTTTCAATGTGTCATGTGGTTTTTCCTACATTAATAAACATCTCATTTGTTTTGCATTTCTCAAATATACTGTTATTTAAATTTAGTCAATATCAAATTATCTAATTGTTAATACTAAAATTTTCTATATTTATAAATTTAAATTATGACGCATCATATAAATTAGTAGTTGATTCACATAATTTGTTTTTATAATATACTCTTTACTTGAGTGTTATCTTTTTCATTTATTCTTATACAAAAATTCTGAATAATAAAATAAAATTTCCTATCTTTTGATAATTTTGAAGAAATGTGTATTTTTAAAAAATTTTAAATACAAAAATAGTTAGATAAAAGTTATGGAAACACTACATAGCATATATGTTCTTTGAGTATTTTAACCGTTTCTATTGAATTAAAAGAACTGGTTAAAAGGTTAAGTAACCTCACTCTTCCGTTAAATTATACATTTTTTAATCTAGAAATAAAAGTATTTTTCCTTTTTTTTAACTATCCTAATTTCATTATTTTGGTATTTTTCTTTACATTAATTTTGTTTATTATTATATATAAGATAATATTTATTTGGTCTTTACAAATAGTTTATACTACTTAAATCATTAAATTATTGAAAATATTAATAGGGATGAAATCTCTTTTTGTCCCTAAAAGTGTAGGAAATTATTACTTTAATTCTTGAAAGTAAGAAAATTCAAAAAAGTTTCTAAAAGTGTAATTTGTCATTTATATTAATTTAATAATTAGAATATCTCTGCCAAAATTAACAATTGCACTTACATGGCCTGTTAGCCACCTACATGACACCTTATCTGCCTACGTGGTACCTGTTGGGTACACGTGGCTAATATGTAACTAACTAATAAATCAAAATTTTGTATATTAATGCTAAGGATTTTTAAGTGAAAATCTGATTATTTTTTACATATATCACACATAGTTCACTTTTTTCCTCGAATTTAATGCAATACAACTTCACAAGTAGAAAAAAGAGAAAATACAACAAAATTTAATATTTTCAACCCAAAAAAAGTCATATAAAATCAGCATGATTGTATCATAATTAGTTGGTGGACTTATAAAACAATTATATTTATAATAATTGCATGACCAAACTTTTTCTCTAAATTCCTAATTCAGTTAGTTATTCATTAGACTCTATGTTCCTAATGCTTGTTTAAGCATGTGTTTCTATATGACCAACAAGGGGCCATTCTAAGGCAAAAAATATTAAGAGTACTATAAGAAATAAAATCGGTAACACGAGGGATTAGATTTAAAAAGTTGCATGAAACTAGGATTGAGGGGGAAAAGCATAGATGAAACCACAACCCTTAATTCAATAAATTAAAGTCAAATCTCTCTATCTACTTTATTTATCTTTATTAGCTTTATTTATTTTTACTACTATTTTTGTTGCATAACCCTTTTCCAAAATCATAATTATTTGTCTAAATTACATAAGAATTTTTGGAAATTGATAATCATGTACACTAGTCCCTTGGGTATGATATCTAAACTTACATCCATAATACTATTACAATAGGGTACGCTTGCTATTAAGTGCATTCCAAATCGCATCCCTAACACATGGTAAACGAGTCAATTGGACTAAAATGAAAGTTGATTTTTTAATTATTTTTTTCAAAGCTTATGATGTCACAACATATATCATAATTTAGTTTCCGAACTTAAACACTTACTGTCATTTTGGTCCCTAAAAATAGTATTGAATTGTCAATTGAGTCTCACGTTGTATGTAAATTATTAGCATAAACATCACAATCTTCTCTTTCACTTCCATTACTTATCATTCATCTTCTTCACCTTACTCTCGAACACTTTACAATCCATCTTTACTTTTGCCTCCACATTCTACATACCAACTCCACCATTTAAAATTTTAAAACATGTAGAGTCAAGTGCAAGTCATAAAATGTGTCTTTATTTACATACGAGCATAAAATTAGGCTCCAAACTAGATTCTTATATGTTAATAGCGTAAGTGAGTGAATTCGAGTAGAGTAAATTTATGTTTGACTTTTTAGTAAACTTAAAGATTATTCTCAAGCTTAACTTATCCTCACCACCAATGTGCTTTTCATCTTGTGAATATTGTTAGCATCACATTGAAGCTTTTAAAATGGAATGTTGTTAGGATTAACTATGTGAAAGTTATTATCGCAACAACAATGATCTTGTTATACAAGTGTATGTCACAACGATCTAATGTCATTGTTTGTCCATTGTCATTGTTTTGACTTATCCAAGCTTAACTTATCCTCACAATTCATGTGCTTTGAATCCTGTGAATATTGTCAAACATCGCATTGAAGCTTTTAAAACACAATGTTGCTAATATCAACTGTTGATGAAGGGTTGTGACTAGCTACAATCATAAAGCTATGAAATGGTGAATATTGTAACACCTCTTATCTTTCCATTATTTATTACTGTCTATAAATATGATGTTTATTATTTATTATTATTTATAAAGTGTTTGAATGTTTTATATCTATTATGAATTTAATATAAAGTTTATTTAAGAAAATATATGTGTGTGAAAATTAGGTTTTAATTAAATAAAAACTGAGAAAAAGTTTTTGGGCTTGTTATGTTTCATTTTACCCGTTAAATAAAATCTAATGTGTCTTTGGAGTCAAAGTCACATGATGTTGAGCCAGTTTTTGTAAAATCCCTTTCTTGGAAAATAGAGAGAGAAGGAGAAGAACCTGTAAAGGGAGAACTAAAGGATCACAAACAAGATACTTGAAGGTTTCTTTTTGTCATTTCTGAATGAGGTAAAGGGGGAGTGAAATTGTCTTCCTATTTTTTGGTATTCTTTACGTGAGATAGGTAGTGAGGTTGTCCTTAAGGCCCTATTTGTATGCTTTTGTATGGTTCTTGGTGACATCCGAAGGGGGATGATATGAACCAAGGAGGTTAAGAAGGGTCATAAAAGAACATTGCACAAACTATAGGGGATAACATTCAAGGACCCCTAACCAAGGCAAATTAAAGAAGTTGGAGGCTAACGTACATAATAACATGGACCTTCTTAGAGAGCAACGGGTGTCCAAAGCAAGACCATCTTTGTTTATGTTTTCATAATGTCCTTGTGTAGTTTAGGAGCTTGTATATTTTTCTATATGTAGCTTGTAATAGATAGGAAGATCTCGTAAAACTTTTTGGATGCATGGCACCTTATGGATGCACGTAGAGCCTTTCGTCACACTCAGTATCTATGGACGCTTGGTATGGATGATGGGCTTCGTATGACGTGTGAAGCCTTCTATGGGTCCCGTGAAGCCTTTGGATGAAGAGATAATTTGGACGACCCGTATGGAAGACAAGTTTGGATGCTGGAAATCTTTGGACGATGGAAGACCTCTTTCAGGAAATGCACCTCTTGGGTAACTTGCCTTTGAACAAAGACTCCTCAAGACAACTCTAGGCCTTAAACAAAGCCTAGAAGCCATTGGACTTAACTATTGAAGCTTCTCGCCTTTGGACGCACAACCATTAGATAGGCCTCTACTAGAAGGTTCACGAGAGTTCACTCATGATTCGTAGTCCAAGGCTTAGTTAGGCTATTTTGAATAGGTTGCACACTATTTTCTTATATAAGTAGTTGAGTTTAGGCAATTTGTAACAATTTTAGTTCATTTTGAATGATATTTTCTTTCCAACAATTGAGAAAATGACTCTCGTTTGTTCTTGGATTATAATACTTAATTCTCATCAAGTTTTCCATGAGGCTTGTGGCGAATCTTGATTCTCTTATCTGATTTTTCCTTGAAAATCAATGGTAATCCATTTCCTTTTATTTCAAATTTCCTTTATCTTATCTTTAATTTTGCAATTTACTTTACTTTGATAATCTCTAAAAAATATCGATCCTATTCTTTGTGCATAACGATGGCAAATCTGAAGTGTAGAGGATCCAAGTTGAGTTAAGATGGTCCATGAGAGTGATTTCCAATCAAGAGCAATCAAGATCCTAAGTTCTAGAATCTGAATCGTATAAGAGGATTAAATTCCTGGATTAGTGTTGGGTCTTGGTGTGATTTCCGCATGTTTTGTTATGATTAATTGCTATTAATTGCCTGATTTTCATGGTTGTTGTGTATGTTGGGGTTCTTAGTTATTTTGGGGTTTGATTTGGGGCTTTCACATGTATGCATGGAATTGGATGCGAAACGATGTTGTTTCATGTGCATTTCTATGTGCTAAACTTGTGTGTGCAAAAGAACTTAGATTGGTTAGACTTTTCCCATTCAATTTTGGATTCTAGGCTTTGTTATAGAGTTCATATATTGTGAACCTCTATTTGTTATAACTCGTTAGGCGAGAGATGACTTGTCAAGTGAAAGCGCATAGGATAAAGGAATTTCTTCTTTGTTAGGCCTATTTCCACCATAAGCGCGACTCTCGCTGAGAAAATGAAAGCCTTGGGAGCATTGTAACATCCTTCACTAAGCAAACAAGAAGCTTCGTTGAGTAAGAGTGTCAAGACCTGAGAGTAGGGCTCTTTATGGTCCCACTTGCTAGGCAAGGAATAGTTTCATTGAGTGAGGGAAAGGAGAGCTAGATAGTGAAGCTCTCTATGGCTCAATTTACTTAGCGAGAGTATATAATAAAGAGTTTGAATTCTATATTGGGTGTATTTGTTGAGTGAGAAGGAGTCTTGCTTCGCAAGTGAAGCGAATAGAGAGCTTCTAAGCTCTTTGTGGCTCTTGTCACTAGGCGAACAAAGTGATTCACTAGGAGAGAGTGCATACAAAGCTCGAAGTGGCTTTGATTAGCTAGGCAAGATAGTACACTCGCTGACCGAGAGCTAGACATAGTGACTAGATTCCTTTGTGTGTGAACCTAAGAGGTGGGTGTTTTTAAGAGATCTGTATGTTATGATTTTAAGTTATGACATAAATTGATTGAGATATATTGTCATTACATTAAGAGATGGACACGAGAAATGATATGAGAAAATGAGTAAGGATGAAAGGTTATCAAACGAGCTTCCTAGGCCAAGAATTGGTAGGAAAGGAACTCAGATGACCCCTGTTAGGTGAATGACCTAGGTCTATATGTGTGGGCGGGGATGGTGCTTATTGTGTGAGTTGTAAGATGAGGTACCTAGCCTACAACGGGTGAGAATGATCCTTATCGACAACCCAATTTAAAGAGAAATTAATGAGAATATGAGCATGATCCTTATCGACACCCCAATGGTCATGCTTGATCCCATAAGCTAGAGCATATAGTGCAAGTTGAGTAGATCTTAACATGCTATCAAAGGATATCATGCTAGCATGGTATGACTAACGCTAGAGGAAGAATCTAGCAGTGTTGCCCCTAGCCTACTTTCAAAGTTGAGTTAGTACCACATGCATATGGAGTAGTAAGAGGATGCATGTGCATAATATTTTTGTGGATGTTTGTGGTATATCTTGCATATTGTTGTTGTGTTTGTGTTATCCGGCCTTGCCTAGGTTGCCTTGATAGTAATGAGATGTATTCTCACTCCTCTTGTGTTTTTTGGTATTGTTTTGTTTGGATTGGACACCATTTGTAGGTGAAGACAAGCATGTACAAAATGACGAATGATGCTTCTTTATGCTACTAGCTTTTTATGTTGCTTTTGTTGGGTTTTGTCAGCTCTGATAAAATTATGACATTAAGGTTAAGCATGTGTTTGGGTTTAATTACATTATCTTTTATCTTGTAATACTTGAGTAGTTGGATTGTCCTTTGGAGTGTTAATAGGTTATGTTTTGAGTAGTTTCTATGTTGAGATTATAGATGTTGGTTATAGACGTGAATTCTTTATCCCTTGAGTTTATGCTTATCACATTTTGTTTTATTAAGAAATAGTACATGACCTTATGTCTTCAAGAGAATTATGTGTTATTTGTTTATAAATAATTGCTTAAATATTAGTTATTAAATCACAGGGTAAAAGGTGCACATTTAGTGGTATCGGAGTAAGTTGAGTCATTCAGCCTTGTGTGTCATGTGTTTGTTGTGTTTCATGTTGTGTACTCTGACATGTTTGTTTGTTGTGTTGCCTCTTGTTGTTTATTTTTCTGTTGTTGGTTGTTGACCTTCTTGGCTTCTTCTGCTTCTATTAGGAAGGAATGGTGAGAAGGGGAAGAGATGACCATGTTATAGCTTATGCATTTGTGGCTCTTGCTAGGGTGATTGGGAATAATTAAAATTAGCAACAACCATAAGGATCGACTGCTTTTTCAAGGGCTAGATCACTTCCAAAGAAACAACCCACCCGTGTTTAAGGAAGGTTATGACCTAGACAATGCTCAAAATTAGGTCAGAGAAGTTGAGTAGATCTTTCATGCTATGGAGTGCACTAATGCGTAGAAGGTGACATTTGACACCTATGTGCTAGTGGAGGAGGCTAGGTATTGGTGGGAGAACACCCCTACTCGCTTGGAAGTTGAAGGACATTTCATTACCTAAGAAACATCAAAGGGGTAGTCCTAGAGAAGTACTTCCCAGAAGATGTGAGGGAGAAGAAACATATGGGGATTTTTAAGCTAAAGCAGGGTAGCTCAACTATGGCTGAGTATGTGGCCAAGCTTGAGGATCTCTCTAGGTATTATCCATACTACCGAGGTGAGGTTATAAAGTTTATTAATAGCTTGAACCCTAAGATCAAGTGAGCTGTTAATTACCAAAAGATTCACCAGTTCCTTGTTTTGGTGAATAGATGTAGGATCTATGATGAAGACAACTGATCTAAGGTTGCACTCTACAAAGGTGGTATGGGGCTTGTGAAGGGGAAGCAGTCTAGAGGTTAGAGCAAAAGTAAGCCTTACTTAGCTTCATCCTTCAGGCATAGAGGTCCGTCAGGGAGTTCGAGGCCTACCTGATCTTATGGAGCTAGTAGTGGAGGAACTGGTTTTGTTACTCAAAGTAGGTGTTTGAAGTGTGGCCTTCCTAGTCACCTTGTGAGGGAGTGTGTAGACAAGGAGGTGATTTGCTTCAATTATGGTAAGCAAGGCTACAATGTGAGAATTTGTACGTTGCCCAAGAGAAGGTCGCCTAGTGTTGGAAGGAGTGCCTAAAGTAGTCGTTTCAAGACCATTAAGAGAGTCTTTTCGCTTAGTAGTGTTGAAGCCTTAAAGTTTGAGAACCTAGTGCAAGGTTCGTGTTTCGTAAATCATTATCCTTTCGTTGTACTCTTCGATTGCAAAGCAACTCATTCGTTCATATCACATGATTGTGTGTCAAAACTTAAACTGCCTATGTTTTCCTTTAAGTATAAGCTTGTTGTTGAAACTCTTGCAAATGGTTCCATTGTTACTTCAAATGTTTGTTTGTAATGTCCTTTAAATGTACTTGATAGGGATTTTTTGGTTGATTTAGTTTGATTGCCTCTTAGTCAACTAGATATCATTCTTGGTATGGACTAGTTATCGACCAATCATATCCTTATAAACTCTTTAGATAAAATTGTTGTCTTTGGAACATTGTTGTGGGTACAAATGAGAGGTCCATAATTGCCAACCAAGCTAAGGCATTTTTGAAAGAGTATGCCTAAGCATACATGATGTTGTTTTCTTTGAAGGTTGAGAAGAGTGTGGTAATGGGTGATGTGCTAGTAGTGAGTGAATTCTCGAAAGTGTTTCATGGGGATGTGAGTAGTTTGCCACCTAAGAAGGAGAATGAGTTCTCTATAGACTTAGTCTTGAGGACAAAACCCATATCTATAGCACTTTAGAGGAGCTTTTAGAGAAGCAGTTTGTGAGACCTAGTGTTTCCCTCTGGGAAGCACTAGTCTTGTTAGTGAAGAAGAAGGATGACAGTATGAGGTTATGTATAGATTATCATCAACTAAATAAGGTGAAGATTAAGAATATGTATCCTTTGCCTATGATAGATGACCTTATGGACCAATTAGTAGGAACCTTGTGTTTAGTAAGATAAACTTGAGATAAGGCTACCATCAGATTCTGTGAAATCTGAGGATGTCCCTAAGACTTATTTTAGAACCCGTTACAATTACTGTAAGTATTTGGTTATGCCTTTTCGTATGACTAATGTGCCTAGTGTGTTCATGGACTACATGAACAAGATCTTTCATCCTTACCTAGATAGCTTTGTAGTTGTGTTCATAGATGATATTCTAGTGTACTCTAAGAGTAGGGAAGAACATGTTGAGCACTTGAGAGTTATGTTGTAAGTCTTCAAGGACAAGCAATTGGATGCTAAGATGTCAAAGTCTAACTTCTGGATAGAGGAGGTGAGTTTCCTAGGTCATGTTATATCTTAGGGAGGTGTAGCTATAGATCCCTCTAAAATAGAAGCTGTGTTGGAGTAGGAAGCGGCTAAGTTTGCGTAAGAGATTAGGAGTTTCTTAAGATTAGCCAGGTACTACAGAAAGTTTATAGAGAGGTTTTTTAGTTAGTGTTACCCTTGACTAGGTTGACTCGCAAAGGTTAAGTGTTTGTGTGAGACTTAAGGTGTGAGAGTAGTTTCTTAGAGCTTAAGAAGAGGTTAACATCAACTTTTGTGCTAGTTTTTCCTAACTCCAAGTGAACCCTTTGTTGTGTACTATGATGCATCCAATATGGGTTTAGGAGTGTTGATGCAAGGAGGCAAGGTTGTGACCTATGCTTCTAGACAGTTTAAGACTCACGAAAGGAATTATCCTACTAACGATTTAGAGTTAGCAGCTATAGTCTTTGCACTTATACCCCTGAGCGAGATTTCTCACTCTCCCTTTACCTAGAATGTCGAATCTAAGTAAAGGTTCCCACTCCTTAGGGTCGTTCCTCTGATTCTCAAGCGTCTTCTCTAAAGTTTCTCCCCCTTGACTCTCTGTAGAGGAAACCACATTTATGAGTGAATGATTTCTTACGTGGCGGGTTTAACAGGTCACTCCTTTATAAAGTGGCGAAGTGGGTTTTGCTGCTCACTTTTTGGGGTCAAAAGTGTGCACGACCATACTAGTTATTGTACGCGAGTATGCTCACTTTGCCTTCACGGGCATGGCCACTATTGTGCATGAGCGTGCTCACTATTATGCACAGGTGTGCTCACTTCGCCTGCATGGGCAAACTTACTATTGTGCACGTTCCTGCATGACTGCTACACAAAGTCCACTCACAATTTGGGCCTTAAAGACCCTTTTTTTTTTTGTTATTTTTAACTTACAAAACCCCATTCTTAACCCAATACTTATTTTCCCCAATGTATCTTTACTAATAAGTAACTAGATAACCTTTTAACACATGCACATATTTAAATAACTATTTAAAATACTATATCACACATGTAGTGAAAAATCAAGGTGTTATAAAAACTTTGTTTTTAGGTTAACACACTATAAGAAGACTATGATTCTCAATATACTGAATATTTGAAGATAAGCCAAGGTCCCTTGAGGAACTTAAGAGATTTGGCTCAGGAAGAATTATAAAGTCATTGATTTCCTTTGTTCATTCTCATGGTTGATTGTCACAAAATTTTGCAACAATTATTAAAGAACACTTAGATCAAGAACCGATAATGGATCTAAGCTTGTCTTTAGTAATCCAACATAATGTTGATTCTACGTGTATAAGAACAAGTTGTTCATAAAATATGCATGCTTTGTGTTTGTATTACTTTTACTTAAGAATCTTCTAGATTAAAGATCAATTTTTTTAATTGGATTCCATTTTGATTTTAGATCCAACATTGAAAATTGCTCCAATTCAAATGAACCAAATTTCATTGTGTATATAATTTTTTCAATAATTATTTTTATCTTTATCTATCTTTTATTTTATTTTATTTTTATCTTTTATTTTATTTATCTTTATCACTTGCTTTATTTTATTTTAATTTTTTATGTTATTTTATTTTATCTACGTGCCCTTTTTATTTTATTTGCACGACTTCGCACAATATTGAACAACGTGAAAAGTTATAAGAAAACAGAAGATCCAGATAGCCAAAGAACTTTATCTTTATTTTATCTTAATTTTTATTTTTTATTTTATATTTTATTTTACCTTTATCTTCTATTTTATCTTTTATTTTATTTTATCTTTATCTTGTATTTAATTTCATCTTGATCTTTTATTTTATTTTATCTTTATCATTATCTTTTATTTTATTTTATCTTTATCTTTATTTTATCTTTCATTTTATTTTATCTTTTATGTTATTTTATTTTATCTTGATGCTTTTTTATTTTATTTGCACGATTTTGTACAGTATTGAACAACATAAAGAGTTATGAGAAAATACAAAAAATTAACACAATCATACAATATTATCTTTATTTTATCTTAATTTTTATTTTTTATTTTATTTTATTGTATCTTTATCTTTTATTTTATTTTTTTATTTATTTTTATTTTTATATTTTATATTTTATTTTATTTTATCTTTATTGTTATTTTAAATGATCTTTTATATTATTTTTGACATATACATTATGAATGCATATTTTGAATTATGTTATGAGTTTTATACAAGATGTGAAATTGTTGGATTAAATTTAATTTGTATATTTTATTATTATTTTAATATTTATAAATTCTTTTAAAACCTGAAAACTAATTTAATTAAAATTAAGATAAATTGATCTGGATAAGACTAAATCTAACTTATTGAATAAAAAAAAAATTAGAGTAATTAGGTCGAATGATTTTTTTCCTCAATTAAATCCAATCCGCAAACATCCTTTATTTTCATACTTATATTATAGTTTAACACCTCAATAAACACGATATGCGAGCAAGAAATTAAAAAATGTATCAAATTTTACTCTTAAGAAAATTATGTTTGTACAATTAAGGTTGCATAACATTTTTATAACCGCTAAAGAGATTTAAAAAAAAAAAGGAAAAATATGAACTACAATGAGTAATATAATAAAAAAAATAAAAAAAATCAAAAATCTTTTATTGCAAAATAATATAACTCTGTTAGTAGTATAACTTCATGAAATTACTGAGGTACTTTTATGTTTTCCTTTCTAAGGGAACCTATTTTATAAACTTTTATAGATTAGGGAACGAGGGGTCCAGAGGTCACGCGAGTAGTGAGTGCGGACAAATATAATATCTATATAGCGTAAATCTAACGCATTGGCACGTGTTTGTTTGTTTAGTTGGGACCCATTATGTCACTATATATACTTAAGAAGTATAGTCTTCTTTGGCGATAAAAAAAAAAAAAAAATTCTAGCAGAGAGGCTTAATTTGAAGTGAAAGTAATAACGTGAAGATGTCTGCATCAGGAGGCAGAGGAAGCCAGGAGGAGGAGAAGAAGCCTTCTGATCAGGGAGCACATATTAATCTCAAAGTCAAGGGCCAGGTCTCAATTCTATATTCACCTTCACTTAGTTATTATATTATGTTCATGGTTGTTGTTCAACAAATAATTATTATATTATGTTCATGATTTTGAGAGTGCGTTTTATTTCACTTGTGTCAACTTGTTTACAATGCTTTCTTTATATGTGAGAAAATCAAGAGAAATAACTTCAATTTAGAATGAAATTTACACTATTTTTATTTTGGTATTTAATCTTTATTTAAGAATTAAGAGCTTTCAATCTCTCTTTTTCTCTCTATGGCAATGGCATGATTCATGCTTGCCAAATTATCGTGGCTAAGCTTTGTAAAAGGCTGAAGACTCTTATTACCTTTGTTTACAAACATTTTTGTTGTTGTTGTAATTTTAAGATTTTAATCTCTAATTGAAAATGACTATATTTCTATCATCAGAGAGCTATTATTCTGGGACCGTTTGAAAAGCAAATTGAGAGACCTATAATAAAATGTTGAAAGATCATGTCAGCGTTTTCATCGATATTGCTAGACTATATCATGGGTTTTTAAATAAGCTTATTTTTTAGGTTAAAATATAATTTTATTCTTTTCTCTGATATTTTTTTTAGTTTCGACTCTCACCTTTAAAATTTTCATCTTAATTTTTTAAAGTGTATAAAATAGTTCTTCCATTTGTTTTTTTTTGCATTAAAAAATGTTAATTTTATTATTAGTTGTCATCGAGTTGATCCTCGAAGACCCAATTGATTTGATAAAATGATGGAAAATTTTGATCAAACAAAAATATTTTAAGTGACTAAAGTGATTTTTTTTAAAAAAATTATCAGAACTAAGATAAAAAATTTAGGACCAAAAACTATATTTTAGCATTCTTTCTATCTTCAAATAACTTTCTTCATCTGTATATTGAGAAGAATTGTTACGTTTTAGTATTGAGCCCATGGCTTCCTCTCTGCTCTGTTTTGAGCAACATTGTTAAGGTCCTCATACTTTGCCTTGAGATAGTAATGATATACAAAATCTGACGCTTATGTGGATATGGAATTGAAAGTTGCTTGATTTAGTACAATTTTTTGTCTTTGTCATATAAAGTTTTTATAATGCTTTGTTATAGACTTATAGTTTAGTTCCTTTGCCATCTAAACATGCCCATTCTTCTTCCTTAGTTTCTCTTCCCATCTTTCTGACTTTTTGAGAAACTGACATGTTCATGTTGTTTACTATCTTTACCCACCTGCCATGCCATTATCTCCTAATGCAAATTTATTTTTTGAGGAAATTTCTTTACAAATTTTCATCTTTTTGAGGTTGGGTTTATTGCAGGATGGTAATGAGGTTTTCTTTAGGATTAAAAGAAGCACTCAGCTCAAGAAACTCATGAATGCATATTGTGATCGGCAATCTGTAGACTTCAACTCAATCGCTTTCTTGTTTGATGGAAGAAGACTCCGAGCTGAACAGACCCCTGATGAGGTAAATTCGGTTTGGTCAAGCCGTGTACAAACTCATGTTAATTTCATCTTTTAATTGATACAAAGTATAATTCTATTATTATATGCTTATAGTTTGGTACAATTTTCATATACTAGAGTCTTCAAAATGACTTTGCCAGATTCATATCACAGTATCCATTTATACTAGCTAGCTATGCATTCTTTTCAAAAATATGTAGTTGCATTTCATCTTTGAGAAAGAGCTTGGCCAATTTGAATCATGGTAAGATATATAGAACTAGAAGCCAAAGAATGCAGGTTCTTATATGATGCTGCAATCCCCCAAACATTAACCTGTCCTGTCATAATGAAACTTTTCACAACCATCCTCGTGCTTTGGTTGAAAAATTTATTCTGCTTTTATGTTATAAGTTATGTTTATTTATGTTTTTTTTTTATCATTTATACAATTGGATCATGTTTATATAAAATTCTATTTTTTTTAGGTTTACTTACACTTGTTAAGTCAAGTTACACAATTTTGCAAATTTTATCTCCAAAATGCCGTAAAATGTCTTTAATTAAGCAGTTTTAAAAAATTAAACCATCACAAAATATTTTGTAGTGATTTTTTCTTTAAACGCCAGAATTACGCCATTTTGCGACATTTTGTAAGTCAAAGAATAAAATTCATGAAATTGTGTAATTTTAGAAGAAAAATACAATTAATTAAGTCTTATATACCTATATATTTTTTAATTTTATAAGAAAAAAGTCCAATTAAAATTTTGATCTTCATTTTAATTTTTTGTTTTAATTTGATTTCTTAAACTTAATTAGTTTCATTTTCACTTTTTAAAGTATCTTTGTTTTACTAGGTTAGTCTTTCTGTTAATTTACCTCACCAATTTGGTTAATATAGTTTTAGTAATAAACTACGAGAAATGTTACATCACTCAAAATTAATAGAGTTAATATAAAAAAAAATATGAAATGATCAATTTAGTCTAACAAAAATATTTTAAGAGATTAAAGTGAAAATTTTAAACCTAAAATATAAATTAAAACAAAATAATTATAATATGTGACTAAAATTATAATTTAACTAATTTTATATTAAGGTAACTGTATCGTAGATTTATGAAAAATCTCGTGTCATAGTCGTATCATGCAGCATAGTCCCGTGTCATATGTAATTGCTTCTTATTTGCGACTTTGTGCAGCTAGAGATGGAGGACGGTGATGAGATAGATGCAATGCTGCACCAAACCGGAGGTGGAGATCAGTTTCTTTAAATGTATGTTGAACTTGGTCAAAATACTTGATAAAGCCAATGGCATTTGGTGCTTGTTTCAAGGTTTCTATTTTTATATAATATATTATGACACTAAAGTAGAAAAGTGGACAGTTATGGATTTTCATGTTTATTCAAGTCTTGCTGCTTACAAGCTGCTATTACTGTGTTGGATGCAATAATACAGTTTTCTTTATTCATTCTGGCTTGGTGAATTTGTATTGTTTGTTTGGAATTAAGCTATATATATCGATATTTTGGTAAGTATTGTCCTCTCCATTGTCGTTCCCTTGTTTGCCATACATACTTTACCTAATTCGGTTTCTCAGCATTTCTTGTTACTTTCTTTGAACGTGTGGCATATATATGCAATAAAGGGTATGGCTTGTTTTGAGAAATTATTATTATTATTACTATTATTAAGAGAAAAAATTAAAAAAATAGTACTTTTCTAAATATATTGTTAGATGGACTACATAATAAACAATAGAATTTGATTAAAATATTCTGATATTATAAAAGTTTATTATATTATATTTAATTGTAAATGGTAATGAATGATAAGATTGCTTAGTTTTATAATAATTAGTAATTTGATTTTTTCGATGAATAAAATAGATGTTTATTTTATATAATTAAAATTTATAATGAATGGATATATTATATTTTAAATTTATGATAAATAATTGATATTGATATATATATATATAAAGTTATTTTTAATTAATGATAATTTACTTTTAAAATATTAAAATTTAATTTAAAAATAATATATTAAAAGACATAAAAATTAAAGATTTAAATATATTTTTAGTTCTCGTAAAATAAACGATTTTGATTTTAATTCTTATAATTTTTTATTTTTACCTTTTTAAAATTTGAAATCATTGTTTTGGTATCTAGTGACACCAATTAATTATTTGTGTTTAACAGAAGATTAAATGACTATCATATACCCACCAATGTATGTGATATTATGTTATTAAAAGAATTCTAGATTTTTAAAATTAATGTTATTTATCTATCTTAAAAATAAATTTCAAATTATGGAGGGATAAAAATTAAAGAAAAATATTTTATAAGACTAAAATCAAAATTTGCTAATTTTATAAGAATTAAAATTGATAATTTCAAAATTTAGAGCAATGAAAATCAAACAATTCTTTTTTTATAAAGATCTAAATCAAAACTAGCTCAACAATTCTTTTTTTATAAAGATCTAAATCAAAACTAGCTCATTTTACGAGGATCAAAAATATGTTTAAGCTAAAATTTAAAAAAAAATCCTAAACATATTAAGAAAAAACTTAAAAATATTTTCATTAAAAAATAACTTCTAAAAATGCTCTCATTCAATATAATTATTTTTATTTATACATATTAATTAATATTTTAGCATGTGCAGTCCAAAAGATAAATGTTTATTTTATGTAATTAAATTTATAATATATAAATATTATTGAATTTATAAATTAATTATAATTAAATTTGTAATAAATAAATATTTTAAATATATAAATTATATTAGATTTTTAATAAATTAATTTTTGTATGATATATGATTATTTTAATTATTGATAATTTTTTTAAAAAAAATATTAAAAATTAATATAAAAATAAAGATGAAAAGGATAAAATGAAATACTTTAAAGGTTAACCTTCTCATTAAAATTTCTTGTAAAAATGTTTTCAAATAGTTCTTAAAACACCATTATTCGATATTATTCTAATTTTATATATAAAGGATAGAGGAAGATTATTTTAAAAGTAATTTCTAATTGATTAATAGGATAAAAATCTTTAAATTTAGTAGACGTGCGCCGTCATGGTAAGTTTTTATATTATCAACTAATTTTAAAATTATTATATAACTAATATTTTAGCGGAAGCAATACACAATAGAAATATTTATTTTATATAACTATAAATTTATAACAAATAAATATTTTTAAATATATATTATAATTAAAATTTCTAATAAATAATTTTTTAAATATATCAATTATATTTTAAATTTATGATAAATAATATTTATTATCATACAAGGTCATTTTTAATTATTGATATTTTTTGAAATAAAATATTGAAATAAAATTTAAAAATAAAGATAAAAGAGATAAATAAAAAGAGGTTGAAAATTAAGAAAAATATATAAAATACTCTCGTTAAATAAAAATTATAAAAACATTTTCAAGATAACTCCTTGTCATTTAAAATAATTATTTTAACTTATATATAAAGACTATTTTAAAAATAATAATTTTAAAAATTAACAAACTTACTTTATATAGTTTATAATAATATAAAGATAACAATATCCCATCATAAATACATAATAACTTTTTAAAAATCAAATCCGAAACAATCAGAAAATTAGTTTAAGATTTAATGATTTATGATCCAACATGTACTAATAAAATAATAATAATAAAATAATACAAAATAATATTAAATAAATATAATGTTGTAACTTTACAGAACTAAAAACTAAAATATAAAGAATAGGGATCGTTTGCAGTTTGAAAATAAGTGCTTGAGGTCCAGTTCCATTTCTTACCATACATTATTTTATAAGTTATTAATGGTACAAATAAAAGTCAAAATTAAACATATATCATAATATTTAGATTCATATATTAATAAAATACAACTAAATTCATTAACAATAAAAGTTTATATTTAGAATAAAAAAATGACAGATTAATATAATATAAAATTATAAGAAATCAAGATATAAAAAATTATAAAGTACTAGTAATGATTAACTTGTCGCCTGAATATTAAGACGAATCTTAACTCCCGCGCGGAAACCGGAATCGAGGATAGGCAGACTCGATCTCTAGTCCAACCATCGCCACTATGCAGGGCTCAAGGTGGTTACTCCTTGATAGTTGGAAAATCCTATATAATCCTCAAACGCGAAAGGTCAAGGGCATGAAAGATTGGAGAAAAAATCAGGAGAACAGAAAAACGTAAAGCTGACGATTGCAAGGAACAGAAGAAGTAGGGACTCCAAGTCTAGACTAAAAGGCAAGCAAAGGTATTGGTCCACGGGAAAAGAAAGCTCCCTCGTTCCAAATTCCAGGTTGGTTCCTTTACTCTAAGATTAACATACTGCATGCTTAGTACAAGATGTTCTTGAAACCCGGATTAGCGATACCCCAACCTGCATACCAGGTCGGCATCGCGTCCTAAGTCAGACCTCATGCACCCTACCCTCCTAGGTTACTCTCTTTCCCATGGTCTCGAAGCCGTTAGGTAAAAGCCTTGACACAAACCATCCCTCCTCGAGGCCGAGTCGATCTCAGCCGTAGAGAGACTGAAATTAGCTCATAGCCGATATGGCCCCCATCTAGCTCACCAATACCCCAGAACTACGTTGACTTTGATTCCTATAAAGCCGAGGTACGTAGGCACAGGAGGCACACTCCTATCAAGTCATAAACCTTAAAACCCTAAAACACTAGGACACCTCACCTAAACCTCCTACCTCTCGTAGAAACCAAAGCCCTAAAACACCTTACCTGACCCCAAACACAAGCACCTCCCCTATTCCTTTGCAACTAACCTAAGGTAACTATCAAATGATAGACATGTTGGGGACACCTTATATTCCCGATGTGTAACCAGCTCCTGAACCCGCAACTCTGATTCCCAGACCAGCCTTTCCATTGGGTTTCCTGACATTCCCTAAACCAAAACGTCGGTGGCGACTCTTGACGGTCGAGACTACCTCGGCCGCTTTGAGGTCGAGACTATTTCGGCCCACCTCGAACCTGATATGCATACGTCACAATTTAGGTTGTGACAGTAGAGTTCTGCTTTCCATAGATTTAGTACCACAAATAGGACCCTTTCCACAACATTATATAGGATGTCACCCTTAGAATTAGTCGAGCTTAAGAAACAGTTAGAGAAGTTGCTAGAGAAATAGTTTGTGAAGCTTAATGTGTCATAGTAAGAGTACCATTATTTCTAGTCAAGAAGAAGGACGAGAGTATGAGATCATCAATTAGGTGACGATTAAGAATAAACACCTTCTTTCGAGGTTAGATGACCTTCTAGAATAGGACCTCCTGTCTTTACCTAGATAGATTTGTAGTTGTCTTAATGAATGATATTCTAGTGTAATCTAAGCCTTGGGAAGAATGTATTTTGCATTTGAGAGTGGTGTTGCAAGTTCTTAGAGACAAGTGGTGTTGCAAGTTTTAGAGTAAAGCTTGTTATTTGTTGTCTTGTTTTGATTTGAGTTAAATGAAGATTTAACTCAACTAAGGAAAATAAAGATTTCTACCCTTAAACCTCCTTCAAGAGAGAAAGATAATAAGAGAATCAAATTTTTATCTTAATAGGAATTGGTAGGAGACAAAGTGTACATTAGGGGTACACAATCGAAGTTCTTAAATTATGGAGACTTTGTTAGTAAAAATCTTAATTTGGTTAGGGTTGAACAAAATAAGGATTCTTTACCAAAATGTTAGTTGACTTAGTTAACAATCCCACAAGAAAGAAAAAAAAAACCTTAAAGCATAGTTTAATTGGTTAGCGACGTTATGAATCATGATGACAGTGGTAGAAGAGGTGTTGACTTCTTCAACGATGCTTGGAAAAGAAATAATTATGGTGGTAGAGGTCTCAATTTCTGCAACGTTATGAATCATAATTGTGTTGGTGAAAGGGGTCTTGACTTCTTCAATGATAGTGGTGAAAGAGGTCACGACTTCTTTAACAAACATACAAAAAATATCATGAATCATGAAATGTTTGATATACCAAATGTCAAATGAGTTTCATATTGTTTAAATTTAAGCATTATACCATAAAAAGTGTGGATAATACTTAAGTTCAAGACTTATAAGCTAGTTATATGATTAATAAACTAGTAAATTGAAGTTGGCAAGAAAAAAAAGCTTAAATTGGGGTTTGTATGATCAACAATGAGACTTTTGACTAGTACAATAGAGCACATTATAAACTCAATTTGTAGTAGAAATGGACAATTATAATGCCTAATCCCATGTGTAATTTTAATTTTATTATCTAATTATTATTATTTAAATTATTTAGTTATTATATTAGTTATTAGAAATTAGAGTTTGGTATATATATATATATATATATATATATATATATATATATATATATATATATATATATATATATATATATATATAATATGTAGGATAGAGGTTGTCACCTTCACCTTGCTTCTACAAAGTAGAACAAAGCAGATTTTTCTTGTTTCAGTTGGATATAAGTCGAACGAGTGTTTATAGATTTAGATTTAATTGTCATGTCTACTCTTATTTAATTAACTTGTGTCATGGAGTAATTGGTGCACGTTTCGTGATAAAACAATTGCATATAACAGGATGGATGAAATTATATTAGTGGATAATGTTTAAGTTTTAAATTACTCTTGTAACATAAAATGCAAAATATTTGCATACCATCTTGAAGATGCTAATTCTAGAATGATATTCTTCATGAATCTTATGACAGTACCCAAAACTATTGTTATCCTTTTGTCATAGGCACAATATACAAACAAATAATTAAATTACTTGATTCCAATCATTAATATTAATTGGTTTAGTTAATTTGCACACTAGCCTCACAAAAGTCCACAGTTTTATTTGATTTTCACTATAAACTTATTTGGGTGTTTGTTGAGTAATATATAATATAAGCATAAGATGTCAACAACTCAAGACTCTAGTACAATTGATACATTCCAAAACAATATAAACATTTGCCTTTGTTTAACAAATAAAAATCCAAAAAAGAAAAATACCAAGAACCTTCTTCAAATAGACCTTATCCCCTGTAGCCATATATGGATATGTATATATAGAGATAAAAATAAATAGAAAGATAGATAAATTCATCATATACACATATAATGAAAATACATTTACTTTAGTAATTGAACAATTGTTTGTGGAGGTGACAATATTTGATATCACTGTGCAAGAGATTTATATAATATACAATTTATATAGCGAGGGGGACCACAACTGACACCTACTATATCCTAAATAATATAAACAATAGTCAACATTTTTTCTTTATAATTGTAAATATTTCTAAACAATCATAAATTGAATTAGTTACATAAGTAACTTAATATAATGTTGTAGCAACTTGATGTCAAATAGATGTTAGAAGAAGAATCGCGATGATAAACCACATGCTACTACAAACACACCATACAAGAACCTTAAAAGAAATACAACGTTACTATCATACCAATATACTTTAAAAATATAATACTAAAATAGGTGTAGAATTACAAATTAAAGTCAAATATGCATGTACTATATATATATATGACAATGGTAGAAATCATTCAAAAGTGAAAACATCATAATAATATTCTTCATTGAAGTATTCCTTGCCAAAAACCAAAAGAGTTCATATGTTGTGCACCATATCCTATTGGTTAGTACTGTTCAAAAAGTTGTTTGCATGATATGACACATTACGTGTCAGAACCATGTATTGCATGAAAAGTCAGGTGTACGGTCATTTTTTGTGCAGTCATAATAGATTCCTTGTATGTTGAAAATTTTAGCATTTCCATTTATTTTTGATGTTTTAGGTGTCTAAATTTTTTTTTAGGTCTTAGATACAATCATGGAACAAAATTAACAATATATTAATTGTGTAATAAAATGACATGTCATAACATCTAACAAAATTAGGTTGATTAGACACAACAAAAGTACCAATTACCTATTTCACAATCGAGATATCATCACTATTAGGTACTTGAAAAAGTGCATCACAATTTTATGATTGAGGATAGTGATTAATAATGTAATGACACAATGATATATATCGTCCCCTTATCAACACCCAATAAATTAACTAGGGATAATCAATAACTTATAGTATGTGAAGTTCACTATTTATGCATTTTAGTAATTTGTAAGGTTTAGTAGTAACCTCTAGTATATGAGCATACCTAGGTGTGCGACTATCTCTATATTTGGGACCTCGACAATATAAAATACATTACATTGATGGTAGTACATAAAAATTATATTCATAAATATATTACATTGTATCGAGACAGAAACATTACATTTAAGTGATTACATATAAATCATAGTGATAATATTTAATATTATGATTTGTTTGAATTATAATTAAATATATTTTTTTATCTTTAAGAATCAAATCCAGTATAAGAAAGTTTACGATACTCATGTATTATGTTTGATCAATTGAGTTGGATTTCACCAGTATAATTAAATATATTTAATTACTATAATTCAATATTAAAATAAATATAATTTAATTATATTAAAACAATATTTAGTTTGTGACTTTGTGCATAATACAATTATAACACCCTACCTCGGGTGATAATACATTTTGAGTTATCTAGTATGAAAGGAAATTTTCTAGTAGTAAGGTAGTACGAGGTGGTTAAACATGATGTGTACTATTATTATTAGTATTTATGTATTTATTAAAATTCATACAATTTTTATTTATATAATAATAATTATAATTTTTTTAAATTACTAAAAGCTACAAAAAAAATTGTGATACTTTATTTTTTTTATTGAGAAAAAATGGGTCAGGTTAAAAAACTTTAAATTAATTTGAAAGTATAAGATGAAGACTTGAAATAAATAAACAAATCTTAATATAAAAGAAAAAACAAAGTAAATGTAATTAATGATTAGATTTAAAGGATGAAATAACAAATCTTAACCTTGAAGGAAACATTTAAAAAGAATAATTTAAAACTTTTAAAAAATATAAAATAAATGCTAAATATTAATAAAGTCAACTGCTATAAGAAAAGGAATAAAATATGATGTGTCCTTTAAAATGAAATTATAATAAAAAACTAATTTCAAAACATTATAATAAATTTTTTTATTAATTATAATAATAATAATAACATTTATTTAAACAAGTTATCACCAAACATAATAAGTTTATCCATGTAAAATTATATTTTTAAAATATTTTTTCTAAAAATCTTAATCTACATTTAATAAACAAATCAAACTTGATACTTATTCTCTCATGCCTTGCTTCTATTCAAAAAAAATATTTTGTATAATAGAATACTATCGTTTTAAAATTATAAATTATTTACTTCAACCCAAAAATATAAAAATGGAATAAATAGGAATATAAATACAAGATCGAAGGTAAATATTAAATACATGTCAATACATCCCAACAAAAAAAATTCACGGTGATTACAATCACAATCATAATCAACAAATTTGATTATAAATCACCATTAGTAGGTACGAAAATCACTCTTAACATTTTTTGTGGCCAAGCTCCATTGGTTAAGCTAACTTGAGTGCACGGTGCATTAACACTAATGAGGCACGTTATGCGAAGGTAGCCCTATGTATAAAAGATCATGAATCTCCATATTACTTTTTCCTTGCCACCTTTCTTCTATTCTACAAATCATTGCCTTTACCACCTGGGCCTCCCCCTCTCTTCATATATATTAGAGCGGTGTGACCACAAAGACTCGCTTGAACCTAGAGACACTAAGGTTGGCACTATGCATAGTCAGAGAAACAAACAAAAGCTTCCACAAGCTCCACCCTTAGGTTCGTTTTGCTATTTAATTGTTATCAAGGTTTTAAAAAATGGTCGCAATCGTGATTTTGGTTGCATCATCAAGGATTTTGGAGTCACTACGATTCCATCGACAATAGTTGTTTGTAATTTCTTCCGATGTCAAGGATCATGACCATGATCATATTTAAAAACCTTAATTGTTTATCTATGTACAAAATCATCTACATATCTCTTCCATATATGTTGGTTATATTTTTATATTTTTAATTATTGGTTTTCATCTCTTTTCTCATGATTTTTGTTTCTTGCTATCCTTCTTTGATTTTATTATTTCTTAGAAGGAAGGTTTTCACCCAATTTAACCATATAAAACCAACATGTAATATCATCTTAGAGATAGAACTTGAATAGAGTATATAAGTGGAAGACAACTCTCACCTCATAAGTCAATTTTGTAAGATTTAGTTAAACCCAAATCAACATTCTCATATGCTATCAAAGTTTATCATAGATCCATTATCAAGTCATCTATCATATTATCCACACACCAAGCCATAGTACTGGATGTAAGGGATATATTGGGAAAACCTCAAGTTCCATATCAACTAGAGAGAGATATAACCAAAATAAAATATATAAGTGTGTGCGTAAGGGGAGGGGGAAGAGGGAAGGGAGAACCTTTATATGGTTATGTTAGGCTCAAACTTACATTTTTTAAGATTATTATAATAATAATAATAATAATAATAATAATAATAATAATAATAATAATAATAATAATTATTATTATTATTATTATTATTATTATTATTATAATTATTATTATTACTATTATTATTATTACTATAATTATTATTATTATTATTATTATTATTATTATTATTATTATTATTATTATTATTATTATTATTATTTATCTTGTCTTTTATATGTTTTCTTAGGTTCTCGAAGCCAACCAATGCTCCGAAATGATATTGAAGGGTATGTTAGCTCATTCTTTATTCCATGTTTCCTCCTTTATTTACTTTCAATTTTATTTTTTGATGTGCTTTGTTTTTATATTTTCCTTACTTCTCTGAATTTCTTAATGGCATAGTTTGATTCATTTTCTGTTTTGTTTCCTTGAGTTAAGATACATTCAAGATTTTTAGAGTTTGATTAATCATTGATATCAAGAAACTTATTCAAAGTTCAATAATCAAGTATGATAATTAAATAATAATTTTTAATATAATATATTAAGTAATATTAAATGAAAAAATAGAAGTTGAGTCTAATAAAAGGAGCTAGCCTCTCACAATATGATGAGTCAAGGATTGAATATCTATTAGGAGAAGTGTTTATTCCTAATATATGACAATGCCTCAAACAAGATTGCTTTTGAAGGATAATATTTATGCAGAACAAAAAATAACATAATATTCATAATTTAATAATATTAAAATAAAATATCATTTATCAATATCATAACTCATCATATTTCACACCATTAAAACTCAACAACAAAATAATATTTATTAACAACTATAATTAGAAAGTAAATAAATATGATAGTTATAACTATTAATCATCATAATATTTGGTTAAGATTATATCAACAATCATAATATTGTGTTTTCTTAATTTAAAAAAAAATATTCTCCAACAAATCAGTCTAAACATATCATATTAAATTAAATTGTGCATGTGTATGAACCAATTTAACCAGTTTTATATAATTTCTTTGTAAGACAAATTTTTAGGATTAAATGAACTAGATGACTGATTCCCAGTCAAATTGGTTTAACTTGTTAGATCCATTTGGCTAGTCCAGTCTAATGTTGACAATATAGAATGTACGTGTGTGGTTTGGAGGAATTATTCAAAATATTATCTAGGTTCTTATGAATTAAGCGATGTGCAAAAATGGGTTCTCTTTGGCTTTTCTAGTCATGAATATTGTTTGATGCATCCTATTCCTAGTTATGAGAATGAACTTTGTAGCTTAGACATCACTTGTTTTCCTAGGGAAAATATTTTTTAGGTAATGGAATGATTTTTCCAGTCCAATTATCAGAGCTATCCCGGATCAAATAATATTTACAAGGCCTTTTACATATAACTTTTTTCTATCAAGAGATCCACATTGGAACTGAATCCATGCCATAAGCTTTATGTTTTGTGTGATAGACAACGATGACTACTTTGGTGACTAGATATATGATTTCATGTAAGTGCATGTTCTATTGATATGTAGTACATGGCTGGACTGTTCATGCTTTAGTGCTTTAACAAGCTTTCTTCTTGGGCCTAATTTTATTCTTTGGAAAAATACTCGTAGAACGTGAATCTTATGTAGGATTTTATGCTTTTACATGTTTGCTTCGTGGGCCTAATTTTATTCGTTGGAGAAACACTTGTAGAGCACAAATCTTACGTATAGTTTAATGATATAATCATTGTTTCATAAAATTTTTTATTTAATATAATATTTTTGTTTTAATTATTACACTACTCTTTACACCATTTTTTAAATAAAAATTTACTCTTTAAATAAAATGTTAAGACTTTAAATTTAATGAAAAACCATAAACTTATAATTACCTAAAAACATATTGTATATACAAAATGAAAAAAATTATATAAATATGTCATTTCATGTTCTTTAATTTTTATTGGTGAATTCAACATATAATTTTACTAATTCAATAAGTTATTATAATACCTTTCAACCTTCAACTAAAAGTTAGTTTTGTTAACTTTTAAGCAATTATGTATTATTAGGATATACTCAATAGTAATTGTCATTTTGATAAATCAAGAAAGAAAGTTAAGAGTAGTTTTAATTAAATGTATGTAATAGGACAATAAGGATGATGTATGTGTATGGACAAGAAACTCGTCTCTATAAGAGCTTATGGCTCTAGCACAACAAATTTCTTTGTATTTCCTATATTTTGTGTTATTTAGTATGATTGTTATCAAATATATATTAATTGATGCTTTATCATTATTATACTTAAGTTTTTGCACATGTTAAGTTTTCATAATATCCTTTCTTTTGTTTTCTTTTATAGGTCTTATACTGTAAAATTGGCAGACATACGAAAGGAAGTTCAATGCCCAATTTGCCTAGGTACGTACATATATATATATATATATATATATATATATATATATATATATATTATTTTTAAAGAAATAAATCCTAAATTACATAGTACTTTTAATATGAAGTTAATGTTTAGAATTCTTAAAGAGATATATAATATTCTTGGCTAGAAAACTATTATTCATATTAAGATAATTCTTTTAGTAAAGTAAGTCAATAATTAGTTTATAATACTTTATACTTGATAAGATAAATGTGATAAAATGATCTATTATGTGATATTTATGTTACCTTTCAATGAACTATAAAGTTTGAGGTTGCATTTGATTAACATTGACAGATAACACATGTAAAACAACACAATGCTACTAATTGGTACAATCATGGTCTTATATAGGAAGTTAAGCGAAAGACCTACAAATTTTAATAGAATTTACATTAAATCTCTTGGTGAATATTGCATCAAATAAAAGGAGATGAAGACCATCGCCTGATGCTTTGGTAATGCTTAGTTTGATGTGCATATCTCTTGAATTATAAATATCTAATTTGAATGAAACCAAGACTAAATGACTACTAAGATTCAAAGCTACAACTTTGGTGAAGACATCATAACTTGATTTAGATATTAGTGATGGTCAAGACAAGTAAACACTAGCTGGTAGATAGACAACACAATTAGACAAATCCATCAACACAATGTAATCATTTGTACACCAATTTAACACTAATACTAATATTTGAAAATCTTACAATGCATGAATACACACATTTATGCATATAACCCAATCCAACTCCTAGTTCACATTTCTTACCTAGTATGACAATATATAATGCAAATGAAACTGTATCATCTAATGCTTAAACCAACTTGATTTTCTAAGTTAATTATTTAAGATATAAACCCTTAACTTTGTAAAGTTGAATGGTTAGTCACATAATCATCAAGAAATTTAACTATCAAATCCCTTGTTCTTTCTACCAATGTAAATTGATAAGTAGTATCTAAATATATGAAAACTAATCATTTATAAACTTTCATAACCTTCACTATCCATATTGAGTACACCATTATCTTGTGAACATTAATTTAAGAGTGTCTTGGATAAGGAAGCTAAGAACTCAAAAGCCATTTATAGGACTGGATATGAAATACCAACTATTGGACTATAGCATCTAACCTTATCAACCAAGATCTCATCCTTATCTTGATTTTCTTAAAGATTTTTGGATGTATAAATAGTCTTAACCATATGTGGTCAAATAGTATAAATAGTCTTAACCATATATGGTCAAATAATTTTAATTTATTATTATATGTGTGTTTGTGTGTGAAAAGAGAGAGCACGGAAGGAGAAAGAGAGGGAGAGATGAGAAAAAAATGGATCATGATATTTTAAAGTAACTCTTGATAAAATTATCCCCTTCAATGACTCTTTGTATATATTAAATTTTGCCAATCTAACTATTAAATTAAAATTTCTTGTTAGGCATATCAAGTATACAAATTTTTATAAAATTTTAAAATTACTTGATACATCATCAACAACAATAGCCTTATCCTACTAGGTATGGTTAGCTACATGGCTTACATGACACTATTTGGCTCACTTAAGACCAAATATTCAAAGTTATTATTCACCATGGTACCCCTCTTAATAAATTCTTCCAATGTTCTTCTTGATCTCCTTTTTTCCCCTTTCACAATGTGGAAAACCATACAATTTACCTCCTTCACTAATGCTTTCAATGGTGGTCTTCTTTCTTCGTGTCAAACCACCTTACCTGATATTTTGTCATCTTTTTTCTCAATCAATATCACACCATATGCCTTCATATACAACATGATAAATCTTGCCTTTGATATTGGGGTAGGTACTTTATGATCACAAATAACCTCTAATACCTTTCTCTATTTTAGCCATTTTGCCTATATCATGTGTGTGAGATCCTAATATATATATATATATATATATATATATATATATATATATATATGTCTTGTATAACCTTGATCTAAGCTCCACAAACAATTCCCATTTTCAAAGTCTTCCACAATACCTCTTTTGGCACTTGATCATAAGTTTTTTCATGTCAATAAAAACAATGTGTAAGTTTCTTTCTTGATTTAGTAAATTTTCATTATCCCTAGAAAGATAATTGACTTCTATTGTAGACCTTCCTAATATAAAACTGAATTAATTCTTTGCATTCCTTGTTTTTTTTTATCTTAATCTATATTCAATCATTGTTTCCCATATAATTTCATAATATGTCTCACAAGTTTTATTCCTTTTCAATTTATATAATTTTGAATATAGAAATCAAAGTACTCTTCCTCCATTCATTTGTTATTTTTTTAAAATCTCAAAATATTATTAAATAACTTAGTGAGTTAAATGATATCTTATTCTTTTACACACTTCCAAACATCAATAGGATTACCATATATACCAAAAAAATTTCCATTATCCATTATCCATCCTTTTAAAGACTTGTTTTACCTCTAATCTAATCTATTATCCATATACCAACAAACTTGTTTTACCTCTGTACCAACAAATTCATTTTATATTACGTGTCAATCATTGAAAATTGATAGAAATAATTTTCTCATCTTTCTTTGAAATCTTGATTTGGGCCTACACTTTCCCTTCTTTTTTCTTAATACATTTTACTTGATTCAAAACTCTTATTTCCTTCTAACTATTTTTGGTAAGCTTATATTTCTTACATTCTTGATTCTTTGTCCCTAGATTTAGGTAAAGTCTTCAAAAGCTTTAAGTTGTACTTCACTTATTTTTTATTTTGTCTTACATATGACACTCTAATGCCTTGCCTAATTTTTCTCATTGTTACACTTATGTAAGACTTTAAATAACTCTATTTTATTTCTTATCTTGTCTTGAATAGTTTCATTTCATCACTAAGATTCCATATCTCTCGGTCTAAAAACTTTTGAATCACTAAGACTAGTTTAGCAACTATCCTAATCTTAGATATTTCATCCCAAATAAGGTTAACATTATCTTTTAAGTCTCAACTACCTTTATCAAATCATTTCTTCTTTAAATTCATATGTTCATCACCTTTAAGTTGTCAAAACTTAACACTTAGAATTATAACTTGCCAGGTATTTCGTTTGTCTCTTGAGATTGTCATTAAGAATCAATACCCTATGTTGCATAGTAAGATTCCCTCCCTTCCCAAAAAAAAATCACCTTGTAATCCTTACAAACTCATTTATCAACACTTCTTAAAAAAAATCAATTAGCAACCTTGAGCTTCCATTCTTGTAAGTGATTAGATGTTTTTCCTGCTTCTTGACACAAGTATTCATAATCTTGAAATCATTGGTTATAGTGAAATCAAGAATGGATAATCCTTCCTTAGTTAGTTCTCCTCACCCAAAACTATGAACTCTTATAAATAAATGTAATTTAATGTATTATATACCTTTTTAAGATTATGAATAAATGTGGATTACAATATTAAATAACTACAATGTCCAATTTCTCTAAAATTTGGTGTGCAGACACTTGCTTATCAGAGAACATAAGAACAAACAATATCAACCCTTAGACCAAGACTAAAATTAATAAATTACAGAGATTAAATATAAATACCTCTTATAAGACTACTAATATCATTACCACCACTAGTACCTTTGTCATCACCCTACCATCAACCCCCATTGCTATCATTATTGTTACCACCACTACCATTACCACACCCTCCCCCACCACTATAGTGATGGTAAGGGAGACAATGATGATAGGGGCGACAATGGTGGAGTGGTGATAGTAGTGGTAGAAATGATGACAACGACATTAATAATCTTATAAGACGTATTTATAATTTGGAGTTTCAATAATATATTATTTTTAATCTTAATTTAAAGGTTGTTATTGTTTGTTCTCATGTTTTCATATAAACAGATTTTCTCATAAAAGTTGCTCCTTTTATTTATTTATATATATATATATATATATATATATATATATATATATATATATATATATATATATATATATATATATATATATATATATATATATATATATATATATATATATATATATATATATATTATATTCTTTTGGAATGCTTACAAGAAATGTCGCTAAGGTGAATTATGACTGATTGCTTTGGCCTAACCTATATAACTTAAACTTATCATTATATTGTTTGCTTAAGATTACTTATTTTCTATGAAAATATTTTTAGAAGCACTAAAATATGTTTTAATTATTTTGAATAATCACAAGATAAACAAATTGTGTACAAATACCCAGAATTAGTTTTACAAATATGTATGTTTTAAAAGTTGTTTATATAAGTTATCAAAAGTTGATTTTTTGATAAAAAAAACTCTAAAGCTACTTCTAAATAGTAAAACAAATTGGTTTCAGATTAAACTTCCCAAATTTGATAAATAACTTGAATGAAACTTATTTGAAAAGTCAAAACTGTTGGGAAACAGTAGTACCTATTCCATCCTCTGTGAACGCAAAATGGGCACTATGCAGAAGCGAAAAAATAAAAGAGTAGAGAAGAAGATGACACTATAATTTTTACGTGGAAAACCCTCTCGGGAAAAACCACGGGACCTAGTCTAGCAAAATATCTTCACTATAAAAGTAGTATTACAAAGTGTTTCTCTCAATCTCTGATGATCTCTCTATGAATCTAACCCTTGGATGGTATACAAAACTTTCTATATAACTCTCTCTTTCTCTCAAAGGGGAATACAAAAGACTCTCTAACTCTCTTAGGATTTCTTCACTTGGATGTGGATGATTCAAGTCTTCACAGGTTCTTCTATTTATAGGAGAAAAATGTAGCTTTTTCAAAGAGTGTTTAATGGAGGTTAATAAATTTCCACAATTCCAATGAGTTCTAGAAACTCCCAATACATTCTTCAAAGTTGAATGTGCATGTCTCAAGATCAAAGATTAATTCCAAGACTTTGGAATGTTCATCCCCCATGCATTGTGACTTGTGAACCACAATTAAGGAGGAAATTCCAACAAAAACATAGTTTTATTGTAAAATGACAGAATCCAAAAGAAATAAAAATAACTTTAAAAGCTAAATATGAGTAAATAAGTGTTCAACCATAAATTAGTTGTTCTATGTCTAGTCCCTACCTAGGTATTTATTACTATAATCACTCCTAGATTACATAAGGTATTCTTTCACAACCCTCCACAAGATTTTCAAGGATTGATATTCTTTTCCCAAGCCTTTGTAGACTCAACCACAACTCCAAAGTTGCTCCCTAAACCCTAACTCACATAGTTAACTTGTACAAAACATCTAGCAGCTTTAATCCTCCTTATTAGTCTATAGAGAACTTAATCTTCTTCAAAAAATTACATATTTTAACTCTTTTACTATTTCTAACACTCAATGAGAAGATACACATTATGCAACAGAGCCTAAATACACTACTTAGGATGTTATAAATGATAAAGAACATAATTGGAGTGATTTCCTAGGAAATGATTTCTTTGAGAAGCTACTTTCACTCTCCAAAACAAAGATTTTATGATGCTAAATGTGATATTTCCCTTCCCTTGATCAAATTATTGCATGGAGTAGCCTTTATATATGATTTTATACTTCAAACTAATCATTTATAATCATTGAAATATTAGTCAAACTTGTATAGAAGTTGAATATCCCCTCATTTTCATTGTATAAAAATTTTTACTAGCTTTTTGAATAATCTAGCTTTTGGAGCTTTTTTTTTCTTCTCGTTTGAAAACAATTTCTTTTGAATAGGATAATTGTTTTAATTAGATTTTTCCAAGAAATATTTTTTATGGCTTCTAGAATTTGTTATGATTCCTACTTCTAGAAAATTGAGATTCTACAAAATCCTCACATTTTACTTATGAAGAGTCTTAGTGAATATAAATTAGCTTTTGTCTAATTCTTTTGCTTAGCATCAGTACTTATCACCCAAGTTGTTTTCTTCCTTCAATTTCGAGTATGTTTCTTGTAGTGTAGCATATGAGCTGCTTTTGGAATAATGTTGACAAACTTTTAAGGTCCTTGTTCTATGTGCAACTTCCGATTACATGTAACTTATAATGTTGCTACTATTTGATAATCTTTTGTTCAAATTCAATCATTGGTCTTAATGCTCAACATGAACATTCTATTTCTTGACATAAACACATTAGCAACCAAATTAGAATTTTGATCTCTAAGCCACAAACAATTTCCTTTCATGAGAATTTCATACCCCTTCTCAACAAGTTGTCCCAAACTCAAAATATTATTTTTTAATTTTAGAACATAATAGACATCCTTGATAAATTTGTGAGAGCCATCTTTTAAGGAAATTAAAATAGTGTCTTTCCCTTGGATTTGCACCTTGGAAGAATCACCAAAGAAAACATTTCCTCTCACCTTCTCTTCAAGTTCCATAAATTTCTCCTTGTAACCACACATGTGATTACTTGCTCCATTGTCAAGATAGCATAGGCTCTTATCATCACTATCTTCAATAAGTGCTAGCAACAGTGTTGGCTCTTCACCTTCTTCTTTATCACCAACAAGATTTACCTTTTCTTCAACATTGGTTCTACACTCCCAAGAAAAATGACCATATTTATTGCAATTATAACATTCAACATTAGATTTATCATACCTCCTTTCATTTGGTCTACCAAAATTGCTTGTACCTCTTCCTCTTTCCATGACCATTGGTGGGTTGATAACTCCTTTCAGTATTATAAAAGTTGTCATGATCTCCTCTTCTACCTCTTCCTCCTCTTCTTTGGCTACGTCCACGTCCACGTTCACATCCTCTTTGATATTTTTCTCCTTCATTTTCTTTCAAAGAAGCTTTGCCATTTAGGACTTTCTCTAAAGGCTCCTCATGTCTTCTCTTAAACCTTTCTTCCTATGCTTGAAGTGAACCCATCAATTGGTCCACTGTCATCGATTCTAAATCCTTTGACTCTTTAATTGCACAAACCACAAAATCAAGTTTTATGGTTAAAGAATGAAGATTTTTTTTTCTACCACACGAATATCTTTCATATTCTCTCCGTAATGCTTCATTTGGTTCACTAATGTCATCACCCTATTGCCAAAATCTGAAATTGATTTAGACTCCTTCATACGCACAGATTTAAACTTTCCTCGTAGAGTTTGTAGGCGCACCTTCTTTACCTTGTCAACACCTTCAAGAGAAATTTTCAAAATCTCCCAAGCTTCTTTAGAGGTGGATACGTTAGACATTATCTCAAACATAGCTTCATCTAAACTTTATAGACAAAGGTAAGTGCTTGTTGATCTTTCTTTTTCGTCTTTACTAAAATCTCCTTCTCATATTGTGACAAAATAGTCACATCTTTAGGGAGAGTATAACCTTCCTTCACAACCTCCCAAGCATCTTGGGAACCTAGCAAGGCTTTCATGCGATGACATCAATTGTCATAATTTCCATTGATAAGACGAGGGAATTGAAACAAGTTTAAGTTATTACTTATCATCTCTTGACTTACTAACTGTATCTCTCAACTCACTAAATGTTTCTCTCGATTCACCAGAACCTAAGCTTTGATACCACTTTGTTAGACAAACTAGAGGAGACTTTAGAAAATAGAAAAATATTTTATTTCTTGACTTATCAATTACATAGCTTGATACTCTATTAATAATAAAGCAATTCTATAACATTACAACGTATTTTAATTAATACACTAAATACTCATAAATAGTAATTATAAAACAATAATATCTCTTAATACAAAATAACTATTTTTTAATGTAGAGTAATTGTCTCTTAATACAGAGTAACTGCTTCTTAATACAAAGTAACTGACAACCCTTTATCTTTCAAACTTTTTATTTTCTAATTATTATTTCTAACAACAACCAACCTTCAACGATTCAACATGGCTTGTTGCCATGCAATATACACAATGCACTCCAATTCAGAAATAGTTGGACCCTTTTTGTTCCTCTACTCGTGGCAGAAAATCCAATGGGTACAAACGGGTATTTCATGTGAAAGAAAATCTAGATGAGTCGGTAAATAAATATAAGTCTAGACTTATGGCCAAAGTATTTCATCAACGTTTTGCTTATGACAATACTGAAACTTTCTCTTTAGCCATTAAGTCAAACATCGTTCGCCTTATTTTGACTTTAGCCCTTGTATACACTAGTCTCTCAAGCAACTTGATGTTAATGCCTTCCTCAATGAGCCTCTTAAGAAAGAAGTTTTCACAACTCAACCTCCAAGTTTTGAGTCTTGGGACAAAACTTAAGTGTGTAGGCTCACCATGGCCATCTATGGCCTTAAACAAGCTTCTTGTGCCAGCAATCTACCTTATTGTAATTTCATTTCAAGGCCAACAAATGTGACCCGTCTTTATTCCTGATTCATCTTCTTCAAGGACTCTAACCTTCTTTACGTGTTATTTTATGCTAATAACATTATTGTTACAAGTAACAATGATGCACTAATTCAGATCTCTCAGCTTAATTTAGTATTTTCTATTAATGAACTTGGCATTTTGGACTTGGCAGTGAAGTAAAGCCTCAGCCCGATGAATCTCTCTATCTCACTTAAAGCATATATATTAGGGATATTTTGGCCAAAACCAATATGGTAGAGGCTAACCCTATCTCTTCTCCCATGGTTGGTGACTGCAAACTCACCAAAGAAGATTCATATTATCTAACTGATGCAACTTTTTACATATCAGTGGTTGACACTTCACAATAGCCCACCATAAGTTAGTGCGGGTGATCCATCCATATCATCCCCACCTGAATTTACGAGGGATATTAGAGATAAATGCATTAGGATGTTATTGCTATTCGTTTTCGCTTCCTTGTCTATTGTGTGGGCCCAACTTGGTGGCTGGCCCACTGTTGTTGGAGTCATCTATGTACAGATAGACCTCTTTTCTTGCAACAAATAGGACATTTCATAATCAATAGTTATATTTCAGTTTATTCTGTTATGCATTTCTCTCTGTTTCTCTCTCTAAAATTCATCACATGCTTTGCCTTAGTTGAACAAGAGAAGTTTTAAAAAATGTCACATGAATATTCTTAAAATATGCTGACTAATCTATGATCCTTTACACTTGGTTTCTTACTTTCTTTGTGCTTGACTCAATGCTCTTTTATGATCTGGTTCCTCATAATTGTTTTCTACTTATTCTTGCATCTTAAGAGCCAAGAATTACTCTTATATGAACACAATAATTGTTAAAACTTTCTTTTGCGAGTTTTGGAGCTACATTAGAGAAGGTAGTTTCATTTAAGAATTTGACTCTTCATAGCACTTTGACATAGATAAAGGAGATTGATACCTAAAAAAGAAGAACACTCACTTTGAATTTGATTTCTTGGCTTAGTTTGAGTAATATTTATAGAACTTCATCCATAAGAGATACTTTGCAACTATAATTTCTTGAAATTGCAAGTTCTTAAATATTGAGATGGATAAGTAGATACAATATGTGCGTAAGTCAAGTTTAGTTATTTTATATATCCAGCAAAGAATATACAGGGAAATAGAATAACTAAAGCAGATAAAATTAGTCTACAAACTATGAAGTACACTGAATCACTAATATAAACAACCCTTAAAGCAACAACTGATTTCTTATACAGTTTTTCCCCCATTTGGATGGTATTAATTTTTCTATTTTACGTATGTGCATGCATAAACTTTCAACGACTTTGTGCAACATATGCAAGATCCAACTTTTTACTCTTTTCATTATTTTGATTGCCTAGTTACTAAACTATATACGTAATAAAATTAATGATTATGCTATATCTGTAGGCATCATTCGAAAGACAAGAGCTGTAATGGAATGCATGCATCGTTTTTGCAGAGACTGCATAGAGAAATCCTTTCGCCTTGGGTTTATCCTCAAACTACCACCATTTTTTTATATCTAATTGGGATGATTGTACTTTATTTGCAGCAATTTTTTCCAATTTCTTTTGAAAACTATGCAATGATTTTATTGCAGTAACAATGAATGCCCTGCTTGTCGTACGCATTGTTCAAGTCGACGGTCACTCAGGGATGACCCTAACTTTGATTCCTTGATAACGATTCTATATCCGAATATTGATGAGTATGAGGAGGAGGTAATATATCCATATATATTGCATATTGGTTTTATTTTATTATTTATTTTTTTGAAATGGAAAATAACTCATTAACAATGTTTTGGCACAGGAATTGGCTTTATCTGATGACGTAATTGAGAGTCTACAGGTGAGACTGATATCTTACCATTTCTTAAACAGAAATGTTTCTTCTTTCGAATAATTCTCTAAATTATCTTTCAATGGTATATTGAGTTCGAATAATTCTCCAAATTATCTTTTAATGATGTATCGAGAGAATCGCGTGAAAGTGCACGATAACGATTTATACTTAGTCAAAGGATTTGTAGAGGATATAACATTATTTTTTCCTAAATTTTGTTTGACATAAATTCTCTAGAGAATGCTTCTTAACCTTTCCTGTTGTCTGCGAATACTAATTTGGGAATAGCCAAACTAGGCTTGATTTGAGCTAACCTGAATGAGGTCTAAGGAGGGTTGAACCCATTATGTGAGTATATATTGCAGTCAAAACTTTGACTCCAACCATTAGCCAAAATTGGCCTTTCAAATGAAGTTACTTCTTCAGTTTCTTATCTGTTTTCCTGGCTCTTCAATTGAAAAATAACCTGTTGTTAGAATGGTTTATCTGTATTCTATAATGTAACATTCTGTTAAGGTTTTCTTTTGTTTAAATATTATTTTTCAATTAGAAATACAAAAAAATTACATAATTATAAAAATGTTAACATCATACTTTTTACCATGAGCTGAAATTTATTAAAAATTATAAAGTTTTGTTGATATCACTTTTTATTTAATAACTTTCACTCGTAATTTTATATAGTTTTTTATAATTTTAATTAAAAGTGGAGTGTGTGTTAAGAAGAATATATTAAAAAGTGTGTTGCTAGTTTAGGGGATTTGAATTAGCTATCTTTCGTGTGAAAATCCTTGTGATACACGTTGCCACATTTGATTCAAACCCTTACAAAGGCTTTTCTTTGCACTACCATTATAAGGAACCACTCCTTGTAACTCAGCCCCAATTCATTTTGCCAATTTTAAAACTAAGGACTACCGACGTAGATTAGTTGCATCATGTTTGAAGAAGTAGCTGCATAAATTAAACCGAACTACAACCATTGTTGTATTCCATAAAAAGAATAGCGAAATTCTAATTCTTCTCCTTAAAACTTTGATGTCTTGTTTGTAAAGAATTATAATAGAGTTTAAGTATGTGTATCAATATGATTATTAAGATAGTTTGTAATTTAATGTTAATATAAAAATACTTTACGCCTTGAATAGGTATTATATTTTCTCTTTATCAATATCCAATATATACTATAAAGTATAAACCACATTTTATTATTGTCTACAAGACTTTTTACCTGTGCTTGTGATATCTAATAAATTGAGGTCATTTTTGTCATTTTGAAGAGGATGCAAAAAGCCTATAGCATGACTTTTAAACGGCAAAGAGCTGCTCTGGGAAAAAAGCATGCTACTGCAGCTTTTCTGAAAAGGTCAAAAGTTAAGTACTTAAGAAATTCAACTCTGAATAGAAGAAGTTTAAGAAATGCAACTGAAACTGGTGGATCTAGTTGGAGCAGGGGAAGCGCCTTGTCTCCTATTGCAGAAGAGAGAGAAATAGAAATTATACCTGATACTGACACAAGTGAAGCAGAGATACGAAGTGATACCAGTGAAGAAGAGGCACCAAGTCCTCCACATGTTACAAACGTGGAAGAAATTTCAAATGAAACTGGTCAAAGCAATTTTCTGGAACCCGAGCTACATAAAGACATCATTAGCTCGTCTGATACACTTGTGTGGGGAAGAAATCGCCAAAGGAGTAGCAGCACCCGCAACATTAATAAGAATGTTGCTGCTTCAAGAAGCAATCGCATAGCTAGACTAATTGATCATCTTCGTGGCTTAGAAGAAAATGATGATGAGGTACTTTGTTTCTTTAAACCTACACGTAACGCTCTAGTTAGCAACTAAACTAAAGACAGTATCAATGAGACAGAAATTAATATTGGGTTGTATACTTGCATATAAAAATGACAAATTAATATAAAACAGAAAATGATAAATTTACAAACTTTGATGACCTTGAATGACGCAATGGTTTTCAAATTACTTACTATCATTTTTTTTTCTTTGTATGTAATCAAATGATCTTTTTATTATTTGATTGATAATGGTGAAAGTGGGGCGGATGCAGAAGAAATCCTTATTTGAAAATTCTAAATGTATATCTCATTTTTAGGGTGTTTGAGGGAAAGGATCACAGAGATAGAAAGAAAAATAAAAGAAAGAGAAAAACTAATAAATATGAGAAATGATGTGATAAAAAATAAGAAAAAAATAGAGTGGAAGTGGGATAAAAAAAAAGTTGGGTATGTGATTATAAATATAATAACTCATTCTTATAAAAGTAGGACTAAAAAATTAATTATGTATGATTCAAGCATATTTTGACAAGGCTTAGTGTTCGGTGTGATTTCTCTTTAAAATTCCTCATTTTTTTTTAAATTTATGTACGTAAATTCTAATTTTATTTCTTACAATTTACTTTTTTTAATTATATATAATATGGATGTAAGCCTCCTATTGAACTATAAATCGAAGCATGTTAACACGTGTAAATTATCTTCTCCCTATTCTCTATTAGCCCACAGTAATACAACAAAAAAAATCTTCTGTTATCTTTATCATTGATTATTCTTTCCTGATTATCATTCTCTGCTTGAGTATTATACTTCAACCATTAATTAAGATACAAACAATGATTTAGTCAATGTAATTTCAGTTGGACATCTTTATCAAACTTGTCTCTTTTGAAGAGAAAAGAGTACCAAATTTGGCAAGGCCATACCTCAGCTGCAGGCCAACGTTATCAATCAAGCAACTGTGCCAGGTTGTTCTCTTCCCATCTTTATGAAACCTTTCATGTTAGTATATATACCACTTGTTGAAGTTAATGTTGTTTTGCTGTCTACAGTATGTTTCCTATGAAACCTCACTACAAACTGAAGAAATTGAATTGTACTTAGTGAAAGAGTGTCAACCTGACGTTGTAAGTGGTGATGGAAAACTAGAGCCAGACAACGACAAGTGTCAATTTCTAGCAAGAATGGAAGAAACTTTGGCTGAACTCAAAACAAATAATCTCATCTTTGGCCATCTGGTAATTAATTTACTCTTTAAAAGTTGACCATTTAACTATATACGTTAATTAAAACAAACAAAGCATTTGTTTGCTTTTACCAATATTAATTGTTACCGTGTTAATTTCTTTCTCTTGCTCTTTCATTATTGCGTTGTTTTCAGGTCATAGCTTATAAGAGGAAGAGGTGGAACTTAAATGAAGTGTTGTCTTGTGATGAATGATGAGTTGTTACCTCAACTATCATTTGTTGAGTGCATAATACAATTGAAAATGAAAACTCTCTCATGTTATTTATGTTTCTCTTTCAAGAAGCACAAAGGAAGACACTTGACCCTAATTACAATTTTCACAACATTTCTGGGTTATATCGTGCGAAATAGTGTTTATCAATCCTTGACTGTCACCATGAACAGCCTTTAGTTTGTTAAAGGATGGTATTATCTGACTCTGATAATATATAGATTCAGTTATCTCTTCGGTTTTTATGTCTTTGTGGAGTAGTAAATTTGATCAGAGTCCATACTTTTTTTTTTTTTTTTCAAATGGGAGCTTTTTAAGGAAACCCGTGCCTCATATTCTTTGAATTAAAGCCTTTCATTTGACATAGTTGTTGGATGAAATTTGTTAAATATAAGATTTTACATTTGATTATGCACGTAATATAGTTTCAATTTTTCTTTTGTAAATTAGGCGGGCCACAATTAAATTGTTTCGGTTTAACTCAATAACTTTAAATAAAGTACTTGACATGGAACTAAGTTAAATTTTAAAATAAAAAGGTATTTTTAATCTAACTAAACATATTGCCTTATATACAGGATAGTAAAAAATTTACATTTTTTAACTCTTCCACATATGGCTAAGGATGTGATTGGATGGAGTATTTGATAATTCAAAAAAAAATTTAAGAATTTCAATTGCTACCATTGAAATTTCTTCATTTTAATTTTTTTTCTTTAAATGAAGTAATAAAATTTTGTCATTTTCAAAATTGTGTTTGGATAAAATAATCAAACTTCTTCATTTCTAAAATTTTTGTTTTGATAAAATAATCAAATTCCTTTATCTCTAAAATTTTGTATTTGAATAAAACAATTATATTTCCTTCATTTATAAAATATTTTATTTGGATAAAATAATTAATTTTTTCATAATAATTTTAGTTAATATATATTCTTCAATTATATTTTAAAATTATAAATTGATGAAACAATTTGATTTAATATATAATTTTTCTTGTTTAAAACTACATGTATTTTCAACAAGAAGCAATCTTGCTCAGGCTATATTGAATCACTATGTGCTGTAAAAATTTTCTTCTGTATATTTATATCAATTGTATATTCATAACTTGAATTAAGGTAAAACAACCTCATCATTTGATTCACGCTCAGCAATATTTAACGTGCATAGTATTTCTTTTGCCATAAGAATTGAGAAATACAATTAATATTTTAAATTTCATAAAATTTATTATTCAATTTCCTAATATGCTTTTTTCTTTCATATTAGTTAAATTTTCTCATTTATACTTTTATGTTTTCTCACTCTAGAATCAATGGTTAAAGATATATAATAACAAAAATATGTTTAATGACCATTGATGATACAAATAGGGGAGGTTAGGAAGAGTCAAAAAAGGACATTGCACGAATTATAAGGGACGACCTTCATGGACCCTTAACTAAGGGAAGATTGAAGAGATTGAAGGTTGACGTCCAGAAGAACATGGACCACTTTAGAGCGTAAGGGGCGATCAAAGCAGGACCATCTTTGTTTATGTATTCAGAATGTTCTTGTATAGCTTAGGAGTTTGTGTATATTTCTATACGTAGCTTGTAATAAGTATGAGGGTCGTGTAAGAGTCTTTGGACGTATAACACTATTTGGAAGCACTTCGCGTCTTTGGATGTACTCGGCATTTATGGGACCTCAATTTGGACAATAAGCTCAGTTTGACGTATGAAGCCTTCTAAGGGTTCCATGAAGCCTTTCGACAAGGGATGTCTTTGGACAACCCGTATGGACAACGTGTTTGGACCCTAAGTCTTATGGACACTTCCTATGAACATTGGTAGCCTTTGGACAATGCAAGACCCTTTTTCAAGGAATGCACCTCTTGGGTCAGTTGCCTTTCAATGAACACTCATTGGGACAACTCTAGGCCTTCGATGAAGCTTGAAATCCATTGGACGTAGTTGTTGAAGCTTCTCGCCTATAGGTGCACGATCATTAGGCAAGCTTCTACTAGAAGGTTCACGAGAGTTTAATCATGATTCGCGACCCAAGGCCTAGTTAGACTATTTTGAATAGGTTGGGCACCCTTTTCATGTATAAATAGCTAAGTTTAGGCTGCTTGTATAAACTTTGGTTCATTTTGAATGATATTTATTGTTTAGCAATAGAAAGAGTTACTCTTGTCTTGTTCTTGGATTGGAATACTTAATTCTCATCAAATTCTCCATGAGGCTAGTAGTGAATCTCGATTCTCTTATGTGATTTCCCTCAAATCATTGGCGAGTCATTTCTAAACTATATCCATTTTCTATTTTCTATATCTATTTATCTTATCTTCCTAATTCCACGATTACAATCTGATAAACTCATAAATTATGTTCCTAATTTGTGCATAGCAATGGCAATTATGAAGAGTGAAAGATCTAGGATGAGTTAAGACAATCCACTAGGGCGATTCAAATCAAGTGAAATTAAGATCCTAAGTCCTCGAATTTGGATCGTATCAGGTGGTATTATAACTAACGAGCTCTGGTATCTAATCATTATTAGAAAGAAATCGAGCAATCTATTCCACAGCTTGTAGCAATTGAAGCGTGATTGTCCGATTATGCATCCTTCATACACGCATTACAAGGTAATCCACTCATATGCATAATCTAGCTTTAACTAATCTTGCATTCTAAAATGTCAGGTTAGGTTTTACTCACCTAGCTATTGTCTATCATCTAATTGGTTCAGTTCTAGTTTTAATAAGTTCAATTGTCAATTTAATCGATGAAATTTTCTTTCGAGGTTCAATTTCAAATAAAACTGAAAAATAGAGCATCGTGATTGAGTTTTTCACTTCTATTTTGATGAAATCCCTGATTGTGAAATTGATTATGATTTGTGAAAAAGAATTGTGGTAATTGTGTGACAAAAAAGTTGGAAGTAAAAGAATTGAAAGAATTGAGTAAGATCAGTAAGATTCATGACCATGTTGCAAAACTAGAGCACAAGGAGAAAAAAGTTTAAAAGAAAAGGCATAACAGGAAGTTGTTAAAGATCCACAGACAAACCACACATGTTGAAAAAAAGTTTTTTGTTATTTGTTTTAACCTATCCGTTTTCAGTTTAGTGTTATTAACTGTACAAACTTCCATGGCGCTCTTGGACACTTGGTTTGGACGATGAAAATTTTGTTCATTTTTTCTACATAATTGTGAATATCTTTAACTCTGAGTCTTTGTATTGTCTTTGATGAATTCTTAATTTTAGTAAGCTTTATTTTCTATTATATTTTTTGTTTGTCTTCATTTGGCTTTTTAGTTTTGTCTTTGAGTTTTTCATTTCTTTTAATTTCCTAAGAGTTACCTTGATTCGAAGACTTTCATTTGCATCATAGAACTTGATTAGTAAAATCTAGGTTCTCTTTTAAGGCATAGTCGAGAGTTGAGCGGAAAAAAAACAGGAGTGCACATTATAAAAAAAGACACAAAGAGTGCATACAAGAGTGAAGAGTGTAAATACTTAGTAGTGGTGAGTTTTGCCTTTTGTTACTAACATTTTCATGAGAAAATTTCAATATAAAGGTGTGTAGGTGCAACTATGACTAATAGTAGTAGTGAGGAAGTCAACAAGTACTCCCTACGATCTAGACACATGATGAAGTAGATGGCCAAATTGGAGGAGCAGCTGGCTAGGTTGGAAGGAGGATTGGAAGCTATTAAAGCAAATACAATGAGTGTCTAAGATAAGGTGGAGGAACTCAGCAAAGCAATGGAGAAGTTTGTCGTGTCCATACATGAAAGTGTAGGCACCAGAGCTAGGAGTCCAAACAGACCGTCCATATACCCTCATAGCTCACGTCATAGTGAGAGGAGCAAAAGATAACACAAAGAAAGGAGGTATGAGGAAGAACCTTAGAGAGACAGAAAAAAGAGGAGGAGAGAAGAAAAGTCTCGAAGAGAGAGGCAAGAGAGAAGATATGAAGAAGAATACTATGAAGAAAGAAGAGGAAGGAGGTGTAACGAGTCACCTCGACAAAGAGACACAAAGGGCTTTCAGAGAGCTCCTATGGATACTCTTAAATGTCGTATTCCCCCTTTTGAAGGTGATGGTGATGTAGAAGCCTACTTGGACAGGGAAATAAAGGTGGATCAAGTGCTAGCATGTTTTGACTACGACGACTATGAGAAGGTTTGAATGGTCATGTACGAGTTCACTAGATATGCGCTAGTATGGTGGAACCAGTTCTACAGGGAGATATAATAAGGGATGAGAAGGCACGCATATATGTTAGCAGATCTCATATGTGAATTGAGATCAAGGTTTGTGCCTGCATCTTGCGCAAGGGACCTATGCAACAAGTTGCAATGCATGTATCAAGGGTCCAAAAGCATAGAAGAGTATCATAGGGATATGGAGGTGGCAGTATTGAGGGCTAATGTGCTAGAGTTTAATGAGACAACAATGGCTTATTTTCTACACGAGCTTAACAAAGATATCTAATATATAGTGGAGATGTACCACTACACCTATATGGACGACCTAGTGCATTAGGCGACACGAATAGAGGCTTAACAAAAGAGGTGCCTAACCTCAAAGAAGACCTATCCTAGTGGCCCCAACAACTAGAGGGGCAAGGTAAAGAAGAATGAGAGGTCAAGAAAGGACAAAAGTCCAAAGAAAAGGAGTTTCCCACTCTTAGGCCAAAAAGAAGAGAGAACGCTACCAAGTCCAGCTCCAACGTCCAAAGGCAACAATAGTAAGTGTTTCAAGTATTTGGGTTAGAGGCATATTGCCTCTCAATGTTCTAACAAGAAAAGAATGATTATGAAAGAGAACGAGACTATAGATAGCGAAAGGTCACGAGATGAATCATCATCCATAACTGAGATAGACTTGTCCAATGAGTACTCACCTAATGAACGAGATCTATTTATGGTGAAACGCTTGATAAATGTGCAAATTAGTGAAGATGATGATTCACAAAGTGAAATATTTTCTACTCATGTGGCCATGTTTTGGGAAAGTTATGTTCTATCATTATAGAGGGAGGCAGCAATGTCAACGTTGTTAGTTGAACACTAGTGGAGAAACTGAAACTCCCTACTATATCGCATTCTAAGCCATACAAGTTATAATGATTGAATAGTAAGGGAGTGATGGAGGTGATGAAATAGATGTCCCTAGCCTTTACATTGGGAAATATAGCGATTAGGTGTTATGCGGCGTAGTATCTATGGAAGCTATGCATATTCTCCTTGGATGGCCATGACAATATGATCACAAGGTGACCCATGATAGGGTTTCCTATAGGTTTTCATTCAAGCACAAAGAGCAAAAGGTTACCCTCAAACCTCTATCATCAAAGAAGGTGAACAAAGATTGGTTGAGAATGAAGATGAAAATGGTAAAAGAAAAATAAAAGACCAAAAAGAAAAAAGAGAGAAAAGAAAAAAAATGATGATAAAAAAAGAACAAAGGAGGAGGATGAAGTGTCCAAAGGGATTGAGCGTCCAAAGGATTGCGAGCATCCAAAGGACTGTAAGCGTCCAAAGAAAAAAAGTGAAAAAAGTGTGAGAAGGGAAAAGAAGTGTTGATGACGAGTAGGAGAGTGGTGAGAAAGGTATTGTTAGCTAAAAAGGAACCACTATATCTGTTACCAACTAACATGTGTTTTCAATTTCTGCACAATTTCATGACTTGCCTATTCATTTAAAAAAGATGTTGGGAAGCTTTCTAGAAATTTTCCTTAAGGACATCCCACAAGGATTGCCTTCAATCAGGGGGATAGAATATCAAATTGATTTCACAAGGGGAGCCACCTTGTCGAAAAGAGCTGCATACTAAGCTAACCTAAAGGAGAGCAAAGAGATCCAGCAGTAGGTGGGGAAGCTCAAGGAGAAAGGCTAGGTTTGGAAGAGCAAGAGCCCTTATGTTGTGCTCGTGATCCTGGTACCAAAGAATGACAAGTCCTGGAGAATGTATATGGATTGTCATCTAATAAACGCGATCATCGTTAAATATAGGCACCCCATTCCCTGTTTGGATGAACTGCATGGTGCTTGTACTTTTTTCTAAGATTGATCTACATAGTAGATATCACCAAATTCGTATGAGGGAAGGAGATGAATGGAAGACAGACTTTAAGACCAAGCTTGGTCTATATGGATGGCTTGTCATGCTATTTGGGTTGACCAACGCCCCAAGTATGTTCTTGAGACTCATGAACCACATTTTGAGGAGTCTCATTGGACGATGCATGGTTGTTTATTTTGACAACATTTTGGTTTACTCTACTTGTATGGACAACCATGTAATGCATCTCCAACAAGTTCTACAACTACTAAAGGATGAGTCCTTTCACTTAACCTAGAAAAGTGCACGTTATTCACTCAGGAAGTCATATTTTTGGCATTCATCATGGGATCGAAGGGGGTTCGAATTAATGAAGAAAAAGTGAAGGTCATTCAAAGTTGGCCAACATCTACGAGTGTGAACGATGTGAGAAGCTTCAATGGATTGGCAAGCTTCTATAGAAGCTTCCTCAAAGACTTTAGCACCATCACTGCCGCCTTAAATGAAATAATTAAAAAGGATGTAGGGTTTAGGCGGGAAGAACCCCATGAAAAAGCCTTCCAAACCTTGAAGGCAAGGCTATCCAATGGCCCCATGTTGGCACTCCCAAACTTTCACAAGTCTTTTAAGTTGGAGTGCGATATGTCCAATGTAGGCATAAGGGTTGTGTTGCTTCAAGAAGGGCACCCTATTGCGTTTTTTAGTGCAAAATTGAAAGGTGCCCAGCTTAATTATTCCACTTATGACAAAAAGCTCTACGCTCTTGTTTAGACCTTGTAAGTGTAGCAGCAATACTTACTATGCAATGAGTTTATTACCTATAGCGACCATGAGTGGCTTAAATACTTAAAAGGCCAACATAAATTAAATAAAAGTCATGGCAAATGGGTGGAGTTCCTCGAACAATTCCCATATGTCATAAAACACAAACAAGGAAAGACAAACAATTCCCATGATGTCTTGTCCAAAAGGAATGTGCTATTAGCCATGCAACAAAACAAAGTTTTCGGGCTTCGGAAGCCTTGAGGAGTTGTATGTGAATGATGACGATTTCAAAAAGGCCTATGATAATTTTGTTTTCTCGGTCAATGGAGACTTTTTCCAACATGAAGGTTTTTATTTATGGAAAAACGTCTTTATGTACCCCAAATGTTTGATTAGAGGTTTATTAGTAAAAGATGCACATGAAGGTGGCTTAATGGGCCATTTTGGTGTACGAAAGACATATAAGGCCTTGTATGAAAATTTTCCATATGTCATAAAACACAAACAAGGAAAGACAAACATAGTGGCTGATGTCCTATCCAAAAGAAATGTGCTATTAGCCATGCTGGAAACAAAGCTTTTGAGCTTCGAAAACCTTAAGGAGTTATATATGAATGATGATTTCAAATAGGCCTATGATAATTTTATTTTCTCGATCAATGAAAACTTTATTTAATGAATTAACTCATAAATTATTATTTTTAATTTTTTTAATTTTTAATTTTTTAATAAATTAACTCAACCCAACCTACTATTCCACGAATTAAGTTGAATTGAAAATTTTAAATTAATAAAAAAAGTTTAATTCAACTTATCCCATTTTAAAGTCGCCCATGAGAGTCAAGTTGATCAATTTGATACCTTGGCTGGTGCGCCCATGAAAGTTAAGTTTATCCATTTGGCACCTTGGTTGGTGCGCCCACCGCAGCATGTCTATGGACAGAGACAATATTTTGTTGTCAGTATCATTTATCACAACATGTATTACCTTATTTTGCTTGTCCCAACCCTGCAACCATATAACTTTGGTTTTTGAAAGACTAATAATCACATCTATAAAATAATTATTAGAAATTTGTTGCATGCAAAAGAGAAGAGAGGTTTCAAAGGGGAGAGGAAAAACAAAATAAAGCTTCGCAACTTCTCGGGTTACTTTGCCCCAATGAAACTTAGGTTTTGTGATCGAATTGCATTCACTAAATTCATATAAAAGAAATACTATCACACTCAATTTTATATTTTTTTAATAACTTTACCGAAATAGTCAGTGCAAAAAATAAATATCAATATGTATCATATTTACATTTTTGCGACAGAAATATACCAATTATATTTTTATTCTCTAGTGATTTAATAATTGGTCCCTCATTTGTTGCAAAACTTTTTAGCTTCTTTATTTTGGTCATAATGTTTATCGGTTGCTAATGGTGATCAATGTTAGTCGATGGGAAAATTTGGTCCTAAAGCTGATTTTTCTTGTAGTGATCAATCATAAAAGAATACCAATTAGAAAAGGATTTTCAAATCTCCAAAAAGAGAATTTCACTTTCGAGACTAGATCTTTCATGAACAGTTAATTAAGGGTCATATCTATGAATGTTCTCCAATAGACTAATAATTGTACAATAATCACGATCAACTCAATCATAATTATTAGTCTCTTATATATAAATAACAATTAAGTAGTGCGTGCGTAATGAAAAATATCAGTTATTTTATCTTCTTCTCTTACCTTTTTAGTCCATTGTTTTAAAATTTTAATTTATTTAACTAAAAGGAAAGTTATTCTAGTGTTTTTAATTTTAATTTGTATCTTAATCTCAAATTTTCACTTTAATATTTTAATAAATAAATAAAATTATCTTAATTTTAATTGTTTGTAGTATATTATATAGATATAATATTCCTTTGCAAAGCATATTATTTAAAATATTTAGTCATTCAAATTATTATATCAGATTTATAATTTATTTTTATTTATAAAAGCAAAAATAAAAATCAACTGCACTAATTCACTACAAGAATTTTTTGATTTTGCTACTAATTTTAGCTATCATTTAAATTAGTAGTTAAATCCTAGCTAATTAATTATTAATTAATTAGAAAATTATTTTTTCTAGTTAAATTGAAGTTATATTCATTTATACTTCTTATTACAACAAATTAGTTAGGAAATAACTACAAATTTTAAAAAATTTACTACAAATTAACTAAGATTATTTTCCTAACTAATTTGTTACTTATTTCATGCTACCATTCAATATTATAGTAATTTTATAGCTAATTATTTTTACTCGAAATTAGCTACAAAATAACTATTCATTATAAAATTAGCCACAAATTTTTTTTTAGTAAATTTTAAATTTTCTAGTAGTATAATTTCTTATCTTTATCGGACTTTTAGCACTTCATCCAATACATAAACGAAGTAAACCTAATTGATTTTAATTTTTTAAAAAATAAACAAGAAAAATTATGAATAGACATTAATTTTAACTTTCATTTAAATAAAAATAAAAATAGAAGAATACAAAACACGTTTTAAATTGAATAACTCCCACCTTGAAAGAGCATTGTACTTATGTCACAAGTGAGGCAAGTAGTATATAACATGACAGTATACCCTACATAAGCAGAGAGCGCAATTCCGTATTACTTGGCCCAACTCCTTTAAATTATTTGGCATTTTGGCAGCATAGGAGAAAATCGATAGGAATAATAACTACTAAGTTACCACGAGGAACACTTATTTTCGAAATAGCCCTGCCACTAAGTTTACAAGAGGAACAGTTCCCAAAACAGTAAAAGAAGAAGGTAATTAAATAGCAGGTAAAACATAACTGAGGAAGATTCACCAATGCGGCACCGTTTAGGACGAGAAAGGAGTAAAACGCGGAACGGGCTTGCACTTGAGAGGCTTGGCCAAAAAGACAGTGACCCTTCCTTCCTCCGACATGTCAACATGGTGAGTCTTTCCGTCGTTGACAAGCCAATCGAAGCACTGGACGAGACTGGCGAGTGTGGCTTGCATAACCAGAAGCGCAAGAGAGGCTCCGGGACAGCTTCTTCTTCCACTCCCGAACGGCAAGAGTTGGTAGTATTGCCCCCTCACGTCAATTTTGCTCTTGCCGGGTTCGTCTGTGAATAAGAACCTCTCTGGATTGTACTCCAGAGCGTTGTCCCAGTAGTTTGGGTCCCTGCCAATGGCCCATGTGCTGATCATGATGGTTGAGTTTTCAGGAATGTCATAGCCGTCTACTTTGCAGGTTCTCATGGCTTCTCTTGCGAATATTGGGGTTGGTGGATGCAGCCTCAAAGTTTCCTTCACTACTGCTTGGAGGTAAGGTAGGTTGGGTATGTCTGACTCTTTCACCAGTCTTTCCTTGCCCACCACCGAATCGATCTCTGCTCTTGCCTTCTTGAAAACGTGGGGGTTTCTTATTAGCTCCGCCAGTGACCATTCTAGAACGCTCGCAGGCCCGTTTGTTCCCGCTATGAACATGTCCTGTTGAGCACGTTAACCATTGTTAATTAGATTCAGTTTTTCATTCTCTACTTCGGTCTTCATGTTATCATGTTCTTAAACCATCGTGTAATCAAATCTTACGCTTATTTTTTTCATGCTTGGTTACAAAAGATTATATCATCGGTGAGTAATGCTATGGTGCATAAATTTGAGACCAAGAATAATTGCAAGTACAAGAAAAAAACTTTAGAAACACTTGGTTAGGAAAGCTCTCTGACACATTTAACCATATAGTCATAAGTCATGATTCAACGGCTGAATTTTTTCTTCTTGTATTTATTAAATTTATATAGCTTAAAAAATAGAGGAATTCTATGATATAATAGTAAGAAAATTAAGGATTTGCTGCTGTTCTATTTTATTAATAATTGAATGAGTTTCCGTTTGTCGATGTCTTTTTTTTAATAATTATTATCACACGCTCTTTCTAACACGTCGTATATATGATATTTAAAATTTATTAAAAATTATAAAAATAATAAGATGTGAGACTTATAAAAAAAATTATAATTTTTAATAACATTTAGTATTCCCTCTGTTCTAAAACTACTATGTTTAGAGTTACAATAATGTAACGATAGTATAATATATTTTTATATTATCATTAATTATAAATTACTGTTAACGTAATTTTTAAATAGTTATTGTAAAAATTAATAAATTTATTATTCATTGAACTTTAATAATTGTGTAAAAATATTTTATTCAGTAAATGTTTAACCTGTTTCTCTTACGTTTAAAGTTAACGAACAAATCTTAAAAAATATTTAATGATACTCATAGACGAGTATATTTAGTCTAAAATATCGTCATTTAATATTTTATTATAAGATTGTTGTTATTGAACAAGACATGATTGTTAAATAGGAATACATGCAAAAATAATATTTTTCTTTTAAAAAAATTCAATTAACTAATTCATCACGATTTTAAAAAATTAATTAGTTTATCTAGTAACATTAAATTTATTATAGATTTACATATTTTTCTAAAATTACTCCTAATATTAATAACACATACTTTTATTTTTTATAAATATTTTTACTAGAGTCATAGTAAGATTTCTTTAATACTTTTCATACATGACTCCATACAGCGTGAAAGATTGATGTATTCTCCTTGTTATTTGTTGAGGTTAAAAACTTTAATTAAAAATATTTTATAACAAAATAATTAATGCATGGGACTTTCTAAATCAATTCTTATAAAAAAAAACAAATATATAATTTTAATTTAGATCTTATAAGAAAATAAGAAAAAATAATTAATAAGAATTAAAATTTATAAAATGTCATTAATTTTAAAAAATAAAATAGATCAAACGTTGTATGGTTATCATTTTTCTTATTAGGGTATATGGTTATTATTTATCATTTATTAGGACATATAAAAAGTCCCTTTACTTTGGGGTCAGAAATCTAAAAGTACAAGAATAATAAAAAAGCACGTACCAGAGCGAAGGCTTTTGCACTTTCTCTGGTGAGTTTATTGTCAGCGCCATCAGCTTCAATGAGGTTCAACAGAATGTCAAAAAGATCCTTCTTCGTATCACTGTCAGCACCCGGCTTTGCCCTAGCTTCTTCATGCTCCTTCAGCACCCTCTCCATCATCATATCAATCTTGTGGTGCGTGTCCATGTTCTTCTTCCCGAACCCCTGAAGATCCAGAGGTCTCATGAACCCAAACACATCACCCAAATTAAACGCCCCAAGCAACTCCCCAACCTCCCTCACCACCTTCCTCAACTGCGCAACCTCATCATTGGCCTCGTTACTCTTCTTCCCCATTATCATCCTCGTGATGATGTTATTGGTGTGCCTTATGAGCTCTTGTCTCATCTCCACCTCCTTACCAGAGCCAGAAATCTCCAAAATCCTCTTCAAGAACGCCTCAATCTCGCTCTCGCGAATGCTCACAAAATGCTCCAGCGTCTTCCCGCTCAGAAGCTCGGTCATGCAGAGCTTCTTCAGGAACCGCCAGTACGTCCCGTACGGAATGAAGAAATAGTCGGCAGCGCCGTACGTCAAGCTCTCGCTAGCAATCATTATGGGGCGGTTGCAGAATGCCTCTTCGGAGGTTTTAAGGATCTGCTTGGCGGACTCCGCCGAGGATGCCACCACCACGTGTTTTGACCCGATCATGACGTGGATGAGAGGGCCATAGCGTAGGGAGAGTTTGTATAACGCTTGGTGAAGGAGGGAACGGAGATAGGGCGCGTGTCCAACGAGTGGAAAAGAAATTGGAGGGCCAGGGGGAAGTCTCAGACATTGGGATTTCTTGAAGATTGATCTAATGAAAATGGTAGATATGAACCATAAGAGGAACAGTACTAGGTAGCCTTGGATGTCTAGCATGGCTGGGTTGTTTGTTGGGGACGATCACGGTGTTTAAAGTTCAAACTATAAACAACTCAAACTATGCTAACATGATAGGGTTTAAATAATCTTGGAACATAAATAGATGGATAGTGTTGTGTTGCGTCACAAGAGACGCTCACTCACTCCCCCAGCAGTCACCACTGGGACTCGGTGGGAACGTGCGTGGCCGAGGGCACGTAGGTTATTAATTTTTGCGATCCTCGTGGTCCTTATTATATTTGTATAAATATGGTTTTGCTTTCCTCGTGCCACATATTATATTAATGAAAACACTTGTTTTTTTTAAACAACTTTTAAATATATATATTTTTTATTTTAAGTAAAAATGAAATTAAATAATTTTATAGTAAATGATTGTTTCAATTTTTTCATTTATTTCAAAATATTTTGTATATTTTTTTAATTGCACCATCATTTATAATTAAGTTGTTTAATCTCATTTTTATGATAAATTATTAGGTTGTTAGGAATTATTATGGTTTTCACTTACCTCAGCCTGACACATAATTTAATGTTGTTTATTCACTTTTGTAACTTGAAAACTAAAGTATATGTTATATAGTGATCAGTATGGATTTTAAGAAGAAGATAGTATTAGATTCTCAAATAATTTTTCATTTTATTAATAGAATACCATTGGACAGAATTAAGAGAACAACTAAAATTTATTGATACATTTTATATTTAAAAAGGAAAATATATATGTTTTTAGTCCACATACTTTTGATGAAATGTGTGGTTAAGATCTATTTATTTTAATGAATTTAGTTCTCAAATTTAGAAAAAAAAAATATGTAAATTTAATTACTCTTATCTAAGAATTCATCATATTTTTTTATGTTAAAAAAAGTTAAATTCACTTTTCTTTTTCAAATTTTAAAGTCAAATTTATCAATATAAAAATATTCAACCAAAAGTATAAAAAGTATAAAAAGTAAAAACATATTCCTTTTAGAAGTAACATACAATGACAAAATTTTGCACGCTAATTTTTGTATTACTCTTTTTACATATTTCATATAAAATGTCAAATTGCCCAAGAGAATCCACAACACTTTTGGAGGTAGATCTTCTAATTAGGGACAGGTGTCTCTTAAGTTATCACCATAGGAGGAAGAGCTGAATAAGTACTGCTTCTATAAGTACCCAACACAGATGCCTAAAATTAAAATAAATAAAAACTAACTTGCAGTAACCTAAATGGTAAGTTAAAAAAAAATTCCGGTGGTTGTTCTTGTCAAAAAATTGAACGTGTAGCAAATTGGAACGTGCAGTAAACATTAAAAATGGTAACGGTTAAGTAGTAAATTTACATGTATATAAAAATATGACATAGATGGATAGATAGATGGATAGGTAGATGGATGGATGGATGGATGCATAGATAGATAGATAGATAGATAGATAGATAGATGGATAGATAGATGGATAGGTAGATGGATGGATGGATGGATGCATAGATAGATAGATAGATAGATAGATAGATAGATAGATAGATAGATAGATAGATGGATAGATAGATGGATAGATAGATGGATAGGTAGATGGATGGATGGATGGATGGATGGATGGATAGATGGATGGATGGATGGATAGATAGATAGATAGATAGATAGATAGATAGATAGATAGATAAGACTTACCTCTTTCCACTCCTTTCTCAACCCCCCCCCCCTTCTTCCATTTCTTCTCCTCCCTCCTTTTTGCTTCCCTCTCTTGTCCCTTCTCCCTCACTCCCTCGTCCCTCCCTCAACCACCAATCGACTATCACCCATCTAGTTTTAAAAAAAAAAATAAAAATTAACGATCATTTTAGCGAACAATTTATAAAAATAAAATTTAAAAATTAGCCACCAAAATAACGACCGTATTATTTAAAATAAAAATTAAAAATAGTGACAAAATACTACTTAAAAAGATCGTATTGCCCTTAAAAATATATACTCTAATTTAATACGACAACAAAAAATAAAAATGTCAAATAATAACGCTAACAAATCACTTGGGATAACATGTTTGCTATAATCTATTGCCCATATAGGACCATAACTTATATTACAGTAAGAGAAACTGAGTATAAAAATTTATATTATTGGAGAGCATTCTTGTGAGGTCCATTTAAGTATTGAGTTGTTTCTTTTAGTAATCGTTTCTCTTTCATTTAGTACTGGCCCATGTTTGTAGCAATAATAATATAAAAAATTAAAACAATAATAATATAAAAAAAATGGAAAATGACCGTTGTCTTTCAACCTTAAAAAAATTTATGTGTATAACCATAGACTAGAAGCAAGTTTTTGGTAAATAATCTTTGAAATTAAAACTTATAGAATGTGTATGACCATAGACTCTGGTAAAACCGGCTCGTTGGATCGAAATATAGCTGAACCGGTAAGGTGACAAGTTCAAATAACTTACAAAATTGATCCGAAAAAAAAAACTAAAAAATTGATTACAAACAAGAAAAATTGGTTAAACCAGTCAAAACCTGACAAAAAAAAAGACTCCAATTAAAAATCAGTTCATTGTAATTCAATAAAAAATATTAATACAAAATTATTTTGATTTTTTTCTTAAAAATAACTTAATGTATTTTTTTATTTTTTTATTCTAAATGTAAACTTGTTAATGATAAATGTGTATTATTAAAAATTTAGAATTATATAATACGATATATTTAATTTCAATTTCACTACAAAAAAATATCATTTTAGCCACGGAAATTAGCGACGGAAAAAATCGTCGCCAATTAGCCACCAAATTAGCGACGGAAATTGAAAATAAGAAAATCATACAAATTTGCGACGGATTTAGCGACGGAAATTTAAAACACCTAGAACGTATGTTTTGCGACGGAATTAGCGACGGAAACCTGATTTTTTAAAAAGAAATAACCGTTTATTTTAGCGACGGATTTAGCGACGGTTTTTAAAATACGGAAAATGTATATGTAGGCATATTTTAGCGACGGAATTAGCGACGGAAATTTAAAACCCCTAGAACGTATGTTTTGCGACGGAATTAGCGACGGAAACCTGATTTTTTAAAAAAAAATAACCGTTTATTTTAGCGACGGATTTAGCGACGGTTTTTAAAATACGGAAAATGTATATGTAGGCATATTTTAGCGACGGAATTAGCGACGGAAATTTAAAACACCTAGAACGTATGTTTTGCGACGGAATTAGCGACGAAAACCTGATTTTTTTTTAAAAAATAACCGTTAATTTTAGCGACGGTTTTTAAAATACGGAAAATGTATATGTAGGCATATTTGAGCGACGGAATTAGCGACGGAAACCTGATTTTTTTAAAAAAATAACCGTTTATTGTAGCGACGGATTTAGCGACGGTTTTTAAAATACGGAAAATGTAAATGTAGGCATATTTTAGCGACGGAATTAGCGACGGAAATTTAAAACACCTAGAACGTATGTTTTGCGACGGGATTAGCGACGGAAACCTGCTTTTTTAAAAAGAAATAACCGTTTATTTTAGCGACGGATTTAGCGACGGTTTTTAAAAATACGGAAAATGTATATATAGGCTTATTTTAGCGACGGAAATTTAAAACACCTAGAACGTATGTTTTGCGACGGAATTAGCGACGGAAACCTGATTTTTTAAAAAGAAATAACCGTTTATTTTAGCGACGGATTTAGTGACGGTTTTTTAAAATACGGAAAATGTATATATAGGCTTATTTTAGCGACGGAATTAGCGACGGAAATTTAAAACACCTAGAACGTATGTTTTGCGACGGAATTAGCGACGGAAACCTGAGGTTTTAAAAAGAGAAAACCGTCTATGTTAGCGACGAATTTAGCGACGGATGATTAAAACACGGAAAATATATATATAAGGCAAATGTTAGCGACGGAATTAGCGACGGAATTTGAAAACACCTACAACATATAGTTTGCGACGGCATTTGCGACGGAAACCTGAATTTGTAAAAAGAGAAAAACGTTTATTTTAGCGACGGAATTAGCGACGGATATGTAACATACGAAAAATATGTATAAGCCAAATGTTAGCGACGGAATTAGCGACGGAATTTTAAAACACCTACAACATATATTTGACTATATATTACAAGTAATTAAGGTGTTAAAGTTGATTTTACATGATTTGAATGTAATTATTTATTAAATCAAGTAAAGTTAGTAACTTTCTTATTAAAATTAAGTTAATTTTTAAATTTAACCAAATAATAGTATGTTTACTAGTTATTTATTAAATAATGGAGTTATTTGACTATATATTACAAGTAATTAGGATATTAAAGTTGATTTTACATGATTTGAATGTAATTATTTATTAAATCAAGTAAAGTTAGTAACTTTCTTATTAAAATTAAGTTAATTTTAAATTTAACCAAATAATAGTATGTTTACTAGTTATTTATTAACTAAAGGAGTTATTTGACTATATATTACAAGTAATTAGGATATTAAAGTTGATTTTACATGATTTGAATGTAATTATTTATTAAATCAAGTAAAGTTAGTAACTTTCTTATTAAAATTAAGTTAATTTTTAAATTTAACCAAATAATAGTATGTTTACTAGTTATTTATTAAATAATGGAGTTATTTGACTATATATTACAAGTAATTAGGATATTAAAGTTGATTTTACATGATTTGAATGTAATTATTTATTAAATCAAGTAAAGTGGATTATACATGATTTTAGTGTCATTATGTATTAAATCAAGTAAAGTTACTAACTTTCTAATTAAAATTAGGTTAATTTTTAATTTTATTCAAATAAAAGCATGTTTAGTCGTTATTTATCAATTAATTGAGTTATTTGACTATACGTTACTTGTAATTAAGGTGTTAACGTGGATTATACATGATTTTAGTGTCATTATGTATTAAATCAAGTAAAGTTACTAACTTTCTAATTAAAATTAAGTTAATTTTTAATTTTATTCAAATAAAAGCATGTTTTAGTCGTTATTTATCAATTAATTGAGTTATTTGACTATACGTTACTTGTAATTAAGGTGTTAACGTGGATTATACATGATTTTAGTGTCATTATGTATTAAATCAAGTAAAGTTACTAACTTTCTAATTAAAATTAAGTTAATTTTTAATTTTATTCAAATAATAGCATGTTTAGTCGTTATTTATCAATTAATTGAGTTATTTGACTATCGTTACTTGTAATTAGGGTGTTAACGTGGATTATACATGATTTTAGTGTCATTATGTATTAAATCAAGTAAAGTTACTAACTTTCTAATTAAAATTAAGTTAATTTTTAATTTTATTCAAATAATAGCATGTTTAGTCGTTATTTATCAATTAATTGAGTTATTTGACTATACGTTACTTGTAATTAAGGTGTTAACGTGGATTATACATGATTTTAGTGTCATTATGTATTAAATCAAGTAAAGTTACTAACTTTCTAATTAAAATTAAGTTAATTTTAATTTTATTCAAATAATAGCATGTTTAGTCGTTATTTATCAATTAATTGAGTTATTTGACTATACGTTACTTGTAATTAAGGTGTTAACGTGGATTATACATGATTTTAGTGTCATTATGTATTAAATCAAGTAAAGTTACTAACTTTCTAATTAAAATTAAGTTAATTTTTTATTTTATTCAAATAATAGCATGTTTAGTCGTTATTTATCAATTAATTGAGTTATTTGACTATACGTTACTTGTAATTAAGGTGTTAACGTGGATTATACATGATTTTAGTGTCATTATGTATTAAATCAAGTAAAGTTACTAACTTTCTAATTAAAATTAAGTTAATTTTTAATTTTATTCAAATAATAGCATGTTTAGTCGTTATTTATCAATTAATTGAGTTATTTGACTATACGTTACTTGTAATTAAGGTGTTAACGTGGATTATACATGATTTTAGTGTCATTATGTATTAAATCAAGTAAAGTTACTAACTTTCTAATTAAAATTAAGTTAATTTTTTATTTTATTCAAATAATAGCATGTTTAGTCGTTATTTATCAATTAATTGAGTTATTTGACTATCGTTACTTGTAATTAAGGTGTTAACGTGGATTATACATGATTTTAGTGTCATTATGTATTAAATCAAGTAAAGTTACTAACTTTCTAATTAAAATTAAGTTAATTTTTAATTTTATTCAATTAATAGCATGTTTAGTCGTTATTTATCAATTAATTGAGTTATTTGACTATACGTTACTTATACGTTTACTAGGTATTTATCAATTAAATGAGTAATTTGACTCTATATTACAACTAATTATAGTAAAGAAAAAACTGGAGTGAATAACAATAAAATTGCTAAAAATGAAGGTTCTAACATTGGTGAAGAAAGCAAGAGTGCTGAGAAAAAAATGGGGGAAACTGCCACTAGTCAAATCACAGGCGGTGTGAAGTCTGTGAAAAAGAAGATTATAAAGAAGGTTGTGAAACAGAAAGTTGCTACTAAGGCAAATGCTACTGCCACCAAGCAAATGGACAAATTAAGCCAATGGTTCAACAAATGGAAGAAATGCGTCAAACAATTGATAAATTGAAATCTTGAACTTAAGGAAAAAAACTGCTAAGGAGAAGTCACTTGAGGAGAAAGTCGTGCAAGTTGTTGAATAACCACGAGGAAGCAAAGTGAAGCAGATACGACAACAAAATCAACAAATGCAATTTTATTCTAAACCACTTGTAGTTGAAATCTCTTTACGCCACCCCCACCGCAGGATAATAGTGATGGTCATGATGATAATGCTTAGGATGATATGTTTAGCATGATGTAATAGATAATGATTTTCATAATGTTTAGGATAATTATGTTCTTAGTTATTATGAGTTTGAATATTTAATAATCATTTAGATACTTTTAATTGTTAATGTTTTCATATATAATTGTTTATTTCAAATTTGTTATTGTATGTTCTTTATAATGTGATTAAATTTGTAATTATTGATAAATATTTGGCAGGTTCATATAGTTTACTAATTAAAAAATAAGAAAGAAAAATCGGAAATTTTTAGCGACCAAATATTTCCGTCGCTAATTCTGTCTCTAACATCATAAGAACATTTACTTTTAGCCACCGAAATAGCGACCGAAAATATTCCGTCTCTAACTAAACACGCTTATAGCAACCGAAATATTCCGTCTCTAATTAAACACGTTTGCCTGTAGATGCTAATAGCGACTGAATATTTCCGTCTCTAATGCCGTCGCTAAATCCGTCGCTAACCTAATATGAGGCTTCATATTTAGCCACCGATTTTAGCGACCGAAATTGCATTTCATAATCGGTCGCTAATTTTCCAGTTAGAATTATCTACCGAAACATTTTGCGACCGAAAATATCCGTCGCTAATTTTGCCACCGAAATTATTTCGGTCGCTAATTGTTTAGCGACTAGGGTTTTACCTACCGACCAAATTCGGTCGCTATTTCCGTCGCTAAGTGATTTAGCCACCAATTTGTATATTTAGCGACGGAATTCTAAGGTTTAGCGACGGAAATTGTTGGTCTCTAAATTAGATTTTTTTGTAGTGTTTTTGTATGTACTTTAAATATTAAAAAATTATATAATTATATTTTATTTTAATTTATAATATTATAAAATTGTAATATTAGGTTTTAAATATTACTTATACATTATTTAATTATTATTATTATTTTATTGAAGTCAATTCAATTACGGTTTAATCACAGTTTAGCAATTGAAGCTTGAACAAATACTTTAACCAGTTGGATCACCAGTCCGATTTAAAAATATTTATTATAGGTTTTGAATTATTTTATTAAAATAAAATAAACACAAGCAAACAAAAAGGTTGCATTTATTTAACAAGTTTCTGCTTGTACCCGAAAAGCATGAGAATCTGATTTTGTTTTTAAGACGGGAACGGCTTTTCGAGCAAAAACATGCCATCCCGCCAAAAAAGAATAAAAATGGAACGGCTTAAAGCAAGCTCGCGAATCTCGTGAACCCGCGTTGAACTAATTTAATATTCATGAGTTTGAGTTTTATTTTGTTTTTTTTTTCTTTACTTTCTTTCGTGTTTTGACCAATTGTTTGTCCTAAGTTTTTTATTTTAGTAACTAGTTTTTTTTTTTTTCAGTTTTGTCCTAAGTTGCATTGAAGTGGGGTTTAAGAAAGAGTAATCAAATTTGTACATCCAAATATTTTAAATAAAAAATAGGCTAATTATTAATTATGTAAAACAAATTTACATTATTTTTAATTATAAAATATAATTTTTTAAAGTTTGTTGATATTACAATATTTATCTTAAAATAATATCAATAATGATTTGTTATTAAATATAAATAAAAATTATTTAAAAATATTAGAGCATGACCATTAATATATATATATATATATATATATATATATATATATATATATATATATATATATATATAAATAGAGGAAGAGAATGAGAGAGAAGGGAAACATATCAAATAAGAACTATTCTTATCATAAGAAATGAAAATTATAAATATGAATTATTAGATTATGTTTTAATGGTCAAAATTAAAGAAAAATACACATATATAATTTTTTTAAGTGATGTATAGGGATGACAATGCATAGTAGTATGTGTAGTAGTCCGATCATACCTACTTGTACTTAAATGGATATTTCATAAGCGGGTATCTACGACTTTTATTTATACTCATGGATATCAACGAGTATCCGTAAAAATTGTAGTTAAAAAATAAAAAATTAAAAATTAAATTAAATTAAAATTAAATATTTTTGAAACATATTTATACTAAAAGTTAATTTTGTAGCATATATTTATACTAAAAATATTTTTTTAAATATATATTTATACTAAAGTAAAATAGAACAACTTACTATATATAATTTCAAGAAATTTAAATAATTTTAAAGTGCAAATACTCACATGATACAAGTACCTTATTATCCGTCTTTGCTTCATTAATAAGCAAATATTCATTTAATTATCCATTTTTATTCATAGCAAGTTTTACTTGTAGATATTCATCGGTACGAACTTTTTTGTCATTCCTAGTGATGATACTATTAACTAATTTTTAATCTTGACCATCTATATAAGGTTGTATTGTCCAAAATTATAGTTCTCATTTCTCACAATAAAATTTTTTTCTTATTTGTTATACTACTCTTTCCCCCTATATATATATATATATATATATAGCGACAACGATAATTGTGAAGGTGACAACTTCAACATTGATGGTTTCAGAAGAAGTGTTTATAATTAACTTTTAATCTCAATTATCTATTATTTTTAATCTTGGTCCAAATGTTGTTATTGTTTATTCTCATGTTCAAACATAATCAAATGTTCTCATAAAAGTCTATTTATATATATAAAAGGAGCATGCATAAAATGAAAACACTTCTTATTGTGATAAATGAGAACTATGAATATAGTTCATGAGATTTTATTTGAATGATCAAGATTAAAAAAAATACACATGACTTCTTAAAGTGGTCATTTAACCACTAAATAATTTTTTATCTAAACCATTTATTTATGGTTGTGTGACCTAGATTTAGAATTCTTGTATTCTTAAAATGAAATTGGTTCTTATTTAATACACCACACACACGTATATATAGGAACATGATTTGTTGACACCATGTGTAAGTTAACTTACATCAAATCTTTTTCGTTGAGAAGAATCAATTTAATGACTAAAATTAAACCACTAGATTTTTTTTTTAAAATATTTGACAAATGTTCACGTGCTCCATAACACCATGATTTTGTTGTTGTTATATTTAATGTTGTTTGTAATTATCTATTTAAATATATGAATGCTTGAGTACTATTTTATCACCAATTAAATAATTGTATTTTTGAAAAATAAGTGTTAGGCCCAAAAAGTGTGTTTTAAGTAAAATTAGAGAAAATGGGTCAGGCCTTTGGGCTCATGTTGGAGTAGTAAGGCCCATCTTATTATAAAAAGGGGCAACCTACACTCCTTGAGTCAGAATTAGAACTCTAAAATGCGGGTGCTTTCTTTGCAAAAGATAGAAAAAGAGAACTTTGAGGAATATGGTATTGCCAAAGCTTTGCTTCTTTAGGTAAGAGAATGAGAATGTCTTGCTCAAGAGTGTGAGTGTAATTATGAGTAGAAAGGTTAGCCTTAGAATCCTATCTATTGTGTTTATTGTCTCTACCAATTACTAGAGTATAAGGCTTTTAACTTTGTGATTGTAGGTTGAGAGGTTGACCCTCAAACCTCAATTGATTGTATTTGATTGTTTTTGTCAATTGATAGAGTACAAGGATTTTAACTTTGTGATTAAGGTTGAAGGATTGACCCTTGAACCCTAATTGGTTGTATTTGGTTGTTTGGTTGTCTATATTAATTGATAAGGACAAGGCTTTTAACTTTGTGTCATGTGGGTTTCATGTTTGTATGTTTTTGGGTGTCTATATGGGGAGATTAAGCTCCCTAAATTAGAATATGTTTTCTATGTTAATTTTTATAGATATGTGTGAATTTGTGAAGGATTTATAAGACCCTTAGCTTCCTATAGTGATTCTCATTTTTAGGCAAAAGTCTAGAAATTTACAAGTTGTGGAGCGATGAGCATGCTTGTGCCTGATGAGTATACCTATGAAAGGCCAACACTGATAGTGCATAATTATGCATCTAGGAGCACACATATGCAAATCTAGAAGTGCTTGCATGTGACGTAGTCGTTATGTACAACTTTGTATGGATTGTAACGAGTATTTGTGTTATATTGTGAGCTTGTTATGTGTTCATGTTATGTCGTCTTTATTATTAAAATCATGATATGAGTGATGTTAGGTCATGTTTTGAATGCATTGCATTATGAGATTTAAATTAAGAAATGAGTAATTAAGGATGAATGTCAATATGATGGGTGACCTAGCCTACGAATGACATGAATGGGCCTAGGTGACACTTCTTTAATGAGCGACTTAACCTGAGAAAGGTGAGGATGGTGCTCATTAATTGTGATGAGGTTGTGAGATGATACAATCCTAACAAGCCTTGAAAAAGAACCTCAAGAGGACAAGGAGAGCATGGACACCAAACCACTCTAAGGCCCCATGACAAGGGGTAGGAGGAGAAAATTGCAAGAGGAAGTGCTTTAGAATATGGGTCTTCTTAGGAGTCTAGAAGGACTTGCCCAAAGCCCAACCATATATTTTGTATGGGCTTGTACCTTGACTCCATAATGTTTTTGTAACTCTTTAGCTTAGGTTCCTTTACTTTGAGCTTCATTAAAGTCCTAAACACTAGATATAGGATTCATAGGCAAATCCTTGGTTAGTAGATTGATTCCTACGAGGCTTAACTAGTCAGTTCTCTAATTCATTAATTGCAGTTCAACCTATGAGTCCAAACTACCATCCAATTAGAAGGGAGAAAAGAGTTTACCTATTTCTGCCATCTCGTCTTCTCTTCTCTGTCCAATTTTGTTCTCTCTTGATGTTCCTAGTGTTTCCGTAGTGCTCCAATTCTCTCGTGCTTTTTGGTGAAAAATTGTTCGACCCCCGCTTATTCGCGGCAAGGCCTTATATAGGCTATGGTTGAGATGGGAGTGTATCTTATCCCATCTCCAAGAGATTTTATTGTTTCCGGTTGTTACCGATAACGTATAGAATCTTCAGGATTTTATCGTTATCGGTTAAGGGAAAGTCAACTGTGGTTGTTTGGGCCGGACAGTTTTTGGGTGCTACAGTTGCCCCTTCTTTATTTGTGTTCATCAGGGATGCCCCTGATGAGCATAAATAAAGAATCAAAGATGTGGTTCTAGGCTGGTTTCTATGCTTAGGCTGATTTGGATGAGGTTCTATCCTAGAGTTTTAATGACTTGACATAGAGTAACTTGATCCAGGAACATGATAAAAATGATATCAATCAATAGAAAAATAGAATATGCAACAACATTTGGATTAAGAAAATGATATTAATTAAACATTGTAAGGAAAAGTCATACGAAGTGCAAGTGCAAACAAATAAAATTTAGCTACATATGTAGAAATAACTACACACTTTTATATATAGGGAACTAAACAAAAAAATATAAAAATAAATTCATCCAATATGTAAATATGAAAATTTCCTTACATTTATCAAAATAAATAATGCTACTTATTTGATATATTGTAATACTCCACGTGCATCTATGGGATAATGAGAAATCACATTATATATATAAATGGCCAACTATAAAATTCCAATACTCACCATGAATAGAAGTTACATATTATTAAAGATTGAAATTTAATTAATACAATTAAATAATAATTTAATTATTATATTACACTTTTAACTTCATTTTAAATTAAAAATGAGAAGTCACTATTTATCCATAAAAAGTGAATTATAGAGTTAGGCATTATTAGAAGTGACATTATAAAGAGTTGAAATCATCAATTTAATTAATACAATTCAATAATAATTTAATTAAGTGTAGTTACATTTTTAACCTCATTTTAAACATGTAAAAATGATGGAAAATACAAATTACTTTTATATGTATTAAGATGCATTATTGAAAGATGAAATCGCCAATTTAATTAATATAATTTAATAATAATTTAATTAGTATAATTATATTTCTATCTTCATTATGAGAAGTCATGTTGTAAAAATAAAAGACTAAATATAATGTTCTAATATTCAACATTATTCAAAATTACATATTATTAATAGTTGAAACAGTCTATTTAATTAATACAATATAATAATAATTTAATTAGTATAATTACCCTTTAATTCTAACCTAAATTTTAGACTGAAAAAATTATTAAAGATACTACCTTAATTACTTTTATATATACATATATTAAGATTAAGATTAACTATGTAATAAGCAATAAACTCTAAATAATTATCTTGATTGATGAATAATATTTTGAGTTAATTTATAAATATAAAAATATAATATAACATTTAACAGTCTCTGTATTACACGGCTAATAACACTAATAATAAACTTGTAACCCCTGCATTACCATGCACTATGAGATTACAAATAAGATGAACCGGCAAAAATGGGAGAGATGTGTTTCCCCATAAAATTCGTTTCTCTGTCCAAAATCCAACATTCTCTTCCACAACACATCCCCACACACTCTCTCTCTCTATGACTCTTTATCTCTCCCTTACATCTAATTACCATGGACCACCCATCGCAATTTGCAATTTCACTAGAGAGAATAGAAGGCGACAAATCCAGAAGACTCGTTACAACAAACAATGCATTGCATCTAACAACAATGACCAATGACCGTGAGCCCCTCACCCCACCACCATCACGACCCTTCCTTCTAATCAATTCATCGTTTCTTTCTCTAATTATAATTACTCTCTTCCTTTACCAATATTTTTTTTTATTTATATTTTTGCAGAAATAAATTAAACCAAACAAAGCAGTGCTTCTATCTAGAACAGTGACCTCTCTCAATCTGCTCGGGGACCAAAGGTATCCAAGGATTCCTCTCTCCTGTTTATTTTTGTCTTGCTTTGTGTTCCTTTACAATGGGCCCCACCCAGAAAATGAATCAATTCACACAAAAAGCGTTTTCACCCTGTCTTCCTTTCATTTTCTAAGAAAAAGACAATTTTCCGGAGAAAAAAATGCTGAGCCATTTCCTATATCTATAAGCACCATTAACAGAACCTTTGATGAGTTCTTTCTTATGCTGTCTAACACTGCAACCTTGCATTCAATCATTACCGGGGAATCCTTTAGGCTTTAGTTTTATGCAATTGTGTAGATTAATGATATATATTATTGTTATTATTATGAGATAGAGGTAGTAACAAGTAAAATTGTGTTATATACGATGGAAGGTCGCCGGAGGGTAACGCTATATGAACAAATGTCAGCTTCGGAGAGCAACCGCGCCCGAGAGCTAGCCGGCTTGACCCTTGACGATGTGTTAGCCAACCAGAAGAGACCTGGCTCGGCACCGCCGCTCACATTCAAAAACCGAACCCTTCTTGACATCATCAAAGAAGACGAGACCAACAAGAAGGACCGAAGGTATTTTAATTACAAAGGAAATCCACTATGTGCAGTTTCTACTTTCTACGGTTAATGCTACACATGCTTCATTGATCTTTTCTATAACTTTTTTTATCATTCAATTATTATCATTTTTGTGGTTAGGAGTTGTTTTATAACCTCAAACAGGTCAAATCCAATTGAACCGTGTAACTCAAATATTGTCCATGTAATTTACTGAGGAATACGGGCCATCAGCATCCTTTCAAATATTTTTTATATTATTAATTAAAATTATAAATTCTGATAGGATCTTTTTTTTATTCAAATTTTATTTTGGAACTACCTCGTTTTTTCATCTTGAATCGGTCAAAATAGGTAAAATATCTTATATTTTGTGGAAAATTAGATTTGGTAACTTAGAAGTTTATGATTAACAAATATTATACACGATAATTTAGTTATTTTTTTTCTTGATAGTTGGTCATATGTATAGTACTGATTGAGGTATTTATCATAGTATAAAAGATATTTTAAAGTTACATAAAATTTTATTTACATGCATTTCATTCTTATTTAAATAAGTCTTTTTTATTTAGAAGTAGAATTTATCAAAATTTATTGTTTTTAATCAATAATAAGAATATTATTAAAAAAATAGATAATATATTGCTAGTATTTTTTTTAATTATTTTATTTTTTCTATTTTTGGTACATTATTTTTGTATTTTTAGTGAAAAAAAATTGTTTCATTTTTTAAATTTCATTTAAAAAAATTTATATTATTAATTATTTAGAAATTATATTTGATATGACTTTTAAAGTAATTATTATAGATTATATAGTTTATAATTGAATAATAATAAAAATACATGAGTACAAGTTGAACTTGTTAATTTTCTTTTTAAGAATTTTAGTATACATTTATTAAGAACAATTTATCAAAGTTTAGAAGAAAAAATTTATTCATACAATGATAATTAAATATAATCTTAATCTTAAAAGTTAATCTTTTCATGTTGTCATTTCTCACATGATATTCTCATTTATACGATGCTTTCAATACTAAAAAGTTTTAATTTTAAATTATGAATGAAGAATTTTAATTATTTTAGTGAAATAATAAAAAATGTTTTGATAATATTGATCTATTAAAAGCCTTTTAGTAATGTATATATGCTATATATTTTATTCATGTTATTTATACTATTAAGTTAAATTTTACTATTTCTCTTGCCATGTTTAATTAATAAATTATATATTTTAAATTTTTAATAAAAGTGAGACTGGGTCTGACATAATTAAAAAAATAAATTGAAGATGGTAGAATAAATGAACAATACCGAGTAAGTGAATAATTTGGTTGACAGGTCTTGGAAGGCCTTCAAGGACAAGCTTCGGCTCAAGCGGGCTGGGTCTGCTTGGACATCGTCGATTCATATTCCGACTTCGGATGTCCCTATCCCTAACCCAAACAGCCGAAGCTTTACCCAGCTTGGTCGCCGCAACTCGACCCGACTGGCTATAACTCATCCCGACTCGGACATTTCGGATCAGTACATGACTCACCAGGTGGAGGACCTCGACCCAACCGCCGCTGACGACGATGCCGACGCCGACGAATCCGATTCTCCGGTCGCCTCTCCGGCCACCGCGCCGGCCTCCTCGGCGCCTAGCCTCCATCAGTTCAGTCGCCGGGGCTCCACCCGCTTCACCGGCGATGTCTGCGACAACACCGCCGGCACCCTACGGCCGCAGCTGTCGTGGCGGAACTCGACGAGCACGATGTCGTCGGAACCGTACAAGCGGGGGCGCGTGGTGACGTTCCGCGACAGCTTTGACGACGACGAGCCCGAAGAGGACGAGAAGCAGGACGGGGCGAGGAGGATGTCGGCGAGGGAGGCGGTGGCGGCGCAGGAGGCGGCGGAAGCGGCGGCGGCGGGGGAGAAGGAAGAAGATGAGGATGAGGGGGGGCAGGCGCCGGCGATGATGTCACTGATGGATTTGTTAGAGGAGACTGACAGGGAGATGGGGCTGGAAGGGGGGAAGTATATATTGAGTGATGAGGAGTGTGATGAGGATGATGAAGCTGGGGAAGAGGATGGAGAAGGTGCTATGGAACACACTTGCTGTGTGTGCATGGTCAGGCATAAGGCTGCTGCTTTTATACCCTGTGGACACACTTTCTGCAGGCTCTGTTCCAGGGAGCTTATGGTTAGTAGGGGGAATTGCCCACTCTGCAACAATTTCATTTTGGAGGTTCTTGACATTTTCTGATTTTTTCTTTTCTTTTTAATTTCTGGCTTCTCTCTTTGCTTCGATTCGGAACTTCTTTCAAAATTTGTTGTTGTTTTTATTATTTTCTAAAAAAATATTCTGGTTTGTTGTTATTATTATTATTATTACTATTTTAGGTTTGTTTCTGCCCTTGTGAGATACTGTTCTGATGTGTGAATACGAGTGAGGATGACGATCATAGGTTAAATTTGTTTCAGAGTATTAACAAAATTTGCAAAAGTGTTATGAGAATGAGAATATCCCATTTTAATTTGATATATGTGTTAAATAAAATTTGATATTAAGTGTTAAATAAATACTGTAATTGATTTTCAAGGGTTGATATTTAAATGGCTCGTAACCTATCTTCTGTACCTGATCGAGGTTATGTAATTTGTGTTGCGAAATGGAGATGACCAAAATGGGAAAGGAATACAGTTTTTCTCATGTGAGTCCTTGTCATTGAATTTTTTTTTTCTTAATTATATTTTTATCATCATACTATTATTATTTGTGAATTTTGTTTTTCCATTTATTTATTTTTTTGAATTTGATATCTCCCTATTTTAATTATATAATTTTAATTTATTGATGCGACAATATAAGACACTAAAAGAATGTAATTAAATATTATATATAAAGTTAATAAGTAGAATAAAATCCTACCATTAAAATAATTACATAAGTAAATTAAAAAATAGAAAAAAGTAAATATAGGAAATAATGATAATAAGAGAACCAAAAATTAACTAAGCCATAAGAAGTATTCTTCTCATGAACAGAGTTGAAAATTTTCAGGTTATATATGTTCCTGACTGGCTTATTGCTTATTTTTCTGTACACCAATTGGGATTATATATTTTCAATTCCACAAGTGAGGTGATTAGAATGGGAAAGCCATCAAAATTTTCCCATGTGAGGTCTCTGTACAAGCATTACATTCCCGTGAGTCTGCCACCACCCTTCTTACGAATAAAGATAATTCAAAGAAATTCTAATTCAAATTTAACTTGTATTTATTTATATAGCATGCATTTAATGAGAGTACATCGCGTGTAAGCAGGAAGGTAGTGCGGCGCTACTTATATCAAGGTAACTGCGCATTTTTTTCATTCTCAATTAGCAAAATACTGAGGATTTACATTATTTTTGTTTCACATTCTGTATATTGATCGTTAGCTAACAACAGAGTTTACTGTAGTATTGGGTACCAGTAGTAGGTAGCATCAACATCATAATGAAAGATAGATTGTGTGCCTACTCGACCCAGTGGTGACATTTTGCACTATGTGGTTTCCACGGAGGTTTATATACACCTTTTGTGCCATTTTCATCAATGACATCAAATGAGTTCCTGCTAATTTCTCTTAAATCGAAGCCAGAAAATCTCTGCAAATCCTTTGATGGACAGGACATATATCAGGTTGTCTCACTATGTAAATTTGATCCCCAACTTCCTTGTAAGAGTCCTGATTACGATACCAACTCCACAAAGCCCATGTTTCATTTTTTACCTGCATAGTACACATTGAAACACCATCATATATGAGCATAAGTTCTGATACTTTGTTCAGCCAATTTGAGTTTCCATAAGCTAGAGACGCAAATGACCTCTAAGGTCATAAAATATTAAAAATTGATTTTAAAACTATTTGAGACCCAGGAATGCCTCTGCTGGATTTTGATGTTTCAGGTTTTAAATTGCAGTCGCAATTACAATTTCATTGCGACCCCTGATGTTGTGGAAAATTGTAGATAAATATAGCTACATTTACGGTCGCTACACGGTGGTAAAGACTCTAAAAACCTTAAATTGCAATTGCGGACCGTTTTTCAAAACCTGCTCGTGGGTGTAATACAACTTATAGAAGGTTAAATACTCAAGTGCTATTTAATATTAACAATACAGCATTCTAGTACAAGGCTTTCATAGCATAAGAACCCAACATGATATAACAGAGGTTTAAATGCTTAACTGTCCACCAGATAATTAGTTTGTACTCAAGCTCAACGCATAGTATATCAATTCATTGAATGTAAATAATATTTATACCACCATGCTTGTGTTGTACTGAACAAGGTGACAAGGAGTTAGGTTGAAAGGGAATAGTACCTCTAGAATCCCATAGCCAAAGCTACTTTCTCTGAAAGCACTGTAATCTGGCTGGCGATCCCAACAAAACTTACTCACTGTTGGACCAAATGTAAAATTTGTTGCACAAAAGCCACCCATATAAGGATCAGGAGTACTCAATGGATCAGGACAATGACCAGGCTCGTCTGCGAAGTTGATTGCCATCTTCTCTCTGTTACCCCCATCCCCAACTGTAATATATACAGGACCACATGGATCTAAATTGTAGTTATAAACCCGATTTGACCTCTCATAAGCATGAACCTGTTGTTCAATACAAAAAGACACAAGCTTAGGCCTAAATAATATATAGATTTGACCAAGTACCTGTGCATATATGCACTATTGTTAATCTCTTAATTACATGGTTGTGGTGAACAAAGGTAGGAAGCAGATCAGACATAAAATCCATAATTCTGGCTGATAACTATCCCAATTTGCTTCAGAAAAACAAAATCGTTTTATTACCATGGTATTCAGATTGCTTTTATTTAATTATTATATGCTGCCACACCGAAGCATATGAAGCTTTTAGTTAATGCATATATCCGCACTCCGCAGTCTACCCCCAAAAAAGTACTTAAACGAACCTTCATTAGAATAACACTTTTTTCTCCTTTTTTTTCTCATGACTATGATAGTTCCTAGGATGTAAAAGAACAAGATGAAATGGATTATCATCATTTTATTGATAAGGGTTTAGGAAAACTCACATGTCCATTGAATACTATATCCACACCATATGAGTATAGCAGGCCTTCCACCTCCACCCTCATGCATTCTGCTTCTCTGTAATGGGCTTCATAAGAACTATACCATGGTGGATGCCAAGTAGCTACAAGCCAGGGAGTTATTGATCTATCAACACTTGCCAGATCTCTCTCCAACCACTTGTATTGTTCAGCTGCCATGGCAATAAGCAGCTCAGATTGCAAGATAAGGGGGAAAAACAAAGTCAACTGCACTTGAATTGATTACAATGCAAATTTTAAAAACATTCAACGCCCATTAAATCATTCTTTCCAGTATAAGCGAACATTAAAACTTGTCTCTATTTCTACAACAAAATATTATCTTCTCCTTTCACTTTGATTGTAACTTGTAATAACTAAGGCGCATTGCTGCTCTTTCAAAATTAGATATGTTAGACTTCTTTTGATTCAATTTCTGACTTAAGGTAAGAATGTTGTATCAGATGTGAAAACTTCTTCGACGTCCAGGTTGGCATGTGCTTATGATTCATATCATCCAAAATACATGGTCAATCAAAGTAGTTCCACAAGTAGTAGTATATAGGTGAATCCAAATTTATGGCTAACTCAAAATACCATCCCACATTCTTGAGAAGCACAATAAAATGAAGTTTCACATAGGTCATACTGTTAGCTCCTTATTTTTTCATATTCACTTTTAGTATTTACTCTGATGGAAATTTAGTGAAATATGACACAACTTTTGTCTAAAATAACCAGTTCACTTAATGGTGCTAACTTAAAGTTATTTGCCTGCCAGTGTAGATAATAAACTCTAATTAACTTCTCAAATTGACTAATGGCTAATGCTTTTGGGAAATTAGCTGATAGTGTACTAATAGTAAATCCATCTTAGTTAACCATGATTTCCCTACACAGCCGCCAAAACTTCAAGTTCACAAAATTCATTTTTTCCTTATAATTTGTTTCTGTTCTGCCTGTTTTTCAAAACTAGGATTGAAAAGCCAGCCTACTAAATCAATACTAATAAGTAATAACCCAAAATAAATCAATGAAAGGAAAATGACTGTACAGTGAAAAGGGGTAGAACAGGGAAATACCTGTTTTATCATAATCAATATAAGCCCCAAGCATAATGAAATGAATGCCCCCAGCATTGAAAGAGTAGTAGAATGTAGATGAAGATCCACTTTCTTCGGAGGGGAATGCAAACCTAGAACTGTAGGCCACAAATGCCCTGTTTTCAGCCTGGAATTCTATTTCATGATTGCCTTCTACCACCATTATTGGAACTTTAGAAACTAGATTCTGCATAAACCTGGAACCATTCGGTTGTAGTAGCATAAGAAGATATAATATAATGTGACATCGGCTTTTCGCCAGCCTTAAACTATTGTGTAGAATTTATACAATTTGTCCACGTACCTTCCCCAATAATCCCATCGAGGCTGGTAAGTTTCATGTATAGGAGTTTGTGGAAATGAGCAACTATAACAGTCAGAGCCAGTTCCATTTGTGAGGTACAGATTCGCATAGGTTACATCACCAATCAATAGAAGAAGATCAGGTTCATTACTAGTCAGATGACTAATGGTAGTAGTTGTATTATAAGTGAGACCAAGATCTCCTACTACAGCTACTTTGCCTGGGTAACTCTGCGGATCAGAAATTGGCATGGTCCTGAAATAGTATATATCACTCATGGCTTGTTGCGAGGGATCTCCACATTGGTAATAGTATACTGTGCTTGGTTCCAATCCTACATACAGTAAAAGTACTTTAAGTAAGCTGTAAAATGAAACTTGCATACAATAACAATAACAATTATAGTTCAAGAACAATGACCGAAGTTATTTTGATAACATATTACATACAGTGCATTGATAACACATTATTATAATTTGATGTAACACTTCAACGGAAAAATAGAAACAGTTATATGGGTCAGTTTGGTCCATTTTGAACAACCGTTTCTATAAACAGTATAACAAAAGAAAACAAAAAGGTAAGATGAGTTTCTCTAGTAACTTAAAATCAACTTATGCATTTAATTTTTATAAAATTTCTCTCATTGAACTTTTCCAAAAACTGATTAATTTTCATCTGTGAAAGAAACTCAACTTATTTTATTTTCTTGTTTTCTTTTCCTAACATAGAAACTTATCAAACAGGATCTTGTCCTACTATACCCTTTCTTGGAAACAAAAAGGAAAAAAGATCACCAGTGAGTCGAACATGATGGATGATTCCAGAAGTGTAATTCTGAAGGCCTTCGAAAGGATAGAGTTGGTTGTAGATGAGAGATTGGCCACTAGCTTCATGCACTAATTCAAATCTTGAAGTTCCATAATGAACAACGCTCGAGACAGTGTTAGGGTCTAAAGGCGTGATGTCGAAACCAATTTGAAACTCCCCTGGTATCATCATATCACCATCAAACCAACATGAATAACACCGTTGGATTAAAAATATCCAAACTCAATTCACTTGATGCTCAACTATAGCCATTAACAAAACCACATTTGATCATAAAGTATTTAACAATAAAGTGTATTTGAGATTTCTCGATTTTTTTTCAGTGTAATATATTTTTATTATCACAATATAAAATCATATTGAAATTAGTATAGTCACACTGGAGATACCTGTAATCCACGAGATCCAAACAGAGTCATGGGCGGTAGAGAGAGACACTGAAATCTGTTCGGGCTCGAAACCGCGGACGCGGCGGCGAACGCGGGGGTCGGTGTCCGGCAAGTCGACGGCGACGCCGCGCAAGGCAGGGTCGAACGGAACGGTGACAGGGTGGAAGGGACCTTCGAGGGTGGATGGAATGTAACAGTGAGCAAAACCCGCGAGCAGATTCAGGAGAAGAAAAAAAGCACGATGGAAATGAAGAAGAGCGAAAACAATAGACGCCATTGGAGAGTCGAAACGCGGAGTGAAGATTTCTATTTGCCAAATGGAAGTATAATTATTTATATTAGTTGTTACGTGTAAGAAAGTGGATAGCGCGGAATATCTCGGAACCGAGAGTGAAGTGCCTCTCTGAACTGATACTGACCCGGTAACAGTTTAGTGACTGTAATAGTACGTAACCGTTTGCCCAAGGAACGTCACGTTTTTATCACGTTTTATATAATTTTATCATTTTTTAAGTCATCACTTACTTTTATTTGCCAACTCGTTTAAAGTAAATTGGGGTTAAAAGAAAATAGAGATAAGAAAAAGAAATATAAAAATAATAATAAGTAATAATATAACTGTGATGAAAGATAAAAAATAAAAATAAAATAAAATAGAAGAGAATGTAAAATTATATTTATAATTAAGACAAAATCTAGATTCAGTTTCTTTTAAATGTTATTTGTATTTTTATGCATAATCCTTTAAACTGTATTTGTTACATTAAAAATAGACTTTAAGGGAAAGAAATTAGTTTCATGATTTAGTTGGCGCAAATTACTTAGGACGAAAATGAAAAAAAAAAATAAAAAATATATATATATATATGTATTTAATTCTGACAATTTTTTTTTGTTTGTGTAAAATTTTTCTTTTTTTCTTGTTCTTACAAAATTTAAAATTATTGGCTTTGATTCCTATAATATAAGAAGATTTTAGTTATAATCCTATAAAAAAATTCTTTGATTTTTTTCTTTCTACAATTTAAAATTATTATTTTTAGTATTTTACATTTATTTTAAAGTATATAAATAATATTTATTTTAAAGATTTAGAAAATAAAAAAAATTTAAAGACAACAGACATTAGTAAATTTTATCTAAAATGATTATTTCGCCATCTATTAAATATATAATAAATAGTTAAAGAGCATCTCAAAACAATTAAATTTTATATAGATGAAAAATAAAAGAAAAATTAATAAGACTAAAATAAAATTTTACTTTTTTATAAAAATTAAAAACATATTTAAACAAAAATAAAATAAAAATTATCTCACTGCAAAACAAAAATATTTATATTTTTATACAAAAGTACTTCATTATCTTTGACTCACGCCTCCCTCCCTTCTATATAATCGATTTAAAAATTTTCTAATCAATTATATATTCATACATATACAATCGAATTCGATATATATATATATATAAATTGATTATGTAATCTTGTAATTATATATTTTAAAAATATATTACTTTTAAAGAGACAAAATAATATTTTATTTAACATTTAATTTTTTTTTTCTATCTCTAAATCAAATAATTTTATAATATTATTTTTCTTCTATTTCTTTTTTATCAAACAACTTAAATTTTATTTTATTTCTTATCAACTTCACTTCATTTCTTATTTATTTCTCTCTTCATTTTTATGTTCATTCTACTCTATTTCTACCTCCCTACTAAACACACGGTTAATATAAATATTTATTATGCATATTATCAAAATAAAATTCTAATTCTCGTTGGAAAATCATGCAAATAATACCTATAAAGTTATATTTAAATTTTGTGTGTATAATTATCCCCTTTATATATTTGTAACATGTAAACGAACCCTGAGCGAAAGGAGCCTAGTGCAACTTTTCCGAATTTTGCTACTAATAGGGAGATTTTTTATGAAATTCCTCCGAAATTTATTACTCCTCATAAGGTGTTAACTCTAGTGTAACTTCTGGCACAGAGAAGAGAACCAGAACTTACCAAAAGAAGATCTTCTACAATATGGTCTCCTCGAAATCCTCAGTGATACATGTGGTTGAGACGCAAGATTAGTTCTTTTATAGAACCTGCTGCACAACCATTCCCATTTGTCTCCATCTAAGTAGATTGGCATAGAATTTTTTGTTTTTACTCTGCTCTTTTAATTGTTCATTTTTTATTGATGACGGTGAGAGATATAGGAGAAATAAGATGATAGGAACAATTGCATTACATGTCTTTTTGTAATTATACCTCTGATGTATTGTTTGATTCACTGGAGGTGTATGAAAGAAAACGTTCCTACGATTATTGACTATTATGTTGTTTGCTTCTGTTATCACTACTGGGATTATGTTTATGTTATCAATTGAATTTGATACAATTTTGTAACTTTCTTTTTTTATTCATTAAAATTACCTAGATACTTGAAAATCAAATTCAAGAAGCGTATCAGAACACGTACTGCAAAACAGAAAAAGTGTAAGAAGTTGAGAAGCAAAAATGAAAAAAAAAAAAAAAAAAAACACGTGCACAACTGTTTTATCTTTTGCTCTTATTTTAGAAAACTAAAAACGTTTCACAAGAATTTATCATCATAAAATTTTGTTAAGATTAAATCTTTCTTAAGATGAAATTTTAACGATAATATACCATCAAGAAGCAAATTTTAAGTATTTTGAATCTTTGATAGTAATTCTATGTTTTGAGATGATAAGTCATTATTTAGACTAAGAACATTAATTAAGTTTTAAAAGTATCTTTCCAAAGTATGCACATAAGTATAAAAAGTCAAAATTTATATTTTTTTTAGTAGAAAAATAGAAGAATTGTCTCTAGAAGCATACATATTATATTCCCTTCAAAAGATCAAAGTGCAACAATATTAGAATCTACATATGATCAAAAGTAATATCAAAAGATTGATTCTAAGCAAAAGATTATCAAAGGATAACAATATTAGAAGCTACATGTGATAAGGAGTTGTAATATGAATAGAAGTTGAAGAAGAAACACCAATAATATTCTAAAAGTAGTATAAATGTTGTATCAATAGAAGCATGTTCAAAACTGTGTCAAAAAATGTAAGCATTCTGCAAAAGATTAGTTCTTTCAAAAGCTAAAATTCTTATAGATATCAAAAGATCTAATAGAATTTCTTGAGAAAATCTCAAAACTCCATCAGATAACATCTTTTAAGTCATATTCAAGAATGAAGGTTATTCAAAAGAAAATATTTAAATCATTAGAAGAAAAGATTCCAAAAGTAGAAATGGTCAAAACTCAGTCAAAAAGTTATTGTAGTGAAAATTATATGACATGCAACTTTTGAACAAGTTTGATTGGCCTTCTAATGGTTATAAATGACTAGTTTGAATATTGAACCTCTATAAATAGGCTACATCGTAGAAATTCATGAACAAAGGGGAGTCTCAGGTATTTATAAATCAAATAGTCAAAATACATGCTTCAAAAGAGAGAAAGTATCTTCTAAAGAGGGTTTCTTCCTAGTCAATCACTTAAATTCTTGTTCTTATTTATTTGTAAAATCTTAAGAAGTGTGTGAATTTTGTATTATATTGTGTATCCACTTCTTGAGTGTTAAAAGAGCATATAGTTAGAGTCTTGTAATCTTGAAAGAAGATTGTACTTCTCTATAAACTAATCAATGAGAATTAGTCTTGTTAGAGTATGATACCAAAGAAACTTGGTGAATTAGTGTTGATTGATAATGAGTTGAGTTACGAGTTAAGCTTGCACATGCTTGATAAAATATATTGGTGTTGTGAAGCTTGTGAGAGATTGTGAGAAAGAATACCTTTATTATTAGCAAGTGATACTAAGGTAAGGACTAGAAGTAACTTAAGTGATTTATGGATACAAATTTTGTACAATATCCTATTATCCTCTTCTCTTAGTTTATTCACTTATATCAATATTATTTAGTTTTTTAATTGATATTTAGCTTATGAATATATCATTTTACAGCAAAACATTATTTGTAATATTGAAACAAGTTTTATATAAGTTAATTATCAATTCTGGAAAGTTTCATTTAAAATTGATTTGTTTTTCAGCTTTTGAAGCACATTCAAAGTTTTTCTAGTTTGTAAAATCAACTTTTTATAACTTCTAGAAGCACCAATTTTATTTTTTATTTTTGGTGCACAATGATGATAATGAGATTTGAACTCAAAGCAAACTACCACTTTTATTATTAATTGTTATTTTGTCTTGAAACATTTATATCTTCCAAGCATATTCAAGTGAGTGAATGTTATTCCCTTATAAGAATCTTCTAGTAACCAAGAAAGTATCTTGAACAAAATAATATCAAAACAATTTTTAATAGTGAAAAAGTTATGTCAAATTTATCATGGGCAATTCAATCCCTTGTTGTGACACTCTAGTAACCAAGAAAACATCATGAGTAAAAAAATATCAAAAGAATTTTTAATAATGGAATTTATGCCAAATTTATCAAAGGCAATTTAACCCCTTGTTGTGACACTCTTTGATTCATTTTAGTCCATTTGTAATTATTTTTGTTATTGAGTTATTGTGAGCACTTAGATATGTGTGTATTATATTTCTAGCCTTAACAAAATTTTAGACTTAGATTAAGCATATTATTAGAGAAAACATGCTTGTAGATCCACTCATCAAAGACTTAGTTATTTGTAACTCATTTGATTTGGGTAAGTTTTGATGCTAAAACTATTATTATGATATATTTATAAAATAACATTATTCTTAGTATCATATCTCTTATAGTATTTTCATATGCATAGGCCATTCTTTAGAATTATGTATTTCTCTTTAATTGTGATATGATTTATCTTATCCATTATATTCTTTATGTAAAATATAAGCTTCTTAGTAGACATAACAACTGGGCAGGTCGGGAATAAGTTTAGCTTTCTCCACCCTTATCGGTAAGATAGAATATGATAACTATCTTATCCTATTGTATTCCATTGTTTGATACCCCAATAAAATATGATAATTTTATCCTAGCTCTTATCCTATCTTATTGGTCTAATGTACTTCATATCTTAAGAGAGAGTTGAGTTAGGAAGTGTTGGGATAGGATAAAGTCTTTCTCTATCTCCACATATACAATATAATAATATATACAATATAATATATAATATTATAATATATATACAAAATAACAAAATATATAACAAATATAACATATAGAGTAATATAATTAATATATATATATATATATATATATATATTATAAAATTTGTATTCAGAATATTATCTTATATATATTTATAATAATTTTGACATGTAAAATTAAATTATATTATTAATTACTATATTAAAATTTAAATAATTATCATACAAATATTTTTCAAAAATATATTTGAATAATAATTATAATTTTGAAATTTTTATATATTTTTATATTTTTCAAAGAGTAAATACATAAATAAAAATAAATTTTCATATAATTTAGTAAAACTTATAAATACATATATAATTTTTATAATCTAAAAAATTAAACAATTAAATTAAAATTTATTTTTTAGAAAAATATATCTAATTTTAGACAAAATGATATTTTTGTCATTTAAACATAGTTATTTATATTTTATCATATCACTACTTAGTGTATACCAAACATTAAATAGAATTAAACCTTATTGTACTCTTATCATATTCTATCCCGTTGTCATATTCTATCTTATCTTGTCCTGACTACAAAACGAACTTTATATTCTTTATGTAAAATATAAGCTTCTTAGTAGGTATAATAACTCTGACAAATTAAGAATACGTTTAGCTTTCTCCATCCTTAGTCGAGTGAAAGTTGGGACAAGATCAAAATAAAATTTAAAAGGAACAAAGAAAAAAAAAATTAAACTAAACTTTATCCATGTAAACAATTATATTACTCTTATCGTAGTCTATTAGAGTTCGAGTTTTCTATTAATTGAGTGTGTAAAATAAGATAAAATTAAATTTAGCCTAACCAAACTTTAACCAATGTCACTGTTACCGTACGGTGTCACTGTGGATGTGTAAATTTAAATATGAGAAAAGGATGAAGCATTTAATCTTTGTGGGTTATTTAACATTATCTTTTCAACTTGCTGATCCCTTTAGGTTTAAACTCTTGTTTAGTTTATCATAGGTACGCATAAGGTCTGTGAACTTCATTCCAAGACTGAGGTCTCAATTTTAGTTGCAACAAAGATTTTGCCAATAGTGTAGCAGGTGTTTATCATATCATATATATCGTTCTTTTAGTTGAAATTAAGTTTCTTATTTGAGTTCTAGATTGCTTGGAATTTATCCTTTTTAGTCAATGTCTTTCTTCCCCCTTTCTTTCTATTGTACCTAATAGACATTTAATCTATGTCATTCTATGGAATCTAAATTAAGATTTTCAGTTTTGTAATGTCTAATTACTCAAGAATGAACTATGTGTGTGCAATCTGAAACAAGGTTTTTGGTTTATATATCCCTGGTCATCAGATCTTTATAATTTTTTGTAAAACTAATGCCATATGTTTTTAGTCTCTAGTGATTACAGGTAAGAAAAAGTCCCACTGGATTAGTATTTACAGAAACATTTGTGAAGATCAATGGATTACTTCTTAAATGCGTATTTTTACCATTTTAATACAATTTTGAGGACCACTTACGAAATTTGGATTACAAGCTAAAAAAGAGGCCATATATTACCATCCTTTCTTTATTCCTCTCTTGCATTAACCAATTGGAACACGTTTTATATGAATATATTCGTAATTTTATGAAGTTTACTTTTTAGTCCTTAAAATTTTAATTTAAAATTTTAATTTTATCAATCACGCATCCTAGTTATCCATGTCAAAAGGCTTCATTCGATTTGCATTCAGTCTAAGATCATTACTATATTTTATATCAATATCATTAATGTTTGAACTCAAACATTAATTCTCAGATTTCATAGATTCAAGTTCTAAAGCAAGTTACATTTGTTTTATTTAACCTAAAGCAAATTTATGTATATCACTAACGCTGAGCAAAATAACCAATAAACTTACTTGCTTTAGTGACACACCAATCACTTCATATCCAATGGATCTAGGTTTGATTTGTGCATGATTTAACTACTTAATCCAAATTGGTTACTTGTTCCATTGAAACAATACACTGTTGAATTTATGCTATCAAAAGTGAATTCTCATTCATTTGTTTTTTCTTTTAAGTATTGACTTAAAGATAATTATATTTTTAGTCCTTCCAAATATAACAAATTTTGATTTTAGTCTTTTAAAAAAATTTGTTGGTTTGGATCCTCATCAACTTATTTTATTTTTAAATATTTATTATTATCATTTAGTAATGACATAACATGTATGTCACGTTGATAGAAACCATTTTCAAAACTTTTAAAATTTACGAAATCTAAAACAAACAAAATTGCGGGAACAAAATCAAAATTCCTCATATTCATAAAGACTAAGAAACATTAAACCTACTAGGTTTCTATATGTTTTGTCATTTAATAATATAAGCAAAGGATATTGGGACTGGTATCAAAATTCTCATTGTAGAATTAGCTAAACGAAAACATCTACCAAGAGAAAAGCCACACAAAGACATCAAGATCCCAACTAAGACACAAACACTAAGGTGGTGTTATATATGAATGCCAATACTAACTATAAATTACCAGGTATTTTACATACAGAAAATGAAGTCAAACCCAAGATAAAAAATTTAGCACTGAACTAGTCTTAGCCTTTGGTTCTCATAATTGTGATGCTACCTTTTCCACCTTCAATGTGAATTTTTGTTTTTCCAACTACGGGCTTCCCAGAAAAAGCTGATTTTGGGTAAGCTGATGGATCCTCCTTACTTTTTTTGGATTTCAAAGAAGGTGGAGCCAGAATGCGCTGATTTATTTCCTTCAGAGTGACATCTCCATGGGCACCACTAGGTTTAATGAAGCCAAATGGATAGGCAACAGAAGCAGCTAGCTTTGTGGGCGTTTCTATAAATGATTTCCCACCTATAAAAGAGAGTCAAAATTTGTTTTCATGTCAAAAATTTTCATGCCATTAATTATTATGTGCTATAGTTTCTGGCTAAGTGTCTTTTGCATTTGACAACAATTAAAAAGGCTCCAGTTTTAGGAATAAAAACACAAATTTTGTAAAAGCATGCTAACTTTCTATCTTGTGAGTGCATCACTATACAGCCTATAGCCACAAGAGAATCAAGTATTAATGTCCTAGCAACTGGAGGATATTTATCGATGAGAAATTATGCAGATATTTAATACAGTTAAAAGTTAGAGAAAATTCGTCATATACTGACTGTGTAAATTAGTTTTACTTTATCTTCTAATCACAATCCATCGTGTATAATAAGTTTGTTGACTTTTATAATAAGTATTTTAAAAGTCATACCATCGATGATTTGATAGTGTATAACTGTTTTACACCGTTAATGCATGACCATTAAACTCTAAAGTTAAAACAAGCAAGACAGACTATATATTTCAAGGTAAAACAAAACAAACCTTTGACGATAATATTTTTGGGGGTTTGAGTGACATGATGCTGAACTATATTTCGTTCACATGCTGGTGGGAAGTCGCACAGATCTACAGTAGCATATAATTTTTTTCAAATAAGAGTCAACATGTACAGGAAAGAAAAAAGAAGGAAGAAATAGGAAGCAAATGGTGAATGCCAGACAATGTCATATACCTGCAACATCAATATGAACATCATCTGCCCCAGAAAAATTCCTGAGTCAAATAACATAATCATAAGATTGTGGTGTATAAATAGATATGTCATATATTAATGGTGGTCTTTAGAAGCATACAAATCATCAGGACATAATTGCATTTCATCATCCTTAAAGCAATCTGCTAGCCACTCTTCAGCTGACTCGAGGTCCTCATAATTGGAAGCAGATGCACTTCCTAATGCACATTTCATTATGATTGGTTAGAGATATCAAAACCATCTAAAAAGAAGAAACAAATTCAAAGCAGAATCTTGCAAAAGGTAAAACCTGATGCACCAGATACCCATTGTGATAATTCTGGGAAAACATCCTCATTTGGGTCCTCCTTCCCCTATATACATAATGTAACAGTCATACAATCTGGCAAAACAACAACTCTAGCAGACTAGCACAATTATTAACTACTGGACATACTTGACAATCAAAAAAAAAATATATATATATATATATAAGTGCCAGTACCTAGTGTTGACTGTCTGCATCACAAATCATGAAATCTTGAAGGCATAACAAAAGAAACCATTGTTGATCAACCCAAAACATTAGAAGACCAGATTATATGTAGGACTAAGACCCACAACAACAGAGAAGAACCCCATGTAAAATAAATAAACACGCACACACACATATATCACTAGATAATTACTATAAAGGATAGAAGATACTCAGATTTGAACCAAACATCTCATTATCAAACTTTAACAGCCATCACAAAAGTTGAAGTTAAAACAGGGTTCTATTATGTTAAACCATCAAATCACTACAGTAAACTTCACAGACGAACCAATACAAGGTGGTAACACAAACCCATATGGCTGAACTAATCATTTCACAAAGCATAATGCTCAACATAAGGTAGATTAGTGCTTTGATTTTTTTCATGTGGCTTGACACATTATGCTACTATGGGTGTGAAAAACCAGTCAAGGTAAAAGCTACATACAAGCACTGACCTTTACTTTCAAATATGCTGCAGACATCTGATCATTGGAGAGGGAATGACCCCTATCTTGAGTATTGAATTGTAGCATTCGCCGTCTCTTAATTTGGTAAGAAGTCTTCAAACATTTGTCTGGTTCATTTTGTATGTTATTTGACTCTTGAAATAACGTTGCATACAAAAAAAAAAAAAAGAAAAGGATAGCAAGAATAACAATAATAATAGAAATTAAAGGCATGAGGCTCCCACCTAGTGGACCTGGGGAGGGTAGATGTACACAGTTATATTCAAGTTGAGAATGTTACAAAGATTTGAAACCATAACCTTACCATTGTGTCAAGCTCACCCTCAATAATAGAAATGAAAAAGAACTATATACTCAAGTTGCACATTTTGATTGTGACAATGTGAAACTGCCTACCAGATAGAAGTGTCTTACCACTATAATTGACATTGTATGCAAAATCCCCACAAGCCTTCACTGGGGTTGTTTCATCATTGAACACATAGGAAAGATCTTCTTTTTGAGGAACTTCATTCCACAGCCCTTGTGAAATTTCTGCTCAAACAAAAAAAAAACTTCTCAGGCATCAATTATTTAGACTAATTTAACTTAAAACCGCAAGTAAGACTTACCATAATTGAAACTATCTTGCAGACAATAATCCTCCCTATGCCAATCCCCCCATGACTCCCTGGCACCATTTAACATGGAGCAAAAAGCAAATGCTTGTCAAGAAACATTGAAAAAGGTGCACGAAAACACAAAAGGTGACAATCCTAAAACCAATTTGGAAGAATCACAAGGGAGATCATGATTTGAACAATAGAAAGCCAACCAAAAGTACATAGAAGAATGACCAAACCAACCAAACAAATAAATTGTAGTACTAATTACTAACCAAACCACCACACAAATAAAAAGGAACAGAACCATCAATTACTGAAGGAAAAAAGAAAAGAAAAGAAAAGAAAAAGGGCCAAAAAAACAAAAATAAAAAAACAAGAGAAAGGAGTGGGGAAAATATGACCCACCAACATCATCATCATCCTTCCTCCTTCTATCCACAAAATCTAACATGAATTGACCATTTCAAGAGCAAATAAAGACCAAGAGCAGAAAATTACTATACCGACCAAAGTTTACAGAAAAAAGCAAAAAAACAACGGTAAAATGAAGGTGGACAACCCCCATACATGAATGAACCAATTAACTTGAAAAAAAAAAAAAAAAAAAAACAAAACACTTATATTACAAGCAAAATCCCAACAGATTGTTGGGAACCTACTTCATCTCCCAAATAAAAACACAGAACAAAAATTTTAGAGCATCAAAGTCAGAAAGTACATGTTTAAACCCAAATGCAGTTCCCAAAGAGTGTGTCTTTCCCAAGAAACAACAGACCCAGATAAAGAAAAAGAGTGAGAAAAGAAAAGGGCAGAGATATACTTGTCATTGCTGTAATCCATTTCAGTAGTTGCAACCAAAACAAGAACCACTATTCACTGATCAATGTCCTTTCTTTCCTCCCCTTCACAAAAATAACCGTTACAGAGAATTTCAAGATGCTGCATGAGATGCAAATATGATATGTGGTGTGGCGTATAGGAAATGAACCAAAAGAGAAACTACCCTCTCTCTCTCTACATGGGTGCCTCTATATATGTTCTCTGTCTAGTGCTCTTTTGTCTTCCTGTCTTGTTTTCCATTTTCTTGGGTTCATTATTATACTATTATTTTTATTTTTTTATATATTATAGTGTGTGTGGTTTTTATGATTTATTAATTTACTTAAACTAAAAGCATATCTAACCATATAATCCAAGAAGGGAAGGTGGGGAGCGACAATAAGGGTCCACTGGAACACGACCACACGAGATACGGCAAGCGTGCTTTTACTCGCTGGGACCCACTCCAGTCATTACTCTATTTAGATTAATATTAATTCCATTTGGACTTTTTTTTTTATGTAGGGATGAAGAAAATGAACTTTCGCTTGGAGTCTTAAAATTAAGATATAATTGGATTTTTTTAATATTAGAATGTGATTAAGTTTTTGAAATCTCAAAAAATTTGCTTTTGTTTTAGAAATTCGGTAAGATTTGTTGAGAACTTAATTTAAATTTAATTATTTAAACTAATCGTTTTCTGGTTTCTAAACTAATCGTTTTAGCTTTACTAAGTTAGTTAACAAAAATTAATTTTCTTTTTTAACGAGTTTAAATATGATATTTGATTTATACATTAATTTAACGACTCGTTTGTTTGTAACTTTTTAAAAAAATTGTTTTTCTAATTAAAAATATGTTTGACAAAATATCTAATAATATAAATTTTTCAAAAAAATTAAGAAAATTATTTTAGTATTTCTTTTATAAATTGGAAATAACGATTTTAAAAACGTATACAATAGAATTACTTTTTTAAAAAATAACCAAACAAAACATAAATTTAATTCTCTTATAATACGGCATGAACATAAAATTCTCTCTATATATATCAATTAAGATGCTTATTTTAAATGAAAATTTAGCTATTATTTTTTAATAATAATGTTTTTAGTTATTTTTCTTCTATAAATATGTTTTTAGAGATTTTTTAACTTTTTTACTCTTTCAATTTATTGTTTTTAATATGTTTAGTTTTAAATTAAATTTTAAATTTTTAAAAAACAATTATTAATAAATTCTCTCTAGGTATAAATTACAATAATTATCTTAAAAAATAATTTTTTTTAACTTTTTATTCAATAAAAACGTGTTTACTTACCTCTTATCTTTTTGAATTTATTATTTTAATATCTTTAGTTATAAATTAAATTTTAATATATTTTTAAAATTACCGATAATTAAAAATAACATTGTATCATAATATAAATTGATCTCAAAAAAAGTCTAAATTGATTATTATAAAAATTTAAAATATAATCTATATGTTGAAAAATATTTATTTACTATAATTTTTATAATATAATTTATATTTTAAAAATATAATCATTTATTATAAATTTTAATTACATAAAATTAGGAGTGTAAGTGACTCAAGTTGGATTCAGTTGGGTTTTATTTTTTTGTTAAACAATCAAACTCAACTCAATCCAACCTTAAATAGGGTTGGGTTATGTTAGATTGAGTTGAGTAGTCGAGTTAAGTAAATAAAATAATAATATATTTTAAAATTAAAAAAATAAAGTATTTAATTAATTCAAGTCATTCAAAATCAAGTCATTTAAATATACAAAAGTGCATCTAACCATAATAATCTACAATCATATCACAATTAAAATGACAATATATACTATTTAAGAAATTTAAAATGACTCATAATTTATTTTTATTAAAAAAACAACTTTGTAACTTATTTACGTTATAAATAAAAAAATTTGAATATATATTTATACTAAAAATAAATTAAAGTAATTTATTTTACATATAATTAAAGATATTTAAATAATTTTAAAGTGCAAGTATTTATAGGTATAAATATCTTACTATCCATTGCTCAGTTAATAAACAAGTATCCATTTAACTATTCATTTTATACTTATCGCGAGTTTTGTCTGTAGGATAAATTTTGTTTGCCATCCTTACTTCTTATCTTACATATCTTCTATATAGTAAGGTAAAAAAAAAATCTACTTTGTTTTTGTTGTTATTCAATATATTTGGACAAATTGATTTGGTGCATCACAAAAAATGTTAAAAACACATAAAGATCTTCTTTATACATTTGCTATTTTTTTGTACTTAGTCAAAATGCATGAAACAATCTTCTAATTGATATGCAATGTATTTTGAATTTATTGTGTTATAAGAATATTTGTTTTATTGTGTTTTTTACACAATTACATTGACGTATATAATCATTTTTCATGTTTTTCTTTTATTTTTCTTGTACTTCTTACTTATCTTTTCAATTAATTGTTATGAAGAAATTAAAAAAAATAAATACATAAATATTATTTAAAAATAATGTTATTTACAAATATTTACAAATACATTACTTGATTAGCATGTAAGATTCCTATGAAATTGATTTTCTTAATTGGTGATAACTATTCTTACGTATTGTTGGAACAAGATATTTTAATACATCCAAATCCCCACATATTTTAATGATAACAAATATTATAGTATGAGAGTGATGAGTAATCTTTTGATTAAGTGTATATCTATTCCAAAAGTACTCTAGTCATCAAAGCATGAGCAAACGCTATACACGTTGAAAAACTGTCCAAAGGATATAACTTATGAAAGATCATCCATACAAGTGAGATCATTCATACGAGTACATTATCCATAAACATGAAAGCGTCCAATAAGAGATTTTATGTTCTTATATGTTGTATATATATCTTGAGAGTTGTGTTTTAACTTATATATTTTGTATCTCTTATCATTTAAATATAGACATTATTTGGGAATGCTTTAATATTACTTTCCTATATAGTGTATTTTCTTTTTGTTACTTTATTTTTCAAGAAAAAAAACTTTCCCTCTTAAGCTCTAAAAATACAAGTTAACTCTAATAGTATAGTGCACTAATCAAGGCATCCACAAAGATAGTCAACAAGCATAATGAACATTGTTTACTTATCATGTTTAAGGAAAAAAATCTGCAAACTCTCTACTACACATTTTCTCACTCATTACTACAAGACAAACAAAACAACAAAACGAAGAACTACAACGTGAAAACAAGCCATGCAAAAAAGCTCTTTATTAATGTTTTGAACGACAACTCTAAAATCTTGTAAAAAGCTCTATTTGCTTTCAAGCTATGATCTTAACTTGTATTTTTTTTAATTTGTGTATACAACGTTAAAGTTTTGTTTTAAACATTTATGTTTACTACATGAGTTATCTCTTTGTAAAAAAATATTTTACCTTGTGCAATAGCCTAAAGAAACTAATAAGTGTTAAGAAATACTTTGTTACTTGTAATATAGGCTACATACTACAAGTGTATAGAGTCTAAAGAGACTAATAATAATTGTTGTTGTAAGCTGGTTTGACTTAGTGAAGAATTGTTTAATGGAAGGGACTAGACATTACTTTAAGTTGTAAAGTGAATTAGGATAAACAACCTCACTAAAGACCTGAAGGCTTGTGACATTTTGCCATTCTTCTAGCATGAACAAGTTGTTCACCCTCAACTCATTAAGGAGTTTTGGAGCAATCCCACCATTATAAATAATGCTATTATTGGGAGGAGATGTTGCTATTGAAGATGTTCTCCTCAGACCTAATGTTGAAGGTCCTTGCACCCTAAACAAGTTATATGACAAGACAAGGATGTTTTAGCAAATGCTAAACAAGGCAATCCTACATAAAGCTAGGTCCAAAGACCACATCTTGGATTGCCACAAGTTTGCCTTCTTTCATATGGTGATGGGACAAAAGTTCAACCTACTCAGTCTTCTCTTTGCTCATTTGAACAAGAACATCAATGGCAAAGAAAAAGAAATATAATTATGTCACTCATACTGCTCTTTTGATGGTTTTTAGAAGAGAGACAATTACTAACAGAGAGTAAAAGTAAAGAACGAACAAGAGTAGAGAGAGTAAAATAAAATAATAAATTGAATATACTGGCTGGAAGAGATATTTTTTATCTAAAAGCAACTTAATTTAAATACATTGAGAAATAACTGACCAAGAGATCACATCCCGTGATTCTAGCAACCACTACTAATAACTTAGCTAAAAATAGAGAACAAACTAATCCACTAACATCTAATGATAAATTCTAACTAAATCAAATTGACTTATTCAAACAGAAACAAATATGAAATCTTCCTAAAACTATGTAACATTCAAAGGCAGTTCTCAACACTCCTCCTTGTCGTGGAGGCTGCAAACTCCTAGCTTCTTCCTCAGGAACTCAAACCTGTTGCGTGGAAAAGGTTTGGTAAACATGTTAGCAGCTTGATCTTCTGTGCGACAATAAACTAAGCTTGCATCGTCATTTTCTTGAACTTCTCTTAAGTGAAACAACTTCACATTAAAATGATTGGTCTTGCCATGAAACACAGGATTTTGTGAGATTGAAATTGCTGCTTGGTTATCAACAGAAACTTCTGTGCTTTTATCTTGCTTCAAACCCAAATCTGTTAAAATATTCCTCAACCAAATAACTTGATTCACAGCTGCTACAACTGCAATAAACTCAACTTCTGTTGTTGACTAAGCTACAACCTCTTGCTTCTTGGAACACCAAGAGAAAACTCTTGAACCCATACTGAAACAGTACCCTGAAGTACTTTTCATATTATCGAAGCTACCTGCCCAATTGCTATCAGAAAAACCAAGTAATTTGAAGTCTAGTACCTGGTAATACTTAATTCCATAGTTGACAATCCCTTTGATGTATCTCACAACTCTTTTTGCTGCCTTCAAGTGCAGTTCACTAGCACAGTGCATGAATCTTGACAGCAGGCTAACTGAAAATAAAATGTCAGGCCTTGTGGATGTAAGATACATTAGACAATCAAACTTCTAAAATGCACTTCATCAACTTTGTCAACTCCATCTTCCTTGCTGAACTTCTCCTTTTGATTCATAGAAGTGTTCATTATTTTACATTCATCCAGCTGAAACTTTTTTAGGATTTCCTTTGCATATAGAGTGTAGCTTCAGATTGGCTCTTTTTAAAGCCCAAGCTCAACAGATATTCATTAATTCTGTTGTACCATACTCTAGGAGCTTGCTTTAGGCCATATAGAGCCTTTTTCAGCAAGTAAACTTTATCTTCTTGTCCTTTGCTTACAAAACCTTTTGGTTGCTCAACATGAATCTCCTCTTGCAAAAAACCATTAAGGAAGGCTGACTTGACATCTATTGGAAACACTTGCCACCCATTTTGTGCAACAATGGCAAGCAGCAACCTTATTGTGTCAAGCCTTGCTACTGGAGCAAAGGTATTTGCATAATCAACTCCAAAAATTCGAGAGTAGCCCTTCACAACAAGTCTTGCTTTGTGTTGTTTAGGGAACTATTAGGATTAAGTTTTGTACGAAACACCGATTTCACCCCTATGACATTTCTGTCATGAGGTCTTGGAACCAACATCCAAGTTTGATTTTTCTCAATCATAGACATTTCCTCCTTCATTACAGCTAACCATTTCTGCTCCATAGCAGCTTCTTTAAAACTGGCTGGTTCACACACAACTATGTTGCACACTTTAGCATTGCTTTTTTGATAGATGTTGGAAAGCAACCTTGTGCCTCGAATGGGTGCATCATCTATAGTATCTTCAAGCTCTAGTACAACATTCTGATTCTTCTTTGAGTCACTCCAGCACCATTTTTCGTCCTCCATGAAGTGCACATCTCTACTTATAAGAATTTTTCCAATTTAAGGCTGAAAAATCCTATAAGCTTTAGAGATTGTGTTGTAGCCTATAAATATTCCAGGTTCAGCTCTTTTGTCAAGCTTATCACGCTTAACCTGAGGTACATGTGAGTAGCACAAGCAACCAAATAATTTTAAAAAATCTAAGGAAGGTTTAAAACCAAACTAGGTTTCAAAAGAAGTTTGATTTTGTACAACTCGTGTAGGAATTCTATTTTGAATAAACACAGCTGTATTTGCAGCTTCAGCCCAAAACTTCTTTGGTAATTCCTTTTCATGAAGCATACACCTTGCCATCTCCATGATTGATATATTTTTCCTTTCACTCACTCCATTTTGTTGAGGAGTGTAAGGGGTCGTCAATTGATGCTCGATCCCAGCTTCATCACAAAATTGTTGAAATTGATATGCAATATATTCTTTTCCATTATCTGACCTCAAAATTTGAATACGACAATTACTTTGATTTTCGACATGTGCTTTGAATTTCCAGAACACCGCAGCTACTTCTGATTTGTATTTAAGAAAGAAAATTCAGCACATTCTTGTTAGGTTATCAATAAAAATAATGTAATAAAAACTTCCTTTTAGTGATGGGGTTCTTTGTGGTCCAGCAACATCAGTGTGAACAAGCTGCAATTTTTGACTTTCCCTCTAGCTACTTTCAGGAAATGGTTTCCTTGTTTGCTTCTTGAAATTACAAGCTTCACATTCAGCTAGCTTCTCTGTCAAGAAAGGAACTCCACAAACTAGTTGATTTTTCAGCATGTAGTTCATTCTCAAATGATGGAAATGACCCAGCCTTTTGTGCCAAAGATCGACTAAGCTTGGAAATGCAACTTGCTCCTTCATTGGTTGTTTGTTATATTCTCACTGCTTGTTGGTTGGTTCTTCTTAAAAAATTTCTTTTTATTGTATCCAGGATCATGATGCTTTGCTAGAAGTGCACCTTCAACGGCACGATCTTCTCTCATCAACCTTCGCTGCTCTTGTGCCATCAAGGCATGTAGCACTTCTGCCAAAGTGATCTTTGACAGATCCTTTGAGTTCTTCAATGAGGTTATGGATGCTTCATACCTCTTAGGTACCGTTACCTGAATTTTTTCAACAATTTTAGAATCAGCAAAGTCATTGCCCAACAGCCTTATTTTGTTGGCAATACTCAACAATTTGTCTGAGTATTCCTTGATTGTCTTAGACTCTTTAATCCTTTACAACTCAAATTCTCTCATTAAATTTAGCACCTGCATGCTTCGTATTCTTTCATCTCCAGCATATTCTCCCTTTAGATAATCCCAAATCGCTTTTGCTGATTTGAGAGTCATGATCCTAGTGAAGATTGTTGTAGAGACACCAGCAAAAAGACATGATTTTGCCTTTGCTTTTCGGGTTTTTTTCTCCTTATGATTCTTAATCTGGGTCATGGTGGGACTGTCCGGCAGCAGAAGGACTTCATAATCCTCTTCTATAGCTTCCCAAAGATCCAAAGCCTCTAGGTAAGCCTCCATTTTGACAGCCCAACGGTCATAGTTTTCCCCATTGAAAACTGGAAGAGCTGTTTGGGAAAAGCTTGCTTCAGAATCCATTTTATACGTCCCATAAGAAAATAGCTCTAATACCAATTGTTGTTTTTTTAGAAGAGAGATAGTTGCTAACAGAGAGTAAAAGCAAAGAACGAGCAAGAGTAGAGAGAGTAAAATAAAATAATAAACTGAATATACTGGCTGGAAGAGATATTTTTTATCTAAAAGCAACTTAATTTAAATACATTGAGAAATAACTGACCAAGAGATCACATCTCGTGATTCTAGCAACCACTACTAATAACTTAGCTAAAAATAGGGAACAAACTAATCCACTAACATCTAATGATAAATTCTAATTATATCAAATTGACTTATTCAAACAGAAACAAATATGAAATCTTCCTAAAACTATACAACATCCAAAGGAAGTTCTCAACATCTTCTAACCAAGATTTTTTGGGATTAGAAGGTGTATGAGAGATTCTTTGCTTTGCCTCTTGTTGAATAGAATCGCTACTCTCCCTCCTATAGACAACAACGATTTGGGAAGAACAACATAGCTCCTATGAAGTTGGACACATTTCAACTCAATTTCCCTAAGCTTGTTGAAGAGGTGATAGAGGATGTAAAGCCTTTGAAGATGGAAATTGATCCTACTACTACTATTGGACAGACATCCAAAGGACAAGCATCCAAAATATCAATTGCCATAGTCAAAACAACCAAAGATGCTGCTAAAAGGCAAAGGAAGTTAGTTTTGCTTACTAAGTCTAACAATGATGAAGAGGAAGATGATGATGCCCTTCTTATAACGAGAAAAACCAAAAAGAAGATGCCTACTATTGTTGAACAAGGTACAACTCTTGTTGACCTCATAATTTTTCCCTTTATCCCCAAAAGAAAAAGAATCAAACCCTTTCCCAAAGACAAGTCAAAAGACCATAAGTTTCTTCCCCTCCTATGTGACAACTTGTTTTCACTACATAACATTGAGATAAACATTTATTTCAAAAATATATCAATTATTTAGTTTAATTTAAAACTTTTTTAATTATTTTCTTTTTGAAAGGTGATACTGAAAATCTACATATAAACAAATATTTCCTTTATTATAAGGATAATCCAACATAGTCAAACACCTAACAAATACTATAATATAATCATCAGAGTCCCTTAAGTTCTTACAAAATTAAAGTCTTATTACAACTGGAAATATCATACATATAAATAGAGAAACACTACAGCTAGTTAACACTTTTACAAACAAAGGTAAGAGGATAATGAGTCTTCACATCTCGCAACATTGTCTCTCCACTCCCAATCATAAGTCAACCTCTTCCAACAACCTGCTCTTGTGAACACAACATCACAATCATAGCAATCATATACACATAAGCACACAGGCAAGGGTAAGCTTACTTGAATAAAACTTAACCACAAGTTCTTAATCACATACAGTAGTAAAACATATAAGGATAGGGAGTGTCAACATTTGAATAACACTTTATATATATATATATATAGGCACACACATTCATACATATATATTATTTCTACTTCGAAAACATACTAACAATATCACTTCGTAATAACAAAAATATTGTAACTTTAAACATTTACTACTTGAATAAAACTTAACCACAAGTTATAAAACACATAGAGTAGTAAAACATATAAGGGTAAGGAATGTGAACATTCGAATAACACTTTATATATATATATATATATATACACACACACACACACATACATATCATTTCTACTTTGAAAACATACTAACAATATTACTCCATAATAACAAAAATATCGTAACTTTAAACATTTACTACTTGAATAAAACTTAACCACAAGTTCTTAATCACATAGAGTAGTAAAACATACAAGGGTAGGGAATGTCAACATTTGAATAACACTTTATATATATATATATATATATATATACACACACACACATACATACATACATACATACATATCATTTCTACTTCGAAAACATACTAACAATACCACTCTGTAATAACAAAATCGTAACTTTAAATATTTACTACTACAATCATTTCAACTATGTTCATACAAGAGTAATCATCGTCTCAACATCATTATATTCAACAACTAATCGTCATCATGCAACAATGATGTTAGTCATGTAATTCTATGCTAACACCACTCCATGGACACTTTCACCAACTAGGTGAATTCCTTAACATAATTGTGAATGTTCGTAGTGGACCCTCTTGGCTTCTACTATTAATTATTAGGGGGTCATGCCCTGGTCAATGGATGAGATAGATGGTTTGTCGAGAAAGGTATATGTGGGTAGTGGCTTACCATGACATAAGGTTTGCAACGACCTTGTACTCTTGTGGGATTGCCTATCTCCCTATCCCCCAAGACCTAATTGTCACACATCCTCTTATCCGGTACTAGGTTTGGAGGCCTAGTCTAGACAGTTAGACAAACTATACCTACTCACAACACAACTACTACTACCAAACCTATGCACAAATGTATGCATGTCACAGTATCATCATCAACAACTTCAACTCATGCAAAGAACATCAACACTTAGTTCCCTTATGGTCATTACCTATTATGCTCGACCTTAGAGTGCTAAGCATCAACAACACAACAAAGTAAAGGTTTAATAAGTAACTCTACAAAGTAGGGGTCACAACCACACCCTACTCTAAACATCATGCATCATTTACTATTATATGGATAAGAGGCATTTTCAAGGCTTATGAAATAATCCATTAAGATTCCATTTATATTCTTTCATATCTTCTACCCAGTATAACTTTTACCACTTTTATTAAGTCTTTTAGGAATTGTACTTAGCCAAGAGGAAAAGGAAGGATTTAGTTTCTCTACTATAGTAAGTTCTCTCACTATCACTTGATTCGCCCAACAAGTGGGATCTCTCACCTAGTGAATCCTACTCATAGAAAGGGTACTTTCTCAAATAATGTATACTTGCTTAGTGAATGCCTGACCTTGCCCAGTGAGTGGAGCCACAGAGCTCTTACTTTGTTTTGTCACTTAACAAATACACCATTTGCCCAATGAGCCAAGCCATAGTGAATGTCTTTTCTCCTAGAATCTCACACTTTTTTTTCCCAACGGAGTCCATCCTCGCCTAGTCAAATAGTGGATAAAGGGCACTCTAAAATCTCACCTCATATTTGCTCAGTAAGTGGGATGTCTTGCCTAGCTAATAAAGTCATAAAGATTTCACACTCTTAACTATGTCTAATTTGCTTAGTGAAGGGATTCCTTTGCTTAGCGAGTGGAATTTCTCACTCAGCCAGACTCTAAACTCGCTCAACTAGACGCTAGACTCGCCTAGCCAAATGCTGGACTTGCCCAGCCAAACACTAAACTCGCCCATCTAGATGTTGAACTCACCTAATAGGTATGCATCATATTCATGTGCTCTTAAGCTTTCGCCTAGTGAGAGAGGCTCTTGCCTAATGAAAACTCATAATTTTCTAAAAATATACCCAGACATGCAAAGTCACTTAATGAGAGTCTCTTGTCGCTCGGTGAACCTTAAACAGATACCTAGAAAATGAGCATTCACCTAACAAGTGCCCTTGGATAGTAATATCCAAACTCATTGAAAATCATCAAAACTCAACCAAATCAACATATAACTTCATCAATAACTCCATATTAACTCATAAACATTATTTAAACATGGTTTTAACAACAAAAACAACATGCATGGACAAATCATCACCATTCTCATCAATTTTCATAAAAGTCAATAACTCATAACAATGACTACCAACTCCAAGCAGATTTTACCTAGGAAATCCTAAGCATATAACAACGTATGAAACAACAATATAACCACATGCAAGCACAGAAAAACACTAAAGCAAACTTTTCTTACTTGTTGTACACAAAAGGAATGGAAAACTTTATGGAAGGAAGTGAGAGATCATAATCATCAATGGTGACTCTTCTTGGCTTGAAGGAGGATGATGAAAATGTAGAGGTAAAAGGTGATTTGCTTTTGTTTCATTAACCTTAACTCAACCATTGACGGAAAAGTGAGCTTTACCAAAATTGGTAAGGAAGTGGGTCGAATACAATTTGCTACAATTTTTGAATTTTATACCACAAATGGTAAGATATTTAGTTATAAAGGGTAACCTTAAAGTACATACTAACTACATTGGGAGGGGTGTCAATGACATTACTTCAACAATATGCATTTGGAATCCGTCAATGATCACAATTCATCAACTCAAAAGGTTTCTCAACTTCATCATCCAACTTTCAAGGAAAATCTTGCCTCAATAAAGATGCATTAGACCACTCAGTCTCATTCGAGACTTTCTTGAAAAATGCATAACACAACTCAACATAACTTATTATTAATTATTTTCCACCTAAATTAAATTAAATTACTCTAGTAAACATGGTGTTACATCCTAATTCATCGTTCATACCACAAGATATCTCACATTCTCCTGCTTCACCTATAAACATCTACACCGAACCTTCACCTACCCAAATACCTACCCTTGAACCTTAAACAAAACTCTCAACTAAAAATCCAAACACAAACCATCAAACAAAAGCCTCTACTTCTCATCAACCAGACCTCATTGAAAGCCTCTATTGTGGATTCGTCTATCATCCTACTAAAGGAATAAGGCTTTATACCCCCTAAACTACCATGGTTCAACACATCTAAATTCTATATCCCCTCTAAACCACAAACAAAACCTAGACATCATCAACATCACTTGTGTCAAGACTAAATACAAAGTGAAACCTGTACCCTTATATCCATCTCTGTTTAAAGAACAACTAAGAAAGGAATGACATATTCTTTTCTCCTAACCATGAATCACTTATCCTCATACTAGACTACCCTCTCCCTGAATATGTCTATGAACCACCCTTTACCCCATCCTATCCATACTTTTCCACTTACACACCACCAGTTGATGCCTTCATTCCACCTAGCTAGATTTCCAATCAGCATAGCCCTTTGTGTATTTGTCTTTACCCCTCAAGCATACACCAAGGAAGATTTACCCAAATTTGATCAAGCCAAAGTCTATCAACAATTATCACCCTAGCATTCAACAACATGTGATTCTTGTGAAAGTAAAAGGGTAATCCATGTCTAGAAGCAAGAAACCACACTCTATATAAGTGCTTATCTTCCCTAGGGACTTGAAGTTCAAGATTCTGGATGTTGCAACAGAAGGATTCTTTCCTTCCATAGAAGATCACGTGATGAGTAAGATGATCTACACCAACTCTAAATTAAAGGATCAAAGGCTTATACCTCTTTCACATTTTATTATTCCTACTACAAAAGTGTTTATACAACTTGATAGGATATGTCCTAGGCTGCATTTACTTGATATGAATAAGTATAAGGAAGAGTAGACGAGAATGATAACCTTTACCAGGCCCTACAATAATGCTCCTCAAATTCAAGGCTACTCAGTCTTTAATAGAGAAGCCCTTAAGGAGAATATGCTTTAGGGAACTTTTCAAGAAGATGAAGCCTGAAAGCTTGGAAACAAAAGCTATGGGTTAATAGCCATTAGGTGTCCATAAGCTACTTGTCTACTAAAGAGAAGTTGGAAACCCTCATTGCATCTAAAGTAGATGTCATCATGTTATAAAAGTTTCCAATCTATTACTTCAATGATTGACTCACAACTTCTCTCAAGAGACCTTCCTCTGAAGACTGGGATATATTGGGAAGTGAAACCAACATCATATATGTTATCATAGCCACATTGCTTGGAGTTCAACAGATGCAGATAAAGCATCCATACTCATGGGAGCAGATGTTCAAGTTCTATAAGGATCCATTTCCTTGGAACTATGATGGTCTTCACCCTCTTCTTGCTTTATCTGTCTCACCTACAACTCCTCCACCTACACCTCAAAACTTAATACCTCTACAACCTAACCTTTTTCCCCACCACTACCTATTGTCACTACCTTTCAACCTATCTCAGTATATTCTCCTTCATCATAGCCTCTACCCAACCTTACACCCCAACAAGTTCTTGGAGCTAATAAAGCTTACATCGATCAATGTTTTGATCAAATGGAAGCAATGATTATGCACATGTTTTCTCAACGCTTTGGCCCTTTACCACCACTACCTCCACTTGCTCTTTAAAGTTCTTATGTTTTATTTTTCTATTTTCTTCTTTCTTTTCTATTTTGACTATGATGCCTTTCCTTACTTTTTTGTATGATGAAAAAATAGGGAGATATGGAAGATAAAGATATTCAAAAGACATTTGCTTATGAATAATATGTTAGTGTTTTAGTTTTACCAACTTTTTAGTTCTTTTCTAAGTCTTCTTACTTATATTGACCATAGACTTAAGGGGAGTATACATGTTTCTTTTATTTAACTTGTTTATTACACATATGCTTTCATATGTATTTTCTATATCTCATTTGTACTCTGATATATTTGCTCTAATGCTTTCATATACTTTTTGTCTCTAATACATGCATAAGATACATGCTCTAATATTTTATATGCTTGTTGTATCTTCTGATGTATGTATATGTTTTCTTTTTGTCATCATAAAAAAGGGAGATTGTGGGAGCAAAATATTTTCATGCATCCAAACTCTCACATGTTTTGATGATAACAAATATTATAGTCTAAGGGTGATGACTAATCTTCTAATTAAGTGTACAACAACTCCAAAAGTACTTTAGTCATCAAAGCATAAGTAGACATTATATACATTAAAAAATTGTCCAAAGGATATAACTTATGGAAGATCATCCATAAGAGTGAGGTCGTTCACAAACGCAAAGCATCTAATAAGTGAGCCAATGTTCTTATTTGATATATATGTATCTTGAGAGTTGCATTTTAACTTATATATTTCATATCTCTTATTATTTGAATATAGATGTTATCTATGAATACTTTAACATTACTTTCCTATATAGTGTGTATTGTTTTTGTTACTCTTTTTTTTAGGAAAAAAACCTTTCCTTTTTAAGCTCCGAAAAACAAGTTAAGTTTGATAGTCTAATGCACTGATCAAGGCATCCACAAAGATAGCTTATAAGTAGAAAGAACCTTGTCTTCACTTTGTTGACTTATCATGCTTAAGAAAAGAACCTGCAAACTCTTTACTATACCTTTTCTCTCTCATCAGTACAAGACAAAATGTATCAAAGATAGTTATGCATAAAGTTATCTTTGTCCTTTAATGCAAAGAAATGCTCGACCCAAAAGTTATAACAATTTTTTTTTGTAGGCTATATATTCATCACTAGAGAAGACAACAAAATGAAGAACTACAATGTGAAAACAAGCTATACAAAAAAGCTCTTCTTGTTGTAAGTCTATTTGACTTAGTGAAAAATCCTTCAATGGAAGGGATTAGACATAGCTTTATGTTATAAAGTGAACAAGGATAAATAACTTATGTTGATCTTTCTTTCCATTTCTTTTAGTTTCTGTCTTCATGCTTTGGACGATCTACTTAAAGCCTTTGTTTTAAACTTATATTTGTTGCAAAAAGTTTTTGAAGTGCTTAAAAATCACACACAATTCAATCATCTTCTTGTATGTAACCTATTATCTTCACATATGTTGTTAGTAATTCAAATATGAAATTCACACTTATGAAATAATAAAGGAGATAACAAAGGAAATGACAAAGAGGTGCAACAACTCTTGCAACTTTGAAGGTTTGCTAAAAATTCATAGGGTCATTTCAAATCTTATAAATCCATAAAGTCCTTTCAAATCTTATAAATTCTTATGAAATAAATCTATTAAAAATTCTACAAGACTTTTTCCATCAAAATAGTCTTTTAAAATTTCAATAAAATACACATCATTAAATATATGTATAGCAAATTTATACTATATAAAAGGTATATATATTTCATAACTTTTATTGACCATGTATTTAGTTTAGTGGTTGAAAAAGGTGTTTGGAACTTTAAAGAATTGAGCCTTAGTTGTGACACTTTGTGATTATTTTCTTTTTTTGTTTGCTAGGTCATGTTGATATTAGTATTTCAAAAAATTTTGTTAAACAATTATGGATTATTAGCAGAAGGACTTGATTGTAAATTAAAGGATATCTATAAGACTTAATTAGTGCAATTAGAACCCAGAGGATCAAAATAACACAATAGCAATATCTAAAAGACTAAAAGTGTAATTTTGCCTAAAATAAACAAAAGCTCGCTCTAATATATGTCTAACCCTAACATACAATTAGATCGTCTTATCAGATCAATGATACAAAATGCAACATTTCATTTGAAGTGTACTTATATGTGCAAAAGTATTTGTATGAAGTTTTAGGTATCCTGAGTGTAAACTTAAAATATTTAAGTATATCACAAAAGTCAAATGTCATTGTTCATTCTACCATATCAAAAGACGTATCTATCAACTCCCTTAAATAACAAATCTTCTTCATAGATAAAGGTAAGCTTGATAAGAGTTGCACATCTACTTTTCAAAGTAAGGTAAGGTAAATGCACTATATTATCTTATCAAAGGACCAATTGGTAAAAAGCATTAAATGATCCAACGTCTCTTCAAACTCAAATATGAAGCAAAGAAGAAGACTCAAGCTTCTTTCACAATGGTCATATTTTCAAGGAAACTTGTATATACCCAAAGACTTGATGTTTTAAAGTAGAGAACTCAAGATAACTTATTCATTTTCTTGAAATATAAAAACGATCTCTCTCTACTTACTTTCTAGTCTAAGACTCGCACCTAATTATATATTTGTATGTAAGATGCAAATAGTCACCTAGTTACCTTCAACAAACATTTTCATCATTTGAAGAAGGTTGGAGCCTAAAGAGGTTTTCAATAAAGAATATTTAAGGTTTATTACTTGGAGAGACAATTAAAAGAATACTTGGGGTGAGCCTAAAATGCTTGTTTGAAAGAATACTTATAAACAAAAGATTTATTTCTAGTGAAAAACTTAGGACATTAGCAAAGACCATACATAGTCTTTTTAAGACGAATCTATATAAAAGTCTCATGTGGTTATCTTTATCCTTTTTCTTTTATTTCTAGTAACTTCAGTTAAAAAGAAAAAAAATCTTTTATTAATATCACACTTTTATTACAACTCTGATTTAATCATCTTATCTTGTGAGACGATACTTATGAAATTATTAGCAAAAAATTATAAAACACACTTCAATTTCCCTTTTTGTATTTATTTGATCTAACAAACTTCTTTCATAAATAGTCTAAAGATTCGTCTATCTCAATAAGACGATACTATTTTTGAAAAGATTTGTAAAAATCACTTAAAACACAATTCAATCAATTTATTATGAAGTCAAGATTGAAAGACATGATGAAACAAAGATCAGAGACCTTTTGATCATTTTGAATATTAGTGTTGGCAATGGAGTTAAGATTAAAAGGCATGGTAGAGTAGAGAAGGAATATATTGTAATGTTTGCTATTCACTAAATAAATTATTTTTATTATTAATAAACTTTTTTAAAAGGAAATTTTAAATGTTCAAATCACAAATACCACTAATTATAAAATATTTTACAAAATAAATTGATTATTATATTATATAAAACCAAAATCCAAATAAGACTTAATGATTTAATTAATTGATTAAAAATATAATAAAAAATTCTCACCAAGAAAAAGTAGAAAAAATATTCACCATTATTCGTTAGTATTAATATTTATTGTAATATAATAATTTATTACCATGATCATTATTATAATGCACAAATACTATAAGTTAGTATAAAATAGTGATAGTAAATATAAAACATGAACATAAATTACTTTTCCCTGAGATACAAATATTACACTACTCTTCCTTTTTATGTTTAAAATTACATTCTCATCTTTAATAGATTTAAATATATGACGTTTTACTATTTTTAAATTTTTTGTATAAAGTTTCATTAAGTTCTATTAATCTTTTTTATTATTACTAAAACATTATTTATACTACCACTCACATGATGTAAGTATTAGATTGTTCTGGCTTTCTCCTTGTATTAAAATATATTTTCTCATTCATTAACAAATATAAATATATTCGTTTTACGGGATGATTTTTCAAGTGAGAGTGATAATAATAAATCTACACTTATGTTCAAATAGAAGGCTTAGATTTACCATTATTGCATCCACGACCATTCAAGGATGTAGTTATTCAATAACCTAGCTTGATTTTTAAATCAATTATATATATATATTATTTCATTAAGAGAACATAACTATAAAATATTAATATTTAAATATCACTAATTTTTTTGTTTAATAATCTATTATTATAATTTTTAAAACTATAAATATAATCAAATGACTATTAATCTTTTTATATTAATTAGATTATAAGTTGATTTGTAAATTAAAAATTATTTATTAATCTTTACTAATGGGTGAACACAATACAAATAATTGGAAATTTTTAAGAAAGATTTGATATGTTAAATATGGAGATATGTACTAACAAATATTTTTTATTCTATTATTATTTTTATATATATTTTTTCGTTTATCTCGGCTTAGACCAACAATATAATTTTTTCTCTTATTTTTTGATAATCTAAAACAAATTCTTCTTCGATGATTATTAGTTGTTGTTACTATTATCATAAAAGATAATATGATGATTGATTAATTAGTTTATTCTCATTTAGTGAGTTTTTATTCAACAATAGAACTTTTTTAAAAATATATATTTATAGTTAATGTGCATAAGAAATGGATGACTTGATAGTTTTAATTTTATATCATTACAAAATATATATAGTTCATTGTCTATATAAACTATTTAAAATATGTTCTCAAATCATTTTAAAAAATATATAATTACAAAAATTTTGTATAAAATTTAATATTTATATATTTATTAAATAATTTTTCATCTTGGCCCCTTGAGAATTTGAAGTTTGGCCTCGTCCTTACCACCACTATCACCATTATTGTCATCATTGTCTCTGTTATTGACAACAATGATAGTGACAACAATAGTAATGGTGGTGCGACGATGATAGTAGTGGTGACAACGACGATGGAGATGATGACAGAAGTAGTGGTGGAGGCAATAATAGTAGTAGTGACAATGATAATGGTGTGAGTGATGACGGTGATAACGACGATAGTGATGGTAAAACTGTAACAATGGTGGTAGTGGTGGTGACAATGATAATTATGATTTTAAGTGAATCTTTTAATCTAAGACTTCTATTTTAATCTAAGGTTGAGCTTGATAATTCTCATTCTTACCTAAAAAGGATATGATAGGCCCTTACATATATGTTTAAATTTATTTTATTTATAAAAAAACTACTTCATAAAATTTATTTTAAATATTTTATTCAATTGCACATATTTATTATATATAATAATAATAACAATAATTTATCTCTTAATTTATTCTATTAATTATTATTTTAAAAATTATTATGAATTATACTAATTTAATCATACATTTAAAATCTTTATTTTTAATTATTATTTTCAAAAACATATTTTAAAATAATAAAATTAAAAACAATATATATAAGTAAAATAAAATTAAACACAAGTATCGAAATATTATTTAATTGATATTACTAATATAGTATTTTTATAAATATTTCAATAAATTGATATTTTTCTTATACAGTATTAATTATTGTATTTATTAATTTTAATAATATGTTTAAATAGGTTTTAAGTTCCTACAAATATGTGACTAGCATTAGTCCGTGTAAAGTTGTGTTCTTTCTAAATCTTTAACATTTACACAATGTTCTTTTTTACTCATTATAGTTAATTTAATGCTGACATGACTATTATAATGAATAATATTAATTAATATAGTTATGGTTATTTTTTATTAAAATAATTAAATTATTGTTATATATATAATTCAATTAAGTAATGTATTTATTATTTTATATAAATAAGATATTTATACATAATTTATTTTTATAATAGCCATGTCAGATATTTAAAAGGAACAACAAATTTTGTAAGTAACAACAAATTTTGTAAGTAACAACAAATTTTGTAAAACTAAAATTAAATAGAATCATATATGTAGATATTTAAAACATATTTAACTATTAATAATATTTTTAAATATTACATTCATTAAATTTAAATGTAATGTCAATATACATATTTTTAACATATTAATTTTTAAATGAACTTATTTATATTAAAATTTTATTATTAATTAAAATAGAATTATTAGAAAACTTAAGACACATATATATTAAACTATAATTAAATTTTATTATTTTAAAAATTATTTTATAAAGCATGATTTTAAGAAAAAAAATGCTATGCATTAATAGTATAAAAAAATATATAAAATATGTTTTTATATATATATATATATATATATATATATATATATATATATATATATATATATATATATATATATATATATATATATATTAAACTACATATATTTACACTATCATCAACTTACACCTCATCATTAAGATGACTTTTAAAAAACTTACATACAAATTCACAAACCTAATAATATTTATATTGTGAGTATAAACTCTATTTTCAAATAAAAATTTCAACTTTATTTTAATAAAAAATTTAAAATAAATATTAATGATATAAAACAATTCTACACTATAACCTAATTATAAATAATTATATATAGTGAGATTTTTGTGATTAAATAATACTATAAAATTATTTTTTATGATTAATGTATGAACATAAAACTCAAATATAAATAGGTGAAATAGCAATTTTTTTTTATGGTTAATGCATTTTCATAAAACTCAAATATAATTGAGTGAAATAACAATCTTTGTTATTTTGTTGTTTGAAAATAAGCATTTAAATTTCAGTCAATTTCATGGCAAATTCTTTCGTGATGTTTTTCTATTGTATTTTATCATTCATCTTTAATTTTTAATTTAATTTCAATAGTTTTTAAAAATAGAATTAAAAACAACTCTATACTATGATTTAAATTATTCATTTTAAATCTAAGACATTATTTATTATAAATTATAATTACATACAAAAATATTTATCCATATAAAAGAAAAAAAAAAGAATATTAAAAAAAGGGCGAGAGAAGGAAAGAAAAGAAGGAGGAGAAAAAGTGACTCTCACCCCCCGACAGGTTCTGAAGTCTTCTCTGCTTGTATGCAACGGCCACACCCTTAGTCGCGCCGCGCACCCCCGCCTGAAACCGACTGTTGCACGATAAAGATCCGGGTCGACCCGTCGCAGATCCGATCCATAGAAAGATGAATATTTTCAGGTTAGCTGGGGACATGACCCATTTGGCCAGCGTCCTCGTCCTCCTCCTCAAGATCCACACCATCAAGTCCTGCGCTGGTCGGTACCCTCTCTCCCTTCCTTTTTTTCGTTTTTGTGGCCTCGTAGATTTGGATTGTAATGCTCACCCGTCAGAGCTATTGCTCGTGGGGGTTGTGTGATTTTATGCGTTACTATGTTTTTGTTGCGTTGATTTTGCTGAGATGGAAATGCTCCCAATTCCTTTGGTTTGGGAAAGGAGTGTGGAGGTAAGGTTTCGAAGAGGTAAGTGTAGGATTGGGAATATTGTGTGTGTGAAATTATGTAGTTCTTGTCCTTCTTGTTGTAATGTTAGAGAGGGTTACCGTTTGTGACCTGGGAACTTGTTCCTTCATTGTATGGGCACCAACATGGTGTGGCACAATTGTCGGATAATCGTGTTGCTTAAACATGTGGTCAAGAGTTTACTCAGGTCTGTGTATATGGAAGAGTATCTGTTGGAGAGGTAAGTCCTTAAATGGAATTCAGTATCTCGAAAGATTAGTCTCTATCTACCTGGGGACTTGTTCCTTCATCATATGGGCACCAACATGATGTGGCACAATTGTAGGATAACCGTGTCCTTTAAACATGTGGTCAAGAGTTCGATACTCAGGCCTGTGTATATGGAAGAGTATCTGTTAGGAGAGTGTATGTGGAAGAGTATCTATTAGGAGAGGTAAGTCCCTTAAATGGATTTCAGTATCTCGAAGGTTTAGTCTCTGTCTACCGGGAGATACCCTGGGTTCACCCTGCAAAAATATAGGGACCTGGGCATTGCTTTCAAAGTCTGCTGTTAGGATTTTGTTGTCTGTAGTAGCATTTCTAGTTGATACAGTAGGTTTCAATTTTCTGGTTCCGTGCTTGTTGGATTTTTTGGTGTTTTTTATGATTGGGGGAGCTTGTGGTGCCTTTTGTTTGGATAAAATCTTTCTATTCAATTTATGAAACTATTGTACATATTTTATTATGAGTGAGGAATCATCTTGCATCTTGACCCCTTTCATTTAAACTAAGGAAAAGGTTGGGGATACAATGTAACCCTTATCTTAAAGTGTTTTGAATTAGAGGCTTCTAGTTCTTGCCTTCTTCTGGAATAGATACAATATATCGTTTCTAAGTTTTGAGGAAAGAAGCTTGCTGTTTATGTCTAACAAATGTCTCTTATCAACAGACAGCGATGTGAACTGGTACATTAATCTCAAAGTACATTTCTAAAAGTTTAAGTATCTTTTGGAAATAGGATGTGTTATAAAATTAGTCAGACTAACCTTTTGCTTTGTTTATTTCTGTTTGAGAACCAAATGGAAAGTTCCCAAGTTCTATATTGGTAAAATATGTGATATAAGACCACTATATAGACATAACTATAAGTACATGGTTATAATCATAGACAAATGAAGAGAACTGTAAGTCTTATACATGTGATTCTGGACAAAGGTAGTTGAGTATTTTTCATGCCACTGTAACTCAAATACTGTTTGTGTTTCTGTTGTGCTAAAGTACAATTAATAGGCTAAACCGAAGCCTGACATGTAATTATAAAAAACTTCTTTTGTGCTGCATCAATATGTATGTGTTTTTCCCTCCTATGTTTGTGTTTCTTTCTATGTAAAGGGAAGAACAAAGACTATTTTATTCATTACCAGATGAAGGAAAAGGGAGTAAAAGTGATAAAGAGCAAAAACCTTATTCATCAAAGCACTATACACTTACATAACTCTGGCTTTTCATTTTCATATTTTGGCCATTTATTGACTGTGGTTTAGTTTTTAAAATACATTTCAATTTATCTTTCTGACTCTGCCTTTGGATGCATCTTATTTGTGTGCAGGTGTCTCATTGAAGACTCAAGAACTCTATGCACTTGTTTTTGCTTGTCGCTACTTAGATATTTTTACTAATTATGTATCTCTCTACAATACCGTTATGAAGTTGATATTCTTGGGAAGCTCGTTTTCTATTGTGTGGTACATGAGGTACCACAAGGTTGTTCGTAGATCATATGACAAAGATCAAGATACCTTTCGCCATTACTTTCTTGTATTGCCCTGCTTACTATTTGCCCTATTAATTAATGAGAAGTTCACATTTAAGGAGGTTAGTATGCATCTACTGTTATGTGTGGTCTATACTATAGTAACTGTTTTGTTACTATTTCATGTCCTTTTGACTGTTTTCTATAGCTGATTTTGTAACTGTTGCTTACTTTCTGAAAATACACTTGTGCATGGAATAGGTGATGTGGACATTTTCCCTGTATTTGGAAGCTGTTGCTATACTTCCTCAACTAGTACTTTTACAGAGAACTAGAAATATTGACAATTTGACTGGACAATATGTCTTTCTTCTTGGGTAAGTTGTTGTCCTTTATCTGATTTTAAACGTTATTATATATTTCCATGATTCCTGTGGTTTAGCAGCTGTTATGTTCTAAAGGGGTTTCACCTTTTGATCAACGACCAAATAACTGGAAGATATTATATTTGTTGATTTCTTTTCCTGCATGGTATGAGTTTAGTAGTGGTTTAGTGCAAGATGAATATGGGAGTTGCAATTTTGATTTAGTTCTTGGTCATTGAAGTCAGTAACACTCTTTAAATATTGATTCATGTTGAGAGAATTGTAGCATTTCATCTGAGGTGTTGTACAGTTTCCAAAATGGGGCTTCTAACTCACCTAGATAGAGGAGCTGATGCAGACAACAAAAGGAATAGAGAAATTGCACTAGTGCATCTAGGCCAGCGTGTCCATTGGTTTCATTAGAAATGCTCAATGAATTTGGCCTTCTATTACTACCGTGAGTTTAATGTTTTAATATCTAGGAGAACTAAGTTCTTACTGATGATGGTAAAGCAAGTGCCTCTGCTTAAGTAATGTGTGCAATTATAAAAAAAAGCGAATGCAAAAATCATATGTAGGAGGAAACAGTGAAAACAAATAAAAATAGAAAACATTTTCTAAAACCAAATGGCCCCTTGGGCTTTCTTGGTTTTCTTCATCTTCTCTTTTCTGAACTGGTTCCAACTTTTACTTCCAGTTTGTATGGCTTCAAAGTGCATACAGATCCCCATTTTTTTATTCATTCTAGCCATTAAAATTATGGTCAGATACATTTCAATCAAAACACTTAATGTCCCAAGGTTACATGAACTGTTCAGTACTCCAAGCGTGATAGGATACCGGATTTCAGGATTTTATCACTTCAGTGCAAGAATCAATGAAACAGTGGTCCTATGTCTTTTTTCCTATATAGATTTCCACAGTTGATGGACATAAGAGTGAAAGATATGAAGACTGGGCCTCAAGTAAATTAAGTCTATACATTAAATGTTAATTTTACTAGTTTGGAGTTTGCATTTTGCTTGATTCTTCTAAGAAGCTAGCTAATTATGAACTCCATTCAAAAATGGCTTTTGTTACTGTCAACTGTTTGAGGGCCAAATGAATCAGGTTCCAAAAATCTTTTGTCATTTATTTCAGTAGTTCATTTCATTTGTATATAATTTCCCTGCGATTTGCTCATGATGTAATATATGAGCATTTGGATCGATTCTTATGAGCTTGTTCAATTCATTTGCATTTTTTTTGTTTGAAGTCCTTGAATAAAAAAATTAATGTTTATAATATTATTATCTGGCTAAATGCAGTGCATACAGAGCACTATACATTCTCAACTGGATCTATCGCTACTTTACTGAGCCCCACTTTGTCCATTGGATAAGTATGATTCTCTCTTACTGTGTTTTATGGTTACTATTGTTTTTTTGCTTCTACACTTATTATAATGTTAAGTAACTACACTCTGTATTATTCACTATGTCTTCTGGTACCTTTTCATTGCATATTCTCAGTTTCATACTATTTTAAATTCTGAGACTTGTGATGCATTTGTAGCATTGTCTATGATGTTCCTTTCCTTATCATTTAAACAACCATAAAACAAACCTGGTTGTGCAACTCTTTTAAAATACTCACCAAATATATCTTGTACTTACTGCACGAAATCCATTACTGAAGAAGTTTTACTTTGTTCATTTCTATAAAAAATAATATTTCCTTTGTGTGTGTGTGGTATTATAGATAACAATTTTCAAGAAGTGAGTTTCTGTTGCTCCACATCTTAGAAATATTGATTTGGTGCATCCCATTATTGCTTCTGATGTTCAAGAATCAGCTTCAATGTTTAAGATAATGTTAAATATCGATATTTCTGATTCATCAAATAGTATCAATAATAATATGCCATCCAATTCTGATGTGGAATACCTGCTACAATTTAGCTGGTAAGCATAGGCTAATATATTCTCTCTCTGGTAGAATATCAATCAGCACAGGTTTTGATATGACTATTTCTTGTTTTAAAAAGAAAAGAAATTGGAAGCTTAGGTTATTGGTCATTTACTTGTACTGACTATAAACAAGAAAATGAAAAAAGTTAAGGCATTTTTGTTTACTATAGGCCTTGTTGAAAAGTAGTGATTTTCTCTTTAGAAGGCACAACTGTTCGATATTCATTACGAAGAACCTTTTCTCTTGAATTTAAACATGTAAATGTGATAGTCACTATAGGCCTAGGGCTAACTGCTTGGCATGACTTGTTGCAACACAAGACACGAGGAAAACATTGTCCTGATAACACCTGATAATTTTTCAGACAAAGCAATAAACAAGCCTCTCCCTCCTGCCAAACACTCAACCTTGCTCCCAAAAAAAAAACACAGAAGGTTACTAGAAAATGACACTGTATTCTGAAAATGTCTTCCTGAGTCCTTTTAATGTGTTTTTTTGCAGCATGGATTTCTGGCCTTGTTCAAACGCTGCTCTATGCTGATTTCTTCTATTACTATTTCCAAAGGTAAATTGACCTACTTCAGTTCCATTTATTTATGTTAAAAATCCTTGTTAATCTGAGTTTTGAGCATTAAAAAACTGTGCCGTGCAGCTGGAAGAACAACCAAAAGCTTCATTTGCCAGCATGAGTGTATTCATCTGTTCTTGAAAAACAAGGTTCTATGAGGACAATTAACAGTGAGGAGAGAGGATCCACAAATTTGTCTGGACAGAGTGGTTTCTGATTTATAATTCCCCATTTATTCGTTCTTGCCACCTCAAATACTACTGTACTAATTACTAGGAAGATTATAGACAAAGGGCATCAATTTGTTTGTGATTGTAATCTGCCATTTTAACTTGAAAGGAGTATTGAGATCTAGATTGTGACATATGCCTATTTCGATCCTTTCCTCTTCCCTTTCTTCATTTAACTTTGGTAGTGTTAATAAAGATAAAGATCTTGCTTGGATCAACACTTGTCACTTTGCTTTCATCGTAAAGGTAGTAGTATAAGTAATTGTAGTGAAGGATTCTAAACAGGTGCAGCCTTATGTGTGAATAATTATCTGAAATTATTCGAGAATTTGGCGCTTATTTGAAATTTGAAGATCCATAAACATATCAAACAACATTCTCTAGGGACACATCAAACTTGATTGATCATTCAGCTAGGAAAGCTGGAACTAGAAGGTAGCAACAAAGTGAACATTAAGATGTAAATATTAACGATTCTTTTTGGAGTGGATGTCTCATAGCCTCACTGGGGGATAATTGTATTTTCTTTTCTTGAAAAATAAGATGCCCCTTAAGGTAGTTTCAAATTTTGGCACATTCAAACCCATATGGCAACAAAGTTCTGGTATTAGATTTTACACATCTTGACTGCTGTATATAGGAATTTGACGATTTAGACAAAATAATAATGAAATATAAATAAAAATAAATAAGGATTGTGAGTGCGTGACTATCACCGATGAGGAAAAATAAGAGTGAGCTTCCATTTCGACTAAGGTTAAAAGTTATTTTAAAAAAATAAAGCGGAAAGGTCACGACATTTTACTTTTCAACCGTTTACCGATCATTGGATTAAAAAATTTAGGTTTAATTGTAATTTTTACTCACCAAGCAAATTATTAACGAAGGGATGATGTGTCAATGCTGCCTGAACTATCTTTTATATACGTATTTTTTTAAATAAATAAATTAATTATTGACCTTTTTACAAATTTTGTCATCATGTCTACTTTTTTTGCGCATTTCATCATCTTAAATTTATTATTTTGTGAATTTTGTCCAACTGTCAAGTTTCAAATAACTAACAAAATGATGACGTGTTAGTGTTAATTGACCTGTACGTTAGATTTTAAAAAAATAATGAAAGAGATTTATTTATAATTAAAAATGAAAAAAATGGTTTAAAAGTTTCAAAAACGATATCACTCTTCAATGTTGTTTAGCAGTCTTCCTTTCCTTGTTTTTTGTTAGGATTTTCAATTCCTTATCATAAGCCTTTAGAGAGCAGCAATTGGAGTGGAGCAATTAAGCTTAATTACTAATTTATTTACTTTTTAAAAATTCAATGTGTGTAAAAGACAACCCAATCAACATTGATATGTAATCACTCTGTTGGTTATTTGACAGATACTTAACGATGGGAAAAATTTGTAAAATAACAAAATTAAGATGGTAAATTGTGTGAAAAAATAAATGTAGTGGCAAAATTCATGAAAAGGTTAAAGTTGGGGTAAAAGTTACAATTAAACCAAAAATTTAGTATTGATAAATTATTTTAATCGTAGAGCAAAAAGGATTTTATCTAAATTAGTTTTGAATGGACCTTATGTGCTATTTGCTATTTTGACTCATAACATAATGTTTTTCCTTTTCAGGCCATGTTCATCTCGACCTTAACGGTTCAAGTCGACCTTAACTGTTGAAGTCATCGTGCTCTAAAACTGCAAGTCAGGTTTTATTTTTTGTGCTACTTATAATTTTTGTTTGCCTTGTTTATGTACAACTTGATATTCTAGTTCATGTGCTTGTAGTGTTGTTATATTGTTTATGTCATTCAAAAACCTATTTACAAAACAAACTCAGGTGTTTAATGTGTTTATATGAATTTAACTTGTTTGTTTCAACGACTTGATATTGTTAATGTTTTGGCTAAAAAAATTGTGTTTGTTGTGTTAGGTTAATTTAACAATTTGGTTTGGCTTATGAATATAGAAGAAAATTATTGTGTTTGTTTTGTTAGTTAATAATGTGGATTTTAATGATATTCGATTAGTTAATATCGTGTTTGCTTTGTTATATATTCTTATTTCTTTGTTTCTTATTTTTTACCTTCTCCCAATATAATATATAATTATATGCTATATATTCCTTTAATGATATGAATGAGTTATTATAATTTTATTAAAGTTTTGATGTAAATTTTAAAATTATAAATTTATTACTTTACTTTACTTTATTAAAGTTCATTGAAGTTTAGCTCCCTTAGCTACATGCTTACTTATTAAATCTTAAGTAAACTTTAAAAAATACTTTCAAATAATATTAAATATGACTTTTATTTCTTTTATTTTTCCTTAAAAAATACCAATTATCATTTGTGCCAAAGAGATAACATACTTGTAAAAAGGTTAGAATTAAGCTTATTATTGATTTAGATGATTAGTGCTAAGTGACTCTAATTTAAGAAATGATTTTGTTATGTTATTTTTTCTATTGTGTAAATTTTTTTTTATCTATTAATTTTATTAAAGGTCATTTCCAATGCTTTATGTGAGCAAGAATCAATGGTTGTTTGCTTGTATGATAATCATTCTTCCATAATGATTCTAAAATGAGGTATACTTGGTTGTAGAGGATTTCATTCTTATTAATTTTTTTTTGTTGAAAAAAATAACTTGAATGAAATTATATATGTGACACCTTTTACCATGTGATTTTATTATTAATATTAAGTCAATTAATTAAAGCTATTAAAATGAAACTTTCAAAATATCATACAGCTTATTGGTAATAAAAGAAATTTATCATATAAATCCCAAGGTTAAAAGTATAAAGGATTCACATGTCTAAAACCTCATCAATGAAAAAATAAAAACTCAACATAAACATAAACCTAATGGCACACTTCAAAGGTCAACCCAAGCTATTCATGTTTTAAAAACATAAGAACATAATTAAACTCAAAACAACATGTCCAGTCTCGATGTCAAATCCTATTAGAGCAAACAACCCAAAAAGATAAGATAAAAGGACCAACAAGAACGAAGAGTCAAGATCTTTCTTCTTCTTTCTTTTCACCTCCACTTGCAAATGACGTTTAGCTCAAACAAAACAAGACAAGCATAAAAAAGAAGTAAGAATACATCTCATTACAATGTTGGGTAGCACACACACCACCATAGTACATAAGATATAACACACATATCCACAATAAATACTACGTACATGTTATGATAGTATGAATCGTATGCACTACTCCATATACAAATGGTATCAACTCAAACCAGAAAAGTATACTAGGGGCAACATTTTTAGGCTCTGCCTCTAAAGTTAGTAATGACGCACTAGCATGATATCCATTGGTAGCACGTCAAGATCTACTCAATTTTTACCATGTGCCCTAACTCATGGGATTAGTCACAACCATTAGGGTTTTCATACCAAGTAGCCCCCAATAGGTTTAGTGACCTTTCTGCTTGGCTCGTGTCTACTTTCTCTCATTAATAATATTATATGATGTATGTCACATAAGTTATTTCTCATTATCTCTTTGAAGTTATGTTAATAAGGACCATGCTTGCCTACCATAAGCTAGGTATCTCATCTGACAACCTACATAGTAAGCACCATTCTAGCCTCACCGAGCCTAGGTAGCTCACTTGACAAGTGTTATCCGAGTTCTTTTCCTACCAACTCTTGGCCTAGAAAACTCGTTCGACAATCACTCATCATTTACTCATTTTCATATTATTTCTCATTCTCGTATCTTTCATTGCGATGACAATAATATTCTCATTAAAATATACACTAATAGCAATAATATATTGTACATAAAATCACAAAAACATACACCCCTTAGACTTACAATAAGGGAATCTATTTTCTAAATTCGCATATCTTGCCTAGTGAGTTCAAGCCCTCGCTCAATGAATCAAAGCTATAGGAAGTCCTTCACTACCATTTGCCTAGCGAACCGCTCGTTCTATTACAATCTTATTCTTTTGCAATTGACTTGTATGGAAAACCATTTCTTCACTTTGATAGTCTAGATATTATATATGGAAAAGGTAAAACAACTAGAATTCATGCAAAAAGTCCAATTGATTCTACTTTAACAATGACGAATAAATTTTATCATATAGTTCATGAGGGTGAATACAAAATAAATCTGAAAGGTCATGAAAACAAATTTGACTCACAAATACCACAAACATGCACTTATAATGCTACTCAACCATTAAGGACAGTTGATAAATCACAATGTAATGTTATTACAAATAAAGCTAGATAATATGTGGGAAAAAGAGTAGAATTCAATGGTGATGCTTTTAACAATTTAATAACTTCATTGAATAAGTTATATGAGTTTTATGTTAGAACTGTTGAAAATATCCAACAACTCATATCTTGTTTTTTGTACAAAAAGAAAGAACTAAAAGGAAGAATCAAGTTACCTCAATATTACAAAAAGTAGAAAGATTGTTTGAAAAAAAGGTTGTGAGAGTTTCCATGTTGATCATTGACCATGGCAACCGTTACAATAACTTTTTTTCATTATGAGTACTTCCAAAATGAAAAAGGTATTTGTTACTCAAGTTTTAGTTAAGAATGATGTTTGATAAAATTTAAAAAATGTCTATTCTCTATTGTCTAATAAATATCTTTTTGTGTGTTTATTGTAAATTTAGAATGTGTACACAAATAATTTTTAAGTTATTTAATTTGTCATTTGATTTTAGTGAATCTAGACTTATTTTTAATAAATTATCATTTGTTATTAATATATTTCTAAGAAAATATATTGTGAACTGAACACATATTTTAATTATTCCTAAAAGTACAAAAAAATATTTTCATAAATTTTAATTGTTAATCAAATATATTTTTTAAAACATCTAGACATGTTATCTTCAGGCATGCTATTTCCAAAAATAAAATTAGATAACTAAAAATAAACATATCTTTATATATTTTATAAATATATAAGAATAATAAATTTTAAATGATTAAATATTTTTAAAAATTAAAATCATATCAATATTAAATATTAAAAATAAATTTTATCTATAGCAGATATCCTTAATTTAGTTTTTATTTATTTATTTTTTGACATTATTACTTTACTTATATAATTAAAAATTAGAGCATACTTTTGTTCCATAACTTGCATAAAAACTTTCACAAGGGAAACTTCCTCTTTATTACTTAACTTCCATGGTATTTTTTTATTTTTTATTTATTTATTTATTTTTTAAATATAGAGGAAGCAGCAAGTGCCTCATTTAATAAAACCTGAACAAATACATGAAAGAAGGCAATTAGAAGTGCAAGATTTCGGTGATGCAAAGAAAAAAAAAATAGGGATGAAGTAAAGAAGGTGACATCACACTTCACACGGCTCCACTGGGGCACCATAAGTATGCTATGAAACCCATTAGTGGCAAAACAAAATACTAGATAATAGATTGTTGTCCAAACCTTCCCTTCTAACAATTTAACCCATGGCAGAATCCTCCGCACCACGTCTGTGGCGGCCGAAACCATCCACTGGCGACGACAAAATCAGCCACCTCCCCGACGTGCTCCTCCTCCAAATCCTCTCCCTGCTCCCCACCAAACAGGCAGTTCGCACCGGCATTCTCTCGAAGCGGTGGCGCCCGCTCTGGCCCGCCGCGTCGGTCCTCGACTTCGACGACGAGTCCTCCCCGGAGCGGCGGGACTCGCCGGAGCCCCACCACAGCCCTACCGGATTCGCCGAGTTCGTGTACTCGGTGCTCCTCCTCCACGACGCGCCCACGATCGAGCGGTTCCGCCTCCGGTGCGCGAGCCCGAACTGCTCCGCACGCGACATCGCCACGTGGCTGTGCCACGTGGCCCGGCGGAGGGTGGAGCGCGTGGAGCTGTCCCTCTCGCTCTCGCGGTACGTGGCACTCCCGCGTCGCCTCTTCAACTGCGACACCGTTTCGGTGATGAAGCTGAACGGGGTGTTCCTGAACGCGCTCGCCTCGTTCTCCGCGCGCTTGCCTCTGCTCAGGGTTTTGCATGTGGGGGATAGGGTTCTGTTCGGGTGCCACGATTACGTGCTCAAGCTTCTCGCTGGTTGCCCTGTGCTCGAGGACTTGGTGCTCGAATCCACTTACAACGACGCCTGTGGAGGTGTCGTTTGCGCCGAGGGCAATTTCGACCTTAAATTGAAGCACTTGTCGCGTGCTAAAATTGGGTTTTCTTGGAAGGAGAGATGCCTCAAGTCCATGCTTCTTCTTTTCCAAGCGCTCTGTAACGTTACCTGCCTCTCCCTTTCACCCTCCACAGTTGCGGTACCGCTCTTCTCCACCCTACACTTAATTAAGTACAAAGGAATTGCATATACATATATATGTGTTTATGGTTCAATTTGTTTCTTGAACTCACGGTTCATTCTTAATTCGATTCTATATTCAATCCAGTTAATTGTTTCTTGCCTGAAATAACTTGATGTGGCATTGAATTCAGGTGTTTTTATGGGATATGTTGTGGAAATTATGATCTGGTTAATGACGCTCTTTGAAAATGGCTATAGGTGGCAATTAGGGTTGTTGTTTCTTGCTCAAAATTAAATGGTGTTGCATTGAATTTGGTATTTTGTTTTGAATGTGGTATGGAATTTTTGTAGTTAATAGGACATGAAGTTACAAATGCTAAACATGTGAACTAAGAGAGACAAAAATCATTAAAAGAGGGGATAAGTACACAAACAACTATCTTGTGGACCTGTAAGGAACTACACCTTATCGATAGAAGGATAAGGATGTATGGGCTAAATAGTCATAGAGTTGTATGTAATACTGATTCATGAGTGGAAAATTAGATAGAGCAAGGGCAAAGAGAGGGGTTGAAGCGATGCAAAACAGTTACAAGGCATGCCTAAAATTAGTTTCAATGGAGCAAGCTACTTCATGTGGTTCTCTTTCAAAGTGAATTCTAATTTTTAAATTAGCTTTTTGGGTGTTGAGAGATTGGAAGTCCCTAAATTGGTGCAATTGAGGATGATGTTGGGTTTTAATGAAGTTAAAAAGGAAATTTTGCTTCCTATACAATCATCTGGATATAGCTTGCTATTGAGGTGTTCCATGTCTCAATAGTAAGTTGATAAGAACATTGGGAAAACCATACCACAAAAGGTACCCATGGTAGTTGGAGAGCCCAAGACCTCATGTTGTAAATATCATAAATATCTCATTTATAATTGTCAATAGCGGCCGAAGTGGCCGCTATTGTGACAGTGCGGTGGAGATGAGCGATGGCTGACACATAGCAGTGTGGTTTGCAGTCATGGCTGTCGCAGTCGTGATCGCGACTACGCGGAGTGGGTGTGATCCTAGAAATCGCGGCCGTTGTCGTCGTTTGGGTTTCTGGATGGGAAAAAGTCTAAAATACCCTCATGTTTAAAACGTTAGTGAGGGTATTTTCGGGTTTTGGCCTTTTGAAATATTTGCGTTTTCGGCCTACGTCTTCTTCCCCTTCCTACGTTTTCAGTTGGTTGCCTGGTTGTTCTCTGGTTTTTTTTGGTCTTTGCTTTCTTCTTCTATTTTCAGCTTTCTACTTCTCTTGGTTTCTGCTCTCTGGTTTTCAGCTTTCTTCTTCTTCGGGATTCTGTTCTTTGGTTTTCAATTTTCTTCTCTGGCGACTCGTCCTCTTCGACGACTTGTCTTCTTCGGCTTTCAAGTAATTTTTTTCCTTTAGTTTACTTTTTTTTTTCTGTTTCTGCCTACCTCTTTTCCTTCTCTAGTTCCTCTTTCTCTCCTGCTCACAAAACAATATATATATATATATATTTTTTTTCTCTTAACTTTTGTACCTTCTTTATTCTGGCCAAGAGAATCTTCAAGGGGTCAATCGTGGCATCTGGCTCCCAACCAACCAATGGTCAACAAAAAAAACAGCTGCAGCTGCTGTTGTTAGTGGTACACCTATATCATCAGTGGGATCTTCAAATGCAATGTTCAAGGTCACTAGTCAAAATATTGACATTGCATGGAAGTGGAACAACTTGAAGGACAAAAGCAACAAGAAGAGTGTAACCTGTGATTTTTGCCTAAAAACGTCTACTGGAGAAATCACTAGAGCCAAAAGACATCAACTTGGAATAAGAAGAGATGTGGGTGCTTGTAGGAAAATACTGGAAGACATTAGGTTGGAATCAAAGACATCTTTTAAACAAAAAAAAGCACAAAATGAAATATATATGGAGGGAGTGCAAGAGGATGAAGATGAGGAAAACGAAGTGGAAGAGATTATAAGGATTAAAAGTGAAAAAAGGCCTCCAACATCATCAATGTAGGTTACTTTAGTCGTTGCCAAGAAGAAAAATGTCAATGCTAAGGGCCCCTGATTTGTACTTCTTCAAAAAACCTGAAGAAATCATCCAATTGGAAAAAAACAAGAGACAAACAAGCATAAATGATGCTTGTTAGAAGGACGCAAGAGCAAAGACAATTCAGTATATTGCTCGTTTCTTTTATAGGAATGAAATTTCATCCAATGTGGCCCGACCAAATAATTTTAAATTGATGATTGAGGGTGCTGAAAACTATGGTCCTCATCTAAAGTCTTCAAGCTATCATGAATTGAGAGTTCCATTTCTTAAAAAAGAGTTCCAATATACAAAAGACATGTTGAAGGGTTACGAGGAGGAATGAATGAAATATGGATGCTCAATAATGTCAGATGGCTGGACCGATAGGAAGAATAACACATTAATTTTTTGGTAAATTGTTCATTGGGAACAATGTTTGTCAAAAGTATTAATGCATCCGAATTCATAAAGACTGGGGACAAAGTATGTCGACTTTTAAATAGCTTTGTTGAGGAGATTGGAGAAAAAAATGTCATTCAAGTGGTGACGGACAACAGGAGTAATTATGTTATGGCGGGTAAGTCTAACTTATTAAAATTTTGTTTTAGAAGTATAACCTTTAATTGTTACTCATTTAAATTGAAATTGAAATTTTTAGGTAACTTTTACACGCTACAAGAACGAAATTATTTTGGACTCCATGTGTTATGTTGCCCATTGTCTGGACTTGATGCTAGAAGATATTGGAAAGATTGCCAAAGTAAAAAAGGTTATACAAAGAGACATCAAGCTAGTAGGCTACATTTACAACCATTCAATGGCTTTAAACACCATGCGGAAGTTTACTAACAAGTTCGAATTAGTGAGGGAGTTACAAGATTTGCAACTAACTTTCTTATGTTGCAAAGATTGCACAAGCAAAAAGCTATTGTTAGAAAAATGTTCACTTCGAATGAATGGGTGGAGTCTAGGGTAGCTAAGGATCTCAAAGGGAAGAAAGCAACCAACATTGTTTTTATGCCCTCATTTTGGAATGATGTTGTCTATGCTTTGAACGCTATGTGCCCTATTGTTCGTGCACTGAGGTTGGTGGATAATGAAAAAAAACTTGCAATGGGTTATATTTATGAAGCAAGGGATAGGGCCAAAGAGGCGATTAAAAAATATAAGGATATTTTTGCAATCATTGATAAAAGATGGGATGGCCAACTTCACCATCCTTTGCATGCAGCTAGTTATTTTCTAAATCCTGAATTCTTTTATAGCAATCTAAACATTGAAATGGATTGTGAAGTGCTAGAAGGCTTTTATAAATGTAGTGATAGGTTTAGTGAAAATGAAAATGATGAGTTTGTAGACCACATCCACAACGAGTTGCCAATATATGAGCTTGAGGGATGTTTGATTTTCCTGCAGCAGTGAGGAAAAGAACGATGATGGCTCCTGGTAAGTGAGAAAGTTCCCTTATAATTTGCATATTTATTTTGATTACATTTCAAATTGCAAATTTGAGTAATTATTTTGATACTAATGCATATGAATTGCATTGCAACTGAGTGGTAGAAGATGTTTGGAACACATACACCACACTTGAAAAATATTGTCATTAAAGTTCTAAGTTTGACTTGTAGCTTGTCGGGATGTGAGCGTAACTGGAGTACCTTTGACCATGTAAGTTAATGTGAAAGCGAAAGTTTTAAATTTGAGTTTATATAATCATAATGTAACAAAGTTTGTTAAATTATTATATATTCATTCAAAGAAGAGAAGCAGGCTCAAGGACCAAAAGCTTCAAGACTTGGTTTATGTTAAATATAACCAAGCTCTTCATGAACACTACGAGTGTCGTGATCTTATATATCCTATATTGCTTTAAAGGACATTGATGATAGCAATGAGTGGATAGTGGGAGAATTGGATGGAGTGGGGTGAAGATGCCGAAGATGAATAGGTTTTTGATGATGATGTTTTGACTTAGGGAAATGTTGCTAGTACAACTAGGGTTGCTAAACCTTTGAAGTACAATAGGAGGCAAACACAAATGCAAAGGATAGTGGTTGCATCTACATCTAACAAGGAAAGAGGAAAATGAGTGGTTGAAGAAGATGATAAAGATGAATTAAGTCAAGATGAAGGGGAGGAAGAGTACAATTCTAGTTGTAATGAGAGTGATGAAGACAATGACATGGAACTTGAAGAGGATGAAGAAAATTATTAATTTAAGATGTTATTGTATTCGACTATTTGTTTACTATTTGAATTTTAAGTCTTTTATGAATTTTTATTATTAATGATAGTTGTTAGTTTATGAATTATGATTAATATTTATGTTTTTGAGCTTATATATATAAATAATTTCTTAATATATATATATATATATAATATTAAAATAATGACCATCTTGCTATTTGCTATCTCGCTATCCCAGTCGGGGGTTAGCCGTTCCACTCCACTATTTGGAATTAACTACTATGATCTCATTATGATATTATGAATATCTCATTAGGATATCATAGATATTTTATTAAGATATCATAAATATTTCATTAGGATATCATGAATACTTCATTTTATCTTTATAGTTATTTTTTATTTTTCTTATGTAATCTATGTTATTTTTAACCAGTTCACATGTGACTTATAAAAGGAAAATTAGAAATTCTATTATTCAATTCAATCAATACACATTTACTTAGGAGCTCTGGCGAGACCTACATGTCGGTGCCAGACTCGTCAAAGTCTTCTCTATCTTTACCAACAATATGTGATAATGGCAGAAGAAAAAGTCGTTATCTTGGGACCTAATGAACTTTTGAATCTGGTGGGTTCCTCTCAACTTGATGGTCACAAGAAGTATCTACAATGGGCACAATATGTTCGTACTTATCTCAAAGGGCGCAAGAAGTTGAGTCATATTGAAGGAGATGACCTACCTAGAGATGATCCAAAGTTTGAAGCGTGAGATGATGAAGATTCTCTCGTTATGACATGACTATGGAACTTTGACTTCGAAAATAAGTTGGAATTATATGTTCTATTCTTCCATACGTGAGATATGGGAGAATCTCATTGAGACATTCAATGAAAGACTTTGTTGCATGCTATGATATTGAAAGCAAGATCTTCAATTCTAGACAAGGAACCCTCTCAATAACATAGTACTATGGGACTCTGAATGGGTTATGGATCAAGTTGGACCAGTACCAAAGATTGAAGATGTGCAAAGCTGATTCTATTGCATGCATACATTAGGCTCGTTGAGAGGGGGAGAATCTTTAAGTTCCTACATGACTTGAATTTTGAATACGATCCCATTCGGGTTCAGATTCTAGGCAAGGAGAAGCTTCATTCTCTGTTTGAAGCATTTTCTATTGTGCAAAGTGAAGAGACCTGACGATCAGTCATCCTTGATAAAAGAAGCTCTAACATAGGATCTTCCATGGTGACAGGAAAAGGTTCTACAAAAGGATCAACCTTCAAAGAAAACCCTCCACAAAATGTAGTCGTGGACAAATATTACAAGTACTGTAAATGACTAGGTCATACCAAGGATACCTGTTACAAACTTTATAGAAAGGAGAAAGTTCTTGAACGAATGGCTAGAAATAAATGCCCAACTCAGACGTGGGTGAATCAAATGACCTCCAATAAGTAGAATGTAATTGAACATCCTCTATCTCGTAACTTGGTCAGGATATTCAAGCTTTTAGTAAGGATGAGATGGACCACCTTCGAGCCCTCCTAAACTCAACAAGTGAGTCCCCTGGTTCATGTGCCTTGACTATGAAGGGTAGAAGTTTCTTCAATATTTCTGGTTTAGTTCCATAAAGCATCTGAATCCTTGACTCTAGGGCAACAGATCATATGATCCCGTTTCCTTCACATTTTACATCATACTCTAAAGCATCCAAAAAAGCAACTCATTGCTGTTGCTAATGAAGATCATGTTTCTATTATTGAATCTGGCAATGTCCAACTTCAGTCCTCATTATCCCCACACAATGTTCTTTATATTTCTAAACTAAGTAACAATCTTATCTCTATACAAGATTGAAATTGTGCAATAACCTTTTTTCGTTCTCATTGCGTTTTTTAGTATCTTGCAATGGGGAGGATAATTGGAATTGCTAAAGAGCAAGGTGGGTTATACTACTTACAACATACAAAGATAGGTAACAACACCAATAAGGAGGATTTGCCTTCTAGTCAACGAGCAACTTTAGAAACTTGGACAACTTCTCAAATTTGGCTTCATCATAAACGTCTTGGACATCTATCGTTTAGTTTACTTAAGACAATGATTCCACATTTATTTACAAAGGAGTAGGAGTTTGTCGAGTCTTTTCATTGTGATCTTTGTCAGTTTTCAAAACACCATCCTGTAACATTTCCTCCTAATAATAATAAAGTCTTGTTCCTTTTGATCTTATTCATTCTGATGTGTGGCAACTAGCTAGTAACTCTATATCGGGGGTTAAATGGTTTGTCTCATTTATTATTAATTGTATCCGTGTGATATGGATTTTTTTTATAAAACATAAATTTGAAGTTTATCAAATATTTGTTGATTTTTTCTTTGTCAAAAATCAATTTGGTAAATCTATTAAAAGATTACTGTCAGATAATGACACATAATTTGTAAATCTTGAGTTCTCCAAGTTTCTAAGAGATAATGACGTGATTCATGAACTAACGAGTGTGAATACTCCCTAACTAGGGATGTAGAAAGGAAAAATTGTTATCTCCTTGAGGTTGTTAGAGTCCTTCTCTTCCAAATTTCTATTCCTAATGTCTATTGGGGAGAAATTGACCTAATTGCCACCTAGCTCATTAACAAGTTACCCACTCGTGTCTTAAACAACGTTAGTCTAGTTAAATATATGTTATCCTTCTTTCTTCTTCTCCCTTCATGTTAAGCCTTTTCTCTTCGGGTGTGTTGCCTTTGTCTATTCTCACAATCCACATCGTGGGAAGTTAGATTCTAGAGTTGTCAAATGTGTTTTCATTGGTTATCTTTCAAATAAAAAGGGGTTTAAGTGTTATCACCCTTTGAGTCGCTAGGTTTTTGTTTCAATGAATGTTAAAACAACGTTAGTCTAGTTAAATATATGTTATCCTTCTTTCTTCTTCTCCCTTCATGTTAAGCCTTTTCTCTTCGGGTGTGTTGCCTTTGTCTATTCTCACAATCCACATCGTGGGAAGTTAGATTCTAGAGTTGTCAAATGTGTTTTCATTGGTTATCTTTCAAATAAAAAGGGGTTTAAGTGTTATCACCCTTTGAGTCGCTAGGTTTTTGTTTCAATGAATGTTACTTTTCATGAAAGAGTCATTCTTTGTCAACTCTCCACCTCAACGGAGAGTTATCTAGAAGTCGAGCCTGTCATCGAGTCATTACCTTTTCCTACTTAGGATCTTTAAGTTCAAGAAGTCACCCTGAAGAATGTCACTAAAAAGACCCATAATGAAGCGAGAGAGGAAAATTGATACTATGGAAAGCAATACCAAAGGCATAAGAAACCCACTCTGGTCCCATAGCATGTCCAATTGTCCGAGTCAGAGGTAGGTGTCCCTGAGAATCCCATTGCGAAGGTTACTGATGATATGTCAAAGGTAAGTATCCTTAAGAACCCCATTGAGGATATTAATGATGATATGTCAAAGGTAAGTATCCCTAAGAACTCCATTGAGGAAAGGGAAATGATCATGCGTCACGTATCCTATTTTTCAATTTGTGTGTATTGACCATCTCTTTATACAACATCAGAGTTTTATTGCAGCCATTGATGAAATCAAAACACCTACATCGGTATAGGAAGCTCTGAAAGATGAGGGTTCAAGCCATGAAAGAAGAGACTAAGACGTTAGAGAAAAATTCAATTTGGGAGATTGTTGACAGACTCAAAGACAAAAGGGTTGGATATACACTTTGTGAAGTATAAATTTGATGGACTCTTGATCGATACAAAGAAAGATTGGTTGCTAAAGGGTATACACAGATTTATAGAATAGATTACGAGAAGACATTTGCCTCTATAGCAAAGATGAACACAGTATGAATTCTTCTTTTCTTAGCCACCTACTTTGGCTGAAACTTGCAACAATTTGATGTTAAAAATGTCTTCCTTCATGGAGACCTGGAAGAGGAAGTCTACATGGAGATTCTCCTAGGATTCTATTCTCATAATGAAAAAAAAAAAGGTATGCAGACTCAAAAAAACATTGTATGGACTTAAATAGTCTTCTCGAGCATGGTTTGGAAAATTTGCTCAAGTCATGATATCCCTAGTATATAAGCAGAGTCAAGTATCATACTCTCTTCATAAAATATTTTCTTGATGGTAAACTCATTCTTCTCCTTGTCTATGTAGACGATATGATCGTTGTAGGTAATGGTGAGATTGAAAAACTAACTCTAAAAGAAAAGTTGGCAACATAATTTGAAATGAAGGAGTTAGGAAATGTAAAATATTTCCTTGGGATAGAGGTTGCGTATTCTAAACAAGGTATCTTTATCTCCTAAAGGAAGTATGTACTCGATTTCCTCAAAGAAATAGGAAAATTGGGAGGTAAGACGTTAGGGGTACCTATTGAACAAAACCATAGGATTGAGTGTGAAGAAATTCCAACTAAAGAGAAGTCCTAATATTAGAGATTGGTGGGGAAACTAATCTACTTATACTACACTAGACTAGATATTGCCTATGCTGTTAGTGTGTTCAGCCAATTTATGCATGATCCTAGGGAAAGACACCTTTAGGCAGTTGAAAGGATCCTCTAGTGTTTGAAGGCAAGTTCAAGAAAAGGATTGTTGTTAAAAAAAGAAGGTACATTGTCCCATAGTTACCAATAGTGGTCGCTATTGTGGCAGCGAGGCACGACAGCATTGAAGGTGCAGTTCAGGGTCACGACGGCACGGAGCAGAGTGCGATCTTGGAATCGCATTTTGATTGGTCGCAACAGGTAAGGTAGCTACATTTTTGCTATCTCCCTTTCCTTCTTCCTCGAAAACCTAGTCCTCCTCCTCTGTACTAGTGTCTTTCGTCCTTCTCCGATGACCACCTCTGCAACCACAAAAGTCCACCCGTGTAACCATCAATGCGATCAACATTGACATTTTTCGACGACTTTTTCTCTTCTTCAGTGAGTTTTGTCTTCTCTGACGTCAATTTATTTCTGCTTAGTACTTTATGGTTTATGCTTTAGAGGGTTTAAGACTTTCATGAATATTTATTATTAATGATGGTTGTTAGTCGATGAATTTTAAGTAATGTTTATATTTTTGAGCTTATATATATTTTTAGTATATATATAAAATATTAGAATAATAGTCATCGCGCTATCTGCTATCCACTATCCCGCTATCCCAGCTTTAGGGTCGGTCGCTCTGCTCTGCTATTTAGGATTAACTTACCATACATTTGTCCATCGAAATATATACAGATATAGACCATGCAAGATCAGTTGTCGATAGAAGATCCACTTCTAGATATTGTATGTTCATGAGAGGAAATTTAGTAACACGGAGGAGCAAGAAATAAAATGTGGTTGCTTGGTCTAGTGCAAAGGCAGAATTTTGAGTCATGGCACATGATATATGCAAAGAATTGTGGATGGAAATTATTCTTGATGATCTCATAGTAAAATATGAGTGACCTATGAAGTTGTTGTATGACAATAACTCAACTATTAGTATTGCCCATAATTCAGTTCAACACGACCGCACAAAACACAGAGATTGACAAACACTTCATTGAAGAGAAGTTGGACAGTGGACTTATAGTCATGACACATGTTCCTACGGGGCTCCAAGTGACAGATGTTTTCACCAAAGGGCTCCCTGCAACTAGATTTCAAGAACTCAATGAGAGTTGGTTGCTTTATCAGAAGAAAAGAAAGCCAGTTGTTTCTAAATGGGTATATACAATAAAAATTGGAAGCAGACCATGGAAACAGAAATCGAGGCATTGGGGATGAATAAAACATGGAAGTTGGTTTCTGCTTTATCAGAAGAAAAGAAAGTCAATTGGTTCTAAATGAGTATATACAATAAAATTTAATATTATTTGGTGGCTAATTGGTTCTAAAGTCAATTTGCAGTAATGTTTTGCACAAACCAATGGAATTGATTGTAATAAGAGGCTGTGACTCCATTTGCAAAGATGAAAGTAATCTTGATAATATTACCCCTTGCTGCAAATTTTGACTAGGAACTACAACAATTTTGTATGTAGGTTGAAAAAGGCATTATATGGCGCGAAATAATTACCCTAAGCATGTTTTGCAAGGCTCACTAAGGTTATTGATTGTTAAAATTGCGATCTACCTTGTAGGATCGTACAATTTTATTTGTCAAGATTGCTAGAGAGTGAGATCGTAGTGGGATTGTGATTTACCACTTTCAATCGTGGAATTGTCAATCCCAACCCATTCCAAGCTGGGAATGGAGAATGCCTATTCACCAATTTGAGGGAGTGTTGGAAATTGAATCATATTAATATTCAATTAGAATAAGTTCAGTGTAGCATAGGATACGGTGTTATTTTAATTCCTTTTTGTAAATTACATATCTCATTTATTATTAATGTAATCCTCATGCCTATATAAATTGAAACATACTATTGGGTGAAACTCTTGCTAGGGTTGGCTTTTGGTGGGCTGGTCTTACAAAGCTCAACCCACCAGCCCACATAGCCTGCCAAAAAAATGAGTCAATAATGGGCCCAAAAAACCTAAAAATAAATAAAATTGGAAATTTTGTATAGAATATAGGTTCTTGGTAAATATTATGTGCTACTAGTTGTGAAGGTAATAAATGAGGCTTTGAAGTAATGATAGTAAATAAGACTTTAATAATTCTTTTAGTTTTTATTATTTTTAATTTTTTAATTTTCCCTTTTTTAATTTTTTGGTGGGTTTTGGTGGACTCGGGGCAGTCTGGTCTGCTTTGCCTTCCCTAACTCTCACTCAAGCCAATTCATAAAAATTCTTCTCATTTCTTCTTACTTTGGTGTTAAGTGTTCTTTGACTGAGACTGAAATTGGAGCAAATGTTACGCCTTGTTCAGTTAACAAAATTCTACACGAGCCAAATATTATGCCAACTATTGATTTCCTTGCTCAAGTTATTTGTTCAGTTTATTTTTGGTTTTAATTTTCTTACTGAATGTAAAGATTTCTAGGGAAGATTATCATTTTCTTTTTACTTTATATTTTTGTTTTTCGATTATTTTTTTCTCATGCCTTTTTCATGCAGTGTCTGAAGCATGCTTCTGCCAGTGATATTCCGGTGTTCAACAATTTAATCCAGCTGGAAATTTCATTTGGAAACTATTCTTGGGATTTGTTAGCAAACTTGCTTCAACGTTCGCATAAACTTGAAGTTCTTATGATTTATAAGGTTTGATGAGCTGAAAAGTAAATCTTATTTTATCTGTTATTAATTTGGATTTGAGAAGATTTAGCATCTGTTATTGCAGGAACCACAAAAGTATGCAAAGGGACAAGAGCCAAGATGGAGCCATCCACTGCTTGTTCCTGAATGCCTTTTGTTACATCTTAAAACGTTCTGCCTTAGAGAGTATCAAGGATCGGAAACTGAACTGGATTTTGTAGGGTATATTATGCAAAATGCCAGAGTGTTAGAGAGAATGACAATTTACATATCGAGTTCCATAGATTCAGAGGAAAAGCTCCAGATTCGAAGGCAATTATCTATACTTCAAAGGAACTTTGAAACCTGTCAAATTGTATTCCGTTGAACTTGTGTCTTAAAGGTATATCTTTTTTACTTTCTTTTTTTATGTGCAGATGATAAAGTTTGAGACGTTTTATGAAATTAAAAGCTTTTGTTTTTTTATCTGTGTGAATGAACTTGAAAACTTTTTTATTTCTGGAAGGGTGAAAAAATGATATTTAAATTGAAAGCTTTATTCAATTCTATTCTGTTGTTATCTCTGCTTATTCCGGGATCAAGTGCTAAAAGTCCGCACGGACCACCTTGTGCAAAAATCCAACCTTCATTGTTGAGGCTTTAATAACCTGTCTAGGACTAACACTCTCGAAAGCTTAAATTATCATGTGAAGACCTGAATTGTGTATATTTAAATTAGAAAGTTATTTATAATATCTGTAGATTATCTTACAATATCTTTGGGTATGTTGTGGAAATAATTTGTCATCTAATTGATGAAGCAATATGAGGGGTTGTCTTTTGAATTCATTATATTTTGTGAATTTGTTTCCTTATTTAACTTGGATTGGTACTTGCATTATATTCGTGGTCTTAGATTGGGAAGCTTTGTTCAATTAGTTTTCTCTTTTATCTTGGTTGTTTTCTGTTTTATTTTTTTGTTTAGGAGGTTTCATTATCCTCTTCCCCTTAATAATTGTTTTGCTTGGGCTTGTACTGTAGTATAAATAGGACCACTGTGTTAGTATTTTGTATCACGTCATTACACCTTATCAATCTAGAATACTATTGAAAGTATTCCTTTTCTTTTATTCTTCTAGCTGAACCTTTTTATTCCGACACATAAACCTTGTTTTGGGGTTTAGTGATTTTTTAAATTATGAACATAGTGGAAATATGCCAATCTATAAAGCAGAGATAAAAGTTAACTGTCTTATTCTCATGAACGCTGAGCCTCTGGATAATTCAGTTTTCTTTTCATTTTAATGTATTCTTAATCATTTATAAAAACTAACTGCCCTATTCTTATGAACACTTTTCAGAGCAGGAAAACCAAGTAACAGCAGTTTCAAGTGCAGAAATCATTCTCTGATAGAGATACAGCAGTTTGTAGTCATCAAAGTTTGACGGAGCTTTTTTTGATCTGAACAGCATTATGTTTGGGCCTTCCGTTTTGTTGTTGAATAGTTTATAGTGTCTTTCTTTTGTTATTGTGAATACTTGTAGTTGGTTTAGTAGGAGGCGAACACTTGGCTGACTAAGGCTCGTTATAGGCTGTAACAAATACTTGTCCCACCTGGGGAAATCATCCTAACATGCTGCTATGAAGGAAATATCCATAACCAACTGGTATTTTTTGCATACTTCAAAGTTCAGAGCAGCTTTCTCTTGAAGAATTATTTAACTGCTCTGCAAGATCTTGTGTAAGTCTGCACAACATTTGATCATGGTATGTAACCTAGTCAGCTGTTTTGTGGACTTTGTTGTTGTTAATTTCTGACATTTAATTCAATGTTGTAATGGTAATGAATATAACTGAATTTTCTTTAGTCCAAAATTATCTTTAAATGAATTGTAGAAATAAGGTAGTCTATAGGAAATAGGCCCTGTTTGCAGTCATTACCCCTCTTGGAGAGGAGTCGCAAAAGCCGAGTTACAGTGGATTTCAGGGATTGGAAACGGAAAGTCATCTTTTAAATTGTAAATTTTAGTCCCTTTCTATGTTTAACAGACCAAAATTTATGACTTAATGAAGCCACTTGTATGGTTATAAACAGCTAGATGTAATACCATACCAAATTAGAGAGTGATTGCGTATGGGTTGTGATAATGTGATATATGCTGTATTACTGAGAAATAAGCAATGGAATCTAGGTCCTTGCAATAGGAAAAGTCACCCTTGATTACACTGAACTCCTTAATACAGAAAAAACATGTCAATCTTTGAGGGTCTCCTAACTTCCCAGCTCAAAGATGCCAAAACCTTAATTTCTAGATGCCCTCCCTCCCCCCATTTTTAATACAAAACTCAAACCCTGGTCACTCCTTGGCATGTGGCAATTTTGTTATTCCTATTATGGTTTTGAATTACGGTTTTTGTCTACAGAAATTGTAAATAATTGAACAAATATGCAATTGTTAAGAGTTGTATTGCGATTGTGGAACCTTAAAATTGTAAAAATCGCCATATTATAGGTGCAATTGTGGTTCTAGACTGCAATTTAAAATCACGATTCCTATAATGAATATCATTTTTGATAAGGGAATACGAGAAAAATACAAAGAATGTAACATTTTTTTTATCATTGATTTAAATTTATTATAAATTATAAAATTTTATGGTTTTTTTTATTTAATGAGTTTTATTAGTTTTATGATTTTTAATAAATTTTAATTAATAATAGTGTGTTAGTGTGCTATTAACGCTCGTTGTAAAATATTGGAATCCAAAACTAGCAAATTCATTCTGAATGTGCTTACTAAATATTCGTAAGAACAAACAAATCACTGAATATTAATCTGCGTGAGGAACCTATATTAGTCCCAACATAAGCTATGACTGAAGTAGTATTTCATAACGAAGACAAAAAGAATTTGGAGCAAATGATTTCCAAAATGATCTAAACACATTTCATATAACAATAATAAGTGAATAAATCAATTGTCATGTAAGATATTTGCCGACACACAAAAGTAATCTACACCTTGGAATGTAATTCCTGACTTGATGTTGTTGGCAACTGGAAGAAAAATAAGGAGATGATTATTGATTTATCCCTAATTTGATTATTCCAGAGACTTCAATTTTAGTCGCTATCATTCATGTTTAAATGTGTGTATTTTTTAGTTAAAGATTTTCTGCCAACTTCACATATACATCGATTAACACACCTGACAACTCTCTCCCCAACTCACAAGGCATTAAGATCTGAATATCAACTCAAAGGATACACCAAACAATCATTAAATTGTGTGAAGGACTAATTATAGGCATAGAAATATTAAATAAAAGTACACTACATTCCTACAATGAGTCGTAGGAACAACCTGAGATAAGCTCAAATTCCAGATTTCATCTTAAATATGTAGTCATATTCAATTTAAGACAAGATTTTTCAAGCTTTCTAGGATCAGCTCAAGCCTACTCAACCCGCAGGCTCGGCTTCATTCAACTCAATAAGCCTGTCAAATAAGCTCTAAATTGTAAAAGATTCAACAGTTACCACTTTGAGAGTGAAATAAAGTATTAGAGCCACAATATGGTATTGCTGTGCTGTGCTGACTTATAAGAAGAAAATATTCAAAATTTACAAATAAAATATACTAAAAAATTCTTTTGATAAAATTACCTAACAATGAAATATATACGTAGTTTTGGAACGATGAAAAAAATAAAAAATGTAAAATAATGTCATAAAAATAAAACAGAAAGGAAGTAAAACAAAAAGTAAAGTTGAATATATCATCGTAACTACTTTAGTTTGTTAATCAATATTCCGTTAGATATACTATAAGATTTTTTTTATTTTTTTACTAATTTTAACTACCATTTAAATTAGTAGCTAAATTCTAATTAATTAATTATTAATTAATTAAAATATTATTTTTCCTAATTAAATTTAAGTTATATTTATTTATATTTCTTATTATTATAAATTAACTAAAAAATAACTATAAATTTTAAAAATTTACTAAATTTCATCCACATTTATCATGTGAATGAAAGCTAAATTTAAACACAATTTCATACATTCAAATTTTTTCTCTTCAAATGGATTTGGATGAAAGATCCTTAGCTGAGTCATGTCTTTATTTTAAACACACACATCACCAAAGATAAAAGAAAAACAAGAAAATTAACGGTCAAGAGAAATGGAACTATGTGTTCATAGACCTTTAAAGTTAAAAAAAAATTGAAAATTCAAGTGATAGATAATATGCATATTTCTTGCCTTTGTTTTTGAATCTGAGGAATTCTTTGCCAATTTCATAACAACTCCACCAATTACATAGTTTGGTATTACGAGCCAGCCAATCAATGGAGCAACTTTCCAAACAAAGTACCATATTTCAAAAAATGCAGTTAAATTTGGTTGACATGATATACACAATGTTTCTCTCAAAATTATTATAAAAAATAGATAAATATTTAAATATAGGTTGAATTATCTTTTAATTATGTATTAGGGACGTTGAAAGAATAGTACTCGATATTGTAACGATTTCTACTTAATTAATTGATTATTTGACAGATTGATTAAGAGGATATAATATTATTATAAAGAATATACTGCCTTGCAGAGAAAATGCAATATTTTTGTTCACTCTACTCTTCTCTTCGAAATCATTTAAACTCCAAAAGCCAATATTGCGACTACCCTGTAGAGAAAATGAGAAAAATTTACAGATTCAAGAGTAAAGTCAATAATAAATAGACTAACAATCTAGTACTTCAACATTCAGTTTTTTTTTTTAAACTAACAAAAGTTATATATACATGAGAGAGAAAAGAATGAGATAGAAAACGATAAAATTCAAATTCATTAGCTAAAATTCAAAATTCCATTCAAATTTAAATAAAAAATGTTGAAGATAGTCAAGAGGATAAACAGAGATAAAAGTTTTTTACCTAGAAAATATTTCACCTTCTTGTAGACCCTCTTCTCTATGCAGCGTAATCTCTTCCCCTTTCTATTTCCCCTCTCAGCATTCCTCTTTTGTTGGTGTGCGAAACCTTTGCATTTTCACATACTGGTTGCAGGTTACTCTTTCTAGTAAATTTTTTGGACTTACACTCAGGCAGTGCAAAGCAGCAAGCTTTTTTTTACAAAATTATTTTGTCTTTTATCGTGAAATTTGGGCTGCTTTATCAACTACATTTGGATTTTCGAAATCACTTTACTTACCTCTTCGGTTCCAAGAATATGTATCATGTGTGAATTTCATATTCACTTATCTTGTAGATTTCCAGAATCGATGTGAGTCACAAATTTACTAATCATTTTAGTTTTTAAAATCAGTGTGTATCCTTAACTTACTGAGAATTAAGGTTGATAAACTCATGTGCATGCAATTGTTTCCAATTATTTTTTTCTATATAAGATGAAGGCATCTCATATCTTATTTCAAATTTAGATATATTTAATAAATTAAATGTCTCATCCTAAATGGTAATATCTTTTATCATATTTTCATAATAGAACGGTTACCATTATTTCTTTTGAGAAGGTAATAACCACCTATGATAATAATAAATTTTAGTAACAACAGAAAATTGGATTCTAAATCCTATCACAATTAAAATATTTATATATAAAAAAAACAATTCCAATTGAATTTCAACAAACAACTACATCTTCTCTTTAGAATACACAATTTTTAAAGAAACTATATTTTCCAAAATTATTATATCAAACAATACAATAAAATTAGAGAAGTTTAAAAGATGTTGTTCTTCTCGTATTAATTCAAACTTGATTGTCATTCTATCTTCTCCTGTAATCCTCCCAAATTCTCCTTTTAGTTTTTTTTTCTTCATGTTCTTGTATCTAACCTAGTATTTTAATTTTATTCTATTTAACTATTTATTATTTATTATTTAAATTCAAATTAACCCACGTCATTCTCTAATTAAGATTTTGTTCGGGGAAATCTTTTTATTATATATTTTGGTTATTTTTTTTTATTTTCTTTTATAATTATTAAATAATTTTAATAAATATTATTATAATCAATTTTCTTTTCAAAATCTATAATCACCTAATCTTTTACTAATTAAATAATTATTATAACCAATTTTCTTTTCAAAATTTATAATCACCTTATCTTTTACTAATTAAATAATTATTATAATTAAATAATTATTATAATCAATTTTCTTTTCAAAATTTATAATCACCTTATCTTTTACTAATTAAATAATTATTTTTGAATTTTAAGAGATAACATTACACTTATATTTATTTGCAGGGAAATTTCCCTCCTTTCACACCTAAGCATCCAAGCAATGGCGGATAGGATCAGTAGTATGCCAGACGCACTTCTCTGTCACATCCTCTCTTTTCTTCCAACCAAAGCAGCCGTTGCAACGAGTTATCTTTCCAGGCGCTGGAAGAATCTGTGGCGCACAGTTCCTGTTCTCGACTTCAATCAAGAGACTTATTCCCGTTCTAAATTTGATAACTCTGTGTATACATTTATCCTCTCGCGTGATTTTAGTCAACCCCTCCAAAGATTCTGTCTCAGTTCCTCTTTCGGTACCGATCCTGCCAAAGTCAATGCATGGCTCGCTGCTGCCACGCAACGCAGACTCGAGCATCTCGATCTATCTCTGAATTGTTCAATTGTCTTGTTTTCTTCTGTGCTCCACTGCAACACGCTTATGGTGTTCAAACTTTCCAATGTCCATTTCTCGCTTAAGTCTAGCTCCGTTGATCTTCGTCGGCTTAAAATCCTGCGTTTGAGCAGCGTTACATTCTCCCAAGATAAAGATTTCGCTGACCTTCTTTCTGGGTCTTTTAATCTTCAAGACTTGGAAGTCACTGATTTGTATTTTGATAACTATGCTGTTGGAACCAAGTTTATAAGATTGCCAAAGTTGGTCAGTGTTCATGTCTTTACACGGGAGTTTCCGTTGGAAGTTGCTAGTAACGTCCAGTTTTTGCGCATAAATTGGGTATGACTGTGTCTTTTTTTGTCTTAACTTTAGTTTTTAATTTTATTTAAATGTAAAATATTTTATTTTAATCTTTAAACTATTCTCGTCAAATCATATTAGTCATTCTCGAAATTAATTTTGTTTGTGTAAAATACTGACTGAATGATTAATTTGAACTGAAAAAGTATTCAAAATATCAAAATAATTTTTTTTTAAATATAAGAGAGACTAAAAGGATCCACCTTTGATATTCTCGTTATCATGCCCACGTAAACACTAAGTAATCAAGTGCGCTGCTATCTCAAGACAAGACACGATTGTTCTCCTATTCTGATTTTTCCTATTTTAGCTTATTTTGCTTTTTACTTCTTTTTACTTAAGTTAAAAGAAGGAATTTATGATATTTTGCTATTGTGTTGTAACTTTTGCAGATAGATAGCAGAGGCTTGGACTTGATTTCTGAGTTTGAAAATTTAACCCACCTTAAATTCAGTTCTTATATTCAGCAACCTCTGGTGTTAGATTTGATCAAACGTTGTCCCAAGCTTCAGAATCTTGTCATTTATAAGGTTTTAAGTTTTTAAGCATAATTTCTGTTCTTTTTCTTTACATTTGTGTTTATTTTATTTTGTGCATATAGCAGGAGGAGAATATTGAATTGTTTGGCGAAGATCCTGAAGGAGACTCACAGCCTGTTCCTCTATGCATTTCATTACATCTCAAAGAATGCACTTTTAAAAATTATGAAGGCTTGAAAGGCGAGTTTGGATTTCTAAGATATGTTATGCAGAATGCAAGGAACTTACGGACCATGACAGTCATGAGTAACAATCGTATCGACGAAGGAAGAAAGTTAGTAATGTTACGAAATTTATCTTTGTGCATAAGGCGTTCTGCTACTTGTAAACTTTTATTTGATTAGTTAAAAGATTCTATAACTAAGTGAAATTTAAAATAAATTTGAGAGAATTCTTTTAGTTTAACTTTTTTTTTTTTTATTAATGTATGTGATACCTGTTCAACGAGAAATTATGAGGTGATTCTAAATCATCACTTGATTTATGATTCCATCCAACCTCTATCTAACATGTTAAATATCATTAACTTTTTTAGCTTAAATTAAAAAATATGAAATATGAATACATGTGATATGATATTAGTTTCAACCATGTTTTATTACCACCTAATAATTCCTCATGTTGAACAGTTGCAAATAGTATATTTATGTTCATAAGTAACTACAGGTATATTGACTTGTTTAATTAGTTTTTCAAATTAACTTATCTTTTACTTAACTCATGGGTATTGATAAGTTGAATCGCATCCCGTGTATGAAAGGAATTGTTTGTTAAATTATGATCTCGTTGAAAATTAGTGTTGGAGTCAACTATATAAACTAGTATTTGTAATGTTTTTCCATGCAAAACCAAGATGGCTAGCAATATTTTCGAGAGAGAACTGAGGGGGTCATATGCTGATCAAGACGGAATCAAAACTTTCTGCATTTGTCATAAGTTTAACTTAATTTTAATTTTAATATACATCTATATTTGTATATATTAAAAACTTAAATAAATAAATAGGAGTTAATTTTAATATAAGAATTAATAATCAACTTCCTTACCACAATGAAAGAAAATGATAACTTTTATATTAATATATAAATAAATTAATACCTTGAAATTTTGAAATAACCATTTTATTACACTTTTATAATAGAATTTTACATGATTGATATAGTATGAGTTTTATGACTTTGACAATTGGTTGTTTTAGTATATCAAATAGGGTAATGTTGTTTGAGTAATTTCATTAGGCAAAGAAACTAAACTATTACTGGTCATTTGGCTAACAGCCTAACTAAGAGACAAACTTTCATTTTGCAATTCATGATATACAAATTTATTATTTAAACATTAGTAATCAATAATGGCCAAGCATTACACTTAAGTTTTAGGTTAATTAGAGACAGGGTCTTAGTAAACTTTATAAATGAAATACAACCCAACCCTCGCATGGTTATCTGTCTCAAACGCGTTTTAGTTTTCAATTGCTTTCTTGTTTACTTTAGTCTCGTTACTTTGAAGTTGAGTCGACTTCTCTGATATTATCGCCTTTATTCTCAACACATAGAAGACAAAAGTTTCTCAGGGTCAAAAAAAAAATGATGTTACCCAATCTGATCGAATATTAGGAAATATTTTGTCTCTTTAATTCTTTAATTGATTCTTAGAATATATATACAAACTTTACACCAAGCTGATTATGTGATTTATGGTAACAAATCACTAAAAAATAGGAAATCTCTAAATAAATTTGTGTACAGAAACATATAGCAAATATTTACCCCTAAAAACAGGAAATAAGGTCAACTACAACATATACACAATCTGATCGAATATTACGAAATAAAGATCAATACAATGGAATATAATAATCTTGCAACATAACATGCCATGCACTATTACAAAGTCCCCTCTCACGATGTTATTTAACCCCATGCAACTCCTACATAAATTTTGGGCCATTGGAACCCAAATCCAGCAAATTACAATGTCGAATGCCCTCATCACCCCGAAACTTACGAAAGTCTCTCCTATAGCAATTCAAGGACGCTGCATGCCAGAGAGAGTAAATGCGTTTGAGCTCCTCCTATAGCACCAACACTTGCCACTCATGCAAGGACTCCCCTAAACATTAGTGATAAACCAAGAAGCATGACTATTTGTCAAAATCATTTTTGCATAAATAAGCTGAGCCTAAGAATGAATATTGTTACGCACAAAATCCAAATTCTACGACTAAATTCAGAATAGAAGCTTCCATCCCAAAATTAGAGGTAGTAAAATGGATCAGCTATCAATAGGTCAATAAGAAAAAATAAATCGGTTTGATTTGTATATGAATAAGGATTTGATTTACTTGTTCCGATATGAAAACCTACTGGGTCATGCTAATTTGAATCTAGTTTTTTTTTTCTTCTTAAAAATATCTAAATTAAAAAAAAAAACTAATACAACATTTTAGAATTCACCTTGACCTAATGGGTACAATGAGTTAAGTTAAATTGACTTGACTTTTTTAGCCTAATCTTATCCAACTTTTCGAACCCATTTTTTCATTTTTACCGAAAAGTATAATAAGACCAATCTATTTAACACTTTTTGTCAGCTTTGAATTTAAAATAACTTGGATTTAACATATATCTACACAATAGATGTAATTTTTTCTATAATTAATTAATTAAAAATCATATTTAGAATGATCTTTAATATAATTATTATAATTTTTATTTATTTATACCAAAAATATTTTTTCCATAGAAATTACTTAATTGAATTTTGTTTATCCTGAATAATTTTTTTTATACATGTATTAAGGATCAAATATTTAATAACATTTAAAAAAACTCAAATATAGTTATCAAATATAGTTATCAAAACTCAAATGCATTTATTAAAAAAACTCCATTAAAAAGCAAGTTTTTATAGGTGTCAAGTTCTCAACAACGCACCAATTTTTCACTTTACCAACAATTTACTACTAAAGGAATTAAATTAAAAAAATAAATCTATACTATATACAAATCTAGGTCACACAAAAACAAGTTTATACTGGTATCAAGTTCTCAGCAATGCACCAATTTTTCACTTTACCAACAATTTACTTTTAAAGAAATTAAATTAATAAAATTAAAGCAATTACAACATTAAATCTTTTTGAACATTTTATTATAATTATAATATTATAGTACTAGAACATTAAATGTAGCCTAAATAGATTGGCTCACACTCTATACAAAGTTGCCTCACGGTGTATTATAAAACAGCCCAAATTCACGATAAAAGACAAAAGAATTTTGTAAAAAAAACTTGCTGCATTGCACTGCGCTCGAGTGTAAGTCGAAAAAAATTGCTGGAAAGAGTAATCTGGAACCTGTCTATGTGAAAATGCAAAGCTTTCGCACACCAACAAAAGAGGAATGCTGAGAGGGGAAATGGAAAGGGGAAGAGATTACACTGCATAGAGAAGAGGATCTACAAGAAGGTGAAAGATTTTCTAGGTCAAAAACTTTTGTCTCTTTTTACCTTCTTCACTATCTTCAATAAATAAATATATATATATATATTCAAAGATATTCTATATATTTCAAAACTTGTGACCTGTAATTATGATAAGATAAAGAAAAAATCAAATTTATTTGTAAAAGAATAAACAAAATAAAACACATAAATAACAAATTAAAGATAGAGAAGATATAGGAAAAATAATTAGAAAGTTAAACAGGTTCTTTGGGAATAGAGGGACTTGAACCCTCACGATTTCTAAAGTCGACGGATTTTCTTCTCATTATAAATTTCATTGTTCCCTATATTGACATGTAGAATAGGACTCTATCTTTATTCTCGTGTGATTAATCTGTTTTTTTAAAGGATTTATTAGTTATATATATATATATAACTTTTGTTAGTTTTTTTTTTTAAAAAGAAACTGAATGTTGAAGTACTAAATTGTTAGTATATCTATTATTGACTTTACTCTTGAATTTGCAATTTTCTCTCATTTTCTTTACAGGGTAGTCGCAATTTTGGCTTTTCGAGCTTAAAAGATTTCAAAGAGAAGAGTAGAATGAACAACAATATTGCATTTTCTCAGCTAGACAGTTAGTATATTTTTTATAATAATATTATATGCTCTGAACTAATCTGCCGAATAATCATTTAGTTCAGTAGAAATTGTCTTCGTATATAATATAATAATTGAATGATACATTATGTACATTATGTCTAATTTTATAATATAATAATTGAAATAATATATTTCTCTAATTTTATAATAATTTTGACAGATACATTATGTATATTATGTCAACCAAATTTAACTGCATTTTTTTGAAATATGGGTACTTTGTTTGGAAAGTTGCTCCATTGATTGGCTGGGTCGTAATACCAAACTATGTAATTGGTGGAGTTGTCATGAAATTGTCCAAAGAACTCCTCAGATTCAAAAACAAAGGCAACAAATATGCATATTATCTACCACTTGAATTTTCATTTTTTTTAACTTCAAAAACCTATGAACACAGTTTCATTTCTCTTGACTGTTCCATTTTATTGTTGCTTTTATCTTAGGCGATGTGTGTTTAAAAGAAAACATGACTCAGCTAAGCATCTTTCATCCAAATTCATTTGAAGAGAAAAAATTTGAACGTATGAAATTGTGTGTTTAAATTTAGCTTTCATCCACATGCTTTGACTTTTTTGGTTTGATACCAAGTGCAAGTTGTGTCCTAAAGATGGACGACCAATTGTGTTTGGGTAGTTAACCATGTTGGGGTTTTAAATTACGAGTCATCAAAATTGAGGAATAAATAATTTTAAAGAATATTTGAGAATACAACAACAAAAAAAAGTCTTATTGAGGTCAAACAAAAATATAAATAATTTTTAATAATTTTGTAAAGAATGCTCATCACCCCTTAGTCCCTATTAAGCTCAGTGACACCCACTTTCTATTTTCTATCAATAACCCTCGTTCTCGTTTTCTTTGTTCTCGGTCTCAAAATTTTAACTTTCATTTTCTCTGAACACCTTTTTTTCATCACTCCTTCGTTTTAAAATTCAAAACATTCCCATTTTACCTGGCTATTTTCCTTCACTTCTCTCCTCTCAAAATCAAATTCTATTTTCTTAAGTTTTTTTTTTCTGAATACCCAATTTTTGTCAACACTGGTTTTGAGGATATCATCTTCCTGTCAAGTCAACAATAAGCATAATATAAAAAAAATAAAAAAATCAATAAAAGACAAATCATCCTCATACTTGACCATAGAAGACATGCACTCAAGGTAAAACCTTTGGATGGGTTGTGTTGAGTTTCATAGGTGTAGCTCCCCAAAAGTGTCCGGGTCAGAGTGTCCATTATGCCTTTCAAAACTCTGAATTAGGCTCCACCTCAGCCTAATTCCAAACCATTGGGCTGCTACCTTGTGATTTCCAATTGGGTCGAGACTGAATTCACCCTAGTCACCCTAAGACTGAGTCCATGCTTGACCGAGTCTCCCATATCTCAGTGGACCCCATATTGAATACACCAGACCACGGATGACTCGCATGAGAAACGAAAATAAGGGAAGAATAATATCTGTGAGAGAATCTCGGGATCTGGGTTGTTACACACCCACCTCAAGCCCTATATAAAGCCTTTGAGCGAAGAATTCAGGGCGAAAAAAGGAAAGGAGAGAATGGAGGCTAAGCAAGAGCATAGTGTGACAAAAACCTACTAGAGAGAAGGCTGACGACTGCACGAAAGAAGCAAGGGGAAAATCCAAGAGTGAGCTAAAGGAAAGGTAGAAATACTGGACAAAAGGAGGGAAAAGGCATTCACCGTCTCCAAATACCAGGTTAGTATCTCAGATTGTTCTAGACATCATTCTAAGCTAAGAAATCCCTATCACCCATATCAAGCCAAGATTTTTGCCACACCGTCACAATGGGGGTCGAGTTTATCTCAACCCTAGCCCCGGCCCGACAGTTGAGACGACAGGCAGTCCCATCACGAGTCTTCGCACCATGACTGACTCTGTTTTGGCCAAGCGCGAGCATGTCCTCCACCAGCCTTTGCCTTAGTCCCAGTGTTGATTCCGTCTCATCCCCAGTAAGGCCGAGTCGTCTTAGCCTTTTACCTTAACCCCTGTGTCGATTCCGTCTCGGTCCTAGTAAGGCCGAGTCAGTACAAGCTGGCTTAGCCTTCACCTTAACCTCACCTTCTCCTAAATCTAAGCCTTAGCCAAAATTACGTTGACTTTGACTCCTCTAAAATCGAGGTACGTAGGCACAAGAGGCACACTCCTATCAAGTCTTAAACACCAAAACCCTAAAACACCCTACCTAAACCTCATCCCTCTCGTGACCCATACCGACAAGACATGAGCCAAACACAAGCACCATCCCTATTCCCTCATAGCTACCCAAGGGTAACTATCAAGTGATAGGCATGCTGGGGCACCCTATGTCCCCTACGCGTAACCAACTCCCGAATTCATAACTTTGATTCCCAAACCAACCTTTCCATCAGGTTTCCTAGCGTTCCCTAAACTAAAATGCCAGTGGCGACTCCATGTGGCCGAATCGGTCTCGGCCATCAGATGGCTGGGGCGATTTCAGCCCACCTAGCCTAATGTCACAATTTAGGTTGTGACAATAGGAGCATGACTATGTAGACCAACCAAAGAAAACGAAAATAGATCTCTTTGTTTTCCATATAAGTTTGGTTGTTGAAGCAGAGAGTGGAGACGTAGAGCCATAGAGGGCACCACCTCTTGGACATAACACTTATGTCAACAGCTTCTTTGGTTGGTAGAATTAGAGAATGTGACAGATAATTGTGTCGGGTAAAGAGCTAATCTTTTCAGTCATTGACATTGCCTATGCAGACATTTCCTACGGTATAAATGGAATTAGTGAAGCATCACTCTAGTTATAGAGTCACTTAAAGGAACTTCGTTTACTTGACAAGGGAAAATTTGATAAGAATATATAAGGTTTTGAATCATGAAAAGTGGGGAATATCTTTTATTTTTTTTTATTTTCTTCAGCTTTACTTAAGGTAATCATGCTTGAGACAAAATTAGACATTTTTATAATAGAAATTCAAATCTTGTTCATGGTGTCATGGGAGACTTATCTTTTTTACTAGATTCAACTGTAAAACCATAAGTCTATATGTCTAAAATAATTGTTTGAATGATAACAAACATTATGAAAATGGATAATATATTATGTTTAACTAGTATTCTTTAGATTTTAAAAAGAGAGGTCATTGGAGATAAAGATTGAAATGCATCTATTTAAGAGAAACTAATATAACATAGAAGTTTATCAATTGCGTCTATAAAGAGCTCATCGTCCATAAACGTACTCATTGTCCAAAAGAAATCTCACCGTTTAAAGGACATACTCTATTGGATTATTTTTGGGCACCCAACTATGTGGACAAAAGCCCAATACTTTCAAGCCCGCTAGGTCTCTCTTTATAAGAGGAGAAGGGGTTAGATTTGGAGATAGAGAGAAAGAGTGGATTTTCACAAGGCAAAAGAAAGAAAAGAGAGAGGGAGAGAAAGAGAGAAAGAAGATGTTTTGTTTTCATCTCAACACAGAACAATCAAGTCAAAATTGCGATATATACTTCATTAACCGTTGGATCGGGCTAGAAATTGGAAAGAAGGTTCAACACAAGTGTTTCTATATCTTGACCGTTCGGATCGTGATTTTGAGGTATGTAATGTGATAAATCATGTTTGCACAGTAGCTCAATTTTGTAGGTTCTTTACTTTCTTATTCCTTCATCTTGTTCTTCATCTATAAGTTTTGCTTGGTTGATTGTGCTGGTTAGTTTTATAAAAAAATACTTTTCTTGACCTGAACACTCTTGTATACTTATTTGATTATAGTAGATTGGTTTTCTTGGTCTGGACGACCCGTGATTTTTACCTCTCACGTTGATAGGCTTTTTCCACGTTAAAAATATTGGTGTCTCTTGTGCGATTCTTCTCATTGTTACTATCATTCTTATTTGTGGTTACTCCTTAGAGATTCTTGCAAGTTAGGAGAATTTATATCTACTACGTTGTGACATCATTGCAAGTGTCTTATTGTTTTTTCCCCATCAAAGTGGTATCAGAGCTCTTTGGTTTGAAGGGTGTTATATTTTCCTAAATAATGGAGGATAATACAAATAGAATCCTGAGTTTGAATGACACTAATTGTTTCTTGTGGAAAAAGGGTAAGTCAAAAGAGAAGGACTATGATAATGATTATGTCACTACTACTACAAGTGATGATCTTGTCATTCTTCGAGGCTTTGAGTCAAATAATTTTGTATCCGATGAGAGCATGTGGATTATTGATAGTGGTGCTACATTGCATGTTACACCAAGGAAGGCGTTTTTTATATCTTACACCGCAAGTGATTTTGGAGTGTTGAAGATGAGTAATGATGGTGTGACCAAGGTGATCGGTGTTGGTGATGTTTGCTTGCAAACCAACACAGGAATGTAGTTGTGGCTTAGAGGAGTCAAATATGCTCCAGATGTTCGGTTTAACTTGATATCTGTGCATATGCTTGATGATGGTGGTTATGATAATCACTTTGGTCATGATAATCACTTTGGTCATGGAAAATGGAAGCTCACCAAAGGTAACTTGTATGTGGCCAAAGGGGAGAAAAAATTTCTAAATTGTATTGGACAAAAGCTTTGGTTGCTAAAGACAGTGTAAATGTCATGGATATGAAGGCATCTTTATGGCACCAAAGGCTTAGTCATATCAATGAAAAATGGTTGAATTGTTTAGCCAAAAAGGACATGCTTCCAGGATTGAAGAATGCAAAGTTGGAGAAGTGTTCCCATTGCATATGGCCCATTGAAGGTAAAGTCATTTAGTGGTGCACTTTATTTTGTTACCTTTATTGATGATTGTTCTAGGAAGCTCTAGGTCTATGTTTTGAAGACAAAAGTGTTAGAGAAGTTCAAACAATTCCAGGTTTGGTTGAGAGACAATCAGGCAAGATGGTGAAATGTATTCATTCTGATAATGGTGGTGAATATTGTGGACCATTTTATGTATATTACAAGTAGTAGAGTATCATGAAAATACTCCTCCTAAAACTCCTCAGTTGAATGGCTTAGCAGAGAGGATGAACATGACATTGACTAAGAGGGTTGGGTGCATGCTTTCTAAAGCAAGGTTACTAAGCATTTCTGGGGTGAGACACTTTACACAGTAGTGCATATTATTAATCTCAGTCCTACTGTTACTTTGAATACTGAGGTGCCATACCAAAAATTGGTTTGTCTCTTATAATCTTCTTTATCTTCAAAAAAATAGAGGCCTATGAAAAACCTCAACATAAATTAGAACTACAACATTTAATGTTGACTCAACTACGCCTTATGCACAAATAACGTTCAAATTTCTACATGCTATAAGAAGGGATGCATTAAGCTTGAATAAGAGGTAGAGAATGATAAAACAAAATAGAATGAGAAGCAAAATAACATGAACAAAGTGATATACTCTTATGCTCTTAAAGTCGCTTTGGATGACACTCTCTTTCATTCTTTATAAAGCTTATTTACCTCAACAAAGCTAAGTCTTTGTGAATTAATTGTAATATGTTCACTATGTGAATGGAGTTTTTTGTAAAAACTCATTGACTTGATGTGATAGCCTAAAGAGGCTAAGTGACAAAGAATACGTTGTTTTCTTATAATCAAATAGATTACAAGAGTTGTAATACTTGGAGAGGTAGAAAACTTGGTTTTCTTGTAAGTAGATAGATTACAAAAGATTGTAATACATGGAAAGGTAGAGAATACTTGTTTGTAAGTCAGATAGACTTAGTGAAATTCCTTCATGTTGAAATCTATTGAAAGAGCGAACCAATATAAACTCGGTGCATTTTCTCTCTTACCTTACACTCTTTACATTATGCACTTCTTTGGACAACCTCTTTGGATGGTCTCTTTGAATGAATGCTTTGGAAGCTTCCTTTGGATGATGATATTACATTGTGTTTTAAATCCTTTAGATTTGTGAAAAGCTTTCAAAAATCATACACATATAATTCAATCCCCTTCTTGTGTTTTACTTGTATTTCATCAACATCCTCCATGTTGACTTATGTGCTTAAAAAATGTGAAGGGAAAATACTCCTAATTGCTTTTGATAAAATTAAATTACCTTAGAGGCTTACTCTGATAAGGTTTCACGAAGTGTTGTCACTTTCTGTATGTTGTAGTTGTCCTTGTTTCAAACAACTCTTTTTCACTATCTTTATCATTAAGTTTGAAAGTAAAAAAAATACGATTATTTAGGATTTGGTAAGTGAGAACAAAAAAAGTAAAAAGAAAATATATTTATCTTTAAAATATATAAGAAGAGTATAGATACGAGTATTATATACAAGTTAGTGGATTTTTTGTGTTTTCGACGAATCGAGAAAAATGATGCATTCATAGTCATTTGAATATTGTCTTTATTATATTTTTTGTTGAAAATTCATTAATAATCTATCCATAATTAAAATTCTTTAAGATTTATTTTTAAAAGAAATCTCGTTCACAATATTTAGGATAATTATGGTGAAGTCTTGAAATACTAGTAACTATGTCGGTACTTTAAATTGCTAATGCTTTCATTTATAATTGTTCATTTGGAATTTATTTATTCTATGTTATATATAGAGTAATTAAACTTGTGATTAATTATAATTATTTACAAGTTTATAATATATATTACCAATTTAAAATATGAATGAAAAAAATTAAAAAAAATAGCTATCAACTATTTTAGTCACTAAATTGATCGTTAAACAAAATGTTATTTATTCACTTTTTGCGATCGAATTAGCGGACATTCTTTTAAAAAAAAATTACCAACCCAGTCAGTGACTAATTTTTATTTTCTTAAAAAATGATTTTTCAAAAATTTAGCCACCAATTTAGCGACTAATTTTTATTCTTAGAAAAAATTTTAAATACAAATCAACCACTTATTTAGCCACTAATTTTAATTTTTTAAGTATAAAGTAAAAAAAATAGTCACCAATTTAGAGACTAATTTTTATTTCTTTAAAAATTATATTTACAAATTCTGTCACCAAATTAGTGATCAACCACTTATTTAATGATAGATTTTTATTTTTCTAAAAAAAAATTAAATAAGAAAATAGTTACTAATTTAGCAACCAATTTTTCTAAAATTTTATTTAAATTTAACCCTTAATGTCATTAGCGATAAAAAATTCAATCGTTAATTAGATAAAAAAAATGGATCTCTAAACAACTTAACGACGGGACTTTTGCAACCAAATATCAGTATTTTGCCACCAATTTTTAAAACTAGTCAACATTTTTTAAATTTAACAACTGATTTTAATAGTCGTTAAACTCAATTTTTTGTACTCAGTGGTAATGTCCTATAACATTACTGTTTCGGGAAATATATTAGAAAAATTATTCAAAAATAATTGGAATATATCTAATTAATTAGAAGTAATTTGGAACGTCAACCATTATTTTGTTTTGTTAGTAGTTGAAAATGTTGAATAGATATTAATTAAAATTAAATAGTTAATTGATTATCTATACTTGGTCATTTATTTAAAATGACAATGTCCTTAGAAAACATTGTTTCGGCAGTACAATAATTTTATTTAATATATTCTCATACTTGCAATTCAATTAATGAATTATATTACATTTTAGTGATATTTTTTTATATTTTTTTATAATTATAGTTATTTAATAGTAAAACACTTATAAATAAATCAACTCTATTGAAATAGAGTGTAACTAATTATTTCGCTTCTATTTTGACTAATTTAGCAATTTTTTTTTACAAATGACAGATAAATTTAAATTATTCGAAGATATTACTTTGGAAAGAATTGACTACAAAGTTAAAGTTTGTATAAATCGTCTATATATAGTGTTCAAATGATTCTACTATACAAAAATGTCAATTTACTAATTATTTTAAATTCTATAATTTTAGTTTATAATATATGCCTAGATTTTGTTTATTTTATTACTATTAGTATGATAGGTGTTGCTACATTTTTTTTTTAATTTTCTTCCATGTAGAATGATGTATGTTACATTGAAGTATGTAATGGTACAAAAATATAAAAAATTGCATGAAAAAGATCTTATATTATGAAAAATTATTAGCTGCACAGAATAAAACAAAGTATTATACAACTAACCACAAGTTAAAACTTAATTTCATAGGAAGCACGAAGTGCATTAGGTTTGAAGCACAAAATATTTCAAGATTTTCTTTTAAATTTTTTATCTTTCCAACATATGATATTTCTCCAATTGATTACGGTTTGTTCGTTAATCAACTTTAATATTTTATAATCAATTTAGTATATATTTTTACAATTTTTATTGTTAGCATATATTTTATGAACTTTATTGTTTGAATTCAGATTTGATCGGTGATATTGTTAAATTAATAGTAAAAGGCATATATTGATTGGTTTTGTCCGGGTCGAAGTAATAGTGTTGGTATGGGTTTATTGGTCGACTCAGGCTAGGGTTTGCTGGTCGATTCAGGCTAGGGTTTATTGGTCAACTTAGGCTAGGGTTTATTGGTCGACTCGGACTAGGGTTTAATGATTGACTTGGACTATGGTTTGTTGATTGACTCGGACTAGGGTTTAGTGATTGACTCGGACTACAAATAGACTCAAGTTTGGGTTCACTAATCGACTCGGACTAGGGTTTACTGATTGACTCAGGGTATGGTATACTGGTCGACTCGGACTAGGGTGGGGACCTACCCAATCAATTTGGCAAAAAGATTACCCAAGGTTCTTACCGTTGGATTTCTAAATTTCCTCACCATCAAGTTCTTGGGTCTATGGACCTCCCAAGGGACACTACCACATACAGGATAAAATTCCCAAAGTATGGTCGTCCCTTAAGGCTGTTAGCCCCAAGTAGAACTATCGTGATAACCAGTACAAAGAAAACCTCCAGTATGGGTACCACTACACGCTCCGCACTCTCTAACACACAGGCCTGGGAATAGGACCCCTCTCATTTGTATAATCACAAACTAAAACAATCACCCAACAAATACCCTACTAATCACAGTATTATCACAACAACATTATGTCTTCTACCCTATGGTTTCACAGGAAATGTATAAAGGAAGAGTACATATTAAAGCACATGTAACAATCTTCCCTATGCAACTACCTAACAAGGCTCAACTCTCAATAAAAATTATCCCAATGGAGTCGCCATCTGTCACAACCTAAATTGTGACATTAGGCTAGGTGGGCCGAGATCGCCCCAGCCATCTAATGGCCGAGACCAATTTGGCCACATGGAGTCACCACCGACGTTTTGGTTTAGGGAACACCAGGAAACCTGATGGAAAGGCTGGTCTGGGAATCAAAGTTATGGATTCGGGAGTTGGTTACGCGTAGAGGACACATTGTGCCCCAGCACGCCTATCACTTGATAGTTACCCTTGGTTAGCTATGAGGGAATAGGGATGGTGCTTGTGTTTGGGTCATGTCTTTTTGGTATGGGACATGAGAGGGATGAGGTTCAGGTAGGGTGTTTTAGGGTTTTAGGATTTAAGACTTGATAGGAGTGTGCCTCCTATGCCTACGTACCTCAGTTTTAGAGGAGTCAAAATCAACGTAGTTCTGGCTGGTAAGGGTTCAGGCAAAAGCAAAGCTGGCTCATACCAGCTTAGCCTTATTGAGACCAAGACGGACTCGGCACTGGGAGGGGTAGGTTTGAGACAGTGGGCCACCACACGACACTGATATAGACTCAACCCTACCGTGGAAGGTTTTAGTGGAATAGTAGTAGCCATAAATATGATTCTCAATTAATAGGGGCAAAATGTAATATGTGTTTATATAGTTGTTGGTAAAAAATCATCTTCTATATCTCAAGTAGTGATTATCTTACAAGAAAAAGGAGCAATGGAATACACTATTGTAGTAGCTAAAACAAGGGGTTCTCCAAGGGGTTTCCTGACCCCTGCAAGCAATGTCAGGGTGTACCCGGTTTGGCAAAAGTAGTGTGAGGAGGGGGTAGATTGGACTGGTTTCCACTCAGAAGTAGGGCTGTTTCGCTCTCGGCTAGGGGATCGAGAGGGATTCGGCCCCAGCACAGGGAGAAGGGCGAACAGGCTGGAGAGGGAATGTTCATGTAGTAATTTATTAACTTGATATCAGAGGAGTCCGCTGTTTTCTGGCTTCAACCCGATACTTCCTTCCTTTCCTCTATCTCGACCTGGTACCTTGGCGCGACTTCCTTCATACTGTCGTTAGCTTTTCTCTTCCTTGTTCTCCTTTCACCGCGTCAGTCTTTCTCTCTTTTTTCTTAAAATTTTAACTTTCTTCTTTTCAGAGTTTCTCCTTGAAAAAATTCTTGACCCCTCACTCTTCGTTTTAAGGCTTTTTATAGACTTTGGATTAGGCCGGTGGTTGCCTTCGTATCCTGTGATTCTCTCCTTGATTTTAGGATCTAATATCCCATAATCTTATCCCCTGCTCTTCTCCCATGATTCTCTCTTGGTAGGTGTCGATTTTGTGGGAACTACCTCCCATGATCTTTTTTTTTACGTGAGTCAAGATGGGTCCCAAGAAGACTCAGTTCCGGACAGTTTTGGACTGCTACAATAACATAAATCATAATAATCATGTATCACTTTATGATTTTTTTTATTTACTCTTATACATATCAAAATATTAAAATACATATATTAAATTAATTATTTACCTCTCTCGATATATTTGTCAGTGCATCTAGTAACATTATAATCTTATAAAAATTAAAATAAATTTAACTTTAACGTATTAATTATTTAATACTTTTTTTAAGTACTAATAAAAAGATAAAAGTAAAATGTACCAAATTTTTTATATAAATTAAAATTAACTTATGCACTTAATTCTTCTATAAGTTGTTTTTACTAACATCTTAAAATTTTAACTTATGCATTTAATTTTTATAGAAGTTCTTTTTATTTAACTTTTTAAAAAATTGAGGTATTCATGAAAAAGTTCAATGTGCTTTATTTTATTTACTAAAAAATTTAAAATTTGTTACCAAATAATTTTGTAGTTAATTTTAAAATTAATAGTTATTTTGTAATTAATTTTTGGTAAAAATAATTAGCTACAAAATTACTATAATATTAATGATAGCATGAAATAAGTAGCAAATTAACTAAGAAAATAATCCTAATTAATTTATAATAATTTTTTAAAATTTGTAGTTATTTTCTAACTAATTTATAATAACAAAAAATATAAATAAATATAACTTAAATTTAATTAAAAAAATAATATTCTAATTAATTAGCTAGAATTTAACTACAAATTTAACTACTTACTCATTCACATAAATATACTATTTGTAAAGTTATTAACTATTCAAATGAAAGTTTACAAATAGGAGAGCACCTTCTGCACAAAGATAAGTTTCGTAACATTGCTAACTTTCTTCCTTCGTCGACACGATTGTTACTCACGACTGTCATGGTCCGTAAGTTCCTTGCATTCTGCATAACATATTTTAGAAATCCAAACTCGCCTTTTGAGCCTCCATAATTTTTATAAGTGCATTCTTTAAGATGTAATGAAATGCATAGAGGAACAGGCTGTGAGTCTCCTTCAGGATCTTCGCCAAACAATTCAATATTCTCTTGCTAATAACATGCACAAAATAAAATAAGCACAAATGTGAATAATAAAATAAAAACAGAAATCATGCTTAAGAACTTAAAACCTTATAAATGACAAGATTTTGAAGCTTGGGGCAATGCTTGATCAAATCTAACACCAGAGGTTGCTGAATATAAGAACTGAATTTAAGGTGGGTTAAATTTTCAAACTCAGGAATCAAGCCTAAGCCTCTGTCATCCATCTGCAAAAGTAACAACACAATAGCAAAACATCGTAAATTCCTTCTTTAACTTGACAGTAAAAAAAAGTAACAAACAAAGCTAAAATAGAAAAAATCAGAATAGGAAAACACTCCTCGTCTTGAGAAGAGTTCCCAAATAAAATACTTTAAACAATTATTCGCTTAACACTTGATTATCTAGCATTTACAGTAGGCATAATAAGAGACACATCAAAGGTGCATCATTTTAATCTCGTATCTTAATTTTTATTTTTAATTTTGTCTCTTATATTTAAATAACTTATTTTGATATTTTGAATACTCCTTCCAGTTCAAATTAATCATTCAGTAATTATTTTACATAAGCAAAATTAATTTCGATACACGCAATATCTTAACAGAATAACTAATATGATTTGACGAGAATAATTTAAAGATTAAAATAAAATATTTTACATTTAAATAAAATTAAAAACGAAAGTTAAGACAAAAAAAGACAGAGTCATACCCAATTTATGCGCAAAAACTGAACGTTATTAGCAGCTTCCAACAGAAACTCCCGAGTAAAGACATGAACACTAACCAACTTTGGCAATTTTATAAACTTGGTTCCATCAGCATAGTTATCAAAATACAAATCAGTGACTTCCAAGTCTTCAAGATTAAAAGATCCAGAAAGAAGGTCGGCGAAATCTTTATCTTGGAAGAAAGTAACGCTGCTCAAATGTAGGATTTTAAGCCGACGAAGATCAACGGAGCAAGACTTAAGGGAGAAATGGACATTGGAAAGTTTGAACACCGTAAGCGTCTTGCACTGGAGCACAGAAGAAAACAAGACAATTGAACAATCCAGAGAAAGATCGAGATGCTCGAGTTTGCGTTGCGTGGCAGCGGCGAGCCACACATTGACTTTGGCAGGATCGGTACCGAAAGAGGAACGGAGACAGAATCTTTGGAGGGGTTGATCAAAATCACGCCAGAGGATAAATGTATACACAGAGTTATCAAATTTAGAACGAGAATAAGTTTCTTGATTGAAATCGAGAACAGGAACAGTGCGCCACAGAGTCTTCCAGCGCCTGGAGAGAAAACTCGTTGCGACGGCTGCTTTTGTTGGAAGAAAAGAGAGGATGTGACAGAGAAGTGCGTCTGGGATACTACTGATCCTATCTGCCATTGATTGGATGCTTATGTGCGAAAAGGAGGAAAATTTTGCTGCATATAAATAGAAGTTTAATTGTTACCTCTTAAAATTTAAAAATAATTATTTAATTAATAAAAGATTCGGTGGTTATGAAGTTTAAAATGGAAATTGATTATAATAATTTTTATTAAAATTTGTTTAATAGTTATAAAAGAAAAAAAAATTAACTGAAATATATAATAAAAAGAAAAGCAGATTTTTCACTCAATAAAATCTCGATTGGAGAATAACGGGTTAGAAGATATTATTGAGTTATTATTTTGCACCATATTTCTAGTTTAAATTTATAAATATTTCCTTAAATATATTCATGACGTGTTGAGATAATTAACATAATAAAATCAAATTCAATATACAATAACGATAATAAAACATTATCTGGAGGAAAAATATCAGGGGAAAAAAATGTGTTGACTCGTGTTTTTACCTAATCTTAAGAAATCTTATTCTGATCCATATTTAAAATAAAGGAAATATTTTTTTTATTTTTTTATCTAATCTCAAGAAATCAAATTTAAAATAAAATATTTTTTTTATATTTTTACTTCTATTATTAACTAATCAGTTTTTTTTTTGAAATTAAGTTTTCGTCTATATTCCTAAATCATATTTAAATTTATTAGAGAGGATTGTTTAATTTTATTTAAATTCAAAGTTAGCAGAAAAAAAATCGAAAAGCAAATGAAATGTTTGTTCCTCTAGGGAGGAGGTAAAAGTGGTCCAATAAGTAACTTTGAAGCTTTATTAAAAAATTTTAAAATTGTTTCAAATCTTTTAAATATATAAAGTTATTTTAAAATATTATGTATCTATAATTTATAATTTATAATTTATAATTTATAATTTATAACAATAGCAATATATAACGAGCATAGTGAATGTTTGGTTATATATTTTTATTTTTATTTTATCTACATATTTTTATAAACAATTATTTTGTATCCTCCTATTATTATTTAACTTTCATTATCTCCTTTTATTTTATTTTAAATTTTAAAAGAATACATAGAAGTACAAAGTGTCTTTTCTCCCCTAGTTCTTATAATATAAATTTATTATAAGTCATTACTTTTTAACATGGTCATTTCAAATTTACAGAAAAAAAAAGTTAAAATAATTTTTAAATTTTAATCTAATATAACTCCAAAGACCCATTAGCAAAAGGCATAAGAAGGAAAAAAAATAATTTAATTTATTCCTGTTTTGTGTAAAAAAAAACTGTAATTTTATTTTAAAAAAGCATAAGAGAGTAAAGGAGAAGTAAGAAAGTATTGTTATTTTTTATGTAAGGAAGGAAAAACACACTAACACAGTTTAACTAACATCCATTAAGATTAGAAAATTGTTGATCTTTAATGTATTTTTTATTTGTTTATAAGAAAGTGACTGAAATACAATCAAAACGTGTTGCAGCTAACAAATCAATTACTAATTTCATCACAAAAATAATGAAAAACTTTAGGTATTATATAACAACCGAATTGGCTATCGAAAATTGAATGTAATTTAGCGATCGAATACATTTGTAGTTAAATAGTGAATCTACGAACATAGGACTTAGCAATCGAATTTTAATTTTTAACAAAAAATAGAAAAGGAAAATAGCGATCAAATTTTAATATTTAAATAAAAATATAAAAGAAAAATAACGATCGAATTAGTCATTATATTTTAATTTTTAAATAAAAAAAATAACGATGGAGATCAAATTTTAATTTTTAATAGAAAAAACAAAAAATGTAAAATAGCAACTGAATTTTAATTTTTAATTAAAAATATAAAAGTAAAATAATGATGGCATTAACAACCAAATTTTATTTTTTAAATAAAAATATAAAAGGAAAATATCGTCCAAATTAGAAATTGAATTTTAAGTTGTAAATAAATAAATAAAAGGAAAATAGCGACTAATCGATTTTAATTTTTAAATAAAGAAATAATGATTGAATTAGTGATTTAATTTTAATTTTGAATAAAAAAATAAAAAATCAGTAAACGAATTTTATATTTTTACTTACAAAATAAAAAAAGTAACAATCGAATTAGCGACTATATTTTAATGTTTAAATAAAAATAAAAAATAACAATCGAATTAGAGATTGAATTTTAATTTTGAATTAAAAATATAAAAATAAAAATAATGATCAAATTAACGATTAATTTTAATTAATAATTTAAAAATAAATAACCACCAATTGGTATTGGTGGCTAGATTCCAAACAATTAAAAAAATTAACTTATTTAAAACTAGTGACCTTATTTTTTATAAAGATTTAAAACTTAAGTTAAATTTTATAAATTAAAATCTACTTATTTTATATTTAAATATTTTTGAAAATAATTAATATAATCATTTAAGTTAATCAATATAGTTTATATAGATGAACATGAAAATTGTTTTAGTGTATTTAAAATAATAAATTAAAAATTTTAAAATTGAAATATTATTTTATAATATGTCATAATATTATAAAAAAGCTATCATTGTAATAATATTATAAGAAAAAGAGTATTAAATGATTTCTTTACCACAAACAATATCATTTAAATAAACAAAAAGATTGTAGAAATATAAGAAAATAATCCAGATAAAATGTGAAATATAATTAAAAAAATATATTCAATAGTTATTAACATGAAACAAGGTTTTCAATGATGTCATATCTTACAAATTAAGTGAAAGAAGTATATAGAATTTTTCATTAAATAAAATAAAATATATTTTTTAAAGTATATTTATTCCATCTTATTTCGAAATAATTCACACAATCATTTTGTTTGTGATATTTGATCAAATCTAACATATTGTCTTTTATATTTATTTTCATCAAATCTAACTAATATAACCTAAAGTTTGTTTGTGATATTTGATTATTCTTTCAAAATAACTCAATGAGTTATTTTTCATTTGTAAATAACATGTACATGGAAGCTCTGTTAATAGTGTAATTTCTTTTTAAATTTATCTTATGTTGTTGAAGTTTTGTGTAATTTTGGTATTGAAGCTTATTTTAAGTCAATTAAGTCTATTTATTTTTAAAATAAAGTAAATTTACTATTTTGTATTTCAATTTTTTAAATGTTTTCGTTCTGTAGATAGTGATTTTTAATAAATTTGTTTTTTGAGTTTATATTTTGTATAATTATGGTGCTAAAGTTTATTTTAAGTTAAGTGAGTCTATTTATTTTAAAAATTTTGAAGAATAATTAATATAACCATTTAAGTTAATAGATATAGTTTATATAAATTATTTTAGTGTATTTCAAATATATAAATTTAAAATTAAATAATTGAAATATTATTTTATAATATGTCATGTAGGAATAATATTATAAAAATGTTGTCCTTGTAATAATATTATCATAAAATAGTACAAAATAATTTTTTTTCATAAATAATGTCATTTAAATAAACAAAAAGATTATAGAAATATAAAATAAATATTCGAAATAAATTTTCAAACATAATTAAAAAATATAAAAGATTTATTAATAGGAAGTAAGGATTTTAAAATATGTCACGTAGGAATATTATTATAAAAATACTGTCCTTGTAATAATATTATCCTAAAAATAGTACTAAATAAGTTCTTTTCCATAAATAATATCATTTAAATAAACAAACAGATTATAGAAATATAAAAAATATTTGAAATAAAATTTCAAACATAATTCAAAAAAATGATATAAAAGAATTATTAATATGAAGTAAGGTTTTTATAATATGTCATGTAGGGATAATATTATAAAAATGTTGTCCTTGTAATAATATTTATTTAAATTTCAACTAAGTGTATTTACTTTTAAAATAAAGTAAATTTAGTATTTTTGTATTTAAATTTTATATATTTTTGTTCTTTATCCAAATAATAGTGTGGTTTTCATTAAATTTGTCTTTTATTGTTGAAGTTGTGTAATTATGGTGTTGAAGTTAATTTTAAGTCAACTAAGTCTATTTATTTTTAAAATAAAGTAAATTTATTATTTTTGTATTTAAATTTTAGATATTTTCATTTTTTATCCAAATAATAGTGTTGTTTTGATTAAATTCTTCTTTTGTTGTTGAATTTTTGTGTAATTATGTCATTGAAGTTAATTTTAAGTCAACTAAGTCTATTTATTTTTAAATAAAGTAAATTTAGTATTTTTGTATTTAAATTTTAAACACTTTTATTCTTTATTCAAATAATAGTGTGGTTTTGATTAAATTTGTCTTTTGTTGTTGAAGTTTTGTATAATTATGATGTTGAAGTCAATTTTAAGTCAACTAAGTTTATTTATTTTTAAAATAAAGTAAATTTAGTATTTTTGTATTTAAATTTTACATTTTTTTTGTTATTTATCCAAAATAATGCGATTTTTTTTATTAAATTAGTCTTTTGAGTTTAAATTATATGTAATTATTGTGTTCAAGTTTATTTTAAGTCAACTCAATCTATTTATTCTTAATGGGGTATTTAATAAATTGGAAATATGAATGGTGTTTCAAATTAAAAAAAAAGATTAATGATATTTTTATGAATGGTGTAATTTAGTGATATTTTAAATTTTTATGAAAATGTGAATGGTATTGTTGATAAATTTTTATCAACATTTATTTCTCACCTTTATTTTCTAGCAATTTCTACCTTCACTTTCAAATATTTCTCACCCTCACTTAAATATTTCCAACTTCAACTCTTATTCCCTCCCACTCTTATCTCACTCTCTATCTTACTCTCAAATCTCTTCATCTTACTCTCTAACCACCATCGAACACTATCGTCGACCCTCCCTCCCTCCCACACCTACCTTGCCAGCCCAAACCCTCCCTTCCCCCACCCTTCGCTCTCCGCCCTCCACCCACATGACCCTCCCAGTCGCCCTTTGACCTCGTCCACATCCACCCTAGCAACCTTCGTCCCGTTGCACGACCCCTCTACCTTCTGCCCATGCGACCCCGATACCCTTTGCCCCCACCACAACGACCCCTCCCTACCTCCCCTTAGCCTCTGCCCTCTACCTCTTACAACATAAACCCTCCCTCCCCCACGCCCTTAGCCAGCCGCATGTGCCACCCTTGGTCCACGTGCTCCCCGTCTTTGCACCTTTACTTGATCTACATGCTCCCCCTCAATTTGCACGTGACAAAAAAATTAATTTTTTTTTAATTTCATTCAAAAATTAGTGATCGATTTAGTGAGCAAAAATTTTAATTTTTTAGATAATTATTAACCGATTTAGTTATCAATATTTAATTTTTTAACTTTTTTTTTCAAATAATTAGTAACTGATATTTAATTTTTTCTGAAAAATTAGTGATTGATTTAGCCACCAAACATATATTTTATTTTAAAAAAATTAGTAATCCTTTTTTATTTTTTTATTTTCCCCAAAAATTAGCGACTAATTTAGTGACCGATATTTTTAAAAATTTATAAATATTTTTTGCCGCCAAATTAGCAACAATATATTTTTATTTACCACTAATCAGCCACCAATTTAGCGTCTGATTAGAGTTTTGCAAAAAATACTTAAATAGTGATCAAACTTTCAGTCGCTAAATAGTAAAAAAAAAATCGGTCGCTAAATGGTTTAACCATTGGGATTTTCGTGAACCAAACATAATCGGTCACTATTTTGGCCACTAATCAATTTAGCCATCGATTTCTAAATTTAGCGACTAATTTTGGTGGTCGCTAAACTTAAAATTTTTTGTAGTAGATTTTAATCGAATTAATGGTCGAAAGGCAAAGTAGTATGGTTATCACATCTATTCATAACATTTTTAATGTGGATGGAAGTTGTCTTCGTAATCCTAGTTGCTTGGGTTTTAAAGGCCTCCTTCAAATTGATAATGGAACTTTGGTGTTGGAATTTGTTCTATCCTTACAAATCTTACACATTCCTATCATATTATGTCATATTATCAAAGATTTTAAATTTGAATAAATATCTAGATCTATAGATATTGATCGAAGAATGCAACAAACAATTTGATAGTCACGAGAAATTGATTTGTAATCTTTCTCAACCAAATCACCTTAGTTCTTGAAGGGAATTTCGTTTCTCTTCTTGATGGGGAGAGCATAAATTGTGTTTTTTTATTTGGTGTCTTGGGGACTATAATTGTTTCTAATGTGTCAACCTATCTAAGGTTTACATTATCTCCTAATGGGCCAACACATGTATCCACTTATTAAGCTCATATCACATCTTTTAAGAAGTCTATCTAATTATTTAAATTAGACCACTTAATATTATAACCATTAAATAAATAAATAACTGATATAATTATATTTAAAATATGATGCCTAAATAATTAATAGAAATTATAAATTTCTAACAATCTCCAACTTTGACCTCATATTATCTTGAAACAATTATATTATAAAATTCCTTAGGCACACATCTGTATGTTATTTATCTTTAGATTTCTTCTTAATACAATTTGGTTCATCTTATACATTAACAATGGAACTATCACAAATTTCATCGTAAACAAGCTGGTTAGAGCATGATGATCACCATATTAATATACTTAATGACATAGATTAAATATGAATGCGTGACATGGAAATCACATGCAATGTGATCTCAAACATGTCTATTTCCAATTGGTCCTTCTTTGGCCTTTAGTAAAATCAATCCAAACTCTTTGAATGTAACACAATTATTACATACAAGGAACTATAAGCAAGTTCAAAATTTAAACATAAACCATCAACTTTATTATGCAGAAAATCAAAGAACAATGAAATGTCCAAAGAAAAACATAAAACATATAAACTCCCATTGAATTAAGGTATCCTAAGGAACAACACCCATATGAGCAGCGTGCTCATGAAAGACCTTGGGTATCAATCCTTTAGTCAATGGATCCATTAGTGTAAAACTTGTCCTCATATATTATATGAAAATTTGTTTATTTTGAACTCTTTCCTTAACAACCAGAAATTGATAAACTTAGACTTTGCAGAACTCTTGTTATTATTGGAGTAAAAGACTGCCAAATTATTATCACAATAGATTATCAATGACTTTTCAATGCCATCGACCACCCACAAACTAGTGACAAGGTTTCACAGCCATATCCCATGGTTGGATGCCTCAAAGAAAGCTACAAACTCTATAACCATAGTCGAAGAGGCTATAAGAGTCTATTTAATAGAATTCTAAGAGATAGATCCTCCAGCCAACATATAGATGTATCCAAACTTGGAGCATTTGCTATCTTGGCATCCAACAAAATTGGAGTCAAAGTATTTGATGATCTCCAATCCTTTAGGCTTTCGATAAGTGAGCATGTACTCTTTTGTTCTCTTTTAGTAACATAGCACATGTTTAATTGTCTTCCAATGTTCTATTGTAGGATCACTTAAATACCTACCCAAAACTCCTACAATAAAAGTAATGTCGGGACAAGTACAAGCTTAAGTGCACATTATACTCCCCACTATTGATGCATAGGAAATCTTTTGCATCTTGTTTCTTTCAAGGTCATTATTGGGGCACTACTTGAGATTGAATTTGTCTCCCTTAGCTATCAAGGTGTATCATGATTTATTATCTTTTATGTTGAATCTATACATGACTTTGTTGATATAGCTCTCTTGTGACAATCTTAGGATACCATTAGAACAATCTCTTAATATCTAAATACCCAATACAAAAGAAGCTTCCCTAAGATCTTTCATCTCAAAATTCTTCATTAGAAATCTCTTGGTTTCATGTAACAAACCTATGTCACTACTAGCAAGCGTTATGTCATCAACATATAATACCAAGAATATGTATTTACTCCCATTGAACTTATGATATACATAATCATCAACTACATTTGCCTCAAAACTATATGAGGTAATGACTTGATGGAATTTATGATACCATTGATGAGAAGCCTGTTTGAGACCATAGATGAATTTCTTTAGTTTGCATACCATAGACTTAGAGTCATCAGACAAAATATTTTCAAGTAGCACCATATAAATCATTTCGTCAATGTCATCATTTAGAAATGTAGTCTTAACATCCATCTGATAGAGCACTAAACCAAAATGAGCTACTAGTACCATTATTGTTCTAAAAGAATCCTTTGAAGATATTGGAGAAAAGGTTTCTTTGTAGTCAATTTCTTCCTTTTTTGAGTAAAGCCTTTAGCAACTAGATGAGCCTTATATCTCTCGATATTACCCTTAGAATCCTTCTTGGTTTTTAATATCCATTTACAACCAATAGGTTTCACACCTTCAAGTAATTTGACGAGATCTTAAATATCATTGTCTTGTATATACTTCATCTAATCTTTCATAGCATCAATGCATTTTTTAGAGAAAGAGTTAGAATTGGGCATACCTTAACGTAAGTTGATTAGATCATCTTTTGTTAAACTAATGTCATCCTCATGTTCTTGGAGAAAGACAATGTAATCATTTGGAATTGCATGTCTCCTCTCTCTAACATATCTCCTCAATGGCACTTCTTGAGGTTGTTGAGGTTTCTCTATAGGTGTTTAAAGGAGAATCTCATCATAGTCTTATTCTGGAACAATGTCAGGAACAATAGTTTGAACATTGTCTTCTATTACTAGAGTTGTTTCTTAAACAGTAATAGGTACAAGGAATTGACGAATGTCACTAATTAATTCTTCTTCAAAGACAACATTCACTATCTTCTCTTCCTTCTCAAACTCAACTTCCTCAAGAAATCTCACATTTCCCATTTTAAAAAAGGATCTTGATATGGGATCATAAAACTTATAACCCCAAGAGCATTCAACATAGACAACAAAATAATAGCTAACTGTTCTTGAATCCAGTTTTCTTTCATGCGACCTATAAGGCCATGCTTCAATTGGACAACCCCAAATGTGGATTTTTTGTTGCTTGGACTTTTGCTAGTCCAAAGTTCATAAGGTGTCTTGTTAACTACTTTACTTAACACCCTATTAAGGATGTAAATTGTGGTCTTTAAGGATTTTCCTCAGAGTGACTATGACAAAGAAGAATGACTAATCATACTTCTCACCATATCCTTAAGAGTTTGATTTCTTCGTTCTATCACACCATTCATGCTAGGTTTGATTGGCATGGTGTATTACAGAACAATTTCATATTCTTTGAGAAAAAGTGCAAAAGACCCTTGACATTGTTCTCATGATCTGTCATATCTACCATAGTATTCACCACAACGATTAGATTTGATGGCTTTAATTTTCTTTCCAAGTTAAAGTTCAACTTCAACCTTGAAAGACTTAAAATAGGTCGAGGATTTAGACTTCTCATGTATCAAATATAGATGACAGTACCTAGATTAATCATTTATGGAAGTACTAAAGTATTATTGTCCATTCCAAGAAGTTATGGGGGAAAAAACCACAAATGTTTGTATGTATTAGTTCTAAGACATTCCTAACTTTCGATACTTAATTTTCTTTTGTATATTAGTTTTTCCTCGACACATTCAACAAAAACTCGAAAGTTCGATAAGTTCAAGGATTCAAGAATTTCATTCAACACAAGTCTTTGAATACTTTGTTTAGAGATATGGTCTAAATGTTTGTGTCATAAGATGACTGAATTCTCATTTTAATTTCACTTTGTACCTCGTGAACTTATTTTTAGTATTTCATTATAGGAACTAACAACATCAAGCATATATAGACTATTAATTAATGAACAAAAATCAACAACATTTGAATTTTGGTAGAGACTAAATTTATTATTTCCAAAAAAAAATGGTCCAAGCTAGAAATAGAAATTAAATTTTTCCTAAAAGATGGCACAACAAAAGTTTCAAATATGTCCAAATGAAATCTAGTTTTCAAATGTAATTTGAAAGTTCCAATATCCTTTAGTGAATCTTTCATCACCACTTGGTAGTCAGCTCCACAGGCAACCCTACATAATCATACTTATGTGAGTAGTAGCACTAGAATTCACCTACCAAGTATCCTTAGGCACAAAAGTTAAATTAACTTCAAAACAAACTATAGTAAGAAATTTACCTTTCTTTATAAAGCTAAGTGGCATACTTAAAACATTTTGGATATCCTTAGAAAGGAACCATTGTATGCTAATTTAGAAAAATGTACCTTTTACACTCATGTGGTTGTTTTCCTAGGCTTTGTGGTGGGCTCTCACAAAGTCAAAGTAGATGAGGAAAAGGTTAAGGTCATGCAAGAGTGGTTGATAGAGCATTTTTTAGGTATTCAATAGTGACTTATGTTGGATCTATTTGACATTAGAATACGGTTAATATTGGCACATTTATTTAGTCTTGGGTTATTGGACTTAATTGAGTTTAGTTGCTAATCTTCAGACTTAATTTTCATTATGATATTGCTACCGTGTGTAGGTCATATTTGGAGCTATAGATCTCCAAATTGGACAATCTTGGTAGCCCTAGAAAGTTAAGATAAAAACCTACAACTTCTTTCTTTAGGGTTCAACCAAGTTCAACCGTATTCAGTATCAAAGGTCCATGTGAAGTTATGGCTTCAGTGCCCACACTGTTGGACCTGTCTTTGTATACTCTGGCCTAGAGTTGAGACGTTGGTTGGTAGGCTTTAGGCTGAAAATTCTAATGACCTAGCCTATCATCCTTGGAAATTCAAGTATGTAGTCCATAGTTACTTAATTGGTTTGTTAATTAGTTAGTACTTAGTTTGCTAATTGGTTAGTAGTTAGTCAATTGGTTAATAGTTAGTTAGGGTTGGTATTTAGTAGTTAGTAGTTATTAGATATTAGTTAGTAGTTAATTTGTATATAATTAGAGAAGTTAGATGGTTTTTTGTTCCTTTGAAGACGTTTTGACACTTTGAAGTTTTGGAGAGTTTCTCTCAGATTTGGAAGAAGTTTTCCTCTCTTCTCAATTGTATTCTACTACATTTTCTTCTTTGTATTCTGCTGAGTTTTCTATGACAAAGGCTATGGAAGGATAAACTTCTTTGTTTATTCACGGTTCAGGAATGAAAATCAATTTGAGTTATTTATTCTTTATTTTCCTTATGCAATTTCTATTATTTATCTTTCCAATTCTTAATTCGTTTTCATGATTGTGATCTTGCTTAAGTTTTGGATTGTGTTCTATTAGGTAATCAATTGATAACCTAAAATTAATCAATTATGTGCTTGAATTCATGCTAATTAGGGATTGTGATTGTGAGATCAATTTGTATGGATTAATGTTAGATGATTATCTAATAAAACTTAGGTTGATATGAAATTTCACCCTTATTAGAGCCATGATAACATATTGTATATTTGAATCCTTGAATTGAGGTTACACAATTCAGTTTAAATCAATTCTATCTTGTATAAAATTTGTTATACATAATTACTTGTTTTGCATAATTTTGGTTGAAATCCTAAAATTGAGTATCTTAGAATTGGCTGAAACATGGCCACATGATAGAAAAAAAATTCATAAAGCAAGGCCACCTTATGAGGAACGAACATGGTGGGGAGCCTATTTTTACCGAATTCAATCTTTTAGACCACATTTCAAATTTTTTTTATTATTTTCATGATTTTTAAAAATTGCAAAACAATTCCAGAAAATCGTAAATACATCATATAATGTCACTATGATGTTAGAAATTTTTTTAAAAATTGTTTGGTATCATTTTACCCTTCTTATACCCTTCATAGCAAGTGTTTACTATTGTAGGGACATTTCTATCATTTCACTATTTTCTGCTATTTCTTCTGTTTCTTCTATGTTTTGTCAATTTTGTTTATGTTGTATAAAAGAGTAATCTTGGTAAATTGCATATGATCCTGCTAATAGTGTTGATTGTGATTTTGATATTGCTAACTCTAATTCTGATTTTGGTATTTGCATATCCCAATTTAGTCTAGATAATATGGCTAACAATGACAAGATCTCGAAGGAGTGGACTACACTTGATATTATGTACCATCCTTGGTGTATTCGATATCCTAAATGGGAACAAGCCCAATCATATGATCTTAAATATGGACTAACCTATTTGTTATCTAAGTTTCATGGTCTTGCAGGTAACACTCAACAATTTAGCGTTAGGGGTCTACTGCATCCAGTGTAGTAAATGAGGTAGTTGTTATTAACAATCAAAGATTGAAAAATAAGATAACTGAATTGACCTCTCTTGTTAGACAGTTAGGCATTGAATAACACCACATTAGTCCACTAGTGAGAGTATGTGACATTTGTGCTTTTATAAAACATCGAACTAATGCCAGCCCCACTTTGTAAGAAATTGAATTGAAAAATGCTAAAGTTGCTACAATTATGGGTGGTCAGCAATATAGGCAGGCCCATGATCAATACTCAAACTGTAGATATGGTTTGCACCCTACACAACATGCACCTCAAAGATACCAACCAACACCTCTATTTAGACAAGAACAACAACAACATATGCAGCCTATACAATAGAGTTCCTTGGAGGATTTGGTCAAGTAAATGGCCACAAATATCATTCAATTCCAGAAGAATTTGTCTGCCATATGTCGAAACTTGCAAACACAGATTGGACAATTGGGCACCACTGTGAATCAACTACAATATAAAGATTCTGGAAAGGTTCCCTCTCAAACCATTCTTAGTCCACAAGCAAATGTAAGTGTCATAACCTTGAGGAGTGGCAAAGAGCTACCACAACAACAATCACTAAATTTGCATTCTAAATTTTCTAAATTTTTTAATTTTGATGATTTTACTGATTGTGATTATACCTGTACTGGATCAACTGAGTGCCTTATTTGTATAGAAATTAGTAATGATATTAATGCAGATTTAGAAGTTGTAGATATTGTAGGTGGAAATGTTGCAGGAGTTGTGGAGGTTGTAGTAGTTCAACCTCCATTGTCATCCATTGTACAGCCATTACAGTCCCTAGTAATCATAACCAACAAACTCCAAGTTGAGCAAAAAGAGAGGTTGTTGCAAGTCTTGAAGAAGATGACAGATTTTTATGAGCACCTGTCAAGCATTCAACTTTGTGGTTTCTATTGAAGAAGTCATTAGAGGATATGGCATTAGAATTGTTAAGATGGATGAGAAGAAGGCTCCCCCAAGTAAATATAGATAGGAGCGGAGCAAAGATTTTGGATGCAAAATTTTGCACATGTTTTCCACCTTGAGAGAGGAGTTTTTTTTATTTCACCACCTTCCTTTGTGGTTATTGTTATTGCTTCATGTGTTTTCTTTGTGTTGTGTTCCTACATGCTTACATTGAGGACAATGCTCGTTTTAAGTGTAGGGGGTGTTTTTTTATGTTATTTTCTATTTTTCTGTTGTTGTTTTTATTCTTTGGTTTACTGTTTTTGTTGTTTTTGTTGTTTTCATATATTGTTATTACAATAATTTTGTTATTGTTCTGTTTTTATTTGTTATTGTTTCTGTTGTAAATAATTTATTGTTGCAAATAATTTATTATTGTTTCTGTTGTAAATAATTTATTGTTGTTTTGTGAAAAAGTTCTACTATTGCTGTTTTTACAAAAATTGTTACTATTTTCTGTTTTTCTGTTCTATTTCTGCTACTGTATTCTTGTATTCTTTTTGTTTTTACTATTTTCTATTTTTTGGTTTTGCTATTTTTGTTGTTTTCCACTATTTTTCAATTTTTCTGTTTGTTGTCAAATTTGTTTTTGCTACAAAGGAAAAAGAGAAAAATATATATTTTGTAATTTTTAATACTTTTTAATGAATTTCTAGGTTGTATACATTGTGAATAGTTGCATCATCCTTGATTAAGAGGTTTCACAACTTGATACAGAATCATTTTTGCATCTTTAGTGTAATGAGTAGTTTGGAAATTAAAGTTTGAATCATTGGTGATAGAGCATTTATCCTTGTGAGATTTTGAGCCTTGTATATTGAGGAATTGCATCTTGCCATTCTCTTCTTTCTTGTGTGATTTGCATATGTGTTGTTAGTTACTCTAGGTTTTGCCTTGACTCTCTTTTATATTTCTTGTCTCACATGCATTGATGATATAACTTAGGCCTTCTTTCTTTATAGCCACTAGCCAAATGGACTTACCTTGCATTAAATCCCTTGCTTACCCCTTTTGAGCCTATCTAACCCTTTCTTTAAATTATAGCTCATTACAATCCTAAAAGTGAAAAATCATGAACACCCTAACCTTAGGGGCTAAAGGAGCTTTGAAATTGTTTTGGGAATAAGTTTTAAATAAGTGTGAAGATGATACCCCAAGGCATTGCAAGTAGTACCTCGATAGTTTGGCTTGTGCAAATGGTACATGTTATGTTATGATATTTGTTTTTGAAAAAAAAAAGTATTTGGAAAAAAATGAATCAAAGAAAGAAAAAGACAACAAAAAGGGTAAAAAAATGTAACAAAAGGTTGTAATGGTCCAAAAAGGAGAAGTGATATTGAAAAAGAAAGAAAAAAAGAGGAAAGGAGACAAAGTGGATCTTACTTGTCTTGTATTGTTTTGCATTAGTTTTGGATGACTTGCATTGTTTTGGGGATGATCTTCATGCTTATTGGCTTATTCCCCATTGCTCATTTTCCTTCCTTGGTTGTACAAGCTTAAATCACTTCTCATATCCTACCTTGTCCTTATGCACATTACAACCTTAATAAAAGCCATTTTGATAATTTGTGCATATGTTTCAAGTTGTAGAAATTAAAGGCTAGTCAAAGCTTGGTAGTACTAGTTATCATAGGGTGCTTGAGTGTAAACACAAACCTAAAATAATTGAGAGATTGAGAGTATGTATCTTGAAAGAGTTCTATCATTTGTGGGTCATTCTTTAATTTATTTTGTTCTCTTGTTTACTTTAGATGTTAGAATAGGATACTTGTACTTTTATTATTTTTATTAACTTAAGGATTCATTGAAAGGTGCTTCACTTTATTTGTACTTGTTATTTAGTTCATTTGCTTCATTTCCTTTTGCTTAGATTTTTTTATTTTTTATTTTGCTTGGTGTGCAAAAGTTCAAGTATGGGGAAATTTGATAGAGAATTTTTTAGGCACTCAATAGTAACTTATGTTAGATCTATTTGATATCATCATATGGTTAATATTGGTACATTTATTGAGTCTTGGGTTATTGGACTTAATTGGGTTTAATTGCTAATCTTTGCTTATCTTAGGACTTAATTTTCATTATGACATTACTATCTTGTGCAGGCCATATCTGGAGCTATATATCTTCAAATTGGACAATCTTGGTAGCCTTGGAAAGATAAGACAAATACCTACAACTTCTCTCTTTTGGGATCAACCCAGTTCGACCGTATGTAGTGTTAAAGGTCTATGTGAAGTTGCAACTTTAGCACCCACGTTGTTGGACCTGTCCTTGTATACTCTAGCCTAAAGTTTGGGACCTAGGTTTGTCGACTTTGGGCTATGAATTCTAATGACCCAGCTCACCATCCTTGGCAATTCAAGTATGTAATCCATAGTTAGTTAATTGGTTAGTAGTTAGTTTGTTAATTGGTTAGTAGTTAGTTAGGGTTAGTAGTTAGTTAGGGTTAGTAGTTTGTAGTTAGTAGTTAGTAGTTATTAGTTATTAGGTATTAGTTAGTAGTTAATTCATATATAGTTAGGGAAGTTAGAAAAGTTAGATGATTTTTTGTTCCTTTGGAGACGTTTTGACACTATGGAGTGTTGGGGAGTTTCTCTTGGATTTGGAAGATGTTTTCCTCTTTTCTCAATTGTATTCTACTACGTTTTCTTCTTTTTATTCTACTGAGTTTTCTATGATGAAGGCCTTGGAAGGATAAGCTTCTTTGTCAATTCAAGATTCAGGAATGCAAATCAATTTGAGTTATTTATTCTTTATCTTCCTTATGCAATTTTTACTATTTGTCTTTCCAATTCTTAATTCATTTTCATGATTGTAATCTCGCTTGAGTTTTGGATTGTGTTCTATTAGGTTATGATTGATAACCTAAAATCAACCAATTATGTGCTTGAATCCATGCTAATTAGGGACTGTGATTGTGATCTCAATATGTATGAACAAATTTTAGATGATTATCTAATGAAACTTAGATTGATATGAAATTGCACCCTTATTAGAACCATGATAACAAATTGCCTGATTGAATTCTTGAATTGAGGTTACATAATTCTTGAATTGAGGTTACATAATTCGGTTTAGATCAATTCTATCTTGTATAAATTATGTTATACATAATTACTTGTTTTGCATAATTGTGTTTCACCAAAATTCCCATTTTTTTACATTCATTTTGGTTTTAGATCAAGAAGATTAGATATATCATAAATGTGTCCTTGTGAGATTTGACCTAGGTTAGTCCGTATGCTATAAAAATTAAGGAAAATCTAGTGATTTTAATAGTATTTTGACAACATTATCAATGGGCTACACGTAAAACCATGAGGAGTTTTCATGGGCTTGCTAGTTTCTATAGGGGATTTGTGAAGGACTTTAGTACACTTGTAGGGCCCCTCAATGAAATAATTAAAAAAATGTTGATTTTAAGTAGGAAGAGAGTCAAGAGAGTCTTCCAAGCTTTGAAGGATAGACTCACTCATGCACCATTCTAGCACTCCCAAATTTTACTAAATCTTTTCAGTTGGAGTGTGATGCCTCTAATGTAGGTATATGGGCAATTTTATTGCATGAAGGGCACCCCATTACATACTTTAGTGAAAAGCTTAAAGGTGCCAACCTTAATTATTCTACTTATGACAAAGAGCTCTATGCTCTTATTAGGATTTTACATGTTTGACAACACTACTTGTTGCTTAAGGAGTTTGTGATCCATAGTGATCATGAATCTCTCAAACATTTGAGAGGCCAAGGTAAGTTAAGTAAGAGGCATGCCAAATATGTAAAATTCTTGGAACAATTTCCTTATGTCATTAAGAATAAGCAAGGTAAATTGAACATAGTAGCAGATGCACTTTCTAGGAGGTATGCTTTGATTGCCATGCTTGAAACTAAATTTCTTGGTCTTAAATGTCTTAAGGAATTGTATGAGAATGATATTGATATTGTAAGGCCTTTTCCTTGTGTGCTAATTTGGCCAATGAGGAGAGATATCGATCATATTTGTGAGAGATGCTTGATATGTAGAATGACTAAGTAAAAAGGTTCACCCCATGGTTTATATGTTCCACACCCTATCCCTGCTACTCCTTGAGTTGATATCTCCATGGATTTTGTGCTTCGTTTACCTAGGTTAAGAGGAGGTAGAGACTCCATTTTTGTAGTGGTTGATGGGTTCTCAAAGATAACCCACTTTATTCCTTGTCACAAGGTTGATGATGCTTGTCATGTGGCAAATCTTTTCTTTAGGGAGGTTGTGAGATTACATGGTCTAGCTAAGACCATATTTTCGAATAAGGACTCCAAGTTCCTTAGAAACTTGGAGGAACCTATGGATTAAGCTTGGAACTAAGCTATTTTTTTTCCACTTCTCATTCTCAAACGGATGGACAAACCAAAGTGGTCAATAGAAGTTTATCCCAACTCCTTAGATGCTTTGTAAGGAAGAGTTTGAGATCATGGGAAGAATGACTACCATATGTTGAGTTTTCATATAATAGGGTAGTTAATTCTACTAAAAGGGATGAGCCTTTCAAAATTGTGGGAAAGATTAATAATAATTCTTATAAGCTTGATATGCCCCAAAAATATGGGCAAAGTAATAGTTTTAATGTGATCGACTTAATTCCTTTTGATGTAGGTACTCAAGCACCAAATTTGAGGCAAAATTCTCTTCAAAAAGGGGAGAATGATATGTATATGGAGGGGTAAGGTCATAATAAACATGGAGGCTTCAAAAGCATGAATTCCATTGTATTGGAAGGCCCAATGACTAGAGAAAGACAAAGCAAACAACAAGAAGAAATGCACCAAGAGATAGGCCTCCTTAAGGGCAAAGGAGGGCCCAATAGTGGCTCAACTTTGTATACATTTTTTTAGTGTAATCATGATCATTTGTGAACTTGTTTTTAACATTTAAACCACTGTTTTAAGTGGTATTTGCGTGTAATAAACCTTAGTGGACTTGCACATGGGCTTGGAATCCCAAAGACTCATTTTCGACCTAGTGACATAAATTTCGGTCACTAATTTGTAAGGCTTTGTACGATTACGTTTTTAGCTAGCTTTGGACATTGTCTCTTGGGCCTTTAGGTTAGTTTTAGGATTGGATTAAGCTTCCTAATCATGATTAATGAAAGCCTATATAAGGTCATTTTATAATTAGCTTAATCACTTTTTGATTGAATGAAAATTATGTATTGCACTTTTGAGAGACTTTCTCTCTTCTCTTATTCTTGAGCAAAAACCCTATTCTCGTTAAGTTTCCTAGATGCTTGTAACAAATCTCATTCTTTCTTATCTAATTCCATTATAATTAGTTGCGAAAACACCATTCCTCTCTTCTCCATATATTTGATTTCTTTTTCCAATTTACATTCCTAAATTCTAGACCTAATTTTTTTGAAATCTTTCAACTAATTGTTTGTGGATCCTTGGCTTAACACTTGTATACTTGCTTCTGATTTGTAATTGCTATATGCTTATCTAGTGAGTTATCTATGTAAAAAGATTTATATGCTTTTGAATGCCTGAAGAGACTAAGTATAAAAGAATATTTAGTGTTGCTTGTATCATGTAGATTACAAGTGATGTAAAATATGAAGAGGTTAAGAATACTTTGTTGTAAGTTAGTTAGACTTTAGTGTAAAAATCCTTTGAGTTGAAGAGACTAAATGTAGTTCTTGTAGAAGAATGAATTAGGATAAATCTTTTGTGTTTTTTCTCTCTTACCTTCTTTGTTTTATATCTTGCACCTTTTTAGATGGTCCTTTGGACAATGTTTGAAAACTTATATATATACTATGTTTTGTGAAAAAAAAAAAAAAAAACACACGTACACACACAATTCAACCTCTTCTCTTGTGTGTTTCCTATTTTTTTTATAAGTAGAACTAGTCGAGTGAGTCTTGTCATTATTTTGCCAACCACAAGTAAGAAATTAATTTAGAATATTTCTTAAGCTCTTTTTATCTATATTGTTGTTGTAGAAGCACATTAGATGCATGAAAAGTAGAATTTTTTCCCCTAACATGTCTTCATCAATAATATTTTTGCACATAATTTCAATTTATAAGTAATTTTGAATATTGCAAAATTAAATTCACTTGCAATTTTAAAATATTGTAAATGTAAATGCATCCATTTATAATGAGCTTTTGGAAGAATCACTTTGTTTTTGATTATCATATCTTTTCTTTAAACTATTCCAAAGAACAAGTAGCTATTTTATAATAAGATATTCAACTTTCAACCCTTCATGGAGGTGGTGATGAAGAAAAATCATAACTTTAACCTTATCTTAATTATATGCTTGATTTTCTTCTTTAATGGAATCTCCGAGACCCATTTCATCAATTATGTCAACATCTAATACCTAAAATAAATAATATATTTTCTCTCATATGTCCAGAGTTATGAATTCAAATTTTGTAGGATTTGACATGATCAATACTATTATAAAAATATAAAAAAATTATAATAAATTATTTATGTTAATATATAATTCTTATAATTTAGTTATTGGAATTTAATAAAAAATTATTATAATAACATCTAAATATAATTTCATATTTAAATTTAATATAACATTAAATAAACATAATAAATTAAAATAAATTATAAATATGAAATTACATTACTATATATGGAAATCATGGATAAAATATGATTAAAATAGTTTCAACTCACAAATCATGTTATTACTATTTAATAACATAAATTATATTTGTATTATAGGAAATATATAAAATATAATTGATATAAATAATACAAAATATATATTTTTGTATTATTTTCTCATTTCTAATGAAAAAATATGAAAAATATTTTTGTATTATTTTTTCACTAGAAAACTTATTCTTACAATTTTTTTTAATGCTTTCTCCATCACCTATTATATATAACTAAATTTTCCATTAACATGATCAAAATGATAATTAGAGAGAAACTAATCTTAAAATATAAGTTTGAAAAAATAACTTTATTCAAAAAATTTTTTTTTACAAAACTTTTCCTTAAAAGTTACGATACTAAAAACGAATATGACTAAAAGAGAATGTGATAAAAAAAATAAAAGAATAAAAAAATACTTATATATTTTGATATATAATAGACTATTTATAAATATAAATTATAAATAATAAGATATAATTAGATATTAACCTCTTGATATTCACAACAACTTTATTTTTAATGTCCTGGCTTGTTCAGTTGGGAAGAATATATTAGTCCACCTATATTCTCTTGCATCCTCTCTCCTCCTTCCTTCTCTTTTCAACGTTTTCTTCCTTTGCAGCAATCTCGTTCTTTGATTTCTCTTGATCGGGTATTTTTTCTTTGAGTTCTGTTTTCTATTTTGCATTTTTCTGTCTTTTTTTTTTCTTCTAATTCTTTAATTGTATTTATTATTTTCTTGATTTTCATTTTTTAGGGTTGTTCGAGGTCTCCAAGCTCGTTTCTTCTGGAAGAATCGATCTTCGATAATGACTCATATCCTTTGATGCTTTAAAATTTTACTGCTAATTTTTCACGCAATTTAGTAATAGGGTTGACTTTCCGTTAGAAATTCGGGGAAAAAAAATAAAACCGATTTCACCCTCCCCTGCTCCTTTTGCCGACGATCTTATAGGTTTTTGCTGGTATTAATAATTTCATTCAGTTTGGATCCACGGAAAGGAACACAAGAGTGACGCAATTTTCATAATTTTACCTTTTTTTTTTTGTTTGTTTAAATTTTGTTTCCTTTGCCACAATCCAACGGTGTATCCCTGGTTTGGTTTGTGAAAGCCGTTTTGCTATTGTTTGCAATTAACTTTAAAGCGAACGTGGTAACCAGAGGGATCGCGACCGTGAAAGGGCTCAGGCTAGGGCCGGTGGTAAAGGCGGCAAGCCGGGAAAAAATGACGGGTTGACCCCTGAACAGCGCAGGGAAAGGTTGGGTTGATGTGATTTATGACACATACTTCGCAATCTCTTTGTGTTTTTTTTTTTTTTTTTCCTTTTAAATAAATAAATAAATTATTGTGCCTAACTTCGATTTTTTGTGTGAAAATGTTGTCTTCGTGGGCAGAGATGCAAAGGCACTGCAGGAGAAGGCGGCAAAAAAAGCAGGACAGGATGCAGGAGGGAATAATGCAGGTGGAAGCAAAAAATAGGCAATAATTCAATGAATGGTTTGAGTTTGAGGTCTTGGTTATAGACATGGAACTTGTGGAAATATTTGTATTGCATTATTAAGCGAGTATGATGTCTTTAACTGTTTATTAATGTCATTTGAGACAGATGAACAAATAATTGGTGCTTCTTTGGAAGGCGTTGACTCCAGGTGTTGAATCAATAACTTGTATCTTTGTTTGGAATATTATTATTTGGCAGTGATATTGTGTTCTCTCCCTTGTCTTAATAGTGTGAATGGCTAGCTGCTTTTGTGATGACTCATTGTGTGCCAAACACCATTCTTTGAATCAGCTATGCTTTTATGAAAATGTGAAGCTGCTTTTATGAAAATTATTTTGTGGTTGATAGTGAAGATGCAATTATTTGTATTACATATTCCAATAAGGGCTTCTGGTTTAGTGTTGTATATTTGTATCATAGTTATTGATAACACACTGTAGTGGTGTAGTGGCCACAAGAGGTTTTGCATTGCAGAGCGTTTTGAATAGCGTCTGTTTGGGAGAAAACTTTGAATGCGTGGTTAAAGATCAGAATTGAGGTTTTGGAAGAAGGATGTTTTTGGTGGCTAGGGTGTAGAAATGACACATTAGCAGGACCCAAGAGTTTGATAGGAGTGGGAACCCATGAGCTGTATTTGGCTTAGTGGGCTTTGGAATGAATCTACTCCCAGGTCTATTAGACTTTGAAGCAGGAAATGATGTGACAAGTTTGGAGGAAGGCAGAGATGTTAAGATGCGTCAAAATCCCAAGAAACACCAGAACACTTATCAGACCTATCTTCATACTACCAAGCCAAGGGTCTTACTCATCATTCTCCATCGCCATACACACATCTTATCTTGGAGAAATGCTAGCAATACAAACTTTTGAATACACATTTTTATTGGTTGAAATTTATTGAAAATCATAAATTTTAATGGATCCTACTTTGTATTTAATGACCCTCTATTGATTTTACAATTTTCAATTAATTTCAATCAATAATAAAATATATATTAGAAAGAGTGTGTTGCTAGCACTCCTCCTTATCTCATTATTTTACAATCCTAGAATCTCATTACTGCTGGGATTATTGTTTAAAGAAATCATACTGAAGCAATTAGCAATTTCATTGGAGAGGTGTGTGAGCAATGGAGACCAATGGAATGACAGTATTTACACCCAAAAGAGCATGAGGAAGGCTGAAGGGTTGAAGAGCACTGGGGAGCTTTGTCTGATCTGTTGGTGGCTTTTGCTTAGAAAGCTTGGTCTAGGCAAGACAAGTTGAGAGAGGGAGAACTTATGGGAACAAAGGAAAGAAAAAGAAGAATGCCAAGATAAGATTTCTCTTTCATTTTCCAATATAATGAGATGATCTTTATAAGTAAAACTTTGGGAAAAATGGTCTTTAATTTATATTCAATGATTCTGAAAGCTTTGGTTTTATGCATTTGATGTTTTTGTAGATTTTCCTCCTAAAAGAAAATATCATAATCTGCTAAGAGATTCATTGATACAGGGAGATGGATTTTATACATGACAAGCTCTTGCTATTTATAAGTATCTGAATACTTGATGTCCTCAATTTTTGTAATTTTATTGAGCATGTGATGCTAAAATATGTGCATTGCTGTTGCTGCCAATTTGTTGTCCTGGTTGACTAGACATGTAGCATTGCCAATTTGTTGTGCAATGTCGTGTTCATTATAGGTGTTAGATGCTTTTTTATCCTCTTCTTCTTTACTGCATGTAATTGTTGCATTCATGCAAAATTTTTCCTGTAATCTTTGAGGTGATATTGATAATAATTTTAGTGATACGTGTTAATTCATGCTTAAATAATACTTAAAAATCTGAAAATATGTTGCTGTTAAAAAGTTCAAATCTTCTTTTAGCAGAGATTTTAAGGATGTTTGATTCTTTCCTTCACTTATATTTGATGGTTGATCGAGTGAGATCTATAGATAATAGGGATGGTATTAGTGGTGTTTTTAAGTCAGAAATAACACTGTTTTATGCTGAGATTACGCTCAAAAATCAGAAATTTTGCTGCATTAGTAACTTGAGTTTACAGCAGAAAGATGGAGGTGTTCTTACTTGGATTCTTATTGAATTTAGTTGCTGATGCTTGGCATGATTTGCCTGCTGTCTTTTTATCCTTTAATGCTAAAAATCTGCATTAGGATCCATAAATTATGATGACAAAAAGGAAAGAATCTTATCTTTCTTGATCTGTTATACATCAATAGAACATTAAGTAAAACGTAGGTATTCTCATAAAATTTGGCCGAAAACTTTAGCAAACTTTGCTTACATATTTGGATAGAAAATCAAACATGGATTAGCACTTATAGAATTCTGTTTCGATATTGAGTCATAAAGTGCTGTTTACATGGAACAGTGATGGTCTATTATTTTATGTCTACTATAAAACAAAAAAGTGATTATATTGGTTGAAAATCAAGTCATGCTTGTTTGAATTAATTATGTTGTACTTTATTGAGTAGCTTGTGACTTTTTTGCTAATTGGATTTTCTATTATATTGATACTGGGAATTGTTATTGGAAATAACGTACAGAGAAATTTAAAATTGATTATGGTTCTTTAGTACTCAATTTAATTTTATGATACCTCGAGTTCTGTTATCAGAACCCCGTCAGTAATTGAACTGATGGGATACTGGATCAACTAGATACTTATCCAATAATAATTTTTTAAAATTATTTTTAAATAAATATTGTTTGAATGAAGAGTAAGTAGATATTATATATATATTGTACACATTACATTTAGCTATCTTGGCGACAGCAGCCTGGTTACTTCAATGACGTCACAGTCGAGAATGCATACTCGATCCAATAATGAAGCAGAACCGACTCTGCATTCGGCTTTTAGTCTAACCGTGCCAATTTTAATTACACTGATCTCAAGTCTTAATGCCATGAATATAAGAAGTCTACAAATATGTATTTTAAGATAATTATAAGTATAATTTACTAAGATTCTTATAAAACAAGGAGGTTTATGTTGGCAAATTTTAGAAGAATTTGTTATCAATCACTTGTTTAAATCGATAAGCTAAAAAATTTTAGGTTTATTTTAAGATAATTGTAATTATAACATTGTTATATATATATATATATATATATATATAATCTTTCAAATGAAAAAATATTTGTAATTGAGAATGAAATTAAAACACTTATATGAAATAATTATTATTGTTATCTTTATCATCATTATTGTTATTTTCTTCTATGATGTCACCACTAGATAATAATAATAACAATATAATTATAACATGATAAAAGTGACACCAGTAATAATGGTATTGATGATGATTATATTAATGGTATTGATAATGATGACAATAAAGATAATAACAATAATCTCATAAAATATTTAATTAATTTTGAATCTCAATTACATTTTTTTAATTGTTATTTAAAAATTGATTCAGTTTTTATTATTTTTTTTATAAAAATTTTTCATTTAAAATATTTTATACATAAAAAATAGGATTGAAAGTTATTAAATATAAAATAATTTTTTTAAAAATTAGATAATTTTATAATTTAATTTAAATAATTCATAAATAATAATTTTAAATGAGATATTAAGGTAAAAAAAAAAAAGAGAAATGAGAACCAACTAGAACAACCCTTGCATCAATGTAAAAAAGAAAAGTTGGATTAAAACATTTAAAACAAACAAATCAGGTGCCATTGCTCTCTTTCCCTTGCTTTTCTGACTCCCGTTTCCTCACACCGACAGAATGCTGTAACCGTTTGTCACTTGTACAGTTCTGACGCCTAAACCCGATGCATTTATGTGGTGCACCATGATCAGGGCCTTTAGGGATAACCCAACCAGAAAAGGCCCATTTCACCTTCTCTTTCTTTCTTAAAATTAAAATTAATGGTAAATTCGGATCAATTACATTGGGGAAGCATCTTTAAACTTGAATTTCAAACTCATGTTAGGAATTCCCTGATGCATATGCGCTCACACACCTTCTCCTTCTTTCTCAAAAATTAATGGTAAATTGGAATCAATTTCATTGGGGAAGCTTCTTTCAAACTCATTGGGAATTCTCTGATGCATATGTGCGCGTACAAAATAGTGCTAGAATTTGTAGAATATTTTGAGTAAGAAACAAACCTAGGCATGCTGTGAGGCATAATATGAACATGAGTTCTAGGATTAGAACTTTGCCCACTATTTGTTGCCATTTCTGTTAGCCTATCATTCTTCAACAAAATATAATTTAAATTGGTACGAACTACCTCAGAAGAGGTCCCGTTGGATGTGCCAAATTGTTTAATAAAAAAAATGAACTTTTGGAACTTCTAAATAGGATTCTTTTGAGGTAGGTTTATAGTGTACAGTTAAAATTAGAGAAATAAAAGGCTGTAAATGTTGAAAGATATCAAATTAAATGTTGGGAATGATATGTGAAATAAACAAGAAATATACAACACAAATTAAAAAGAACAAAAGAAAGGGCCGTAAAGTAAAGGATTTATATTAAAATGATAGTGAAATTACATACTCGAATCCCACAACCACTAATTATGATGCTGGTAGGCGTATTAGGCTTTACTAAGTTTTTTAGTAAATAAAATCCAACCCCTATTATAACCAAGAAAACCACTATTTTTAGACTTTTATCCTGAATGGTTAAATTCTGAAGTGTTGACTCGTATCATACTAGTAATTATAATTTTGAATATCATGATATATACCTGTCTCGGACTTTCATGACATAACTTACAAATGATTTCAATAACTTATAATAGTTTTTCATCTTGAAGGGGTCTATTATTCTTGAAAAGTGTCTTAAGTATTGGGTCCTCAGTAAGAGTTTTCGATTGCTTCCTCGGAGAACATCTTTTTAGGTTATATCAACCTTGATCTTTCCTAATGGATTTTCAAAATTATCATTTCGATTATTCTCTCACTTTCTCATATATCTTAGAATCTTCGGTTATATGGTAACCTTGGTTCTCACAGTTTGTAGTGTCATTTCAATCTTTTACAAAACACATCTTGAAATTTTACTGAGTTTGGAGTTCCTTCATATGCTCTTTCTGATTTTGAAAATCAAATTTATTCCCCCGAATTTCTTCAACACTTAGTTAAAAAAAATTTCTTCACCACCAACAGACATAGTATAAAGTTATTTTAGGAAATGTCAACATAGATAATTCATTTATTTTCAATCTCCAGAACTTTATTCTGTTTATATGAAGCTCACTTAACATGGAAAACCAGAAAGTGGCTTGCTATTTAGATAAATTACATCCAGATCCAGGAGAATTAAGAGTGCATTCCCATGTCCTATTCACAACCTGAAGTGATCCAAGGAAGACTTTCCATCAAGGCCCTTTGCATAATAATATGCCAAGAAATCTTTTATGGTAGTGTCCCTGTAGATGGGTGGGTTTGCTTCTGAAAGCAGTTCCTTAATTGGACCATACACCTTCAATTTACCCTCAACTGGGTCATTTGACTTTACAAAGAAGCTTGCTACAGAAATTCTTGGGCCTGTATTATTTGATAAGACCCGGTGATAAACACTGACAAATCTGTCATTTGTGATAAGCTGCACCAGTTTGAAAGAAATTGATTAATGGGATTCTCACAAATTGTGTCAATGAAGAAGCAGTTTGTCAACTGATTTTGCTTTCACTGAATTCAGGTGTTTAATCAATTAGAGAAAATAGTTTATCAATTATATGGTTTAAGTTTAACCATATGGTCACACTAAATTTATGATGGAATAAATATCAAAGCTTCATCGATGAAACAAGTTATCATTAATGACATATTTTTAATTTCTATGCACTCCAATGTAAAATTTACGTTATGAATTAATTAAAAATTATAATTAATATAATTTTTATAATAATTATAATAAAAACCAACCATCCTATTATATATAATAGTTTTTGATTAAATAAAAAAATTTCTTTTTCTAGCGTATGATTGCAATTCACGAAAAACACATCAATAGAAATATACACAGGTACAATGAAAGAAAAAAGACCAATTATATTTCTTACTATTCTTCTTGCAGATAAGCTCATATAATAAGATGCTTTGCAAGTTATTGTTATATTTCAAAGAACATATATGGGAACGACAGTTTTATGGAGAGTTTAACTTCCAAAAGAACCATGTTGAAATTGAATTACGAAGGAAAAAAATGAACTATCCAGATAATTATGCAATACGGATAATAATACAATTAATGAACTACAGATCATTGATGGGAACACAAAAGGAACAAAGAGCACATATGCTGATATGCACAAATTTTAGTCGTAAATGGTGAACTAATGAGTATACAATTACATTTGGTTAATATTGAGAACCTTGTACTCACATCATTTTTGGTACACATACGGTTTCCTCTATTGAACCTTTTTCCCCATTTATATAGTTCTGTAAGTCTGTTTCATCAGTATATACTTTGATGACAGGTAAACAATTATGACAATAAATGTTGGAAGAGTTATCATTTTTGAACAACATTCCATTCACAATGACACTTTTTTTTTTCTTCTATATATTACATCAACTATCATATCAATCATTTATATCTCTTCTCTTCTTATTTCTCTCGGGTGTTTAGACATAAGGAGTGCCTGAGAATCATTTTCCATATAAAAAAAATATATAATTAAATATGTATCAATAACATATATGATTGGACAGTACTTGTCTAAAGAATAAGAACACTAAAACTCATGTTTTAGTTCTACCAACAAAAATATTATTTGTTATTAGATTCTGTAAGAGCTTAATAATTATATACTAGTAGTATAAAATAGTTTTATATTATTATTCAATCATAAATTATTGTTGATATAATTTTTAAATAATAATTGTAAAAGCTAACAAACTTACCGTATGTAATGAGAATGTAAAACTATTTGACATTCCTATTATTCTCATTTTATAAAGTAAAAAAATTACATGTATTAAAAAAAAAGTTTGATATATAACTCTTTAATCTAAAATAAAAATTCTCTCAAAGTTTATTATAGATGTTATTCCCCTTTAGACCAGGTATGGAAAGAAAAAATGACAATCATTTTTGTACATTTATTGTCTAAGAAACGTGTTTATCACATTAATCATACTAAGAAAACCATTATAGCTAGGCAAAGTGTTAGGAGGAGGGAAAAGTCCAATAGAGGAAACTTCACAGAAAGTCTGTCACTATTTTCTCTACAAGCAAATAAAGCAAATTGGTGATGAATATCCATCTAGCTATCCAAACGGAAAAAGTCAATTGGATTAACGTTGAACCTATGCATTTAAGGGTTCATATTAAACTGCAAAAGTCAGAAAATGGTGGTTGGTTGAAATACTTTGAACCATTGCGAGTCATTGCAGGGAAAATATAATACCATATTTTACAACCACCGCAACTTTAACACTAGTCTTATTCCATTAGGAAAGATTTATTACATAAATCATAAGGTATATTGGCCTCAATCAAAAATCAAATTCCGGTAGATATTCCTTTTAACAATGTCCTTCTTAAACTTCCTCTACCTTTTTACATTACTAATAACTAATACTATATTTTACTAGTTTGATAGTTTTAGTTGACCTTTCCCTACCAGGGTTTTCTTTCCCGGGCCTTATTCAAAATTTATATAATTTTAACCAAAATAAAAAACCTTTTATTAAATTTTATTTTATGTTTTTAGATTATATCTGAATTCTTAATACAACTAACCTAAAAAATGCATACTCTAAAATTTGACAATAATAACCTAGAATATATACCTGTAGCAGATCTCCTATGTTTACAACAAGAGATCCATGTAGCGGAGGAACATTGACCCATTTATTTTCATGAAGAATTTGAAGACCACCAAGTTGGTCTTGTAGAAGTAAAGTCATGAAGTTACTGTCCGTGTGTTTGGTAGCGCCCATAGTTAATTCAGGTTCAGGACATGTTGGATAGTAGTGACCCACAATAGAGAGTCCTTCAGCACAATTCAATTCTCTGAGGTAAGAAGGATTAAGTCCTAAAGCCTCTGACAACAACTCAAAAATTGTAAAGCCCAAATCCCTTATTTTCTTTGAATATTCAATCACAATATCCCTGCAAAAACTCGTCAAGGATAAATAATTCAACCGAACAGGATCCGAAATTGAAATGTACTGGTGATCATGATTAAATGTCATGTAATGTAACAAGTGTGATTACTGACTAAATTTCTGTGACAAATGTTTTGCTGGTAACACAACATATAATAGTAAAGCTGCAAGACCATTCTTTTTAGTTTTTCTTATTCAGAACACAGATGATATATAATAAGGAAATTAATTTATTTTTTTTGTAAGGTAATTTTACGGTAATTATTATATAAGTTATATTTAAAGTTTTAAACTGATAATTTATAAAAATTAAAGCCGTACCTACAGACAGATGGTATTTCTTCAGGTTTGGGTGGATCAGGAGCACCAGCAAAAGCAATTGTATCTCTCCAGTTAACAGGTTGGCCACTGTACAAGCTAAGGTTGGAATAATACAAAACTTTTTTCTTCAATTCCCGAGAGTAGAACTCTTTTCTTACCTCAGTGTCTTGTTCATGAAATCTACGAATTCCTTCAATCATCTCATCCAAGATACTAATTGGAATCCCATGATTAATGATCTGAAAAAATCCCCATTGATTGCACGCACTTCGAATTTTGCCAATTACTTCTGCATGCAGAGCTGATTCAGAATGTACGGCTTTGAGGTCTATGATGGGGATAGTGAACTTGGAGTCACCTGCTGAGGTTTCGATGAGATCCAAATTGCCAGAATGGAACATGCGAGGGATCTTTGTCACTCCAGACTCTACAAGACCTTTAACACCAGCTTTTGAATCATCAAAGGCTCTCACTTCAGCTTTCCTGTCATAAGTGGAATCATTGTTTTCCTCTAACTGCTTTGTGGTTTTGACCTCCATATTCAGAGAGAATTAGCAGAATAGCGGTGGCTATCTTGAACACAAGTTGTAGCATTAAAGAAGAGTATGGGGTTATATAATTCAATTCAAATGGCAGTCAATGAGGGGAAAATATCATATAATTCAACCGATGGGACTGCATTCGTGGTTCACGCGCAATCAATGTATAAATATATTTTTCTGTTCACCAAAGCAAAAGCAATAGTCCTTTATAGTTTGGTCAAAGGGGCAGATAAAAAAAATAACATCACTCAAATTTTCCAAAGATAATAAAAACGTGACTGTTTTAGTGGGATGTATGATAAGTCAAAGAATATATTAATATATTAATGACAATGAGATAAGAATTGTTATAACGTTCTGATAATTTTTTTTATTTATAAATATTAGTGTTCTTTCTCAGTGATACGGTCGGCATACACTCCGGTCGACGAAGGAGCGGAACACCTTGTACGTGTCGATGGGATAGCCGGTGTTATTTAGGTACTAATTGTTTTTTGTCAGTAAAATTTCTTCTGTATGTTAAGTCGTACTGCTATGATGTATGACATATGACAGTACGGATGACACTTTAATTAAGATATAAATAGAGCCAGGAGTGATAGAAGGAGAGGATTTTTTTCCTGAGAAAGAACAACCCCCATGATCACGGTTTGTTTTATGGAGAGGGAGAAATTTACATTTTAGGGGGTTGTTTTGTTTCATCTCATCGATGCTCACATGTGGAGCTACTATTTCTTCGCCTCTTTAATTATTCACAATCCTCGTCGAGTCAATCATGGGTGCGTTAAGCAAAAGAGATAGAAAAGAAAGGCGTTTGTATGTTTAGTTTAAAAGAATAATAAAAATATGATCATGGAAATATATAGGGTCACGTATACAAGGGTAAATCCGTGATTTAATTAGTTGGCTACGAGAAATAAATAAGAAGCGGATCTTGTTGCAAACTTTGCTTACTTTTTAGGCATTTCGCTGGAATTATCTTTGGAGGGTGGTTGAAACTTGAAAGAGGACCCGTGATGAGTGACCGGCTATATCCAGTTAGAATCACGCGCTGACCGGCTGAGTCAGGTACCAAATCATAAATATTAGCTTATTAGGGTCATAGACCTAAAAGGCCATCCATATAGGTTGTGTATGTGACAGTGTGTAAGAGAGAGAGAGAATCTGCGGTGTGTACCACTGCCAGCTATGAATTAGAAGGATGAAAGCTTTCCACGAGGGTCAAAGCTGTCAAATTTTATTTTCCCCCTCTTTCACCTTATAACTACATTTACACGAAAGCCAGTTACTAAAGACTGATATAAAATCCTTCACTTGTTCTCTTCTCTCTATATATTCCTCTCCCTTTATTATTAGATTAGAGCACAGAAATTCTGTGCTGGTTTTAATTAGGAGGGAGGAGGGAGAAGAGAGACACCAAAAATGGCGGTCACCACTCACTCTCTTTCTGCCACAGAAAAGAAGCACTGGTGGCTTACCAACCGAAAGATTGTTGAAAAATACATCAAATTAAGACGCTCGGAGTCTTATAGCGACGCAAGAGCAGAGCGAGATCGCTTCGGCTCTGAACCTTGTAGACGCGGCTCTGGCCATTGTTCCGCGTTTGGACCAAGCACTTGAGCTCAGAGCGAGGCAGCGGTTCAAAGATGTCGCCGATATGCTTGAGGACTACATTCCGAGCCACAGAATGGGCAATGGGGACTACACATAATATAAAGTTGTTCTAGAAAATGTTAACATAGATAATTCATTTGTTTTCAGTCTCGAGGACTTTATGTTGTTTATATGAAAGTCACTTAACATGGAAAACCAGAAAGTGGCTAGCAAGATAAATTACAGCCAGATCATGAGAATTAAGAGTACATTGCCGAGTACATTCCCGTGTTCATTCACAACCTAAAGGGATCCAATGAAGAGTTCCCATCAAGGCCCTTTGCATAATAATATGCCAGGAAATCTTTTAAGGTAGTGTCCCTGTATATTGGTGGGTTTTCTTCTGAAATCAGTTCCTTAATTGGACCATACACCTTCGATTTACCCTCAACTGGGTCATGTGAATTTACAAAGAAGCTTGCTACAGAAATTCTTGGGCCTGCGTTATTTGATAAGACGCGGTGATAAACACTAACAAATCTGTCATTTGTAATAAGCTGCACCAGTATGAAAGAATTTGATTAATGGCATTCTCACATATTGAGTCAATGAAGAAGCAATTAGTCAACTGATTTTGCTTTCACTGAATTCAGGTGTTTAATCAAAGACGTTTATGAAGGAAAATGCATAGAGAAAACAGTTTATCAATTATTTGGTTTTAGTTTAACCATATGGTCAAACTAAATTTTAGCAAGGATATATATAGATGAAAGAAATATCAAAGCTTCAACAATGAAACAAGTTATCATTCATGGCATATTTTTAGCTGAATTTAATTTCTACGTACCATAAAAGATTTTACATTATCGGTCAATAAAAAATTATTATTCATATCATTTTAAAAAATAAAATCAATGAACTTATTATATATGCAATTCTGTGATTAGTAACAGTTTGAAAAATGTCAACACTATTTACTCTTTCTAGCCAGTGATTGCAATTAATTCACTAAAAACACATTAATTGAAAGAAACACCGGTCCTACCAATAAAAGAAAAAAAATATTTCTTACTATTGATTCTTCTTGCAGATAACCTCGTATAATAAGATGCTTTGCAAGTTATTTATATTTCAAAGAACACATTGGGAACGACAGTTTTATGGAGAATTTTAACTTGAAAAAAGAAGCATGTTGAAATGGAATTACGAAGGAAAAAGATGAACTATCCAGATAATTATGCAATGAACTTCAGATCATAGATGGGAGCAAAATAGGAACAAAGAGCGCATATGCTGGTATGCACACATTTTAGATGCAGATAATGAACTAATGAGTATACAATGACAAATGGTTAATGTTGAGAAACTTGTATTCAATTCATTTTTGGCACACATACGGTTTCCTCTACTGTCATTTTATTAATAACAAATACGAATTTTGCAGTTTTGGATAGATAACCTTTTCTCCCCACTTATATGGTTCTGTAAATCTGTTTCATCAGTATATCAGTATATGCTTTGTTAACAGGTAAACAATTATGACAAGAAATTTTTGAAGAGTCTTAATTTTTGGACAGCCAAATAATACAATCATTCAATTGACAAATTTTTTTTTATCTCTCTTTTTCTATCACATCACATCACTTATATCTCTCTTCTCTTCCCCGCTCATTCCAAGTGTTTACACCAAACATGTCAGGATCATTTTCCATATCAAAAAAGTAATATATAATTAAATATGTATCAGCAACTGCAATTGATATGATTGGATAATATATAAAAAAAACTTTACACATGTAAAGAAAAAATAACTCAACCATCTTTCTGTACCTTTATTGTCTAAGAAACGTGTTTATGACATATTTTCCTACAAGCAAATAAAAGCTGATTGGTCATAGTTATTCTTCTGTAGCTATCCAAACGGAAAAGGTTCATTGGATTAACGTTGAAACCTATGCATTTAAGAGGTTCATATTAAACTGCAAAAGTCTGAAAAGGGTGGCTGATTGAGATACTTTGAACCATTGCCAGTCATACCTAGGAAAATATAATGCCACATTTGACAACAAAACCAACATCAACAGTATTATCTTCTTAAGAGAGGTCGGGTATAACATTATTAGGCTCCATAGAAAATGAACTCATGAATATTATTCATCATGAGATCCATTTTAATATAATCTTCTAATATCTTAATCTTGCTCCATATTTTACACGTTTGATGATTGCAGCCAACCTTTCTATCCAGGCCTCATTCAAAATATGAATAATTAAGAGCTTAACCAAAATAATAAATAATTTACTAAATTTTATTTCATGTGTTTAGATTGTATCTGAATTATTAATATAAATCACCTACAAAAAGCATGCAAACTTCTAAGATTTGACAATAATAACCTCGAATATTTACCTGTAGAAGATCTCCTATGTTTACAACAATAGATCCATGCACGGGAGGAACATTGACCCATTTATTCTCATGAAGAATTTGAAGACCACCAAGTTGGTCTTGTAGAAGTAAAGTCATGAAGTTACCATCCGTGTGCTTGGTAGTGCCCATAGTTAATTCAGGTTGAGGGCATGCAGGATAGTAGTGACCCAAAACAAAAAATGCTTCAGCACAATTCAATTCTTTAAGGTAAGAAGGACTAAGTCCCAAAGCCTCTGACAACAACTCAAAGATTGTAAAGCCCAAATCCCTTATTTTCTTTGAATATTCAATCACAATATCCCTGCAAAAAAGTAATCAACTCGTCAAGGATAAATAATTAAACTGAATAGAACCCTTAACTGAAATGTACTTGTGATCATGATTAAATGTCATGTCATGGTACAAGTGTGATTACAGACTAAATTTCGGTAAAATTGTTTTGCTAGTAACATATCACAGAAAGGCTGCAAGGCCATTCTCTTTAGTTTTTCTTATTCACTATACTTATTATATATAATAAGGTAATGAATTTAATTAGAATACATTATTTTTTATTCTATCATCTAAAAATTATTGACTTTTGTATTAATTATTTTAATATCTAAAAGTGGTTTCTAATGCACTGAGAATGTAAAAATCTTAAAACCGATAATTATCAAAATTAAACCCTTAATTACCTGCAAACAGATGGTATTTCTTCAGGTTTGGGTGGATCAGGAGCACCAGCAAAACCAATTGTATCTCTCCAGTTAACAGGTTGGCCACTGTACAAGCTAAGGTTGGAATAATACAAAACTTTTTTCTTCAATTCCCGAGAGTAGAACTCTTTTCTTACCTCAGTGTCTTGTTCATGAAATCTACGAATTCCTTCAATCATCTCATCCAAGACACTGATTGGAATCCCATGATTAATGACCTGAAAAAATCCCCATTCATTGCACGCACTTCGAATTTTGCCAATTACTTCTGCATGCAGAGCTGATTCAGAATGTACTGCTTTGAGGTCTATGATGGGGACAGTGAACTTGGAGTCACCTGCTGAGGTTTCGATGAGATCCAAATTGCCAGAATGGAACATGCGAGGGATCTTTGTCACTCCAGACTCTACAAGACCTTTAACACCAGCTTTTGAATCATCAAAGGCTCTCACTTCAGCTTTCCTGTCATAAGTGGAATCATTGCTTTCCTCTAACTGCTTTGTGTTTTTTACCTCCATATTCAGAGAGAATTAGCAGAATAGCGGTGGCTATCTTGAACACAATTTGTAGCATTAAAGAAGAGTATGGGATTATATAATTCAATTCAAATGGCAGTCAATGAGGGAAAAATATCATATAATTCAACCTATGGGACTGCATTCGTGGTTCACACGCAATCAATGTATAAATATATTTTTCTGTTCACCAAAGCAAAAGCAACAATTCCTTTCTAGTTTGGTCAAAGGGGCAGAAAAATAAAAATAACGATCACCCAAAATTTCCAAAGATAATAAAAACGTGGCTGTTTTAGTCGGATGTATGATAAGTCAAACAATATATTAATATATTAATGACAATGAGATAAGAATTGTAGCGTTCTGATCATTTTTTATTTATAAATATTAGTATTTTGGGAAATTGTGTTCAGTGCAAAATCAGACTGAAATGGACTTTTAAAGTGTTTATAAACGTATAATCTTTGGTTTTGGGTTGTTTACTCTTCTTTTTCGATTGTGCTTTATCCATTCACCCCCGGAAACTACCATAATATTTATTTCTCACTTATGAATAGTCTTTGTTTTATCTCTTTTCGTTGTGCCTTCTCTGGAACCGTAGCCAATTCTTTCTTTTGCTAAGGGGCTCTGTTGTGGAACCTTTCTCATTCCTCTTTGCAATGGATTTTCACTTAGTCAAGTGGGAATGGAATTATCTTGCTCATGGATATGTAGGTACCTAAAAATTTTAAGTTTAGCGACCAAAAAACCGGTCACTAAACCTGAAAATCTGTCATTAATGTTGGATTTTGATTGCTAAATTGCTTAACAATGGAGTTAGCCATCTATTTATTTCCGTCGCAAAATTTTAGTCGCTAAGCTATTTAGCGACTGAAGTGTTTTCAATGGCTAATTGAAGGCTGAAAATTCAGTTGCTAAATCAGTCTCTATTTTATTTTTTTTAAAAAGATTGATAGCTAAGTTTTTTATTTTTAATTATTTATATATTAAAAAATCTATTGCTAATTTGGTCGTTATTTTTGAATTTTTATTTTAAACAATTCAGTTGCTATTTCGGTGGCTAATATTTGAATTTTATTTTTAAAAAAATGTCACTAAATCGATTGTTAATTTTTTTTTTAGAACTAGATGGGTGGCAGTCGGTTGGTAGTTGGGGGATAGAGGAAAGAGTAAGGGAGAAGGAAAAAGAGAGGGAAGAAGAGGGGAGGGAGGAGAAGGAATGGAAGGAGGAGAGGGAGGGAAGGGAGGAGAGAAAGGGGTGGAAGGAGGTATGGGATGGAGAAGAGGTGGTGGTGGAGGAGAGGGGGATGGAGAATAGAGAACAGAAGAGGGAGGAAGGGAAGGGAGGCGCCGAAGGTGGCGACGACGAAGGGAGGAGAGGAGGGAGTGAGTGAAAGGTAGACAAAGGTCGCTATTTCAGTCACTAATATATATATATATATATATATATTTTGATATTTTATTTTTGGTCGCTAATATATACTTTTTTTTTTATTTTTTGATGTTTTTATTTTGGTTCGCTAAATTGGTCACTAAATTGTTAATTTTTTGAATTCATTCGTTAATTCGATCGCAAAATTCAATTTTTTTTGTCTTTTTTTCTGTTCAGTTGTTATTTCGATCGTTAATATATATATATATTTTATTTTTTGATGTTTTTATTTTCGGTCGCTAAATTATTTTTTAATTTTTTTTTTCTAAAATTCGATTTTTCTTTTCTGTTTCGTCGCTAATTCGGCCGTTAATCATTCGTTTATTTTATTATTTTTTATCTTATAGTTTTGGTGGCTAAATCGGTCACTAATTTTTTTTTTTAAATTTCCAATTTTGATCGCTAATTTCATCATTATTTAGCAATGCCTTGAATTGGTCACTAAATTTTGTCGCTAAAAATTAGTGTAGAAGGTGGAGTGATTGATCCTATGTTATATATTTTATGTATTGTGGTGGTTTGTGTTACTCAGCCTTGTCAAGGTTGTCTTGATAATAGTGAAAATCATGCTAGCGTGGTATGGCTAATTGTGGAGGAAGAGATTAGCAATGTTTTCCCTAACTAATTTTCTAAGTTGAGTTAATAGCACATGCATATGGAGTAGCGTGTAGGATTAATACTATCATAGCATATGAATAGTATTTATTGTGGATGTTATATCTTATGTGTTGTTGTGGTATGTCAATTATTGTCAAGGTTGTCCTGATAGTAGTGAGATATATTATCACTCCTTTTGCGTTGTTTGTGACACGATCTTAAAAAAATGGATCGTCTTGAAAGCAGGCAAAAGGAGGAACTTGACCCTAACCAGGACTTGTCGATAGAGCTAAAATTATCAAAAGTGTGACCCTAATCGCGACCTACCAGTAGAACCAACACTATAAAAATTCTTTAACCTAAGAACAAAGGAAAAGTTCGAACAAAGAAAACTCAAATTTTATTGAAATTACCAGTTCTGGCCTATTGGTTGCTACAAGAGTTTATTTACAGGCTTAGCTAGGCAGTCCTAAAATTAATGCCCATTAATATTTTAATATGTATAAAATCTCATGGATTTAATACCTATTAATATTTTAATTGACATAAAATTACACGGATTTAATGCCCATTAATATTTTAATTGGCATAAAATCTCATCCAACTCCCCACTAACCTTTATTTCCACCATAAACGACCTTCTCATTTTTCCACATGCTATCAAACTTTTCCTTTTTCTATCAACTATCAAAAAATGATTTATACGAAAATACATGTAAATGGATCCTAATTAACTACTCAGCCCAAATTACATGACAATGACTTTGGATTTTATATGTGTTCTTTAAGATGAGCTTCAATCTTCACCAACTTGTAATAAAGTGACATATTTTGGTGCAACCTCTAATTCACTTTGCTTTAAACTTTCTTTAATTCCCAAGCTAAGGCGTCGCAAAGATTCCTTCATCATTTTGGTTTTGGGCCTAGTCATGGGACCTCCAACGTCATGCAAATTATCTTTGGCTTTGTTGGTTTAGTCTTTATCATTCCCTCCCTCTTCAAAAGGATTCATCCTTGAATCAGATTCCTCTCCTACAACAAATAATGATAAATAAGCAACATTAAAGGTAGGACTTATATTATCATATGTGGTTGGTAAATCCAACTTGTAGGCATTGTCATTAATCTTTTTTAAAACTTGAAAAGTTCCATCTCCTCTTGGCTGCAACTTGTATTTTCTTTGAGTAGGAAACCTTTCTTTTTTCCGATGAACCCAAATGCAATCTCCAGGCTCAAAAGTCATAACACATCCTTTATTTGCTTGCCTTGCATATTGTTCATTCCTCTTCTCAATGATAGCTCAAACTTTGACATGCAACTCTCTAACAAATTTTTCCTTCTGCATTCCATCCAAATTAGCATGCTTATTGGTTGGCAATGTTAAGATATCAAAAGGAATTAGTGGATTAAAACCATACACAACTTCAAAAGAAGAATAATAAGTAGATTGAATAGTTCTATTATATGAAAATTCAAGATGAGGCAAGCATTCTTCCCAAGATGCTAGTATGTTCTTATATGTTGGTTTGTTCACGAGGGCAGCACCTGGGATAAGATTAATGTGGTGCTCAATTCCTCTAATGGAAGGCAAGAAGGATCAATTTTAGAGTTTAAACATGCCTTATTGTACACGAGTACAAGCATGGGCTTATTGGAAAAGAATGTCTTCTTGATCTCACTCTCTCTTGTAAAGAAACTCATTTGCTTTTTCTTTTCTGAATCACTTTCTTTTCTTTTGCTTTTCTCATTTTTTTGTTCACTTTTGTCTTTTTTTCTTTCATTCTTTCATTCTTTTTTTCTTCCAATTTCTCACACTCTTTTATTTTTCCCATTTTTATTTGGTCTTCACATACTTGCTTTGGAGACAATGGAGTAAGAGTAATTTTTAGCTCATTGTAAATAAAAGACAAACAATTGGTATACCAATTGTTGGTCACCTTGCGATCGAGTTGCCATAGGTGGTCCAAAAGTATATGCCCTGCCTCCATAAGAACCACATCACATAGTATTTCATCTTTGTAATTCTCAATAGCAAAAGGCATTGAAACTTGTTTGTTAACCTTTACTTCTTCAATATTACTAAGTCATAGCAGCTTATAAGGCCTAGGGTGTTTGGCAGTTTGCAAATTTATTTTCTCCACCAGGATAGTACTAGCCACATTTGTGCAACTCTCCCCATCTAGAATCATGCTACACACTTTTCCTTGAACAAGGCACCTAGTATGAGAAATATACTCACATTGCTCCACATCACCATCTTTCATAGGCTATATGCTAAGAGCACGCATAGTATCAAATACAACTCCATCTACAGGTTTAACAACTTCTACGTCACTAAATCCTCCAACGGTGGCATTTCATCATCATTTAAGCTCTCACTCTCTACTTCTCCATTATCCATCATAATCATTGCTCTTTTATTTGGACATTAAGAAGCAATATGTTCAACTCCTTGGCACCTGAAACAGTTGATATCATGTGATCTGTAGGATGTATTACTGTCAACTTTACCTTTAGGAGGAGCATTTGAATATTTGGCAATCACATCATTTTTAGGATTTGTAACAACTATACTATTCTTCCAATTTGATCTCTATGAAGAGCTAGAAGATGAAACAAATTTGGAAGAGCTTTTAGACTTCAATTGCCTTTTTACTTGAATTGCTTTATGCAACAAGTCCTCTATCTCCATATAATGTTTCAAATCCACCACATCAGCTATCTCTTTCTTTAAGCCTCCAATGAATCTAGCCATAGTTACCTCATGGTTTTCCCTCACATTGGCTCTAGTCATGGTTATTTCCATCTCCTTATAGTAATCCTCCACACTCATAGAACCTTGTGTCAAACTTTGTAATTTTCTGTGCAAGTCCCTATGGTAATGTCTTGGTACAACTCTTCTTCTCATGATAGACTTCATATCTCCCCACGTACGAATGGATCTTTCTCTATTTCTATGTCTGTTAATCACAAATTGATCCCACCAAATACTAGCATAGTTAGTAATTTAATAACTGCTAATTTTACCTTTTTCTCCTCCAAGTAGTTGTGACAATCAAACACATGTTCAACTTTTCTCTCCCACTCCAAGTATACTTCAAGATCATTCTTTCCTTGGAATGTAGGGATTGTCATCTTAATGTTACCCAAGTAATTGTCATGTCTTGGTTCATCTCTTCTCCTTTCATTTTCAATATATCTTTCATCTGAATACTCCTCTTTTTCTTCCTCGTCATTGTGTCGACTAGTAGGGTTACTATACTTGGGTATAGGTTGTAAATCATCCAACTTGGCATTTAGAGCTTTGAATTGTTCTTGAAAAGCCTTGATGAATAATTTGATATCAACATCCCATTCTCCTACTTCTCTACTCATGATTAAAATACTGTAAAAATCAAGTTAGAAAAAAACAAAAAATCCTCACACAAATACTTTTTCACGTGTTTATGCTCGAATTCTGTTGTAGTCACTCGTGTATCACTCAATTTAATTTTTTTTTCACTACTCTCGCCTTTTACCACTCAACTTTTGCTTATGAGCTCTTAAGTATGAACCTTTAAGAATGATGCTATGCAGCAAGAAATAATAAGGATTTAGTAATTTGATAACTTTAGAGAACAAGAATTAGCAAGAAGCAAGAAATTCTAGATTGTTTGACACGTACAATGACTAATAGATTTTTTTTTTGGATTGCACTATGTAACTCGAAATAATAGATTGACTAATAGCTAATTTTTTTTTTCTTTTTTCTCCAATATTGAATTTTCTCTTTTTCTTTTTTTTCCACAACTTTCTCTTTTGTTTTTTTTGTATAATATATGATAGAAAAGAAAACAAAGCATAATGAGATGACAAAGAGAGATGAACAAACTTAAAGAAATAAAATAACGAGAGATGAATAGACACGAACAAATAGAATAATAAACCACGATGACAAAGTAGGTGAAATAATAAAAGAAAGAACAAATATTTTCTTTTTTTATATAGAAAATTGAAAAAAATAAAGATACAAAGGATAGAGAACACCAGATTTCAAGAGCCTAAACTCTGATACCAAATGATACGATCTTAAAAAAATGGATCGTCTTGAAAGCAGGCAAAAGGAGGGACTTGACTATATCTGTGACCTGCTGGTAGAACCAAAGTTATCAAAAGTGTGACTCTAACTGCGACTTGCTGGTAAAACCAACACTATAAAAATTCTTTAACCTAAGAACAAAGGAAAAGTTCGAACAAAGAAAACACAAATTTTATTCAAATTATCAATTCTGGCATACTAGTTGCTTGCAATAGTTTATTTATAGACTTAGCTCCATTAATATTTTAATATGTATAAAATTTCATGGATTTAATGCTTATTAATATATTAATTGACATAAAATCTCATGGATTTAATGTCCATTAATATTTTAATTAGCATTAAATCCAATCCTTCCCACTAACCTTTTATTTCCACCATAAATGACCTTTACATGCGTTGTTCAACATGAGCTTCAATCTTCATCAACTTGTAATAAAGTGACATATTTTGGTGTAACCTCTGATTTACTTTATTTTAAACTATCCTTAATTCCCAAACTCAGGCATTGTAAAGATTGCTTCATCGTTTTGGTTTTGGGCCTAGTCATGGAACCTTCAACGTCACACAAATTATTTTTGACTTTGTTGGTTGGGTTTCTATCAATTTGTCTTGTTTTGTTTGGACTGAACATCATTTACAGGTAAAGAGGAGCAAACACACAATGATAAATGTTGTCTTTGTGTTGTTATCTTTTATGTCGTTTTATGTTTGTGTTTTATCAATTTGGTTTAATTATGACATCGAGATTAAACACATTATTTGATTTAATTATGTTTTTATGTTTTGCTAAGACTCAAGTAGTTTAAATAAACCTTTGGAGTGTCATTAGTATCGTATAACTTGGAACTTCTATATTAAATTTTCAATTTTTCATTGATAGATTATAGAATGTGAATTCTTTATTTTTTAAGTTTATATTTATAAAATTTTATTTTATTGAAACAGTTACATAATTTTATGTTTAAAAATAATGTAATGTTGTAGTACATGTGCCCACATATGTAAATTTAGAAAAATAAAAAAATAACAACTAATGTTATAATAAGTCCAATTGGCCGAAGTTTTTAATAATAGTCCTTTAATCAAGCATATGTGTGGGCTTCTCTTTTAGGCCTTGCTGAACAGATCCTTCTTGGATGGGCTAGCTCGCTATCACTACGTGTCCCATCAGAACGAACTTTATCCTCGAGGTTTGGTGTGGGAATTAAAAGAATGCATGGTGTGGTAATTGGGAATTTTCCAAATGCGAGGGAACCAGAAACATGCAGATCAAATTTCTTATGGGTGAGCTGGGGATGAGTGGAGGATGAAGCGTGGGATCCATACCTGGGAACATGGATTGGGCTACGAGTCAATTGTCTCTTGTGTGAATGTTGGGCAGCTAGAGGCCGAGAAGGCATGGGAAAAAGTGAGTTTTGCCAATTTTATTGATGAGAAATGTCACTGGAAAAGGGACTTAGGGCTTTGTGTAATCAGATGGGGAAAAAGAATCCTGGGCAGTGGGATGGACATGGGCGTGGCAAGGTCGAGGCAGTGTTATTTGAAATTAACGGCTCAGATGCAATTACAAGAATGATTGGAAATAATGTAGGGGTGGACGGTAGAGATTAGAATGAGGGAAAGAGATAGTTGAATGGGATTTTGTACTTTTAGTGGTTAGGAGAGTAAGGTCATTTGCAAAAATGGAAGATGCTCGTGTTGTCACTTCTCTTTCGAGGAAAGGGGATTTCAGGCCTCGATATGGACGAAGAAGGTAAATGTGCAACACTAGGTGGATGCGAGACTCTGATGGAAGGATGAACTTGTAGGAGATATCCCCAATGCGATGTCGAACTCCAAAAGGGCCAAAATAACATTTTTCTAAGTTTTGAGAAGAATGACAAGCCATTGTCTGTTGGCGGTAAGAGGTGAAGCACAACCAAACTAAATTGCCCTACTCAAAGGTATAGTGCTTTCTTTTCTTGTTGGCTTGATCTTGCATGCTTTGACAGGTGCGGGTGAGAATGTCCTTTAGCCTCCTTAAATTGTCATGTCTTTGTTGCTGGGATGTGTCGAGGGAGGCAACAATGTTGCACCTGGGACATAATCTTTTATAGTTGGGGAAGATCTTCCAGGCTTTTGTTCATGACTTTAATTTGATCATCTGTTTTAGGATGGTAAAGAATGTTGTATTTTAATGTGGTTCCCAACAACTTAATAATTCTTTCCAGAAAGAACTAAGGTGCAAGGGGTCTTTGGCATCCTATGGAGTCGACAAATCACAATTTAGAATTGAGAAGCAAGATCCGAAGCAGTGAACTTCATTGGGAGGGCCAATAAGTGAACAAATTTTGTTACCTGATCACAAACCACCTAAATGATAATATGACTAAACGACATAGGGAGGTAGTAACAAAGTTCATCGTTAATTCCTCCCATACTTCCTTAGGTACTAGTAAAGAGTTTTTTTTATCAGTGTAGAGTCTTGGCCAATAGAAAGAGGCAGCGATTCAAGCCAAGGTTGCCTTTAGACTCGAGTGGCTTCAGACTATCAGAGATCCAGTACGAGGGGAACAATAAGTTGATCTTTAAAGTACAAAAGACCTTCAGTGAAGCAAGAAAAGATCCTCTTTCTGGAATATGAAGTATGTTGCTTAATTAAATTAAGGCCTCAGGGGACATAGTTTGTCTAGAATTGCTAGAATTGGAGTTGAATTCACGAAAGTTATAATCCATCAACAAATTGGCGGGCGGGACAGAGAATCAGCTACAACATTCGCCTTCCCAGGTTTGTAAAAAATCTCAAAATGATAACCTTGTAATTTGCTTGCCCATTTTTGTTGTTCTGCTGTTTGAATGGTTTGTGAGATGAGGTTTCTCAAACTCTTCTAATATGTGTAAATATGAAAACACCTCCCAATCAGATACTGGCGCCATTTCTTTATGGCTTTTGTGACAACAAACATTTCCCTGATATATGCAGAAGAACCCTAGATGTGAATCACATATTTTTGCTGAAGAAAGCCAGAAGGTGGGCCATCTTGGGATTGGACAACACCATTGCTAAGGTATTTGTTTCAGTGGTGAATGACTTGGAGAAATATGGGAGGTATAGAACGAAAAGTAGTGGAACATAACAGCTAGGTGAGTGGAGCGATGATAGAGGCATAGTGACGTACAAAACGTCTATAGAATCTAGTGAGGCCTAAGCATCCATTGAGTTGAACGTGGTTTAGGCCAATCCAAAATTAATTGAAAATTTTCAGGATCAGGGGAGACATCGTGCGTAGAAATAATATGACCCAAGTAGTGAACAATATCAACAATAAAAACACATTTAGATAACTTAACAGAAAGTCTATGAGAAACTAGTTAATCTAAAACCAAGCGTGTAAATGAACCAAGTGATCGAAATAACTAGAACTATAATTAGAATATCATAAAAAAAATCGTTGTAGATAGGGACGAAGTAGGTCATTCATAGTTGACTAGAAGGTAAAGGGTGCATTAGCCGTCTTGTGAGTGTCTTCTAGTACCACCCGAATTTGGTGATAACTGGAACCAAGTTCAATCTTTATAGAAATGGATGCAGAGCCCAACTCATCAACTAACTCATCAATTGTAGGAATCGGGAAACAATCTTTAATTGTTACAACATTTAGAGCACAAAATTCAACACAAAATCGCCATGTACCATCCTTTTTGGAAACTAGAAAAACAGGGGATGAGTATAGGCTGTGGCTAGGAATAATAATGCCCTCTTCAAGCATATCTCGAATTATAGTAGCCATGGATTCCTTTTAAGAATAGGGCTAATGGTAAGGTTTCACATTAACATAGGCAATATTTGGAAGAAGTGGGATATGGTGATCGTGCGGTTTAGAGCGGGGCAGGGCATGCGGCTCCTGAAAGAGGGATAGATAGGTAAAAAAAGTGTGAATTTTTAGGGGAAGGTCTTGAAATAGGAAATGAATGGGAGAGACTTTGCTAATGGGGATTGTCTCAAGGTTTAAAGGACAGTAAATGGAAAAAGGCAGCATAATGTGTGTAGCACATGGCAAATTTGTTAGTTAGTTGAAGGAGTAGGAAATTGTCTAGGATTATCATGAAGAGTGATGGCAGAATGGTTGTATGTGAAGGACAAGTTGGGTATGGCAAAATCAGCAAAAATGGGTCCAAGGGTAGAAAACCATTTAATCCCTAAAACCGCAGCAACCCCTTCAATTGGCAAAAAGTAGAAAGGGAATGGAGAATGAGTGCCCTTTAATGGTAATGGGGATGTCAGGGAAAAATCCAGTTCAATGAATATGTGCCTTATTACCCACCATAACTTAAAACTTAGGGGTTGCAGTAATGGAAAGCAGAAGGTGTAAGGCTATTTGTCATTGTAAGATATTATGGGAGCTTCCAGTATCAATCAAGATAATGACAGACAAACTATCATTTCTACCTTTGAGTTTAAGCGTCTTGAGAGAAATCTAACTAGTGTGGGTAGGGATATTCCTGGAGGTGGTGAGGGGAAAGTGGGCGTTGATTATGAGTGGAAAGGGGGTTGTTGTTGGGAGATGGTAGAAGATAGTGAAGGTGACGTTGGGATGTGGAAAAGTAGGGGTAGTAGAGGAAACTACAAAATGAAAAGAAGGAACTAGAGGCACCTAGTGGTGAGTAGCCATTGACGATAATTGGTAAAGAAGGCCAAACATGAAGGTTTGGAGAGCTTCATGGCAGGAATCCATTGTTTGTTTTAGTAGTAGGTAATGACTATCTGCAATTGCTAGTTGTTCTTGAGTTATGTTTGCATAACCACAAGCTTTTCAGTGACGGTATGGACTACCGAAGGCATCATCCACCAAAACGTTAGGAGGCTACTATGTAGAAATGTTTGGGGTTTGAAAGAAAAGGCTATGATAAAAATATTAATAAATTATGCTACCCAATATAGGATCTTAGATGTACATGTGCCTACATATGAGAATTTAAAAAAAAAAAAAAAAAAACAACGACTAATGCTATAATAAGTTCAATTAGGCCCAAGTTTTAATAGTAGCCTTTTAACCATGCCGGTGTTTGTGTTCTGTCTTCGGGCTTGCTAAAACTGATCCTTCTTGGATAGGTTGGCTCGTTCTCACTAAGCTAGAGCATTTGTATCTCATCATCATATAGAATATTTTCACCTTAACCTCAATTACAGTATATTTAACTAAAGTAATTGTGGCTTAACCCCAGCTAAGCATCTTCGCCTCAGCTGCAACATATTCAACTCGAAATCGACCAAAGCATCTTGAACTTAACTTTGACTAAAGGATTTTCATCTCGTATTTTTGACCCAGCCTTGACCGAAGCATCTTCAACTCGGACTCGATTAGAGTACTTTTGATTCGATTTTGATCAGAGCATCTTTTGACTCGTTCACAACCATAATATCTTTAACTCAACATTAGAGAAAGTATCTTCAACTCAATCTTTACAAAAGTATCTTCAACTTGGTCAGGACCTAAGTATCTTAAGCTCGACATTTGCTATAGTATCTTTACCTTAGTCTCAAGCAAACTTAATTCACCTCGACCTTAGCTAAAATAATTTCAATCTAGGTTAGACCAAATTCACCTCAATCTTGGCTAAAATAATTTCACCCTTATTAATTAATGAAACATGTGTAAATTGAACCAAACAATTTTAGTTGGTTTGGTTTCTATTCCTTAAAATTGAACAAAACTGATCTATGAACATTCCTACTAATGAAAAATAGGTGTAAAATTGTTAATAAATATAAAAAAAATTAAATATGAAAATATATGTTAGAATGATTTTATCTATTAAGTGTTAATTAGATAATTTATTAAATTTAAAAATAAAAGTGGATGAATTGTTTTCCATTCATTTAATTTAATTATATGATTCATTCAATCTGGACAAATTTTTTTATTTTAACAACTAGATGGATGAGGATTATTTCCATTCCTTCCATTCTTCTTAAAGTTAACCTCATTGAAAAAGAGGATGGTTTGCAATCTATTGTTATATTTCAAAGAACACATGGAAACGACAGTTCTGCGGGGAATTGTAACTTCAAAGGACCATGTTGAAATGGAATTAAGAATAAAAAAAATAACTTGGCATGTTTATAGTTTGGTTCAGAAGAAAAAATTGAACTGAATTGAACCAAATTAAAACTACTGAACCATCTATTTTTGATCTGGAACTGAACTGAACTATTTATAAGTTCAGCAAATTAGTTTTATATTAAGAAACAGAACCAAACTGTTAATTATAGGTTCGAGATTTTTTTTTTGTTAAATAATTTTGCAACAGGCGTAAAAAATCAAACAAATTACTATAGGTTCAAGAGCATGAACCAAACTGAGTAAAATTACCATTAAGCCTAAACACATCTGCAACATCTATTATTAAATACTAAATATTAAAGAACAATTTAAAAAATATACACGAAATATCTAATATGCATTAGTTAGCCAAAAAGATATATGTTTAGGTGCACAAGGCTACAAAGGGACCCACCAGCATTCAGTATTATACACAATACCACATTTTCAGTAGTTCTCATATCATTTGCAAATTAATCCTAGCTTCCACATTGTATGCATTTCACTGAGGCTTTCCGTTTAATTTGGAGTGGACGCGAGTGGATATTGGGAGTGGCATTCGAGGCATTATTTATAACATGCGCAAATTGTGGAAAAGGCTCTGAACTAGTGCACCAAATCGCTTTTATTAACGGTTCAGTCTTATAAAACTGAACTTAAGATTCAGTTTGGTTTTTATAAAATAGTTCAGTTTTTTATACTCCAATTCTGTTCAGTTTTATAGCAATTCAACTCAAAATAGTTTTTTTTTACACCTATAAAATGAATTACCAAGATTGTTATGCAAAACAGATAGTAATACAATTAATGAACTTCAAAGAATTGATGGGATAAAAAAAATAGGAACATAGATAGCCAATATGCTGGTATGCACAAACTTTACATTGTAGATGATGAACTAATGAGTACACAATACATATGTAGGTTTTCTCTATTGTCATTGCTATGCTTCTCTTTTTTTTTTTTCCTACAATATCGATAGCAGGTTTTATTTCTAAAATCTCATGCAAATTACTCAATTTTTTTACTATTAAGCTGACTGGTAAGTTTGTTATCACTATGCTTGTTTATCCGGAAAACAATTATGATAAGAAATACCAGAAAAAAATAATATATAGTGTGTTTGGTATGTCACTCAAGCAGTTTATAAGCAACTTTAATTAGTTTATAAATTAGTTTGACCAAAATAAGCTTATTTTAATAGCTTATGTTTAACTAGCTTATAAGGTACTAATATTTTTCATTTTATCATTTTTATCTTCAATAATTTTTTTCAAATCACTTTTTAATTCAATCAATTACTTTATAAACTTTCAACCACTTTTGTATTCCTTTTCTCAAGACTAAAAAAACTCTTACAAAGGTACTTAGATTTATCTTGTTCAAAAGAAAAAGTGAAAAATCAAACTTGCAATTTGTCATATGCAAGATATCTTATTCCACTTTACCATCCCCTCGAGATGTATTATTTATGTACTTTTATTATTGAACAAATGTGTCTATCACATTAATCCTACAAAAATATAATCAGTATAGCTAGACAAAATGTTAGGAAGAGGAAAAAGTCCAAGACAAGAAACTTCATTGGAAGTCTATCACTATTTTCTCTACAAGCAAATTGGTGAGAAATATCCATATGTAACTATCCAAACGGGAAATGTCCATTGGATTAACGTTGAACCTAAGCATTTAAGGTGTACATATTAAACTGCAGAAGTAAAAAAAAAAAAATTGGTTGATTGAGATACACTTTGAAGCAATGTGATTAACATGAAAAATATAATGTTATATTTTGTTGGAACATAAGTTTACATGTTCAAAATGACCTAAGTGTTTTGATGATAATAAGTATTATGGAAATAGATAATATATTATGATTAACTACAATTCTTTATATTTTGAAAGAATTGCAGATTATTGGATTTAAAGGTTGGAACGCATCCATTTAAAGAAAATTGACTTTAAAATAGAAGTTCATCTACTGTGTTCATAAGGAGCTTGTCGTCCATAGACGCACTCATCGTCGAAAGGATGTGCTTAAAGTCCATAGCAGGAATCTGTGTCCAAAGACATTTTTGGTGTCCACAAAGTCACTCACTGTTCATAGACGCACTTAGTGTCCATAGCAAAACTTAACATCCAAAAACGTACTCAACATCCATAGAGTCACTCGTCGTCTAAAAGAGATTTTCAAAGTCCATAGCAAGACTCACTGTCTAAAGGACATATTCTACGCCCATAGAGAAGCTCACCATCCAAAGGATGTATTCAGCGTCTATAGAGAACTCAATGTCTAAAGACGTAGCCAATGATTCATACAAGAGCTCAATGTCCATAGTTGTGTTGATTGTCCAAAGAAGAACTTATCGTCCGAAGAACATATTCACCGTCCGAAGAACATATTCACCGTCCAAAAGAGGCTTACCATCCAAATGATGTATTTACTGTCCAAAATAGGCTTATTATCCAAAGCACGTATTCATTGTCCAAAGGAGACTTACCGTCCAAAGCACATATTCACTGTCCAATACGAGAGTTTAACATTCAAAGGACTCATCCAACGTCCATAGATGAGTTCACTATCCATAAGCAAACTTGGCGTCCATAAGTGAACTTGACATCCATAAAGAAACTAGCTGTCCAAAGAATAGATCATTCAAAAATGAAATGACTGCACTGTTCCATTCAGGAAATATCTCTCGAAAAGCATAAAGGATTGTTTAAGTTATCTAACTTATCGCTTGAATCATTTCTTTCTAATATATAGCTTGAAATGATGATCCAACATTCAAATTCTACCTAATACACTATTCTGAGAACATGACAGTTTTAGATTAACAAAGGGCTACATGAAGTTTTGTTTATTGCAAGTCAAGTCTTCAACCAAATCATGACTTCCATGAGAAGGAATCAATAGAAGCTTCTCATCTCATCAACAGAAGACAACACATTAAAATTCAAAGAAGAACAATCTTTCTTTGACACAATCTTCTCTGTCTTCAAAAAAGGAGGAAACTCTGCAAAAGCTCTACAGAAATTAGAACTATTGCATTTAATGTTGTCTTAACCACTCATCATGCACAAGCAACATTCAAATTTCTACATGTTATAGAAAGGAAGATTGATCAAGCCTGAAACACAATGAACAATAATGAGAAAAAGAAAGATTAAGTGATATACTCTATAGTCACTTTGGACAACTATTTCATTTTTTATCTGTAAAGCTTATTTTGCTTGACAAAGCTAAGTCTTTGTGTATTGTATTAAAATATGCTCACTGTGTGAGTAGAGTTTATTGTAAAAACTCATTGAGTTGGTGTGATAGCTAGAATAAGCTAAGTGACAAAAAAATACTTGGTTTTCTTGTAATTAGGTAGATTACAAGGGTTGGAATACTTGGAGAGGTAGACAATACTTGATTTTCTTATAATTAGGTATATTACAATAATTGTAATACTTAGAGAGGTAGAGAATACTTCGTAGCTTTGTTGAAAGAGTGAACTAGTATAAATTTTGTGTATTTTCTCTTTTACCCTACACTTTTTACATTCTTGTACGACCTCTTCGAATGGTTCATTTGGACGTTCATATTAAAATATTTTAAATTCTTTAAATTTATAAAAAGCTTTTAAAAATCACATTAATACAATTCAACCCTTTTCGTATGTTACTTGTAAGATCATATTTTACTACCTCCATAACTTCCATAACTTCTATAGTAGTGTTATCCTATTAGGCAAGATTTAATACATAAATCGCACGACAAATTGGGCATTAGTTCAATCAAAAATTAAATTCTCCTAATTATTATTCATCGTTCATCAGAATTCTTTTAATAATATCTTGTTTAGACTTTCTCTAGTGGAAAATACTATTTACTACGAAAAATTAATTTCGTGCAACAGCATGAACGGTGTGATTTTTGTTAAATTTGTTTGATATACTTTTCCATTTTTATTTATTATTTATTTGAAAAAAAATATTATTCTACATTTAAAATTCGTCCATTTCGTGTTATTTTTTCAATGCTCTATTTTACACGTTCGATTATTTTAGCCAACCTTTCCTACCAAAGATTTTCTTTCTCGAGCAATTTATATATTTTTAACCAAAATAATAAAACATGTTATTAAATTTTATTTTATGTTTTTCAATTGCATCTGAATTCTTAATACAAATAACCTATAAAATGCATACTCTAAAATTTGACAATAATAACTTTGAACATTTACATGTAGTTTCCCCAATATTTACCACAAGAGCTCGGTGTATGGGAGGAATATATATTGAAACACTAATTCTCTTGACCACTTAGGTATGTTTGGATAAATTAAATTTTTTCATAAATACTTATAAGAGAAGAAAATAGAAAGTATTCACGTATGTAATTAAGTGAATATTACAAATTGTACATAAAAATATGGACTCCCTTTCATATTGTCTTTTGATCGGCCTTTATAGCCACCTCAGGGGTTGCCTTCTAGTCATGTCGCTTCACACAGGCTCTCTCCTGAGCCTACTGGGAGCTGTCTAGGCTATCTGACCTTTGCTTAGTTTAAGGGGCACCGCTTGCCCTAGAATCGTGTTATCTAACATCTTCCCCATTGTTAGACAACGCCTCACTTTAGCATTAAATGCAATTTGTATGATCTCGTCTCGCGACTGACCAAGTGATGTTGTCATCCAAAAGGCCGACTGACTGACTAGTCCACAATCCCACAAGCCCTAAGTGAACGGGAAACACTTCAAAGCATCTAGTGGTTGAGGCATTGTGCTTAGTGCTTGGACGTCTAGTCAATCCCTCTTCTCAAGAGTTCCAACCCGTCATTTGGGCATTGGTTGTCCTAACATTTTCAGGCATATGGGGGTGTTCAATTGGCCACCCCATCCACAGCCTCACAAGTGTTGAACGCGCTATGGGTTACCATTGGGTGTGACTCACACACTGTTGGTTTGCTACAACACCTTCTATGCACCATTGATTAGGATTGAGAAGCGACGGATCATTGATTAGGGTGGTTAGTCCCTTCGTTCCCCATCATTGGATGGTCGTGACTCTTGGGTTCAAACTCACGAATTGAATGTTGATGTTTCCCTTTCCTCCCTCCATTATTTTAAACATTGGAAAAGGTGGTAGGCTCGAGGTACTAATTTCTCACGTCAAATTTCATTTCAAACATTCGACACCATCCCTCACAAGTATCATCGTTTTTGAGTTTTCTTATGTCCCTTACATCGTCGTTGATCCTTCCACTGCTTCTTTCGTTTTTGTTCGTTCGACATTGTCAACATGACTAAAGTATGGGTTTCTTGGCTTTTACTCCCATTTTTCTTTTCTTTCCTATCTGCTTTGCTTTGGGGGAATTTTTTAGAGAACTCTGTGGTAGCAATAATGATATGGGTTTTTGCTCTAACCCTTGCCCCTTTTTGTCATAGGGAAAACCACCAACAAAGGGTCTTACGCCACCCTCTCTGCCTCCCTTAAGGTGGTTTCCAGCCCCTCCACAAAAGGAACCTCCTTCTTTGGCACGATAGAAGACAAGAGTCCCCCTCTGGGCGTGCGGTATCATGAAGGTGGAAAGAAAAATAGTCCGAGGAGGGGGCGACGAGGAGGCAAACTATGAGCTGTCAAATTATGACTAGGTGGACGAGGGCATCCCAAAGGTGTTGTTGGTCTTCGCTAGTCTTTAGGAATTGGAAGGGGTGCTTGGTCCTATTTGTCACGTTGGGCCTTGGTCTATAAGGTTGTCGCCTTGTCATTCGGATGAGCACGTTTGTGAGAGACCAGATAGGGGGGCCTGCTACACTTACCTTTACAACACCTTAGCATTAAAATTAGGGGCCCCGAATACCATTCTCAGACTTCAAATGTACGATCTTGAGGACCTTGAACATTGTCGCTACTCAACTTTACTCGAACAACTACGCCCTTGTTCAGGCCTTTGAAATCTTATGTGAGGAATTGGGACGGTCACCCTCCTTGAACATATTTTTTTTGTTTTTTGCTATCCAGAGGACGAAGAAGGTTTAGGTGGTCTTCACTTTGCGATCAGCTTGGTTGTGTCTTACTCTGACCCTTTCGTGAAAGCTACACACTTTTCACGCTCATTCGGTAGGACAAGCTTATTGGCGAGAAAGACTTGGCTCTTTTAGAGCAATTTGAGGCTGGTTTCGACCGTGCTCTGGAGCAAGTATCCTTTTTGCATCCCAGCATAGATACCTCTGAAGTTGACATTTGCAAAGAAGTGGTGGATGCCTGATTGGTTAAAGGCGGTCGCCCTCCCAGTACCCTCTAAGGTTTTGTAATTTTAAGCCTTGAATAAATAAATGGATATTTTCATCTGATTGCTTGTCTCCTTCTCTCCCTTCTTTTTTTATTTGGCATTGCCTTTGGATAAAAAATGCGCTATGTTATAGTGGCTCGGATCATCATTGTGTTCCTAATATGCTAGCCAATTAGGCTACACACTTTAGTTATGGAACTTGACTAGTTTATAGGTAATTTGAATAATTTTTTCGCAACAACTTACCATCCCTATAATTTTTCATTGGAGTTCTTACCGATCATCAACCTCTTTCGGGCCTCCAAATTTTTACCTTTAATCTTTGAAACTTTTGTCTGGGGAATTATTGGTCGACCGTCTGTCATAGATCTTTGAATTTTTGCCCTAGATAGTCATTGGACGACTGCCTCTCACGTGTCTTTAGATTTTTTCCTAGTGGGAACATTGGTCAATCGCCTCTCACAGGTCTATGGATTTTTGCCCTAGACAGTCATTGGACAACCACCTCTCACAAGTCTTTAGATTTTTTTAGTGTTATTACTACTTCTGAAGAAATTCTGCATTTCATTAAAGAGCCAAAGATTTGTACGATTTTAACAAGTATTAACTGTAATAAATTCGTAAACTTGCTGAGTTCCATGTATGGGGTACTCTTCTATCGTCCAGGTGCTCCAACCTGTAAGCTTCTTTTCCTACCTCCTCAACGATCATATAGGGTCCCTCCTAGTTCGGGGTCAGTTTGTTGGAGGTGTTGTCCCTACAGATCCTTTTCAGGATCGAATCTTGCTTCTTGAGTTTTCAAGGGAAAATATTTGCCTTGTATCATTGGGATGTTCTTGCTTTGGCCGCGTATTCTTTGACATGCACCACCTCTCGAACTTTTGGAAGCAAATATAGGTTTGCCCTTATCTCTTCTTCATTCTAGGCTAATTGAAAAAAACAATTAGTTTTAAGCCTCTCAAGACTACCTTGTTGGCTGACTCAGCCTAGCTATTTGTCTGCGGGTGTTCAATCGAGGTAAAGGACTACTTTATCCTAAACTATAAGCAAAAATTAGCAATCGAGCAAGATGCGAATTAAGTGTTGTTATTAGATACTGTAATAGTAGGGAGAACGACATACAATCTTTCTCCAATAGAACCTCCTGATCTGCTTGGCCTAGATCGTCGTTACCGGCACTACCTCCACCCATTTAGTGAAGTAATCCATGACAATTGTGAGGAATTTCACTTGCCTGACAACTAGAACAAAAGGGGCCAGGATGTCCACTCTCCACATATGGAAAGGCCATGGCGATGTGATTGAGTGTAACGACTCCGAAGGTGCCTTGTACAAATTTGCGAATCATTCGCATTTGTCACATCTTTTGACAAATTTTGTGTAGTCCTTCTTGAGTGTCAGCCAATAATACCCAACCCTCACTATTTTTCTTGCGAGGAATCTTCCGCCAATGTAGGTTCCACACACCCTTTCATGTACCTCCTTCATGGCATACCCTATCTCTTCTGGTTCCAAACACCTTAGTAGTGGGTAGGAGAATCATCTTCTATAAAGTTGTTGGGTATCTAGGATGTATTTTGACGATCTCTTCTAAGTTTCTTAGCTTTCTTATGGTTGGCCAAGACCTTGTCTCTTTCAAGGTAGCTCACAATTGGGTCCATCCACGATGAGGTTTGAGATGCGGAGCAAATTTCTGTCTCCTTAATGATTGTGATGAATGTCATCTTTGCCTTATCTTGGGGGTGCATCCAAATCTGGTTATATATGGAATAGGCATCCATGAAGCTCAAGAGACCATATTCGGAAGCTCCATCTACTAACCGATCAATGCTAGGCAATAGGTAAGGGTATTTTGGGTAGGCCTTGTTCAGGTCGATGTAATCTATGCAGATCCTCCATTTACAGCTGGACTTCTTAACCATCACCACATTGGTCAACCAAGTCGGATACAAGACCTCCCTTATGAAGCGTGTCGCCAACAGCTTTCTTGTCTCTTCCCTTCCTCCCTTCTTCTTTTCCTCTTTGAGCTTTCTTTTCTTTTGGGACGCCAAGCGAATTCCTAGCGTAATAGATAGATGACAGGACAGGAAGTCGGGGTCTATTCCTGCCATGTCCTTTGGCAACCAGACATAGACATGCTGATTCTCAGAGAGGAAACAAATTAGCTACTTCTCCAGTTCAACCTCTAAGGCCCCCTCGATCCTTGTTTTTTGTGATGGATTGGTACTGATCTATACTTCCTTTAGATCCTTCATTGGCTGGGGCCTCAGATCCTCTTGATTCTGGCATGGAACCAAATCCAAAAGATGGATGTGGGTTAGGTTAATTGTCCTCTTGGTCGTAGGTCCCTCTCCTCTACTTTCGGTTTTCAAACTTGCTTCATAACATCAACGGGCAATGTGTTGGTTGGCTAGAACTATTCCAACCCAGCTTACTACCGAGTACTTCATGCAAAGGTGGGGAGTTGACATCATGGCTCGAAGATTATTCAAAGTTGGCCGACCTAATATCATCTTATAAGAGACTCAAGCATTGACGACTGTGAACTTAACAGTGATAGCTTTAGCGTCTGGTCCTACACCAAAAGTTGTTCTCAAGTCGACTATTCCCCGAATTTCCACCTACTTTCCAATAAAATCGATCAGTGTACCTAAGCACTCTTCTAGGCTCAACTTAGGGAGCCCCAATTTTTGATAAGTGACCCAATAAATTACATTGGCCGAACTTCCCAAATCAACTAGTACTCTTTCAACTCTATACTTTGTAGTTATCACTTTGATAATGTTGTTGAAATACTATCAGAATTACTAGATTTTCCTTAATTTTGCAGTATAGGGACCAACCTAGGTCGAATCTCTCAAGGACATAATTATGCAATGTCTAATCTTGTTGAACAAAAATTAAATTAAATGCTAAAAGGGAGGTATGTGTGTAAACAAAATTATGCAGAAAGCGAAATGCAAAACGAAATTGAAAATAGAATTATGTAACACCAATCCAAGGATCCAATAATATAGTTTGTTATATTGGTTCAAATAAGAAAGAAAATTCATATGAACCCAAAATTCATTAGATAATCATCTAATATTCGTCCATACAGATTGAGATCACAATCAGTCCCTAATTAGCAAGGATTCAAACACATAATTGTTTGATTTTAGGTGATCAATTGATTACCTAGCCTTGATTAGATTGGAATTAATCAATCATAACCTATCATAATCCAAAATCTCAAGCGAAATCATAATTATGAAAATGGGTCAAGAATTGGAAAGAAAAGAGAGACATAACAGAATTTGCATAATAAAGAATTCAAGAACTCAAACATAACTACAATCATGGAACCTTGAATTGATAAGAGAGCTTAGCCTTCCATGACAATCATCACAGAAAATGCAGCACAAAATACAAAGAAAACCTAGAGGAGGAGAGAGGAGAGAGAATAGAGAGGATATTTGTGATCTAAGAAACCTTCAAAATCCAAGTGTGTAAAATCTAAAAAATGTTTCTCCTAACACTAATAACCAAATACTATTTATTACATGCCCTGAATGCCAAGGAAGGTGGTCTAGGCTAGAGGTATTCGCAGCCCAAAGGCCTACCAACGAAGGTCCCAAAATTAGGCTAGAATATACAGACAAAGGCCTAATAGAGTGGGTGCAAAGGTTGAACCTTCATGCAGACTTTTGACACTAAAGATATTCGAAATAGGTTGAGCCCAAAAGAGAGAAGTTGTAGATATTTGTCTTAGCTTTCCAAAGCCACCAAGATTGTCCAATTTGGAGGCCTGTAGCTTCATATATGGCCTGCACAAGATAACATCATCATAATGAAAATTAAGTTTGAAAATAAGCAAATATTAGTAACTAAATCCAATTAAGTCCAATAACCCAAGACTCGATCAATGTGTCAATTTAACCATAAAATGATGTCAAATATGTCTAACATAAGTCACTATTAAGTGCCTAAAAAATACTCTATTAAATTTCCCCACATTTGAACTTTTGCACTTTGAGCAAAATCAAATAAAATATCTAAAGTAAAAGGAAATGAAGGAGATGAACAAAAGTAAGAACAAATAAAGTGCAGCACTTTCTAATGAATCTTTAAGTTAATAAAAGGAATAAGAGTACAAGCATGCTAGAATCAACGTACCCAACAATCTATGCATCTAAAGCAAACAAGAGAACAATAAAACTTAAAGAATGACCGACAAATAATAAAACCCTCTCAAGATACATACTTTCAATCTCTCAAATATTTAGGTTTGTGTTTACACTCAAGCACCCTATTTTGTCTAGCACGACCAAGCTTTGACTAGCCTCTAATTCCTACAACTTGAAACACACTCAAGAATGATTAAAACGACTTTAACTAAGGTTGTAATGTGACCAAGGGCAAGGTAGGATATGAGAAATGATTTAACCTTACACAACCAAAGAGGGAAGATGAGCAATGGGGAATAAGTCAATAAACATGAAGATCATCCTCAAATCAATACAAGTCATAAAAAATAATTCAAGACAAGTAAGGTCCACTTTGTCTCGTTTCCTCTTTTTTTTATTACTTTCTTTCTATTTCAATTTCACTTCTCTTTTTGCATCACTACAACCTTTTGTTGCATTTTTTCTTTCAACCTTTTGGTTGCCTTTTTCTTTCTTTCGTGTACTTTATTTTTCTTTTTCAAAAAGAAATCAACCCAATACCACAACTTGTAAAAGCCAAATTATCAAGGTACCACTTGCAAAGTATTGGGGTATCACCTCACACTTATTTAGAATTCATTCCCAAAACAATTCAAAAGCTCCTTTAACCCCTAAGGTTAAGGTAATCATGATTTTTCACTTTTAGGCTTGTAATGAATTATAAAATCAAAGAACGGGTTAGATATGCTCAAAAGGAGTAAGCAAGGGATTTAATGCAAGACAAGTCCATTTGGCTAGTGATTATAAACAAAAAAGTCCTAAATCATATCACCAATGCATGTGAAACAAAAGGCATAAAAGAGAGTCCAGGAAAAACCTAGAGTAACTAGCAACACATGTGCAAATCACACAAGAAGGAAAAGAGTGACAAGATGTAAGTCATCAACATAACAGGCTCAAAATCTCACACGGATAAATGCTCTATCGATGATTCAAACTTTAATTTCCCAAACACTCAGTGCACTAAAAATGCAAAAGTGGTTCTATATCAAGTTGTGAAGCCTCTTAATCAAGAATGATACAACTATTCACAATTTATGCAACTTAGAAACCCACTAAAAAGTGCTCCAAACTGAAAAATATATTTTCTTCTTTTTTTTAGCAAAAACGAATTTGATAGGAAACATCAAAATTGATAAAAAAAAAATAGGAAAACAAAAAATAGCAAAACCAATAAAAATAGAAAATAGAAAAATAGTAAAAACAAAAAAATCAATAAACAGCAAAACAACAAAATATAATAGCAAAATAGCAAAGTAAAATAGAAAACAGTAAAACACCTCACACACACACTTAAAATGAGCATTGTTCTCAAGCATATAGGGACATAACACAAAGAGAACACATGAAGCAATAACAAACCAAGAAAGGGGTGAAAATAAAAAAAAAACTCCTATCTTAACGTGGAAAATATGTGCAAAATTTTGCATCCAGAATCTTTTCTCTGCTTCTATCTGTAGTTGCTTAGGGGAGTCTCATCTATCTTAACAATTCTAATGCTACATCATTTAGTGGCTTCTTCAATAGGAACCTCAAAGTTGAATTCTTAACAAGGTGGGCATATAACATCAAGTGTAGTCAATTCCTTCAAGGTCTTATTATTGTCAGCCCTTGGATATGCAAACACCAAGATTAGAATTAGAATTAGAATTAGCGGGATCATAATCAAAATCAGCATTATCAAATTTGAGAACAATATAATTAGATGCAAAAGCATTACTATTATAACTACTATTAGCTACTTCACTACTTCTAGGACTTCTTATCAACTTATGGAATCTATTTCTAGATTCAATCATGCAATTTACCAGGATTACTCCTAATCATATACCACAAAAACAAATTGACAAAAAAACAGTAGAAAATAGTATAATTGACAAAAAATAGTACAATGAGAGAAACACCCCTACTATATTAAACACTTGTCAAGAAGGGTCTAGGGGTGCAATTATACCAAACAATTTTTTCTTTATTTTTCTTTTTAAAAAAATTCTAACACCACAATGACATTATATGATGTATTTAGGAATTTTTGGAAAAAAAATTTGGGTAATTTTTAAAAATCACGAAGAAAAAATAGAAATAAAAAATATAAATCAAAAATCAAAAATCAAAATGTCAAAAGATTAGGACACAACAACTTGTGTCATCAACAACTATGCTAGTTTGATAATGTTGTCGAAACACTGTCAAAATCACTAGATTGTCCTTAATTTTGTAGTATAAGAACCAACCTAAGTCGAATATCTTAAGGACATAATCATGCAATAACTAATGTTGTTGAACAAAAATCAAATTAAATGATAAAAATTGGGGTTTGTGTATAAATAGAATTATACAAAAAATGAAATGCAAAACAGAATTATGTAACACCAATCCAAGTATCCAATCATATAGTTTGTTATCACAGTTCTAATAAGAAAGCAAATTCATATCAACCCAATATTCATTAGATAATCATTTAATATTCGTCCATATAGATTGAGATCATAATCGCACTCCCTAATTAGCATAGATTTAAGCACATAATTGGTTCATTTTAGGTGATTTACCTAGCCTTGATTAGATTGTGATTAATCAATCATAACCTAAAACAATCCAAAATCTTAAGCGAAATCATAATCATGAAAACGGGTCAATAATTGAAAAGAAAAGAGAGACGTAATAAAATTTGCATAATAAAGAACTCAAAAACTCAAGAACTCAAACCTAACCATAATCATGGAAGCTTGAATTGATAAGAGAGCTTAGTTTTCCATGGCAATCGTCACAGAATATGCAACACAAAAACCTAGAGGAGAGAAGAGAGAGAATATAAAGGAAATTTGTGATTCAAGAAACCTTCAAAATCCAAGTGTGTAAAAACTAAAAAATGTCTCTCCTAACCCCACTAACCAAATACTATTTATTACATGCTCTTAATACTAAGGAAGGTGGTCTAGGCCAAAGGAATTCGCAACCAAAAGGCCTACCAACTAAGGCCCCAAAATTGGGCCAAAATATACAAAGAAAGGCCTAATAGAGTAGGTGCAGAGGCTGCAACTTCACATGAACTTTTGATAGTGAAGACGGTCAAACTAGGTTGAGCCCGAAAGAGAGAAGTTGTAGATATTTGTCTTAGATTTCCAGAGTCACCAAGATTGTCCAATTTAGAGGTCTATAACTTCTTTTATGGTCTACACAAGATAACAACTTCATAATGAAAATTAAGTCCAAAAATAAGCAAAGATTAATAATTAAACCCAACTATGTCTAATAACCCAAGACTCAACCAATGTGTCAATATTAACCATGAAATGATGTTAAATATATCTAGCATAAGTCACTATTAAGTTCCTAAAAAATGCTCTATCATACCACTGAAATTACCGTGGGTCATCTTGGTGCGACAACATATAAAACCACTATAGTTCTCCATTGTGTGCTCGTGAGAACGAGATGACTGGACTATGGGGACAAGCTATGTTGACCTACACTGTCATCACTGAATGGACATACCTTTTCCTTTCGAACGCCGTCATTTTGGTGTTTGTTCCCCCCGGATATTATTTCTATTATTCCTTGGTGAAGTAGGGTCGATCGGGCTCTTGATTGACTCTTGTCTCAACTCCTGTCACGAGTCTTGTCCCTCAACCTTTCCTTAGCTGGAACTTTGTCCCGATTGGGTCTGGGGTGGTTATACCTTCTTGCTTCTGTGTCATTCTGCTTCTGCATAAAATGGCTCAATTAGCTCTCACGGATCAACTTTTCAATTTGACTCTTCAAAGTCCTACAGTTCCTCGTTGTGTTCCCTTGAAAAGGTGGAATTCACACCATTCATCTTGAGATAGACCTAGCTAACGTTCCGTTAAAGGGTGAATATCGAGCAAATATGTGTGGTACACCTCCCTCAGTATTTGGGACATTCCCACCTTTAGGGGGGTGAAATGGGTTATGTTGGCCTCAATTTTGTAATTTCCTCCTCGTTGGGATTTTTCTTCTCTGGGGGGTCCTTGGCCGCCCTTGTTTGGATACGGGGTGCCTCCTACTTTGCTTAGAGCTGATTGGCCAGATCCTCCTAAGCCTCTTTGTGCTTTTCAGCTTGAGTCCTAATTTCCCCTAGGCTTGTTGGTCTCCTCCGAGTGAGGGAGTCACTGAACTGTCCTACTTTTAGCTCTATTCGTAGCAAACTACGAAGGTCGTCGCCAGATCATTGAAGGTATGGATGGTTCTAAGAGGTAATCCCGGAAACTATTACATAGTTACACCCCTCAAAGTGCTTGGGAACAACTTGTAACTAATGGCGTCACACTTATGTACATTTGAGTTTGGAAAGCTTGCAAGTGGATATGAGGGTTCTAAGTGCCATCAAATGGGTCCATAACAAGTTCCCTAAACTGGGATGGGATGACGGCTCAGTCGATCTCCTCACCAAATGGTTGTCCCCCAAAAAGTAGGAGGGGAGTTGGTTCAATCCTCCCCATCATTGTCTTTAGTGTCTTGAGCTACCTCTGAAGCTCGCCCCTTGCACTCCTCTACTAATCTCATAGTCGCCACATGACACTCCTCAACCTCCCAATGTCATTCCTCCGCCTCTTCTTGCCAACGGGTTGCCTTTGTGTTGAGGTGTGTTTGCTCATCACTCTTCTCTTGTAGGCTTGCCACTACCTACAATAGTTGCTACAAGGTATCTTCCTCCTCTCCGTTGTTGGAACTCACTGGATGCCTTATGATAGGCATGGTTACCCTGTAGTTTGCTCTAGTTTTTAGGTGTCAAGAAGTGTTTTCTCGAGGCCCCATGGTGGGTGTCAATGTTCACATCTGTAATTAAGTGAAGGTTACAAAGTGTACGCAAAAGTGTGGACTCTTTTTCACGTTGCCTTTGATCAGCCTTTATACCTTAAGGGTTGCCTCTTGGTCATGTCACCTGACACATGCTCTCTTTTGAGCCTATTGGGGAGCTGTCTGGGCTACCTAACCTTTGCTTGGTTTAGGGAGTGTCGCTTACTCTAGAGCCGTGTTATCTAATTTCTACCCCTTTATCAAGTAGCACCTCACTTTAGCATTAAATGCGATTTGTACGATCTCATCTTGCGACTGACTAAGTGATGTCGTCATCCGCCAGTAACCGAATAGCTGGTTTAGAAAGGAAAAATAAAATAAGTTTTTTCATAAATTAAAATTATAAACTAATTCATAAAAGTTTTTTCATATTAGTTTTTTCAAAAACTAATTTTTAACTTATACATAAACAATTTTTGGTTTATAAACAAGTGTATTTCATTTTTTTTTCTTGTTTTTCTTTCCTATAAATATTTATGAAGAAGTTTACTCAAACAACTCTTTAGTTGGTCTTGTAGAAGTGAAGTTACGAAGTTACTATTTGTGTGGTGAGTGGGTGGGTGGAGCCTTAGTTAATTCAGGTTCAAGGCATGTTGGATATCAATGACCTGAAATAAAGAATCCTTCAACATAATTCAATTTCAGAAGGTAAAAAAGATTAATGGTATGTTTAGATAAACTTCTCTATAAGTACTTATAGGAGATGAAAATATAAAAAAAATGAAATAAAATTATTCATAAATTAAAATTAATTTATGTTTAAGTTAATTTGTAGAAATTTTCTCCTGTTAGCTTATAAAAAAATGAGAGAGTTTTATAAATTAACTTATACATAAATTAATTTTAATTTATAAAAAAATTATTTTATTTTTTCTCTTATTTTTTTCTATAAATATTTAAAAATTAATCAAAGATAGTAAAACCAAAATACCTTATTGTTTTTGAATATTCGATCACAGTATCCCTGCAAAAAAGCAAAGAAGTAATCAACTCATCAAGGATAGATAATTCAACTGAACTGATCCGTAACTGAAATGTACTTGTAATCATGATTAATGTCATGTAATGTAACAAGTGTGATTACTGACAATTTCTAGAACAAATGTTTTGCTGGTAACATATAATAGAAAAGCTAAGCTGCAAGGTCATTCTCTTTAGTTTTTCTTATTCACAACACAGGTAATATATAATAAGATAAAGATTTTAATTAGAATATATTTTTTTATCCTATATTTATATAATTAAAAATTAATAATTTTATAATAATTATTTTAAAATTATATAGAGCGAGAACTAGCAGAAATGTCATGGCTACCTCGGAATACAAATTGTAATTTCAAAGCAGAGTCTGGGATAATATAATTAAATCTAAATGGCAGTCAACGAGGAGAAAATGTCATACAATTAAACCTATGGGCTGCATTCAGTATTCCACACGCATTCAATGTACAAATATATTTTTCAGTTTACAAAAGCAATAGCAATATGTCTTTTTTAGTTTGGTCAAAGGGGCAAAATAATAGAAATAATGGTAACCCCAAATTTTCCAAGACAATTAAAACGTGACCGTTTTCTTTTGTACTGTATGATAAGTCAAACAATATATTAATGCCAATGAGATAAGAATCATGTCGTTCTCATAAAAACCAAGGAGACGACTATCGAATAGCACTGGAAAAAAAACTTTTTAAGAGTTTTAGGTGACATATATTTAGGTTTTAATTTATAAAAAACTAATTACATTTAATTATATGGTAAAATATATGGATAGGATCATTTAATAATATTTTGTATAAGAAAAAAATATTAGATAATTTAGAACCACTTCTTATTTATTATCTCACTCAATTTCTGCATAACGAAATTATTAAATGGTCGTATATAGTATGGTCTAAATTAATTTAGACATAATATGTAATAAAATATTATTAATTTGTTTTATAACTTAAAAAACTTAAATATATATTAAGTAGAGATTCATTGAAATTATAGACAAATAAGTAAATAATGATCTTATATCATATAGTATTTTTTTTTCTTGGTTCATATTAATTCTTATTTAATATATAATTAAATATTAATTTTTTAAAATAAAAAATTTAAATATATATTATATAAAATTGGTTAAAATTCAATAATAATTATATGAACCATCTAGGAACAAAGAGTAGGCATTGATTGTATTGGGCCAGTGGGTGGTAGCAACTGTGACCTTCACACCTTTCAAGACTAACCTCTTGGAAAATTGGACAAGAGGGTTGATGTGCCCTTTGGCTGGGAATGGCAGAACAAGCACGTGGTGTTGGTTTGCCTATGCTGAACCATCTCTTTTCTTTTTTAAAATAAAATCTTATGGTCTTGTTTAATTTTGGATGAGTAATGGACCTCTTGAAAGTTTATTAATAGGTCACATTTCAGCAAAGCAAATTTGAGATGATTTATTTCATTTCTATTTGCTAGACTAGATTCACATAATTGAAAGTTGTTTGAAATTAGGATAATCAATAATTTCACTTTGTTTAGGAAAATAAATAAGGGGCGTTTTTATTAAAAAAAATGTCAAATATGTTGGGTCAATTGTATGATTAATTTGCAATATTAAGCCAAATGAGTGAGTATTTTGGCGACTTTATCTTTATATTGTATTTATAATGCAAATGGATAAGTATACATAATATAGATATATGTTTGACAAAAAAATTAGCAGAAAAGATTGATAGAAGCTATAAAGAGTTAATTGATAGTTCAAATTTGGCTGCGGATAGGCAGAAGTAATTAAATTAACTTATTCAACTATAAGAATTTAGTAAAATTATGAGTTGAAATGGCTGAAAAATATAAAATAATATAATAAACATATTATATAATATTTTATATTTTTTAATCTTATTTTATATTAATTAGTGTAATGGTTAAAATAAAAAGTATATTATAAAAATATTTAATAAATAAAATAAACATATAATGTATTATATAAGTATAATATTAAAATAATAAAATAAATATTATAAACAGTATAATACTTAAAATAAATAGTGTAATATAAATATATCTAAAAATAAAAAAAAATAAATGAACTTATTATTTATCAATATTAATATACTATGCAATAAAATAATAAAAATAATAAAACTATACCTTATGAGTAAAAAACAAAAAATATATAGTAATATATTTTCTTGTATAAAAAAGAAAATAAAAGAAATTTAATAAATATTTAAAAAAGATAATAAATAGAAAAGAAAAAATAATAAATATTAAAAACGCTGCTTCAAGTATCATATCAAATAATGCTACAAGCTCTTAAAATACTAAATTATTTACTAAATATGATTAATAAAGTTAAATAAAATTTTCAGTTAGTAAAAAAAATTAAAAATTAACTAAAATAACATGACAAAACGTAACCATAAAAGAAGAAACTTTGACACGTTCATGCATATATGTACAGACATGTCAAAGACAAAGATTGAATATGACTGAATTTTACAATAGACACCACAAAGACTTAATAAAATCACGTTTAAAAATATGCATGTATTATAAATATAATAATGAAGTCTTACTCATAAATATATATTTATTAAGAGATAAGGTTTCACAATTATTTTTCCAAAACTTTTGTTTTTCAGGTGTTTCCAACCGATTACTGAAGTAATAAGAGAAAATTGAAACTCATAAGTTCAGGCTCAATTTCTTGATATTTCTCTAAATTAAATGCCCCATTCGGATTATTTTTAAAAAATGATATTAAAACTCAAGCTAATTATTAAATAGATCATAATATTAAATCCGTATTTAGATTAGTTTATTTTAGAAAAAAAAAAACTGACTTAAAATTCATGAACTAGTGCCCCAGGGAGAAAGGACAGGTTATTGGATCGCATGGGATATTTGGTTTTAAAAGCAAAAAAAAAAAAAAATTGAAAGATAAATTCTCTGAAAGGTTTTAAAGCAAAGAAATGTTTCCTCCAGATGCTGACTTAGATAGTTCAAGCACCGATGCTTGCAACTCTCACCATATCATTTCAAGTTTAAACAAATCAAACAAAATAAATAAAAAAAATTCAAAGGAAGTGATAATTAAGTTTACATTATTAACTAATGTATTGTGTGCCAGTCTTTTATGGCTTGAACATAGTTCATCAGGATTTCAACCCAACTCCTTCTTTTCCTCAACATGCCTCTGCTTCTATTTGGGTTCCTAATTGTAGTTTCCGTTTTGGGTTAATTCATCACTCTGTGTATGTAATCATGTTTCAAAGAAAGAAAAGAATTATTTGTTTTAAGAAAAAATTAAATTGAAAGAATAATAAGTAATGAAATAGTTATAAATTGCAATAAAAGATTTTGATGGATATTAAATTAATGATAAAATTTGGAGCTCTTCTCCCTGCCCTCTCGGGTTATTAACATGAGAAGGGAAGAAAATGATGTAAATAGAAGTGACATATTAAATGAGAACTACCAACATAATTGATCTTATTCTGTCTACCGAACTTGATGCTGCTGCTTTACAAACATATAACTCACGTAAAATTAATTCACTAAAAGGCACCAGAATTAACACATTACAGCCCCCTCTACGAGAATCAAGAGTGCATCAACTTTATCAAGTTCTTTTTTAGGTCGAAATTTGTTCATTTCACAACCTGAAAGGCAGCAAGGCACAGTTCCCATCAAGTCCCTTAGCCAAATGGTGTGCCATGATCTCTTCTATGGTAGTGTCCCTATAGATTGGTGGGTTTTTTTCTGATAGTAATTCCTTAATTGGACCATAAGCCTTTGGTGTACCTTTAGCTGGATCATTCGGATTTGAAAAGAAGCTAGCCACTGAAACTCTTGGCCCTCTATGATTTGATACGACCCGGTGATAAACACTGACAAATTTGTCATTCGTCAGAAGCTGCAACAATAGTTAAGAAATTAAGATATATATACTCAAGACAAACTGGATTGTTGAAGAAACTCATATTTTCATTTTTGGGCTGAAATTCAATCATTTTTCTTAGATAAATATCGAAGAGGTTCATTGTATGAGTGAAGAATAAAACTTGATACCATTCTAATACTTACTTGTAGAAAATCTCCTATGTTTACAACAAGAGCTCCATGCACAGGAGGAACATTAAACCATTGATTCTCATGAAGAACTTGAAGACCACCCAGTTGGTCTTGTAGAAGTATTGTCATGAAGGAAACATCAGTGTGCTTAGATGTTCCCATAGCTAATTCAGGTTCAGGACAAGGTGGGTAGTAGTGACCCTGAATGAAAAGTCCTCCACCACAGTTCAATTCTCTGAGATAAGATGGATTAAGGCCAAGAGCCTCTGACAATAACTCAAAAATTGTACAACCCAAAGCCATTATTTTATTGGAATATTCAATAATTATGTCTCTGCAAGTACATAAACAATTCATCAAGAATTCAAACAGTTTAACTTAACCGTTTCTGAAACTGAAACATGAAATTCATGATTAGATAACTTGAGTTACTAAAAAAAAATATCATTTAATACATAAATAGGCAAGCACATGTAAATATAACCACTGTAAAATCTAAAGAAGTATTAACTCATTACCTAAATGCCGCAGGCAAATCCTCTGGTTTGGGTGGATTAGGAGCCAAAGAACATCCAACGGTATCTCTCCAGTTAGCAAATTTGTCTCGGTGAAGGCTAGTATTGGAATAATATAGAATTGTCTTATTTAAATCTCTAGAGTAAAACTGTTTCCTTACATCAGTATCTTGTTCATGAAACCTTCGGATTCCATCAATCATCTCATCCATAACAGTAACTGGAATTCCATGATTGATCACTTGGAAAAGTCCCCACTCCTGGCATGCACTTCGGATTTTGGTGACAGCTTCCTTAAGCAGAGCTGGGTTGTTGTGTATGTCTTGAAGGTCTATGACAGGAACACTCAACTTGGAGTCACTGGCTACGTTTTCAGTTATGTCAATGCTAGAATGGAACATGCGTGGGATCTTTTCCACCCCAGAATCCACAAGACCTTTAACACCAGTTTTTGAGTCCTCAAATGCTTTTACCTCAGCTTTCCTATCATAATTGGAATCAATGCCTGCCTCAATATGGTTTGTGCTTATGACCTCCATACTGAGTAAACTAGGAAACTAACGGTGCCTGCCTTTAACAAAAGAAACAGAGACTTTTTAAGATAAACCAAAATACCATATATCGCTTAGGAAAGAGAGAATCATATAGTAAGTGGCTGATTTTCAAGTTCCGCACGCAATCAATGTAGAAATGTATTTTTCTTTTTACAAAAGCAAAAGCAATAGGTCCTTTTTAGTTTCTTCAAAATGGCAGAATAATAGAAATAATGGTGACCGCAATTTTCCAAAACAATAAAAACGTGACTATTTTCTTGGCATGTGTTATAAGTCAAATAATATGTAAATGCCAATGTGATAAGAGTCATGTCATTCTCACAAAAATCAAGAAGGAGACCACTTTAGAATATAGCACAAGAGGGTGATGGAGTTGGGCAGTTGGCAGTGTAGTGGCCTAGTGGGTGGTAGCAACTGTGACCTTCACACCTTTTGAGGCTAATGTCTTCGCAATGTGTCCTTGTGCTGGAAAGGGAGAACAAGCACGTGTGGATGTTCCTTTGCCACCGCTGAACCATCTCTTTTCTGTTTTTGAATAAAATCTTATGGCCTTATTTAATTTTGGATGACCCACTTATGCAATAGACACCACAAAGACTTAATATAATTATATTTTAAAATATGATAAAGATAATAGTGAAGTCTAACTTATAAATATTTATTTAGATATAATTTAACTCTTTTATAGTTTTAAAATTTTTACTTTTTAGGTGTTCCCAACCTGCTACTTAAGTAATAAATAAATAACTAGATATAATCTCTTGTGATGCGTGGATTAAAGAGTACGTTGAAACATTATTTTATCAATTGATGTGTTAGTTATAGGTGAGATTTCTATGAATTATGAAATGTAAGCTTATTATGACAATTTTTTTTAGATCTCGTATTGAAATACTATTTACAACAATAACCTAACATTTAGTCTCTTTTCCATAACCCAAAGCTTTTATATCTTTTGGTAAATTCTTGAACATATTCTTCTCATTAGATTACCACATATAATGAACAAAATGTTCACAAATAATTATATAATTAGTAAAATCTATTTTTGAGTAATGGATTGCAAGCTGTCTTGTTTGTACTTCTTTTGCTTTTAGTTTATTTTATGTTCAAAAAAGGTATATTTTTAAGTCTTGTAGAACATTATTTGCTTCAATATTTATATTTTAGGAATTCGTGTATTAACGTCTCATTCTTCATTAATGTAAATATCTAATAAAAATAAAACTTTAAATTCATCATTAAGAGAATAAATAAATAAAATGAATCAAGATATTTAAAACTTGTTTTATTTGTCTAGTGTTTATAGCTAGTCTTGAATCTTTGCACAAGTTGAATTATAGAAACACAAGTATAAATATAACAAAATTATGCGTTACTCTTGTATTTTTTTTTTTGTCATTTTGCCAATTTTCCAACTAAAGTGAGCAACCTTAAGATTTAAAAGAAAAATGTTATTTCTCATTACTAAAATTGTGAAAATAGTTTTAAAGGAATATTGAAATATTATTACATATTTTTAGTAGGGTCTCTTTCATTGGGTTACAAAGGGTTTATAGGAATAGACTTTTAGATTGGAGCAAACCTTGAAATATGCATATTTCAAGGAATTTCAAAGTTAAAATTTGAGGAGCTTGCAATTGTTATAAAATTATGCGATTTGAAATAAGTATCGAAAGAAATTGACGTGGAATTCTTACTTCTTGCTTGAACGGACAAGCTCATAATTTTAAGCAACTTTCTTCTTCACTTGTGCTGCAATCCTATTAAATTTTTTTTAAAAAAAAATTTATTTTATTATTCCGTTTAAATATTATATTTTCATATGCTTCATGATTTTTTTTAACATTTATTAGAAAGTTATTAGAGTATGTATCTCTACAACTAAATTGTAAGGCGGTTTGTATCAATATTTTATCAAAATGAAAATTTTCATATTACAATCACTTGTATAGGTTCTCTTATTTTCAAATATGTAACGCCTTATTCACAAATTCTATTGACATATAAGGCTAAATTTTTAAGTCTTTACCATAAAATTTGCTTTTCTGCTTTTTATAATTACTCATAATTATATATTATTTATTAATTTTCTATAACATACATTTTAATCAAATTTAATCTCTTAATTATAAATCAATATAATGATTATTATATGTAACTATTAATTAAATACAATTTCAAATTACCGGTTACTAAATATTAATTGTAACATTATAGAATTGGTATTAACCACACATGACAATTCACACAATTAGTACATTCCATTATCACACAATTGTTTGATTGATTTTTTTTGTTACTAAAAGTTTAAAGCATTCAACCTTTATTTGGTTAGAAAGTAAACTATAGTTTTTTATATGCTTTAGATAAAAGAAGAAAATAATTAAGCTGGTATGCTTAGTTACTTTAGTTAATTGATAGTAAAAATTCAAAATAATAAAAATTATATATCTGGAAAAGGAAAAGAAAAAAATATGAATGATGTGAGAAAAGAAGAAAAATAAAAAATAAGAAAATAAGAGAAGAGAGATCCATGACATAACGAGTAATGTGATATATAGATAAAGAGACATAAAAAATAATATTGTAAAAAAAATATTGCATATGAGTGATATGAGAAAGAAAAGAAAAGAAATTATTTAGATACATGAGTGATACGAAAAGAGAAGAGAAGAAAAAATAAAAAATAAAAACAGAGATTCGTGAAATAGTGAATGTATGAAAAATATGACATCTTGAAAATAAGATATGAACATCATAACAAAGTGGTGTTCTTGTGCTAAGTTACTTAGATATCAAACTCTTCTTTCCTTGCAATCATGAACCAACAATAATATATAATTAGTTTGTAAGTCCCTCCTATTTATAAACATTACAATTATACTAACCAACCCATAATTGTTGTTTTGCAGAATTTACAACAGGAAGTGACATCAAATGCTACAATTCTCAATGGAGACATGCTATTGGTAAAATTTGGCCCGTTTTATTTCATTTTCATTGGAAGTGAATGGAGATTGGAGAGGGACTACGACTGAGTTGAGGGTTCTAAAATTGGAATTCAGTATAGCAAGTTCTCTTAATTGTTGCCTTTTGTAGTGGTCCTGTGACTCATTTTGCACATGAAATGAAGGAGAATAAGAAATATTTCTATTCTTGGCTAGCTTCTTTTCGAATTCGAATGATCCTGCTAAAGGTACGTCAAAGGCTTATGGTCCAATAAATGAATTACTAGAAGAAAACCCACCAATCTATAAGGACACTACCATAGAAGAGATTATGACCCACCATTTTGCTAAAGGGCTTGATGGTAAATATGCCTTGCTGCCTGTCCAATTGTGAAATGAACAAATTTCGACCTAAAATACAACTTGATAAAATTGATGTAGTCCTAATTCTGATGGGGCAGACTGTAGTGTGTTATTTCCTGTGTTCTGCCGACATAATGTGATAAATTATGTTAGTAGTCCTCATTTAATATACCTCCACATTTTACATTTTCTCCCCCACATATTAATAATGCAAGAAAGCATGGCGCATAGTTGCAAATTTTATCTTCAATTTAATTTTTATCAATATCTTTACTGTAATTCATAAGTTAATTTTCACTATTACATTATTTATTATTTTTCAATGTAATTTCTTTCTTAAAACAAATAATTACTTTTTATTGTGATTGTGGTGGTATTTCAAGAGATGTTATAAGTTTCACTCTATTATATAATATATAGAAGCTTAAACGCGAATTCTTAAAATGTCACATAAGCGTTAAAGTCGATTATTTTGTTGACATCTCAACTCTCTAATATTGTTTTTGGTTGTGAAGTGTACAGTGTGCATATTTCTAAAGACATTATCTTTCTATTCAATTTCTCATTATTCTCTTTTCATACTCATTAATATGTGATTCATACGCTGAGTTTCAAATTCAGTTTAATATTCATCATTGTCTTTCATGGTAATTCATCACTCAATTTCAACGATTATATTATTCATTATTCTTTTAACTTTTCTTAAAACAAATAATTATTTTTGGCCTCTTAAGTCTTTGTAGCATGATTTCTCTTTATCTGGTGTACACAAAGCTGAAGCTAAACATGAATTGGCAAACAACACCATATGTACATTCTGAAGAGGATATTGCACTTGGTTAATGCTAATGATAGCTATCCAAATGTAAGAAGATATGTAGTACTTTTTAATGCATTTTGAGGTAACCTTATGCAGGTTCATATCATGTTCTATAGTTTTTTATGATTTCTACATTATTGAGCTTTGGGTCATAAAGGCTAGCTTAAATTTCAGTTAAATTTTATTAGACAACTTCTTGGCCCTATGGGTAATGCAGGATGCGAGTGGAGTCTACCACAGATTGCTGTATATACATAGAGGAAAAGGTTCAATAAAAGAACTAGGTAAGGTATCATCTCTTCCATAATGGATTATCTTGCAAGTTGCAACTCCTCATAACCTAATTTAATGTCACAATTGCTTCTCCTTTCAATTTGTTATCAGAAAACATTTGTTTGTTTTAAAAGAAACGTTTTCTATTTTCACTGTATTTCCTGTTTTGTGAAGCTTATAAAAGAAAATATGAAATAAATTAATACCTAGGAACTAAAATTTGTTCTGGATCAACCTCTAGCCTACCAACTTTTGTTGTTCTGTCGTCATACAAGCTGACCTTGGAAGGTAGACCGACAACCTTTGCGCATTACGACCTCTTGTATCCGAACTAGCCTACTTGTTTTGGAAGTAGCTGTTGGGGCCAATATACATCAATGCTAACTTTATTTTTGCTTACCTCTCATGATCGGTTGATTAACTTCAACCTCATCATGTGCCTTGCCTGACTGTAACCGTATGTCATGTGTCCTACCTGTTCTGTAATCGCTTAACGACTTTCCAGCCAAAATGACTTCTATATAAGGTGATTACACCAATCAAGACACCAGCCTGGGTGACTACCAAATTAGCAACGTGTTTCGTATAACAGTTCGTGGTCAACAAAGCCAAGAAGCTGGAGGTGGTTGACCTTTTTGACATTAGACCAATGAAGGGTGAAACCCTCATAAAATACCTGACATGTTTTAATGACGATGGTTCAAGTGAACGATCTAGACCAAAAATTTCTACTGAAGGTGTTTCATAAGGGATTACATGCCGATCAGTTTAGTGACTCCCTAGCATTAAGAAGGCCCTCTATTGTGGAAGAGATCAAAGCTCGAGTTGAGAAGCACATTAAAGTTGAAGAGAACCTAGCTGATCAACTAGAAGCGGAGCATGAAATGCCGCCAGCCTTGATAAAAAACAGTCAAGGGTATCTTGGGAGAGTAAACCCCCAAGGGGAGGAAAATTACAAGCAGGGGAACGACATAACCCAATTCATCCCCTTAAAAGCGAGAAGGTCCCAAATATTGAGAGGTATATCACACACGCTTGCTGGATATACCCCCTCCAACTGAGTGCTAGATGGGGCCAAACCACGATGAATGGTGTGAGTTCCATCATACCCATGGGCACACCACAAAGGGTTGCAAGACCCTGAAGGGTCAAATTGAAAAGTTAATCTGTAAGGGGCACTTAAGCTACTTCGTTCAAACCTACAGGGATATTGAGGCAAAAGAGCATAACCCTTTGCGGTCCAACTGCCTAAGAATGCATGATGAGGAGCGGTCGAGAGATAGGAGCAGGCCGAAATCCCGACCCCGACCGTCTTATCGAGGAACTAGTGTAAGGATGACGGAGGTTGAGAGGAAGAGGTAAGCTCAGTCGGTGATGACAGTATAGGCTAGCACCACCCCGTCGGTATCTCGGGATCCCATTTTCTCTTTCTTGAACAAGGATTACGAGGACATGTTGTCACACTGAGACGATCCTATGGCCATTTTGATAGTGGCCGCAGAATACAAGATAAAAAAAGTGCTAGTCGATTAGGGAAGCTCGACCAACATACTTTATTCGAATACATTCCAAAAATTGAAGTTGCTTGAGTCACGGCTAGACGATTGCTTGGGCACCTTGATCGGTTTTACGGGCAAGCACGTTGATATTCATGGTTGTGTGGAAATAAAAATGACATCTGGTATGAGGTTAGATGCCAAAACTATTCTCGTTAAGTACACGGTCATCAACGTTGGGACGTTGTATAATTTGATCCACAGATAGCTGGTGCTAAACAAATTACGTGCAATAGTGTCAACTCCGCATCTCTGCATGAAATATCTAGTGGGAAGAAAGGTTGGAACCATTCAAGTAGACCAATGAGTTACTCGACGATGTTATGAGGAAAAATTGAAAGTCGAACTAAGAAACTAGAGGATGGTCGATATTTGGATTCATGTCAACTTTTTGGACTTGGAGGAAGTATAGATTGGCATAGACCCCCGGGAGAAGACAAGGATTGGAGCGTCACTAAAGGTAGAGGTAGAAAAACAGTTAGTCTAATTCCTTTCTGAAAATTGGGATGTCTTCACCTGGTCACCTGAGGGTATGCTAGGAATAGACCTAAATTTCCTGTGCTACCGCTTATCCATCATCCCCAAGACCCGTCTATTGTCCTAGAAAATAAGAAAGCTAGGAGAAGAGAAGAGGAGGTCGGCGAAGGAGGAAATAGATAAGTTGTTAGTTGCATGTTTTTTATTAGAGAAGTCTGGTACCCCTCTTGGCTGGCTATCGTAGTAATGGTGAAGAAGTTCAATGGTAAGTGGAGAATGTGCACAAACTACATTGACCTGAATAAAGCATGTCCAAAGGACCCTTATACCCTGCCAATTGATTGACTCGTAGAGTCGTGCTAAATATGCCTACTTGTGCTAATAGGAGCATGTCCATTCTACCCTATTTGTGCTTGAATGGGTTTGTTGTACTATAATTCAATGCTTAAATTATTGGAATATGCATGTGTGTAATTATATTATTGAATTTCATAGTTGAGAACAATGGTATGTAAAAATGAGTAATAAGGATAGATGTGCTCGAAGGGTAACCTAGTTTGTGAGAGATAAGAATGGGCTCGATGAACATTATCTAGTGAGTGACCTATCTTGTGAAAGGCAAGAATGGTATTCACTAATCTATGATGGGTTGAGAGATAAGGTACCTAGCTTGTGATAGGCAATAATGGTCTTCATTGGTCCAATATTGAAAGTGAAATAATGATTTAATTGAACTGTATTCATTTATCATTTAATGAAACAAATGTGTAAAAGAAGTATACAGAAACCTAAGTGATAAGGTCACTAGACATTTTGGGGATACTCGGTATGGAGATTCCAATGGTTGTGACTAATCCCACGAGCTAGGTCAGATGATACAAGTCAAGTAGTACCTGACATGCTACCAAAGAGACATCATGCTAGTGTGGGACGACCAAGAGCGAGGTTGAGTTGCGTGTCCCTAGCCTAATTTCTTGAGGTATTTAGATCCATTTAAGTAACTAACTATAAGGATCTAGTAACATTAATGAATAGATAAAAGATTTGGCATAAGAAAGAAAGAATGTATATTAATTCCTCAAGATTAAAGGTGCCAATAGAAAAGAAAAAGATTACACAACTTCCTAAAACTTCGAGAGCCTGTTCTCTTCTACAAAGTTCTTCTCACTCTCTTCTTGCCCCTTTCATCCCTTATAATCCTCTTATCTATAACATCTATACTATTTATAACCACTCTACTTTTACACATCAGCCTTGGGTACACTATTAGGATTGAGCCCATCTAATTTGGGTAAATTCCTTATCCTTCTATTGTACATGTTCTTAATTGAGGGCCTAACAATACTCCCTCAAAAGATTCACCTCATCCTCAAGGTGTAAGTTAGGAAGTCGCTATTGTATGACACTAAATCTTCATAAGTGGGTAGATAATGCCAATGAATGAGTTATTACGGACAATTAAGACTGATTCTGGAGTAACTTGGAGTTCCATATCTACAGTCAATGTAAAAGGAAGAGGTTAAACCTCTTTTGAAGGTGTGACTACTCTCTTTAACAAGGACACATGGAAAACTGGCTGAATAGAATAGCTTGTTGAAAGTTGTAACGAAATGCCACTGTGCCTCTTTTTTCTTTTTTGTAATCTAATAAGCACCATAAAATCTAGGATCTAATTTTTTATATCTCTTCCTTGCCAAGGTTTTCATCTGGTAAAGGTGTAACTTGAGAAACACATAGTCTCCTTCCATAAACTACACCTCTATCCTCTTTTTATCCGCTTGACCTTGAGCTCTCAATAAATTTGTTCTTAGCTCTTCCAAAATAGCATCTATGTTTGCCAACTATTGGTTAACAAATTATACCTTTGATGTTGTATGTACTCCCTTAAAGATAAACAGAGAATCCATACCATAAAGTTCCTTGAAGGGCATAAGTTTTGTGGAGTCACTATAGTTAGTGCTAAACTAAAATTCAGCCTGAGCTAGCCATTTCTTCCACTATTTTGGTTTGTTACCTGTTAGACGTCTTAAATTGGTCTGTAAACATATTTTGATAGCTTTTATTTGCTTGTTTGATTGAGGATGATAGGCGGAACTAAAGTTCAACTTGGTACCAGCTTGATGAAATAACTTATGTGTTTTGGAATGCGCTTAGGGGCAAGCATACCCTATCATACTAGTAACAAAGACTTGAGTCTGGATATCATACTCACAAAGATTAGTGTATGTGATTACTAGTTTTAGGAAATTCTTGTGTATTTTACACAAACCAATTTTAAGAGTTTGAAAAGAAATTGATTTAAGAAGAAAATAAATGCAAATAAAGCAAGTAATTTGGAATTTAAATTTGAATTAAGGATTGTGGAATCATCTATGCTTTTTCCTCCTCAATCCCAAAATCTATTTCCCTTGTTATTGATTTTAGCCCTTAATTCTATTAGGAGACCTGGTCTAGTATTCCCAATATTTTTTGCTCGAGGATAATTCCTAGTAGAAACATATACTCAAGCAAGCATTAAGAATATAAAGGCTGATTAATAATTAATCGAATAAAAAATCTAAAGAAAAATGTTGGTGATGCAATTTCTTTAAATTCAATAATTTTATAGGTCCACCAACTAATTAAATTGCAGTCGCAACTAATTAGTTGATTTAAACATATAAAGGGTTATCATTGCTTTTCAATCATATTGAAATAATAAAATAATTTCATTAGAGAGGTGAAGAAAAATAGAAAATTGCATTTAAAAGTAAGATTGAGGGTACCAAACACAATTAAGGTGCGGTCACAACTAATTAGTTGATTTAAACATATAAAGAGTTCTCATTGCTTTACAATCATATTGAAATAATAAAACAATTTCATCAGAGAGGTGAAGAAAAATAGAAAATTGCGTTCAAAAGTACGATTAAGGATTCCAAACACAAATTACACCTTAAAAGGGGATTTAGTTATCCTTACACATGGTAAAAATATAAAAGACTTAAGCAAGCATAAAGAAGGAAAGAAGAACCTGTTATGATTAAAGGTTTCGTTCCTCTACTTTGCACTATGCTTGAAGCCTATCTAAATGCCCTGAGGTACTCTTAGAGAGCTTGAGAATTAAGGAGAAATATAGAAGGAGAGAGAATATGAGAGACTAGGATTGTGAAATTCTATGATGTTTGTTTTGTTCCCTAGTTGTTCCCTTTTATAATTGACAAATTGAGCCTTCTTGGTGAACATGACCATGCTAATAAAGGTATAGGTAAAATCTGAGCCTTCTTTACATGTTGATTTGGAAAGACCTTTAATAAAATCTAATGAAATGTCACTCCAAACTTATAAAGGTATAGGTAACATCTGCAATAAGGCGGCAAGGGACAATAATTTATGCTTATTTTGTTGAGAAATATCACATGCTACCATAAAACTTTGGATATCCTTCTTCATACCCTCGCAATACACCAACCTCGTTAATCTTTGATAAGTCTTGAAGAAACCAGAGTGTCCACCCACCACTAAGTTATGAAAATTAGCTGAGAACAATGGAATCCTAGCCAAAGTTCTTGCTAGCACCAATTTATTCTTATACAACAATTTATTACCTTGCAAAGTGTATACATGATGAGAATTTGAATTTACCATAAAACCTTGAACAATGACTCTCAATTTGTCATCTTGTTGAATTTCAATCATCCAATCAACAACCTCACCAACATTAGTGGCATAAATAGCTTTAGAAGTTATTCTACAAGATAATGCATATGCCACTCCATTTTCACAACCCGATTTATATCAGATCTAAAAATAAAAAACCATCAATTTAGATGTCCATTTGAATTGCTCTTCCCCGTCAAACGCTGCTTGATAAGGAACTTCAAACTGCATTGATTAGTATGAATAATAAAATGACTTCCCAGCAAATAATGCCTCCATTTATGAACTACTATCATTATTGTCATAAGCTCTCTCAAATTGATTTAAGTTGATTTCTTTCCAATAAAGCTTGACTTAAGAAAGCTAGTAGTCTCCCTTCTTGTAGCAAAGCTACACCCATTTGATGCATCTATTTCCAAAATAGAGGACTTTGAAAATTTAGGGACGGCAGAAACATGTAGTTAGGTCATGACTTCCTTCAATTTATCAAAAGCTAATTGAGCTTCTTCATTCCACTAAAAATTATCTTTTTTTTTAACCATAGTGTTAATGGCTTAACAATCTTATCATAATCCTCGACAAACCTCCGATGGTACCTTGTGAGATCTAAAAAACCTCTCAACCCTTTTACCTCCTTTGGTATAGGCTAAGCTGCCATCACTTCCAGCTTCTTAGGGTCTAAAAATACTCCTATTGTTGAGATGATATGGCCCAAGTACTATAACTTCTTTTGGCCAAAACTATATTTCTTCTTATTGGTCACCAAGTTAGCCTATCAATGTTTGAAGAACTATTCTTAATTGTTTGTTATGATCCTCTCTATTGGTGTTGTATATTAAGATATCATCAAATAAAACTAACACAAATTTGTGAAGGAAGGGCTTTAGTACCTCGTTCATCAATGCTTAAAATGTTGATGGAGCATTTGCCAATCCAAAGGGAATTACTAGGACTTCATAATGCCTTTCATGAGTTTTGTGATGCCCTTTACCCATCTACCATTTATACTTAATGAAGAAAATATTTAAGTAAACTAAAACTCGTTTATTCATGCATTTGTGTGTAAAAGGTTCATGCAATAAAATTTAAGCATGAAAAATATAATTCAAAAGAAACAAAACATAACACGATGGTACTCCAAAGACCATATCCTCAAAATCCAACACAAAGGTAAATAGCTAAAAAAAACAATATCAAAACCTATAGTTCAGCCTTGATGTTACAACCTATTAGAGCATCATCCCTTAACAACTACTAAAGGAAAAACATAAAACAAATAAATAGCAAAACTTTGTTTCATGCTCTTGCACAACTTCCTCGCCCACAAATGACATTCAACCAAAACATAAACAAGCACAAACAAACAAAAGAGTGAGAAATACATCTCACTACTATGTCGATACCTTGACAAAGTTGAATAGCCCACAAACATAAGCCAATAACTTAAAAACACGTCAAAGATAGCTTAAACATGTACACATGAATTGATGCATATTCCATGATAGAGAATGCACCTATCTTCTAACTTTGTATGCATATGGTACTATCACAGTCGGAATAGTAGTCTAGGGGTAATTGAACTCAACCCTTATTGGTTAGCCATACTTCACTAGCATGATGTCTTTTGATAGAACGTTAGGATCTACTTAGCTTGTTTTGTATGCCTTGGCTCGTGAGATTAAGCACAACTATTAGGATTTCTGTACGGAGTAGCCCCTTGGAGCTCTAGTGACATTATCTCTTGGATTTGTATCTACTTCCCTTTCACAATGTTGCATTATATGATGCATGTCATACAACTTTTCTTTCATAATTTTCTCTTGTCACGAATTGCGATCTAAAAGTATTGTCCTTACCCTTCTAGGGCTAGGTTGTTCATCTTCATCCACACAAATTAGTGAGCATCATCATTGTCATTCTTAGACCTAGGTAGCTTAGTTGGGAAGTGTCAATGGTTCACGCAACTTCTTAACTTAACTTTCGCATATCTTATATTGTGTTTCTTACTTTCAATGAAAAGATGTCATAAACAATATTCTCATAACACAGCTCAATCATAAACATCACACAAGTCAACATCTTGCCTTGGGAAAACCTAGGTTCCAAGTTTATTCTAAACATAAATACACAACTGTAGTGGAATGTGCCTAGCTGTGCTGATCATTCGTCCAACAAATGAAGTTGTAGAGGGCTTGGATTCACTTTTTCCTAGTGAATGGTCATTCTCGCTTAGCGAAAGGAACCTTAGCCAGCTTAATACTCTCAATTTCTCAATGAGGTTTAGTGAGTTGCATTATCCAGCTTTCACATTCTCTCTTAGTAAGACTTCCCTGTTCTCTAAATGAGTGAAGCTATAGAGGCCTTGAGGGGTTCATTTGCTTAGCCACACCATTGCTTGCTTAGCAAATGCTAAGATAAATAGTTCCAAACTCTACCATGCTCGCTCGACGAGTGATAGAACATGTTTAAGGCACCTAATAGTGATTTATTCTAGACATATTTGACATTATTTTTTGGTTAATAATTACAAATTGGTTGAGTTTTGGGACATTGAGCTAAATTGAGGACAGTTGTTAATCTTTTCTTATTTTCAGACTTAATTTTCATTATGAGGTTGCTATCTTATGCAGGCTATATCTAGAGCTACATACCTCCAAATTGGACAATCTTGACAGCTCTGAAAAGCTAAGATGAAGATCTAAATCTTTCTCTTTACATATCAACCTAGTTCAACCGTTTCAAATGTCAAAATGGACTAGAAGCCACTACCACTGCACCACTCTGAATTGGACCTTCCCATGTAGACTAGTGGGCTTGTTGGGCTACTGAAGCTGCTTGTCCAAGCCCATTCTCCTTAGAATTTTCGAGCATGTAATCATTAGGAAGTTTAGTTAGGAAGTTAAGGAGTTAGTTAGTTAGTTGGTTAGAAACTTGTTGGAGACTCTTAGTTTTTGGTAGTTGAAAGGTGTTGCTTGTAGGAGAAGTTTCAGATTCTTTACATAGATTTCTCTGCTACGTTTTTTACTGTAATTTTCTCTTCAACTTCTTTGTTTTCTTCCTTCTTTGAATGTTGCCAAGTCTTATATGATGATGAGTATCGAAGGCTAACTTCGTTAATTCAAGATTCATGATTGCAACCAGTTTAAGCTCTTAATTCTTTACTTTGCTTATGCAATTTCTGCTATTGTGTTTTTCAATTCTCAATTTGTTTTCATGATTATGATCTCCCTGATTTTTGAATTATATTTCCAATAGGTAATCGATTGATAACTTTAAATCAGCCAATACGATCTTGAATCCATGTTAATTAGGGACTGCGATTGTGATCTCAATATACATGGACAAGTGTTAGATTATTATCTAAAGAAACTTAGGTTGGTTGATATGAATTTGCATATTTCTTTAGAAAAACCATGATAACAGATTGCATGATTGAATTCTTGAGTTGATGTTCCTTAATTCGTTTAAAATCCATTCTGTTTTGTCAAATTGCCTTGCAACTCCTATTCTAAACTAAACCCCTTTTTGGTTGTTGTTCTGGTTTCTATTTTGCATAATTTTCTAGTTTCTACTATACATGATTAGGCATGGTAAGAGTGTGTCCTTGTGAGAATCGACTTAGGTTAGCTCCTACATTATAAAACTTAAGGGATACCTAGTAATTTGATATTTTGTCGATGACAATCAAATTGGCGTCGTTGTCGGGGACACATGCTGTCGTGTCTTAATCTTGTAATAGTTAGAATCTTTTAGTGTATATAGTGTTTGTGTGAGTAATTTTGACCTTCTTTTGTGTTGTAGCACTATTAGGGGCAGAGCTCATGTAGCACTAGTAGAAATCCTTGTAGCACAAGAAGAAATCCTAGGGGCTAAAGTTTTGACTAACTCAGAATTGGTTGAAACTTGGTCACAAGTAGGAAAAATTCATACAGTGTTTGTGTGAGTAATTTTGATCTTCTTTTATGTTGTGGCACTATTAGGGGCAGAGCTCATGTAGCACTGGTAGAAATCCTTGTAGCACAAGTAGAAATCCTAGGGGCTAAAAACTTGACTAACTCAGAATTGGTTGAAACTTGGTCACAAGGTAGAAAAAATTCATACATCAATGCTACTTGTAAGACACAAATACGATGGCAGGGCCCTATTTTTTTCTGAATTTGATCATTTAGACTACTTTTTAATTTTTTTCATTTTCATGATTTTTAAAATCCCCAAAAAATCCAAAAAATTATAAATACATCATATAATGTCATTGTGGTGTTAGAATTTTTTTTAAAAAAAAATTTTGGTATCATTTTACCCCTCTTATACCTTTTTTGACATGTGTTACTGTTGTAGGGGTATTTTGGTCATTTCATTGTTTGCTGTTTTTTTCTGTTCTTTCTGCTGTTTTTGCAGTTTATGTCGATTTGTTTTTGTTGTGTATGACTAGGAGTAGTCCTGGTAACTTGCATGCTTATGATCCAGAAATAGATAGAACATTCTATAGGTTAAGAAATTTTAGGAGTAATGAAGTAGTTAATAGTAGTAGTCTTAATTCTAGTGTTTTTGCATCTGATTCTGTTAGTAATTCTTTTGCATTCAATTCTACTAGCAGTACTTGTGCGTCTGATCCTACTAATAGTGCTGATTCAAATTCTGATCTTAGTAGTTCTGGTGTTGGCTTTGATTTTAATTTTGGTGTTAGTATATCCTAATTTGGCCTAGATAATGTGGAGAACAATGACAAGACCTTGAAGGAGTTGGCTACACTTGTTGTTATGTATCAACCTTGGTGTATTCAATATGTTGAATTGGAACAAGCTCGGCCATATGAGCTTAAGTCTGGACTAATACATTCGTTGCCTAAGTTTCATGGTCTTGTAGGTAAAGACCCCTACAAGCATCTCAAGGAGTTCCATGTTGTGTGTTCCACCATGAGGCCACATGGAATCCTTGAAGACTACATCAAGATGAAGGCATTCCCTTTCTCCCTAGATGGAGTTGCCAAGGACTGGCTATACCTATAACCAGTACTATTTAATACATGGGGAGACATGAAGAGGATGTTCTTGGAGAAATTCTTTCCTGCATCTAGAACAATAGTAATTAGGAAAGAAATATGTGGCATAAGACAACACATTGGTGAAACATTATATGGGTATTGGGAGAGGCTCAACAAGTTGTGTGTAACTTGTCCTCATCACGAAATCAGTGAGCAACTTTTGATCCAATATTTTTATGAGGGATTGATAATGATGGACAGATGTATGGTAGATGCTACTAGTGGTGGAGCTTTGATGGACAAGACCCCATCGACGTCAAGAAATTTGATTTCCAATATGGAAAGTAACACTCAACAATTTGGTGCTAGAGGGGCTATTGCATCTAAAGTAGTAAATAAGGTAGTTGCTACTGATAACCAGAAGTTGGAGAATGAATTAACTGAACTGACCTCTCTTGTTAGACAGCTAGCTATTGGACAACATCACACTAGTTGACCTGCCAAAGTATGTGGAATTTGTACTTCTATTAAGCATCCAACTAATGCATGCCCCACATTACAAGAAACTAAACCAAATAGTGTTGAAGTTATTGGACTAATTGATGGGTAGCATTATGGAAGGCAACAATATGGTAGTCAACAATATGATGGGCAACATATGGTAGTTAGCAGTGTAGACAGACCCAAGGGTAGTACTTAAACCAAAGATTCGGTTCTACATAAAAACACCTCAGAACCAACACCGATACCAACCACCAGTTCCCAAATATCAAGCACCACCCTTCAGACAACAACCACAACAACCAGTTCAGCAGCATAACAGTTCATCTTCTCTGGAAGATTTGGTGAAGTAGATGGCCACAAGCAACATTCAGTTTCAACAAAATGTGACTGCCACAATTCAGGATTTGAAAACATAGATAGGACAATTAGCGACCACTATGAACCAATTGCAGTAAACTGGTTATGAACATCTCCCTTCTCAAACAATTGCCAATCCAAAAGGGAATGTGAGCGCCATAACTTTAAGGAGTGGTAAAGAGTTACCACAACAACAGTCAACATTGTAGCAACAACTAAAACCAGTTAGCAATGATTCTGAAGCAGATTTTCTTGGACAACAATAGACTAAAGCAGTTCCATTACCCTTCCCCACAAGTACAATTTAGGCAAGAAATTTTGAACTAGATGAGGAGTTGCTACAAACATTCAGGAAGGTGGAAATTAATACCCTTTTCCTTGAGGCCATCAAGCAAATTTCGAAATATGCAAAGTTCCTCAAGGAATGATGCACTCATAAGAGGAATAAGTTCAAGGGAAATGCAGAGATGGGAAGAAATGTTTCTGCATTGATCAATAGCGAGAAAGTATCTGCCTTTACTCAACCTACCATGCCAAAGAAATGTAGAGATCTTGACACTTTTATTGTTCCATGCACCACAGGCAAGTGCACTTTTGCAGATGCTATGTTCGATTCAAGCACTTCAATTAATGTTATGCCTTCATCAGTATATAAATCACTAAATTTTAGTGATCTAGAAAAAACTGGTGTAATAATCCAACTAGCAAATAGAAGCATTGCGCATCCACTTGGTATCCTAGAAGATGTGTTGGTCCGAATAAATGAATTGATTTTTCCAGTGGATTTTTATGTGTTAGATATGGAGGATGAGCCATCTACCAAAGAATCCACCTTAATCCTTGGCAGACCATTCTTAATGACAGTAAGGACCAAGATTGATGTCCATGCTGGAACCTTCTCCATGGAGTTTGGTGATAACATGGTGTAGTTTAACATATTTGAGGCTATGAAGCATCCCACAGAAAACCATTCAATCTTTGGTTTAAACGTGATTGATGTCTTGGTTGATGATTATATGTAGTTTCATACTAGCCTTACTACAATTTCTGAATTTTTTGATGTTGTTGATGTGGCTAATGTTTCTAATTTTGTTGATTTGGCTAACTTTGAGTGCATGTGTGATAGAGGCAAGGAGTGCTCCATTTGTGTAAAAATTCATGTTGCTATTGATGAAGGACCAAAAGTGACAGAAGTTGCAACAAGTAAACCTCCCTTACCAGCCATAGAGTTGAAACCAATGCCTGAGCACCTAAAGTATGCTTACTTAGAGGATGACCAAAAGCTTCCAGTCATCATAGCCAACAACCTCCAGTCTGAGCAAGAGGAGAGGTTGTTGTATGTATTGAGGATAGGAAATCCATTGGTTGGACTCTAGCTGACCTCCCAGGGATTAATCCTTCCATATGCATGCATAGGACACTATTGGAGGAAGAAGCTCGACTAGTGAAGCAGCCACAAAGGCAGCGAAACCCCATTATTCTTGATGTTGTTGTCACGATGGGCTCGCGACCTCACTACGGAGGCTTAGGAGTCGCCGCCAACGTTTTTGTTTTGGAATGTCGGGAAACCATGGAGTCTTGAATGGATTGGATAGACTTGGTCTTGGACTAGAGAAAGTGGTGTTCGGAGGTCTGTTACACATGGGATGTCCAACATCTCTTGTGCCCATCACTCGATGGTTACCTTACTTTAAAACATGGCTACGATGACACTTGTTCGTGTGATGTATTCTTGTGAGTTATAGGTGGGGACCTTGACGGGTTTCGAACTATAAGCGGATTTTTAGTCGTCTTACGCGCATCAAATAAAACTAAAGCTAACTATAGTATAGCTAACCTAGGTCGATTCTCTCAAGGACACAGTGTGTTCAGATTGTGCTAAGTGTAAAAATCAGAGTTAATGCAGAAAAACATTTAGTGTAGAATGCTGACTCGATCTTGGATAGACACGACGGGGTCAGACTAACTCGGTCTCAAACTCTAGAAAAGCAGTAAATAGGGGGTTTGAGGTTTAAGTGCAGAAAACAAACTAATTGCAAAAAGTAAACTAAACTATACTAAACTAATGTATGCTAACTATTGTATCAATTCGAGAATCAAAACACAACAATTTACTATTCTTACTTAGAATTATATTCTGAATCAACCTTAGATTCTTACGACGATCGCCGAACGTTTGTCCATTGCCATACCGAGGATTTACACAATCGCTACCTCATCAGTTGGCAGGGAGTATGCACTTGGTTGATTTTAGGTTCTCTACCTAATCAGATTATTAAACCAGTTCCGATCGGCTCTAGTCTAACGTGGTCTACCCTAACAATGTGTCACGACAAAGTTACAAGCAGATTAAAGTGCAGGAAATATAATTAAGAAACAAAATTGCAAACCAGTTATGTGATTGAAAACCAAATTGAATACAAGGTGAGAAATTCAGAGTTTCTAGATAATCCGCCTTCCACGACGATCGCCAATGGGAGGACGGTAGTGGTGCACCAGTGATGGCCAGACGTTGAGGTTTCCATCCAACGGAGTGCGTCGGCTATACCGAGCGATCACCTCCGAAAGCTTCCAGCTTCCCAAATCTTGGTCTTGTACCTCCTCGATCGAGAGAGACATCGTACTGAAGTTTCATGTACCACCGTACTAGCTTTGAGTGTCTACAGTTGCTGATGGTGCTAGCTCTAGATTCTGCTGAAAATTCCACACTTGAACACGTGACCTGATGTGCTTATTTATACAAAAGCTAGATAAATCCAAATCTAATCCTAATAATAGAAATTCAAATCCTAAAGATTCTAATTCGAATTACAGATTACAATCTCCTAAATCTTAGGAGTTTCCCAATTTCCTAATTTCTAGCAGAATCATATCTGCATTCCTAGTTACCCGAATTACAGATTGGCAAATCATATCTGTATTACAGATTTCTTTATCTTAGCAAATCATATCTGCATCTTAGCAAATCATATCTGTATCTTAGCAAATCATATTTGCATCTCAGCAAATCATATTTTCATCTTAGCAAATCATATCTGTATCTTGGCAAACCATATATGTATTTTAGCAAATCATATATGTATTATTGCTGGAGTGATTTTAGGCGAGATTTCCGCAATTGATGTCGGCTTGACCAGGAGCGCTAGACTGGGCCGAGATGACTTGGGCCAAGATGGCTTGTTGGGCCTGCAAAACAAGTCTTAACTTTTTTGTTAGTTAAAAACCTCATTAGCACGTATTTGTATTTCTCCTATTTTTAGGCCCATAATCCAAATCTCGATTAAGACAACACTTTTAATCATTAAACATTCTTAACAACATCCATCTTAAGCCCTTGTGAGGTGTATAAAATACGACTCATCAGTGGGGACCTTGACGGGTTTCGAGGTAAGGACAAGGTGTGTGTGTGTATAGACTTGATGAAGGAACTGCTCCCGCATGCCTACGTATCTCTGTTACAAGAAGTCAAAGTCCACGTAGTTTTGTGAAAAGATATTTGGGTGATTGATCCAACACGTGTTCGGATCTTACAAGGGTGAATGGTTTTGGCCTTGAAACGAGTCCAGAACCATTCCGGACTCAGGGTGGCACCGAAGGGGTCCCAGTCTTAACACAACCAAAAGTCGGCTTAGGTGGGAAATTGGGTTAACCTTGATTTATTTGGGCTCAAGTCATGGGGGATTGACATTAGGGGTTGTTAGGCCTCTTTGTTTTTTTTACTTCAGGTTCTTTATTCGGGCAGTCTAGGGACATGGTGACTTTGGGGTTTATGCGAGCCTCGTGGGATGCAGATGGGGCGTGTGGTGTTTAAGAGTAACTAAGAAGATTGTTGGAGTTACTTACCTGGTATCCAACCAAGCCTCCGAATGTTCCTTGGTTACTGACTCTAAGTACCCACGTACCAAGTGTTAGTTCTGAATTGCTGATAGTCTCCTTCCTTTCTCCTTTTCTTGATGATCCTTCTCGTTCCATATTGCACCCTTTTATAGGCACTTCCTTCTCCCCTTCTCTGTTGACAATATCTTTGGACAATCTTTGTTCATAAATACGGTGGCGATTTCCCCACGTTCATTTAATGCAGCGACGCCCCTTCTCCCTCCTTCGAAGCACTTTTCATTAATTGTGGTGGCAATCGATTAGAGTGCGGTGTTAGGCGTGGTCATCTAAGGGTAAACTATGTTGTTCTTTTGGCAGGGTAGTCGTCTTGTCGAGCATGCTTCCCCATGTTTTCACTCTTTGTTTCATGGTGTTTTGTTCCACGTAGGAGTTCTATTTCTGTCTCTTTAATGCTTCCTTACTCTTTTCATCTTTTCAGAGGTACATTCGTCTTGTCCCCCTTGCCAGGTTCTATTTTATCCCCTATTTTTAGCTTTTCCTATGTTGACTTTGCTCCTTGGTACAGTTGTGACCCTGCTAGCTTTCCACATCACGCTTCAAGTTAAGGAAAGGTCCTACAGTCAAGTTTCGGCCTTACTTGGGTCAGTTTTGATCTTGAGCCAGCCTGAAAGTGGCTCCGCTCACTATCCAGGCTTAAGGGGCTTTAGTGTTGGGCCGGACCCATTTAATTTTAATCTTGGGTTAGTTTGAGTTTGTTTTATGGGCCTATCGGATCAAAAAGGAAGTCATGAAGCTACTTGCAATAGGGATCATTTACCCCATATCTGATAGTCAGTTGGTTAGTCCTATCCAGGTTGCTCCTAAGAAATCTGGGATGACTGCGTTAAAGAACCAGAATGATGAATTGGTTCCAACCATAATTCAGAATAGTTGGCGAGTGTGCATAGACTATAGGAAGCTAAACCAAGCAACTCGCAAGGACCACTTCCATCTACCATTTATTAATCAAGTTTTGGAGAGGTTGGTAGGTAAATCCCATTATTGTTTTCTGGATGGCTTTTCAGGTTACGTGCAAATTCATATTGCATCGGCAGGTCAACACAAGACTACCTTCACCTGCCCGTTCGACACATTTTCCTACACTAGGATGTCGTTTGGCCTATGCAACGCCCCAAGCACCTTCCAAAGGTGTATGGTTAGTATTTTTTTGACTTATTAGAGACTTGCATGGAGGTCTTTATGGATGATTTTACAGTGTACAGTAATTCATTTGATGCTCATGCAAGTCTCTAGTGTCTAATAGAGGTATTGAGGTCGACAAGGCCACAATTGATATTATTAATTCTCTCTCTCACCTTGCATTTGTACAGGAAGTTCGTTCTTTCCTTGGACATGCAAGTTTTTACAGGAGATTCATCCAAAATTTCAGCAAAATAGCCTTGTCATTATCTAAACTTTTACAATAGGATGTCGAGTTTGTCTTTGATCAACCATGCATTGAGGTCTTTTAGGAGCTTAAAAAGAGACTTACCACCAACCCATCCTTCAAGCACCTGATTGGGAGCTTCCTTTTGAGTTCATGTGTGATGCCTCTAACTTGGCACTTGGGGCAATTTTAGGCCAACAAATTAGCAAGCACTGACATGTTATAGCCTATTCATCTCGCACATTGGATTCGGACCAAGCTAATTACACCACCATATAGAATGAGATTTTAGCTATTATTTTTGCAATAGATAAATTTCGTTCTTATTTTCTTGGCTCCAAGATCGTTGTTTTCTCTATCCATGCAGCTTTGAAATTCTTGTTGAAGATGCCCAATGCAAAACCAAGATTAATTCATTGGATGCTTCTCATTCAAGAATTTGTTATAGAGATCAGAGACAAGAGTGGTGTGGAGAGCTTAGTAGTTGACCACTTGAGCAGAATTAAGAGAAAGATTGACCTTCTACCTATTAGAGATGATTTCCCTGATGAGCAGCTCATGCAATTGGATGGTATCAACCTATGGTTTTTTAACATTGTTAATTATCTTGTTGCATCTATTTTACCCCCTAAAGCATCCAGATCATATAAGGATAAAATTAAGAGTGATGCTAAATATTATATGTGGGATGATCCATATTTGTGGAAATTTTGCAATGATTTGGTAATTTGCAGGTGTATACCAAACCATGAGATCTAGTCAATACTCTAGTTTTGTCACTTTGCATTTATAGGTGGGCATTATGGGTCACACTGGACAACTAGGAAGGTATTGGATAGTGGGTTTTATTGGCCCACCATTTTTAAGGATGCCCATCACATTGTTACCACCTACGAGTAGTGCCAAAGAGCTAGAATGACCATTACCCACAGGCATGAGATGCCCCAACAACCTATTCTTTTTTGTGAAGTCTTTGATGTTTGGGATATTGACTTCATGGGTCCATTTCCTATTTCTTATGGTTACACTTATATTTTTCTTATTGTTGATTATGTTTCAAGATGGGTGGAGGCTAAGGCCACCAAAACTAATGATGCTATAGTTGTTGTGGATTTTGTTAGATCCAATATTTTTTGTAGGTTTGGTGTACTTAAAGCTCTCATCAATGATAAGGGAGTTCATTTTCGCAATAAGACCATGCCCACCTTGCTTGAGAAGTATGTGGTGGTGCATTGGGTGGTTGCTGCTTATCATCCCCAAACTAGTGGGCAAGCCGAGGTGTTTAATAGAGAGATCAAACAAATTTTGCAAAAGGTGGCAAATCCCAATAGAAAGGATTGAAGCCGGTTGTTAGAAGATGCTCTTTGGACTCATAGGATGACTTATCGAACACCATTAGGAATGTCCCCTTATCAGATAGTTTTTGGTAAGGCATGTCAACTTTTAGTAGAAATAGAGCATCATGCATATTGGGTAGTAAAAAGGTGTAACTTGGCCTTTGACCAAGCGAGCAAGGAAAGAAAGCTTCAATTACAAGAACTTCAGGAGCTTCGCTTTGAGGCCTATGAGAACTCCAAGGGTTACAAGGAAAAGGTGAAGTGCTTCCATGACAATATGATCTTGAGAAAGGAGTTCAAAGTGGGCCAAAAAGTGCTTTTGTTCAACTCTCGTCTTAAGCTAATAGCAAGTAAGCTTCGTTCTAAATGGGATGGACCATTTGTCATTACTAATGTCTTTCCTTATGATGCAGTTGAAATAAGAAATGAGGCTACCAACAAGACCTTCAAAGTCAACAGACACCAACTCAAGTTATTCCATTAGTGTCCAACAATGATGGAGGGTGATATGGAGGACCTCTCTTTGGTTAAGCTAACCCTCTCGGAAATGCAAATAAATGTTCCTTGAGAGAGTTTTACCCCCTTCCTTTATGGTTATTAATGCTTACGTCATGTTCATGTATGACTACATTAAGGACAATGCTTCTTTTAAGTGAGGGGTTTTTTAGTAGTGTGTTACTGCTTTATGATTTTTCTGCTTTTCCTGTTTGTTTTTTTTTTGCTGTTTCCATTTGCTGTTATTGTAAATAATTTGTTGCTGTTTTGTTTACTATTTTATGCTGCTGTTGTTTTTAAAATTCTACTGTTTTTAAAATTTTGTTTTGCTGTTTTAAAAATTCTGTTGCTGTTTTCTGTTTTCTACTGTTGTTTTTAAAATTATGTTTTGCTGTTTTAAAAATTCTGTTGTTGTTTTTAAAATTCTGCTGCTGTTTTAAAATTCTGCTGTTGTTTTTTCTGTTTGCTGTTTTTGCTGTTTTTATTGTTTTGTTGTTTTTTTGCTGTTTTGCTGTTTTTTTTTTCTTTTTGCTATTTTTGCTGTTTTTATTGTTTGCTGTTTTGCTGTTTTTTTTTCTGCTTTCACTGTTTTCACTGTTTTTTTTGCTGTTTCTCAATTTTCTGTTTATTGTCAAATTTGTTTTTGCTAAAAGGAAAAAAGAAAAAAAATGTTTTGCAGTTTTTAGCACTTTTTAATGGATTTCTAGATTGTAAAAATTATGAATAGTTGCATCATCCTTGATTAAGGGGTTTCACAACTTGATATGAAACCATTTTTTGCATCTCTAGTGTAATAAGTGACTTGGAAATTAAAGTTTAAATCATTGGTGATAGAGCATTTATCCTTGTGAGATTTTGAGCCTTGTATATTGATGGCTTGCATCTTGCCATTTTCTTCTTTCTAGTGTGATTTGCACATGTGTTGCTAGTTACTCTAGGTTTTGCCTTGATTCTCTTTTATACTTCTTGTCTCACATGCATTGGTGATATGATTTAGGCCTTCTTTCTTTATAGCCACTAGTCAAATGGACTTGTCTTGCATTAAATCCCTTGCTTACCCCTTTTGAGTTTGTCTAACAATTTCTTTGATATTATACCTCATTACAAGCCTAAAGTGGAAAATCATGATCACCCAAACCTTAGGGGTTAAAGGAGTTTTGGAATTGTTTTGGGAATAGGTTCTAAATAAGTGCGGGGGTTGATACCCCAAAGGTTTTGCAAGTGGTTCCTTGATAATTTGACCTTTACAAGCAGTAATTGTGGTGTTGTGATAAATTGTTTTCGAGAAAAAAATGTATGAAAAAAAAAGATGAATTAAAGAAAGAAAAAGGCAATAAAAAGGTTGCAAGAAAAAAAATGCAACAAAGGGTTGTAGTGGTGCAAAAAGAGAAGTGAAAGTGAGAAAGAATAAAAAGAAAAAGTATAAGAGGATAGGAGGCAAAGTGGACCTTGTTTTGTATTGTTTTGCATTTTTTTTGCATTTTTTAGTGACTTGTATTGTTTTGGGGTTGATCTTCATGCTTATTGACTTATTCCCCATTGCTCCTCTTCCCTCTTTGGTTGTACAAGCTTAAATCACTTCTCATATCCTACCTTGTCCTTGGCTACATTACAATCTTAATAATAGTCCTTTTGATCATTTGTGCATGTGTTTGAAGTTGTAGAATTTAGAGGCTAGTCAAAGCTTGGTAGTGCTAGTTAGCATCGGGTGCTTGACTATAAACACAAACCTAAACACTTGAGAGATTGAGAGTATATATCTTGAGAGAGTTTTACCATTTGTGAGTTACTCTTTAATTTTTATTGTTCTCTTGTTTGTTTTAGATGTTACAAGTAAATTCATAGATTGTTGGGTACCTTGATTCTAGGATACTTGTACTCTTATTCCTTTTATTGACTTAAGGACTCATTCGAAGGTGCTGCATTTTATTTTGTAAATTGCTTCATTTCCTTCTGTTTAGATTTCCTTCGTTTTTTTTTTATTTTGCTTGGGGTGCAAAAGTTCAAGTTTGGGGGAATTTGATAAAACATGTTTGAGGCACCTAATAGTGATTTATTTTGGACATATTTGACATTATTTTCTGGTTAGTAATCACAAATTGGTTGAGTTTTGAGTCATTGAACTAAATTGAGGATAGTTGCCAATCTTTGCTTATTTTCAGGCTTAATTTTCACTATGAGGTTGCTATCTTCTGCAGGCCATATTTGGAGCTACAGACCTCCAAATTGGACAATCTTGATAGTCATGAAAATCTAAGACGAAGATCTAAAACTTTTGTCCTTACATATCAACCTAGTTTGATCATTTTCAGTGTCAAAAATGAACTGGAAGCCACTGCCTCTACAACACTATGAATTGGACCTTCCCTTGTAGACTAGTAGGCTTGTTGGGTAGTTGAAGCTACTAGTCCAAGCCCATTTTCCTTAGCATTTTCGAGCATATAGTCATTAGGAAGTTTAGCTAGGAAGTTAAGGAGTTAGTTGGTTGGTTTTTTAGAAAATTGTTGGAGACTCTTGCTTTTGGGTAGTTGAAAGGTGTTGCTTGTAGAAGTTTCAGATTCTTTACATAGATTTCTCTACTACGTTTTCTTCTGTAATTTTCTTTGCATCTTCTCTGTTTTCTTCCTTTTTTGAATGTTGCTAAGTCTTCTATGATGATGAACATGGAAGACTAACTTCGTTATCAATTCAAGATTCGTGATTGCAACCGGTTTGAGCTCTTAATTCTTTACTTTCCTTATGCAATTTCTATTGTTGTTTTTTCCAATTCTCAATCTGTTTTCATGATTATGATCTCGCTGAGTTTTGGATTATATTTCTAGTAGGTAATCAATTGATAACCTGAAATAAGCAAATATAATCTTGAATCCACGTTAGTTAGGGACTACGATTGTGTTCTCAATATACATGGACAAATGTTAGATGATTATCTAAAGAAACTTAGGTTGGTTGATATGAATTTGCATATTTCTTTAGAAGAACCATGATAACGGGTTGCATGATTGAATCTTGAGTTGATGTTTCTTAATTCATTTAAAATCCATTATGTTTTGTCAATTTTCCCTACCATTCCTGTTCTAAACTAAACCCCCTTTTTGTTGTTCTAGTTTCTGCTCTGCATAATTTTCTGGTTTCTGCTATACATGATTAGGTATGGTAAAGTGTGTCCTTGTGAGAATCGACCTAGGTTAGCCCCTACACTACAAAACTTAAGGGATACCTAGTAATTTGATATTGTGTCGACGACATTATCAACAAGCTTCCTTACTCAGCAACAATAAACCTTATAGAGGTTCTAAGGGTTCATTCACCTAGCAATTCACAGTACTCGTGCAACAAAGTGAACTCCAAATGAGAACTTCCTCATATTTAATGCACTCTCGCCCAACAAATGCATGGTTTCGCTAAGTGAGTGTGATGAGCAACAAAATAGCGATTTGCGATTTCTACACCAAACTCAACCAAATCCTTTAAATTTAATAGAGAAACCTTAAACAATATATATTCTCTTAATTCGAATGAGTTTAGCTCACAATGACACTAATAAACAATATCCAATTGCATTCAACATAATCAAATAATGAAAACCCCTAATCATTCACAACCCTAATTTCATAAAGGGCACGAATCCAATCAATTATTTAGGTATTATTAATTTAAAACATGCAAAAATCACTCATAAGATTGAAACTAATCCAAGAGTTTGATCCTCGTTCAAATATCACAAAAAAAATACAAATACTAGGGTCTTAGAGATGATCCCACTACCCATCTTACCTAAAGGAACCCAAAAAATAGTGAGATATTCTCACTTCCCTCTTACTTGGATAAGCGAATAGTAGAAAGACATTCCTCAAGGTTCTTCCTCTTGTTCCTCTGGGATTTCCTCCAGAGGTTCTCTTTTTACTTCATCAATTGCTAAAATGACTCTTCTAAGGATTTGATTCACAAGGAAATAACTCTGACATTTAGGAGTGTGTGCTAAGTTTTTACCCTAACAGGCCTAACATGTATCTAATTAAAATAAGTCCAAATGACTATTTTTCTTAATTTATATAATTATGAAAACCTATATGAAACCCAACATATATTTTGCCTAAAATATTGTTTATTTAATTATAAAACAATTAAATCACTTTATAATAATAATTAATATATAAAATATAATATTTACAATAATAATAAATAAGATAAAAAATCAAAATATTACTAGTATAAAATGTTGTCTTATATACATCCTCCTCCCTCATCCGAATTTGAAGATAGCCGGATTTGTGATCCAACGTGGAGAAAACAACGACAACACCTAATTCGTCCAACAATTCCTCAACAATAGTTCAATTTTTGGTTTTGATAAAATCTCTTGAATTAGTTCGTTATAAAGGTATAAATTTTCCTTCTCGAAAGACTATACTGAAATATAATCAAGCATAAATAACTACCTTTAATACTAAAGATAACTCAATACAAGCCAATCAAATAATCTTTTATTAACATGGAAGTTATCCACGTAGGAGAATATTTGTCAAAGTGGTAGAAAATAAAAATATTTAATGTAGAGGACTTTACAATTGAAAGATATATGCAAGATTTTAACTTAGTCAAAATGATTTCAAATGCTATTGGAAATAGCAATAGAGAAATAACAAACCAAGTCAGTTTGTTCTTTATTAAATAAAGTAGAGATTCTATTTTTATGTGCTATAAGATATAACATCTTGATACATTAAAAATACTTAACTTTTTCTCACCCTCCTCACTTTTCTCACTGACGTCAAAGTATTAAAAAGAAGATCACTAACTTCAAGAACATATATCTAATTTACCTAATTTTATTATTGTATATTATGAACACAAGATAGATTTTTTTTTATTCCGCTATAGTGTTATAAATACTTCCTTAGAGCTATTAGTGATTTGTTCCTGTACTCCTTGCTAGGTATTAACAAATCTTTTGTTTAGTATATGTTAATGCTTGCTCAAGTCTAACTTTACTTTCGCTCATTTTTTCATACTAATTGATAATACACTTGTTAAAAGTTGATTTGGGAATTCCAGCTTAACATCTTTTATTTTTTTAGTTGCAGATCTTTTGTTAGTTCTTTGACTTTAGGTCGATGAGAAATACTAGTAATACTTGATATATTCTTTCCAATACATTATTATAGGATTAAATTCATGTATGATCTATAAAATAGAGAGGCAGATCCACATCATTTAGTGGGGCGTGGCTCGTGGGAATTTCATTTAATAATAGTGTATCAACGAGTTTACGGCTAACATTCCTCTTCAATTGATATTGAGAACCTTGAAAATTTTAATAATTTACCACTGGATCATTATCATGAAAAGCATGCAATGCAAAAGCATGCAATGCTTTTCTGTAGAACTCCAGTTTATTTCTTTCAATTTTTTTCTAGTATTCACTGACTGGCATATTCCGTAATTTAGAATGGAAAATCTCCAGTTTAATTTTATTTGCATAAATTTCTTTTGTTACTGCCTGTAGATTGATTCTAAACTACAAAATGACATTTTAGAAAATGTTATGCAAGTGGCAATTGCAAACTACATTAGAGAAGTAAGAACCTGTCGTCGCTCTTGTGATTATACTAAGAGGAGTCAAAACATGGTTTACATTCATTTCATAGCTTAAGTCCTGATTTCTTTGTTGGTTTGAAAGATTTTACTGGAGAAAATAAAGCAACTTGAGAATCGACGATCTGTGTAGTTTTATGCTGAAGTAATGTTTCCTATTTGCTTCCATTTTATGTTGGTTTATGCTCTCTCGCTCGTGTCTATCTATATATAACCATTTGTGTGTTTTTCATTTTGGATTAGAATTCTACTGTATTTACCTGGAAACGATTTTTGTTGGCTTACGCTGCTGACTGAAGCGGGAAATGGAGAGAGGTGACTGTAGTATTTCTTTCTCATTTCTACCAACATACCCTTCACAACTAAAGTTACAAAATTTATGAATTATTTTGGGATCATATATGTCCCTCGTTTACCACAAATTCCCCAACGTTGAAGGCATGTGGAGTGGACTAGTGATATGACACTTCAACTAATTTAAGTTAGAACCAAAATCATTTAGCGGGTTGGTTGAGTGCATGTGCATACATGGTCGTTGCATCCAGAAAAAAGCAGTGGCCTCGTCATTGTCTAATCAACATCTACAATTTAATTGCTAATGAAAATGTTTAGTTTCCTTCACTCCTTTAGTTTTGAGTAAACAAGATTTAATAATATTGTAAAATAATTTTATATTATCATTTAATTATAAATCATTCTTGGTATGACTTTTAAGGTATTTATCGTAAATTTTAATAAATTTATTATACATAATTGTTTGTGGTAACATATTTTCTCTTGTTATTGGTTGTAAATGCTAATAATATATTTTCTAACATACTTTTAAATATATTTTTTTATTGGTTAAAATTTATTAAAAATCATAAATTTTTCTGGGTCTCACTTTATATTTATTATATCTTTTAATTTTGTAATTTTAATAAATTTTAACTAATAATAAAATGTGAGTTAGAAATAATGTATTAGAATATTAGAGAGTATGTTGTTATCCTTCATCTTTGTTCTATTCTAGTTTGAGTTTTAACATATGAGATAAATTCAAACTATACCAATTTTTTCTCGAATTTTCCTCACAGTTTAACTTCTATCGGCTTTTATTTTTATATCACTTGAATTTTCACTAAGTCAATATTGTGTTGAGTTATTTTTGGACTCTCAATTATGTGGACAAAAGATCAACACTCTCAAGTTCGTTAGGTTTCTCTTTATAAAAGAAGAAGAGGTCAGATTGAAGAGATACATACAGAGACACATAGAAATACAAAGATTGAGAGGTAGTGAATTTTCACAGCCAAAAGAGAGATAGAAAGAAAGAGTTCTACTTTCGTCTCTACACAAATCAACACAATGTCAAAATTATGATATCTTCTTCGTTAACCGTTGGATAGGGCTGAAATTTGACAACAAGTTCAACACACATAGTTCTTTATTTTGACCATTTGGATTTTGATTTGGAGCTCTCTGGTTTAAAAGGTATTATCCTTGTTTTAATAATGGAAGGTAATACAAATGGTGAGTCTGAATGGTATTAATTATCACTTGTGGAAACGGAAGATGAAAGATTTATTATTTATGGAGAAAATGCATCTTCTTGTTTTTGCTGCTCGGAAGTCAGAATCCATGTCTGATGAAAATGGTACTTTGAGCATCAACAAGTATGTGATTTTATTTGACTTTTGTGGATGATAATGTTTTTACCTCTCACGTTGAGGGATTTTCCCACGTTAAAAATACTAATGTCTCTTGCGTGATTCTTCTTATTATTGTTGTCATTCTTATTTGTGATTACTCCTTAAATATTCGTGCAAGTTAGGGAAATTTATATCTGTTGCGTTGTTGCATTATTGTATGTGCTTTATTGCTTTTCCCATCACCTTGGTGACTCAAAGTGTGAATGTTTATTGTTAAAACTAATAAATTAAAAAAAAATCATTTTAAATATGATACTATTTTTTTTAACTTCTACATCACACGAGTTGAATTTAATGTTTATATTTCATGATTAAAATAAATGATTATAAAAGTATACAAAAATTATTCACATCAATTTTTATATAAATTTCAAGGATAAATATTTATACTAAAATAAAAGTTATACGTAAAATTACACTAATATTCAAATCACATGATATATATTTATATCAAAAGATGAAAATTACACACAAAAATATCAATATATATATTATAAGATTTATCTCTAAAAGTGTCATGTACAATGATAGATATTAACAATGATATGTAATATATCTAATATAAAAGTAAAATTTTTAATTTAGTCTATAAAATTAATATTATCAATTAATTACATTGTTGACATTTAAAAATTATAATTAAAATTAATATAGTAATTAATTTTAATGTATAAATATAAAACTGATTCTTAATATTAAAAATTAAATTAATTAATAATCCTCAATTAAATTAATTCTTAATGTTAATGATATAAATATTATGATTATAATTAATTATATTAAAAGATACAGAAAATTATCCATATGATATAATTAAAGATAAATATCAAATAGCAACAATGAACCATAACAACCTTGTTTTTTTTGGGTTACATTAATAATTTTATTTATGAAAAATATTACATATGATCTAATATAATAAATGTCAGCATATATATATATATATTTACGTATTTAAAATACAGTAATGATTCTCTTTTGTGAGAAGTGTTTCAAGTATTTAATAGATGAAACTTATACAAGAGGAAATTCATTTTTATCAATAATGGCTAATATTTGAGTAAAAAATCATTTTCAGATGTGTGACATCCATATATTAGATTAAATCTAAATTATTTGCACTTGTAATAAACATATAATTCTACAATTCAACAAATTCAAATTTATTGTATGTCAAAATATACATATATCATAAAATTATAAATGTTTACAATCTTATACTCCCTAAAACTTATCTCCAAATTGAAAATGTCGATTAGCTATACTTTTTAATTTATATTTTATATTTATACAATTTCATCATATACAATAGCTTAATAATAATAATAAAATGTCATGTATTGTTTGACTAAAAAAAGACAGTAATTTTTTTAAAAGTAACAAGAAATAAAAGAAAGGAGTTCTCAGATCGAAAGATTTCCAGTACCTCCTTTTTCCCAGAGATTGAAAACTCTCTCAAAATGTTATGAACCACAGTGAATTTGCTACAAAGATCCACTAGAAAACTTAGAAAAAGGAATAATGCTTCAACTTTCAAATTACAATTTCATCATTAATTAAAAAAATAATAATAAAACATTGAACTCATACAAAAGTAAAGACTCACGTAAAAAGAACAAAAGATATGACAAAACTTTTCCTATCTTGTTTTACATGCAATTGAAAGACTTGTAAAATTGCTATCCATCTTTTGAAATATGAAAATAGACGAAATAATCTTTCACTAAGAAATTAGAGATTATAAAACTTAAAATAAGATAAGGGATGAGGATAAAAAATATAAAAGATGGGAAGAAGGTAATAAATTTATGAAGTAAAGAAGATAATCTTCAAAGCCGGAATGATAAAAATAATAGAGATAAAGATACAATACTATTTTTGTATGAGATTTTACTAGATTAGATTTTTAGTTGATATTGATATGATGATAATTTGAAGGAGGAGAGAAAATAATAGAAAATGAGATGCATAAAGAGAAAGTGCAGTATAGTATGCTACAAGAATGAACTATTTAAACGAGGATGAATGTGAGAAAGAGGGGGAGAGTGGAGCTTTATAGAACTATATAGCTATAGTTATTTATGTATATAAGATATTTGAATTTACGATTAAAAGCATCATTGACTTCACATAATTTTACTAGAAAAATATTAGTATTTGAAATAATCGAATTATATTCAATAAATTTGTTAAATTTTGCCAAAAATACATAATTTCACAAATAAAATTAACCTCAATGTTGATAATAAAAAAACTTTAAGAATATTAATTTTACAATAATGAAAAATCTTTTGAAGCATAAGCTTTAATTATTACATGAAAATATATGAATGAACCTACCTAGATTTCATGACAAAACATAATATTATACAAAAAAAAAATATTTATATAAGAAAAAGTGACAAAATAAGTTTGAAATAGTGCAATTTGGTCCGGGTCTTCATATACTAGAATTCAAATCCATGCATAGAAGATATTATTCATCTTATTATGAGATTTTATTTTATTTTAAAGATTTCACGGTGAATGACCCTTTTAGGATTCCCTTTTGTGAGAGTCATTATTTTATGAAAAATTGTAAAGCTTAGTACCTTTATTTAAAAGGTAAATACATATAAATTTTAATATTTAATTTATTTTTTTATTAGGTTCCTATATATATATATATATATATATATATATATATATATATATATATATTAGTAAGAATGAAAATGGTTAATCTCAACTCTTAAATTAAAAGACTCAATTAAAACTACAACCACCATTATCATTGTTACAATTATCAATACCACCATTGTTGTTGCTATTATTACCATCAACATTGGTGAGGTGGTCGTGATGTAATGACGATATTATAGTGGTGGTGGTGATAGCATTGGTAGTTAGGTTTTTAGTGAGTCTTTTGATCTAAGCATTCTACATTAATATAAGGGTTGAAATTGACCATTTTCACTCTCACCCAAGAATGTCACTTTCATATGATATGTCGTTTTTATACATACACACACACACACACATATATATATATATATATATATATATATATATATATATATATATATATATATATATATATATATATATATATATATATATATATATATGTATGTATATATAAATACATATATGTATATATATATACATACATGTGTATGTGTGAGCGCGTGCGTGTGTGTATGTTTGCATGTGCTCAATGTTCTGGTGTCGTATATTTTGAACATTTGTCATGTCTTAGTGTCCTTTCTGTTTGATGGTTGTGTTCGAGTTGATGCTTCATATTGGAGGGTAGCCTTGTAATTTGAAGATTTTTATTTTGTATGCCCTAAAGAACCACAATGCATTAATGTAGAAAAGGTGTTTTACATTGGTTGAAATTGACCTTTTACAGGTAATATAGAAAGTTTGAATTTTCAGTTACTAAATCAATATAAAAAGTTCACTTTTTACACCGATTACTCCCAGAAGCAATTTTTTTACATTGATTTTTGTTAGTAATCAATGTAAAACGTAACACTTTGTTAAATCGGTTAAGTGCATAATCGATGTATGACTTTTTACATCAATTATAAATCTATAATCGATGTAAAATGTGTTTTTAATAATATATAGTTAATTTTTCTATTACATTTATTCCTGTAAAATTGGTCTCAGGTCATATAATTCCTAAGTAGAAAATTTTCAATAGAAAATAATTTATATATAAAAAAAAGAATCTCTATAACAAATCTAAACTATTAATATTCTCTAAACTAAAAATTTTCTAAACAATAAATGTTCTTTAAACAAAATTTTTTCTAAACAATAAATGTTCTAGACTATAAATTTTGTAACAATAAATGTTCTAAATTATATAAGTATTCTAAATTATCTAGAAGAATTACTAATACATAGGAAGAACTTTCCTCAATGCCTCCTGATGTGAGTAATTTCTTCTTATGTTGCATTATCTTTGATACTTGAAATTTCAAATAAGAAGAATTGAAAAAATAGGTCATGAACTAAATAAGAAAACATAATTAAACTGTAATTGAACTATGGTTTTTAATTAAACTACTTACTATAGGGCTAATCACTCTTGGTTTCTTTATTTGTGATGAGTATTTACCCACTAACCTACTGTATACTTGAAAAGCATTATCATAAATCAATAATCAGTAGGTCTTGTTCCAAAGTATTGAAAGTTATAATACAAAATGTAAAATATATGTATTACAAGTAAATGCTTACTTCTCTAATATTTTGTAAAATTTTTTGTTTATGTTATGACCCAACAAACAAAAAAAGACAACATATCTTGTGGGAAAAAAAAACAATTGTCAATAAGGTCTACATTGAGAAACAATTAAGGACACAATGACACATAAATTAATATCAATTGTAAAAATTGTGATATAAAATGTAAAGTTATACTTACAAATAGAAGTAGGGTGCTAGGTAACACATTTTCTTTTCATTAGTGAGCTTTTGTTGCATATTTTTTTGAATCTCAACTGGTTTATTACCTAAGGTTTGAAGGGGAAGGATCAATGAATTCACATAGGTGTTCACTTTCCCTTGACAAATAGAGTTGATGGAGATATCTAACATATTAAAATCAATGTTATTTATAAGTTTGTTAATACTTAATTAACCTAAAATTGAATAATAGCTTAAAAATACTTATATAAACCACATTTGTATAATAGATATACAAAGCATCTCGCCACTAGTACATATTTTCATATTATCTTTCTAGCATAACTATAGTGGGACAATAGAGTTTCTACCTATTATTTTGGCATTCAACTCTATTTATACATGGTTCTCACTAACCTTACTTGCCATCTTCCACAAACATTCAATGAGATCAATTTTAATTTGTAACCTTTTAGGTTGAACATTTTTCTTTGATCCATCAAAGTTATAAACAACAAAGATAAAATAATGTTAGTAAACAACATAGATTTGAATTGTAAATATAATGAGATTATTTATCATAAATACCATTTCAAAAAAGCTTTACAAGACTCTTGGGTCATGCGATCAAAGTATGTAGTGCTTGCCCCACCATTGAACCTTATCAATGGGTATACGGAATTGAGCATCTACATCTTGAATCTATTCAACTACCACCCTAATGTGATCTTCATGTAATATTTAGTGGTGCATGGTTGACCTTATATACTTTCCTAGTGACCACTAAATGAGGATCCTCCTCATCTATGTACAACTCATATTGATCTAGGATATACTTGTGAGTGTCCTTCCTTACTACACTACACTGTTGTTTGTGGTTGAGATAAGCCAATGGATGCTATCTCATCCCTTAACTGTTTTCGCATCTCTTCTCTCAACTCATGATTCATTTACTCTTTGAACTTTAATGTAATCAGAGCACAAATCTACTAGGTCATTTCCTCCAATTGTTCCTTGGTGTGAGTTGCTGGGGCAGGACATTACAAGAAAGTACTCCAAAATACTAGCAAAGACCCACACTTCGTCTAGTGGTCCAAACACAACTAGGGTGCTATGGTCGCCCAATGACATTGGTGAGGATATCTTGACAACCATGTGGAACAAAGGTTCTTTACGTGCTCTCCTTAACTAAGGAATCATGTAATTAAAATCAACAATATATGTAAACAACTAAGCATGTGTTACATTCAAAAATATTGAAAAAGGGGTTCAAGTTACAATCTTCTTAGCAACTTCCTTGGAAGAGTCAAAAGTGTAATTGCTCGACAGCTTCAATCGGGCTCTCTTCCATAGCTCATAGTATGCAACTTTAGTAGAGAACACATCTATTTCTACTCCTTCTTGTGACTATTTCACCTTTTCAAGCACCAACTTCTTCTTCAAAGCTTTATAATCCCTACAAAACAAAATTTGGGGGTGGACATTCTTTTCCTAAGAACACAACACTAACATTAGCAAATGCATATAATTATATAGGTAAAAGATTAAAATGAAAATAATGTAAACTAACCTAGAAGGTAGGATCGAGGTGTTAATGAACAAATTGTCAATCAGCCTTTGAAATGGAATTATATAGGTAAAGAATTAAAATGAAAGTAAGGTAAACTAAGTTTGACTTAAACTGAAGTGCATTTCTTTAGTAGTTTTAATATTTTTATAAGGGATATATGTTCTACTTATTTTAAATTTTATAATATATCTAAAAAATGGTCTCATTGATTATATTATAACAATTGGCCTAACTATGTTGTATATGTCCATTCATGCAAAGTAATACCAATTTATTAAACAATATCGTCATACAAGACCCAATTAAGCTAATTTGACCATTAATAAAAGTGACACCAATTTATTAAACAATGTCATCATACGAGGTCCAATTGAGCTTTATATGACGATTCGTGTAAAGTGAAACCAATTTATTAAATAATATCATTATACAAGGCCCAACTTATCTCTATATGGTCATCCATGTAAAGTGATACTAATTTATTAATCAATATCAATATACAAGACCCAATTAAGCTTTATATGACCATTTATGCAAAGTGAAACCAATTTATTAAACAATATCATCATATGAGGCCTAACTAAACTCTATATGGTCATTAATGCAAAGTGAAACCAATTTATTAAACAATATCATCATACGAGGATCAACTAAGCTCTATACGACCATTCATGTAAAGTGATACCAATTTATTAAAAAATAAATAAATTTCCTAATTTACCTCAATAATAATCAAGCAACTACTTTAAAGAGAAGATTAAGACACATGTAAAATGAGGCAAAATCCAATAGAATTTTACCATGTATAAAGAGGCAATTCACATGATGACAACACTAATAAATACTTACACTAAATAATTACTTAACAAAATCAACATGAAAATTTATCCAACAATAAAAAAGATATAAAAAATTACCAAAAATCTATATTTATATTTTTTATATTTATCTAAACCTAAATCCAAATTCAAATAGAAATGTACAACAAGATGTATTGTAGATTATCCAAAGATTAAAGGAGTGGTGCCATGCAAGACACAAAACAACCACTCGCGGTGGTAACAATGGGGGAAAACCAACGAGTGGAAGCTATGCCCAAAACCTACTTGTTCATGCTAAAAAAGAAAAGGTGATGGAGTGGTGACAAAAGGGGCTGAGGCATGATTGGAGACTGGAGGTAGAGAAAGGGGCATGCTGAGGTGTTGGAGAAATGGGTTGAGGAATGCTAGAGAAGATGAATAGGTTGGGCATGGTGAAGGTTTTAATTGACATTTTCCATTGGATGGAAAACCACTTGATGTAAAAAAGTTATTATTTATCTATTATTTTCTAATCGATATAAAAAGTAACTTTTTACATTGGTGGAAAACAATTCGATAGTTTCAAATTATTTAAAAGTTTGTTACTGCATTTTTATTTAGGATTGATGTAAATGAGTTGATGAAAAAGATCTTTCTACACTAGTGTAAGCACGTATAGTTTATATATCCTTATAATGATTCTTGGCTTCGGAATTTGCAAAAGGAACTACATAAGCCATTTCAGTTGTAGCAGCGGTTGGACATCAATTTTTCTCAATTTCTCATCATGGAGAACTAACAGTGATACTTTGTTAATTGTTGCCATTGAATCCATCTACAAACAGTACTATAACTTCCATCAAGAAATTCATTAGATGTTCTTGCTAAGTATAGTAAACAGAGGTATAACCATTACACGAACAAGTTTGAACATGCTTGTACTCAACAAACACCTACCATAGGGCTTTGATTTGGATAAAATATTGGCTAATATTTAAGGAACCTTGAATACAAGCAAGAATGTTCGACTAGATAACACTTGCACAATTTTTCTTTAAAATCAAATTCAATAATCATGAAGAAATAATGTTATTGTTTTGATACCAAAGGTAGCAGATTCTTCAGTAGAATGGGCTACCATTGTGCCATCAATGAATTCGATCTTGTTCGTCATTTGCATTACCCACCATCATGTGTTGTAATTCTCAACAATGAATTAAGGTTAATAAACTAAAACCAACCCCGAGATTATTTGAGGGATGCAGAAAAAATTAACAATTATAATTTTCCACATATAATAGAATAAGAATGAAAACTTTGATCGAAGAAGATTGAAAATGCAAATTGGAAGCTCAGAAAGAATCAACACCATGTTACGAGAGAGGAGTAAAAAATTGGGAAGAGAATTTCTTATTGCATATGAATTCAACATTCAACAATTCTTAAAACAGAGACAATTCAATTACTTATAAGCTTCATATACATGTATCTGTTGAAAATGTGTCAAAATATCTATAATTTGAAAATAGATTATTTAATTTTTAAGAATTTTTATAATGTTACATATTTTTAAGATATTGTTTAGATAAAGATAAAAGATATTATTTTTATCATTTAGATGACAGTTTAATTTTAAGATTATTAAATTTTTTTTTGGCTAAATCATACTTTTATCCTTTATCTTTATTTTTTATTTCACTTTGGTCTCCCATTTATCATCCATACATAACGAATTGGTGTGGTATATTCAAATCATAACATACGAACAGTAAAAACTAGTATTTTAATTGAGATTAGCACTCATAGGGAAGAAAATAGATTTATGAATGGAATAAAATATGCAGTATTTACAGACAAAAGTATTCGGTTATTGGGGAAAAATCAATATACTTCTAATGTCGAATCGGGATCAACTAGGACAGAAATAAAGCATTGGATCGAACTCTTCTTTGATGTTAAAGTAATAGCTATGAATAGTCATCGACTCCCGCTAAAGGGTAGAAGAGTACGACCTATTATGGGACATACAATGCATTACAGACGTATGATTGTTACTCCACCATGTTTATCCTCCCGTCAATACAAACGTAAACGGTGTTAATTTTGTAGAAGTCATCCAATGTGCTTCCACGTCCCTTCCTCGTCTATTATGACATGACCATTGCATCTCTTTTTCCAAATATTGTAGGGTATAGTGTTAGACTTTGTTCATATCTTCCTCAACTTTTTCTTCTTCTTCACCTAATTTGAACCTCTAGTCGTAATTTCGTCAATGGAAGCTCGTCATGCTCTTGTCATTCGATGAGGACTCAACAAGAAAATTCCCAGTTGAATGGGTCTGATGGTGAAAGATGAAATTAGGAACCTGTATGCTATTGCGGGGAGGTGGTTGTTCTTCGTACGACTTTCGCATACAAGGTAAGTTTCTTTATTAATTCAAATCTTCTCATTTGAAATCCTTTCATTATGTTTAACTAAAAAATATTCATCCCTTCCGTTGACACTAAGTACAAGATGAAGGTGGATGCAATTTTTTTAAAAGGTATTCAGATGAAGTAGTTGACAAAAATGACCTCCTTATCACGAGACAAAGAAGAAAGATAGTTATTCTTCATAGTTCCTTAAATTGTACTAGAAGAAGTATGAAGTTTTTTATGATTAGCTGTTTTCTTTTACTTGTGATAAATGTAATTGTGACCATAGTATAGTTATTAGGCAAAGATGGTCATGCAAGTACCATGTATTTAAAGTAATGTAACTAGAATGTAGTAATGTTGTCATGAAGTGTTATGCATTTGTTTAGGGTTTTATCTGTAAAATGTTACAACGTACTATTATTATTTGAAGTTGTATAATTTTTTGAACTTTTGTTAAAACAATATTGTTATTTTGAGTTATTTGCGACCATAGCATGGTAATTAGGCAAAGATGGTCATGCAAATAGCATGTATTTAAAGTAATGTTATTGGAATGTAATAGTGTTGTCATGAAGTGTTGTGCATTTTTTTTAGGGTTGTTATGTAAAATGTGACAATGTATTATTCTTATTGGAAGTTGTGTAATTTTCTGAACTTTTGTTAAAACAGTATTTTTATTTTGAGTTATTTAATTTGTGACAATATTATTTTCAAATGAAATTAAGGATTTACTTAACTTGATTTGAGGTGTTCCGAAATTTTCTGTAATGTGTTTGTTGCTATTAATTTAATCAAACTATGCCATTAATTGGAGTTATAAAATGATGTCATAAATTAACTGATACCAAATTGAATTTAATGAACAAGTAATGAAATTTCAGTAAGTCATCAGTCAAACTAAATTGTCATAAATTGAAATGTCATCAACTCAAATGTCATCAACTGACTTGTTTTAATTACATGTAGGACTTATCTAATACCGTAAAAGATCCAAAAAAACCTACATGTGGTCCAATATCCCAAAAAATAAGCACAAAACATAAAAAAAAAAAAAAAGCACAGTTCAGCTCATGGCCTTCACAAAGATCATCTTTTTGTAGGAAATTTCACTCTCCTTGGAACTATTGAAGGTTGAACAGTTGTAGCTGTAATTGTAGTTGTTGGAGGTTGAATATTTGTAGTAGCAGTTGTTGTAGTTGCCTAAGGTGGTGTAGGTGGATTTTTTCTTGGTTTACCACATTTTCCTTTGGTTGGCTTCAGCTGGCTAGATGTAGGTGCATTTGGTTAAGCCTAGGCTGGAGGTGTTGTAGATGGTGTTGCAGAGGCTTGTGTTTCAGTGGGTGGTGCTGCAGATGGTTCAGTTTGGGTGGGTGGTGTGTTGTAGATGTTTATGTTTGGATGAGTGGTGTGGTAAATGGTTGAGACTTTATGAGTGGTGCTTCAGTTGTCTCAGTCTATTCAATTAGTGCTTCTTCTGTAGTGGGCTAAAGTGGTGGTGGAGGAATTTTGCATGTGATCTTATTATGACCATGTTGCTTGCACCTACTAAATTGGGTTATGAAGCCTGTTCTTTTCATCTTAGTTTCATCCCTTTGTAGCTCTCTAGGTTCCTTGTTTCTTCTTTTCTTTGGCCTTCCTAGCATTCTCTTTATAGGGGGTGGCAGGACATCAGGGTATTCTATTGTTGTCCATAAGTGTTGATCATTTACCAAGTAGATGATTGGATGGTAAACTATCTCATAAGCCTCCTTCCTATAACACACAAGTATATAAACTTCAACATTTAGATTCATGAACTTCATACAGGAAATGGCATGACAACATGGTATTCCTATCAACATCCATTTCCTACAGCTGCACTCTTTCATTGATAGGTGGACAACAAAGGTGTCTCTTGCCATGTTGATGTGTTTGACCTCATAGTGGTGCTCCCCAGACCACCTTGACCAAAAACAACAAAATACACAAGTTAATATCCTATGAGTCATAAAAGAAAGAAAAACAATTTGCATTGTGTATTACCTTGTCATCTAGTGGTTGGTGTTGTTAGATTCTTTCTCCGTGATCTTCTTAATTGTGGGAAGAATGATACCTTGGAATGAAACAATTTTTTATTTGCTATGTGTAGCCTATCTTTCCATCAAATATACTCTAATGTCTTGCAGCATTGTGACTATTAATTTTTTCTTGTAGCGAGTATCACTCCACATCAGCTACACGTAAGAACTTTCCATCCGCTAATGTAACAGTCACTCACAGAACGATAAACGTGGAGTAACATAATTTACTTTAAGGACCATTTTAAAACTTTTAATAAATGGGGGAAAAAGTATGATTTAGACTAATATTTTTTTTTTTTACACTTTTGCTCTATATATATAGAATCCAGGAATAAAGTTCAATTCTCTGCATATAATATCTTTCTTTCACAAAACATATTTTTCTATAAAAGAAAAACTAACAGAATCACTAACTAACATAATTAATTAAACAATTGAAGTAATAGTAGCTAGTGCTAACTACTAACAGAATAACAATTGCTTTGTCTCAAAAATTGGTACAATTACATTGGGTAAAGTTATACATGATTCATCTTTCTTAGAGCTCTTATTTTGCTATCTGCCATAGATATCTGTAATACTAACGGTATTGATGGAGCAAACTCTATTAGTTTCTGTAGATGACACCGAATTCAACATATTTTGCCTCAGAATGAAAGCAGGTTGACTTGGAGGAGGAAGAAATGTGACCTCACTGTTAAGCATAGAAATTACTGTAGCCATTGTGGGTCTGTCTACAGCAAGTTCTTGTACACAAAGAAGTCCTATGTGTATGCACCTTAAAACATTCTGATTATGACTAGGATCACATATTATCCGATCTATTAAAGATAATATATTGCCTTCCTTCCATTGTATCCAGGCCTGAAATGAAAAAATGACAAAAATTAACGTTTGGAAGTTGTATCAGCAGCATAAGGAAAAAGTTCTTGTATATGAATCAGAAATAAAATGTTTGAGACTTACAAATCCTAAAAGGCTAAGAGCATTCTCATCGTCATAAAAGCTTGAGTTTCTTCTTCCACTAACAATCTCTAGTACTAAAACACCAAAGCTAAAGACATCTGATTTCTCGGAAAACAGTCCTTGCATTGCATATTCAGGAGACATATAACCACTGCATTCAAAAGTCAAAATTAATTGATTCTCCAACTATTTAACTCTAATATTGGACAAAGAAAAAATACTTACTAGGTTCCAACAACCCTGTTAGTATTGACCTGATCTTCACTCCCTCCAAAGATTCTTGCCATTCCAAAGTCTGATATTTTTGGATTTAGGTCTTCATCTAACAAGATATTACTTGCCTTCAAATCTCTGTGTATGATTCTTAGTCTGGAGTCTCTGTGAAGATAAAGCATTCCCCGCGCTATTCCTTCTATTATGCTACTGCGCTTCCTCCAATCTAGGAGTTTACTTTTTGATGGATCTAAAAAGTAATGGTGACATTATACTATTGTGAACATAATATTAGAAGAGGAAGTTATAAAGCTGAGTCATCTAAATCCCCTGATTAGCGTTCTTTCAAGAAAACCAGTAATTATGAAATGATTGTTTATTTCTTAAATATTTTGTATGTGCTAAATAAAGAAAAAGTTGCAAGTTTGGAATTGGATGAGACAAAAACTTCAGGAGGGATCAAAGAACTAACCAAAGAGAAACACATCCAAACTTTTGTTTGGCATGTATTCATATATCAACATCTTTTCATCACCTTCAACATAGCTACCAAAAAGTCTTACAAGATTGCGGTGTTGAAGCTTGGAAATCACCACTACTTCATTCATGAATTCTTCTAGACCTTGTCCAGATGCTCTAGAAAGTCTTTTAACTGCTATTTCCTGCCCATCTTGCAATTTCCCCTGGAAGAAAAAATGTTAAGAGTAGAACTATAGAAAATGGAATCATTACCATGACTTTGTATTAAGTACCTTGTACACTGGACCAAAACCACCTTGTCCAAGTTTGTTGGACGGGTGGAAGTTGTTGGTGGCTGTTTCAAGCCTTCCGAAATCAAAAAGTAGCAGCTCCTGGAGTTTAACTTGTGACTGTTCATCAATTACTTTAATGCTTGTATGTTCTGATTCTGTTGTTTCACCTTTGTTGAAACGTACGAAAGCTCTATTTCTCCATTTGCTTGCTGACTTGATTGAGTGCCATATTTTAACTGGAGTGAGAAACATAATGTAAGCTTAGCTCCTTTACCAATAAAAGTAAACTTAATTTAGTACTAATTCTGAAATCACAGAAGATGGTGTCTTACCCGGGTGATTCGAAGTCCTCCACATTATATATGCACAAGTAAAAATGATGACAGTTACTATTATCACTGTAACTGTAACTATAATGATAATTGTTGTGTTTTTCCCTTTATCTGTTATGAAGGGAAAATTTAAATTTAAAATATAAGGAATTCAGTCCAAAGAAACTATGGTTTAAATGTTTGAGCAGGTAGCATACCATGTTCAAGTTCAGTATAGGCTACACGAACATACAGATCAAGTCCTCCACTTGAGAATTGTTGTATATCAAGTAGATCCCTACTCCAAGACATACAACCAAGGTCATCATCGTGAGAATATGCAACACAAGAGCAATTCTCCAAGCATTGGCTTTGGCACATGTCTAGTTTAACAGGAGACCGTTCTGGAAAATCAGGAACTTTAACCATCTGCAATTTCAAAAATTCATCTTCCTTTGTATCTGCACTTGTGTTTTGATCTTTGACCCTTTCACACTGCAAACCTGTGCTCCTAACACATCCACTAGTCCAAATTTTTCTATTCCATTCCTCTTTGTTCCTTGGCTCAAACCCTTTCAAACAGCTACATATTGGTGAGCTCTGTGCATTACAGCTTGTGAACGCTCCACACATACCATAAACATCACAATCCGATTGTTCACTAGTCCACGAAACTTGCATTTCTTTCTTTTCATCATCCCACCATTCTTGTACAAGTTGGCCTTGCGAGTTCAAGATATAGATTGCAAATTGTATTTCACTTGACACCGTGTAATAGATATTTGTATTTCCTTCTCCATCATCTCCACCTTTGAAACCATCAAGATAAGTTGACATGGTCGGTATCCCTGTAAATACCCCACCATTCCATGGACCACTGCGCCAGAATGGTCGAGTTTCATTCCAAATTAAAATTTCAGCTATATTTATGCGTTCAACAACACTGGAGGAGAAGCTCCCAACGGAGGGATTAGTAGGGCTTTTCCATGATGTAAGTTCTACTTGCGTACCTGTTCTATTGCTTGAAAGGTTCATGCCTGGCAATAATGTATTTGAAGGTTGCAGGAAACTATCCCATAAGATATTTCCAGTTTTGGTTTCCATGAGTACGAGTTTACCAGAGTCTGAAAACTCTGAACTTGTGTTGGATGTTATGTTGGACACACTTGATGACCAAATGACGTGTTTCTGTCCATTCAGCACCACAAGATTGCCATCTTTATATATTGTAACAACTCCAGAAGAATCATTCAGCGGTTGGTTTCTGTTAGCAACCCATACGACTGTGGATTGAGACTTCCACCAAATTCCAACGTAGCGGTTTGTGGAGTTTTGAGGGGTGAAGAACCCCAACGTGAAGTTACCATCTTTGGACCTTAGAGTTTCAGGGTCCTTGATGGATTGTGATGATGTGATCGTGTCTGTGGCAATAACAACGTCCAACACATAATAATACAACATGAACAAAACAAAGAACAAGTTTGAACGGCTTCTGATACCCATTTTTGAGATAAGTAGTATAAGATCCACGTAATATGAACCAAATGGCTACGCTTTATTCTTCCTTTAAGATTTTATTCGTCTCTATTCTCTTAAAAGTAAACGGTCTACGGCATGCAAATGAAAATTTCTAGTGGGTTCCACAAAAATTAGTGGAGGCTTCAAACCTTATATTTCCTAGAAGAATACAAACACCGTGTATAGACTAAACAGGCTTGTTAAAATTCAATATGCCTCGTCAAATTATTAAATTAATATTAAAATAATAAATGGGGAACACCACGAAGTTACTTTACACCTAACTAAAGAAGGTGACAGAAATGTAAATATGAAAAGTAATATTGATAAAAAAAAAAGAGATAAAAGAAAAATGATTGGTGTTTATAAGTTATTTGGAGTGGAGAAAGAAATGTTTACCGATCATCATTCACTAAAATTAGTTATATGGTAATTTTTTAAAGGGTTAAATATATTTTTAATTTTGATTATGAGTATTTTTTAATTTTTCACTTCTATAATTTGTGTGTATAAGTTTTAAGTCTTTCATTTTTATTTTTCGTCATCAAATTTTATTATAAAAATATTAATTTGTTGATGTTATCATGAAATTAAAAAAATAACATTATAATGATATTATCACATATCACATCATTAATACTAAGTTAAATGATGTTAGAAAAAATGGGTTACTAACAAAAGTATCATCTCATAGGTGCCTATTATAGTTACAATAGATGGACTTAAAATGAAAAAAAAAAATGACATTTGTAGGCACGAACAAATATTTAAATCTTAAATATAATGGATAAATTTAATTTAAAACTAATATAAAATAAAAATATTAAATAATTATAAAAAGAATTCATTATTTAAAAATATAGAATGCATCTTAATTAACTTCAAATTAATATCACTTTTCATTGCATGGACACTTCATGTTTCTTTAGTAATCTTATATATCATTCATTCTTTCTCTAACATTACGTACTTTAGAAAGAAAAAAAAACTCCAAACACTATCGATTTACATACAAATCATCAATTTGTTACTTTTTCATTTTTACACTCTCCCTTTTTTTATCATTGATCATGTAGATAAGTGTGAAAATAGGTCAATCGGCTTGTTGGGGGCTACAACCTAGTAGTGTAAAACTTGACATATTTATTTTATATATATATATATAATTTACCTTTATATTTAATACATTAATAATACTTTTTAATAAGAACTTACACTTATCATAGTTAACAAGTTCCTAACACATGATATAGGGAAGAAATGTAATATACATATGACTCGAGTACTAACTCCATCAAGGAGAGAAACTATTGCCAACAACATGGTTGTCTCAAGAAGTTGACTGATGCTTGCCTTTTTCAATATCTATTCCAACACAATATTATTTAGTGACAAATCTATAAAAATATATTTGAATGTAACTTTAAAATCCTAAGATTACTTTTAAATTAAATCATATATCTTTTTCTTTGTCAATAAGAACTATATATATGAAATAGTTTTTTTTTCTTTTTTCTCACTTAAAATAAGCTTGTAGGCTAGGTCATGCTTTTAAGTAGATCAGACCAACCTTATTAAAAGGTTTATGATAGGTGAAAAAGGCTATATACTTTTAATTAAGACCAAGCTAAGGTCTAGCAAAGTTTGACCTAGCATGACCTGTTTCCATACCTAACTATAGAGCTTACATAAGTATGATACATAAACTCTTATCTTCCTCCTCCACATCACACCCACAATTGTTATTCCTTTGCACCTTTCATACTTTGTTGATTTATAACTTGAGTGATTAGTTATAATAAAAGTCTTAATACTTTGTTGATTTATAACTTGAGTGATTAGTTATAATAAAAGTCTTAAAGCTTGAGTATGTAAGGTATTTGAGCTAACAAAAACTATAGTTAAGTGATTTTTATTTTAAGTCAATCAATATTAATTCTCTATTTTTAAAAATTATTTTTCTTGTCATTTAAAAAAAATTAATTACATATAAAATGTGTACATTATTTTTTTCATGCCCGCAAATATTTCACTCTTTTTCTTAGTTCATGTAATTTTTTATTTTTTGACCTCGTAAAATATTTTCTTTTTTAGCTTTAGTCCTTGTAATTTTATTATTTTAATTCCTTTACTATAACAATAACATGGTACATTTTCCTGACGTGGCACTGATGATGTGCACTATGTTAAAGTGGCCTATGATAATTAACATCACCATGACATTACCGCTATTGTAATAGAGTTTGACTATAAAAACTAAAATTAAAAGATTTGGAAGTTACTTTGGTGATTCCTAAAACCAAAATTTATATAGGAAAAATATATATTTTATCCTTTTTAAAATTAGTCCTTTATACAACGCCTGTAAAGCAATTGTAGAATACTTTAGAGGTTAAATATTAATTAAAAAATTAACAATTAATTTTATATTTTGTTATGTATTTATTTGATTCTATAATATTTTTAACTAATTAAATTAAGGTTTAATATATTCGTAGTTCCTTGAATTTTTTGAGAATTTTTATTTAGACCCTAAATTAAAAAAATTATAAATAAATCCTTGAACATTATAATATTTTGTAATTAGGTCCCTAGAATAATCTTGTGTCAAGTCTCTGTTATGTTAACATGAAATGTGACCTAAATTTTTCCCCGAAAGATTAAGGTTTCAAAAACCCATCTTCTCACTCATCCATGTTGCCTCCTCTTTTACATTCTTCATCTTCTTCACTTTCTCATATCCTTCATCTTATTCTCCACTCACTTCAATGTTTGCGGCCTTTGTTCAAATTTTTCATTTTTTTCATTTTCTTCATTTCCTTCACTCCTTATGTAAACAAAAAAAAAATCGTGTTTAAGAACAGTTTGTAAATCCAAAACCCAAAATGATAGAATTCCAAAAAGTTTAAGAAACGACCAAAAACACAAAGATGCAAACTACTACAGCATACACAAAGACCAAATCAACAAAAAAATGACAAACAATAACAAATCTTAATAGATGAATAATCATACACAAAAAATTTTGTCAATACCTCATTCAACAACAACGCGTGAACAAAATCGAGACCTTCAACTAAAAAATGAGAGGTACGAGCGATTAGTACGAGTGAAATTGAAAATTAGGATTTGGAATTTCAAAAGTTAAAAATGCCTGATTGGAATTGATTTTGAGGATTTGATTTATATGTTGGAAGAATGAAAATGATTTGTGAGATATGAAAAACAATTTGGAAGATTGAAAATAATTTGGAAGATTTCACAAGATTAGGGAAATTTCATGTATTAGAGTTCATATAATTGAGAGATTAGTGAACTAGTACACGTGGATGATTGACATTGGATAATAATCTGATATGGGACCCGTGAGCTGGTACACGTGGATGATGACATGCAAACATACATTTTATCTTAGGGACTTAACTACAAAAGTTTAAAAGTTCAGGGATATAATTACAATTTTTTTTAGTTTAAGGAACTAATTAATTTTAAAAAAAATATTTTGAGATCTGCCAATTTATTAAACCTTAAATCAACCATTACAAGTATTTTTTATTATTTAAAGTGTCGTTCATCCCACTATTTTGGAGAAAGCAAATCCATAATATTTTATTATTATAGCTTTAAACTTAAATTTACATGAATAATTAAATTTTGAATATAATGTGTTAAGTGTATCAAGCTTAAGTGTGATCATAGTAATCAGAATATTGTGTTTGATCCCCACCAAATTTAGAAAACATTTATTTATTTATTTATTATAGAATATTGTATTTATCTTTTTATAAAAAAAGTTACAAATTGAAAAAAGTATGGCATGAATATTTTTCCAACTATATAACTAAATTTCTAAGGAAATTATTATTATTTAGTCTATAAATTTTGTTCGTTAGATTGCAGTCCATAACTACAATTACATATTATAAAAGATTTTGAGGACAGTGTAGCCTCCGAAGTTATATAATATATTAGACTTAAATATATTTTTAATTTCTACAAAATAAGTGATTTTTTATTTTAATCTTATAAAAAAAAATTCGTTTATTATTTTTATAAAATTTGAATAATTGATTTTAGTCTTTGTAAAACAAGTTATTTTTATTTTTATCATTCTAGAATTTAAAATGACTATTTTTGGTCCTTAACATTCATTTTAGAGTTTAATGACCATGTACTGCTAATATAAAACAGTTTTAAACTGCCATACAATCAAATATCATTGTTAGTATGACTTTTAAGGTATCTATTGTAAAAGTCAACCAACTTAGCATACATGGTGGGTTGTGATTAGATGACTGTGTAAAACTTATTATACTGATGGTGCATGACCTATTTTCTCTTCATTTTGAGTTTAATTATTATGCACCGATAGTGTAAAGTAGTTTTACACAATCGTCCATTCACAAATTATTGTTGGTATGACTTTTAAGGTACCTTTTGTAAAAGTCAACAAACTTATTATATATGGTAGGTTGTGATTGGATGAATGTGTACAACTCTTTACACTAGTCATATATGAACTATTTTATCTTCATTTTGAATTTAATGACCATGCATTGATAATGTAAAGCAGTTTTACATTGTCGTCCAATCACATTCTGACATAGTACTGCAAATACTAATGGGTGTCATATCTGGAATGGTCACTTAACCTTTTGTTAAATATGTAATTAGTTAACGAACGTCACACAACAATAGGATCAATAAGTATGTTTGTGCCTCTTTTGATCAATATCCTTATAGTAATAGCATTCTTGTCATTAAGGTCAATGAAGAAATTCAAGTTTTGTTAATTTTGATAGTAAAATTAGTTTGCTGTATTGTGTGTTTGCATTGATGGTCATATAGAGTATAGTTGAGCCTTGTGTGATATATAATTTGGTTTAATAAATTGGTATATATGAACTAACATGATGGTCATGTAGAACATAGTTAGGCCAATTTAATGATGATATTATTTAATAAATTGGTACCATGCATTATGATCATATAAAGTATAATTGGACCTTGGATGCTATACCTTGGATGAATGGTCATATAAAGCATAGTTGGGTCATGTTTGATGATATTTTTTAGTAAATTAATATGACCTTATATGAATGATCATATATAAAAAGTAGAGTTTGGTCAATTGTTATAATATAATTAAAAATACTCTTTTTTTAGATATATTATAAAATTTAAAATAAGTAGAAGATATATCTCTTAAAAAACATTTAAATTATTAACCAAATGTACATAATTTAGAGTCAAATTTAGTTTGACTCAATTGACCATGGTCTACCATGGTTTGACCCTGAAATCAAAGATGTGTTTAGTTTTGAGTCAAACTAAGTGACCATGGCCTACCATGGTCACTCCATCAAATCAAATATGTGCTTAATTTTGAGTCAAACTTGATTTGACCACCAAATAAAAATTAGCAAGAAGGAGAAGCAACAATAAAATATTTTGAAAGAAGTAAGGATTACCGATGTAATTAATATCAAAGTATAGAAACATCAAAACATAAAACACTCGTCCTAGTCACTTAGTGAATGGGTTTATTTGCTTGGCGAATGAAGCCATAAAGACTTCAACATCTCAACCTCACTCTCTTACTCGGTGAAGGTGTTCATTCACCCAAAAAGAGGAGTCATAGAGAACCCCACAATTTCACTAAGTTATTTGCTTAGCAAAATACATGTCTCGCCCAACAAGAACATGCAATTCTAGGTTTTCAAGATCCTTGCCCAGCAAACACTTATGTCACTAAGGGAAAACATCAACTTTATTAGTTTTTTCACTAACTTTTCCTAGATTCACTCAATGAATTTGTCACTTGTTCAACAAGCATTCATTGATGGAGAAAAAGCAATAAGGCACATGCAATGATGCACCAACGTAATAGATATAAATTCCTCTAACTTGCAAGAATCTCTAAGGAGTAATTACAAATAAGAATGACAGCAATAATAAAAAGAATCATACAAGAGATACCAATATTTTTAACGTGGAAAAACCCCCTCAACATGAGAGGTAAAAACCACGAGTCATCCAGACCAAAGAAATCAATCCACTATGATCAAATAGGAGTACAAGAGTGTTCAATCAAGAGCATAAATTTGTGCATACAATCAACCAACTCAATCAAGCAACAAAGCTTGCAAATGGAGAGCAAGAAACAAGAAACAAGAAAATGAAGAACTCACAAAATCGTGTTATTGTACGAGCATGATGTCTCACACCACAAACCTCCAAATCAAGATCCGAACAGTATCGTGATTTTGACGTCGTGCTGATCTGTGCAGAGATGAAAGTAGAACTTTTTTCTCTCTCTTTTGGCTGTAAAAATTCACTCTTTCTCCCTCTCCCAATCTGACATTTTCCTCTTATAAAAAGAGGTCCAACGGGCTTGAGAGTATTGTGTTTTTGTCCACATAGTTGGGAGCCCAAAAATAATCCAACATATCTCCCCTATCACAACTATGTGGAGGTAATCGCCAGTCCAGCGATATCACAATAGGCTTCAAACTTCCCTCTTGGAACTATCTTGGTCATCATGTCAACACCATTATCATCAGTATAAACTTTAGCCAACTCCAACAGCTTAGCATCCAAAGCATCACATATCCAATGATACCTCACATCAATATGCTTGGACCTAGAATGAAAAGTTGAATTCTTACCAAGATGAATTGTACTCTGACTATCACAGAATAACCAATGTCCGTCCTAAACAAAACCAAGCTCCGCCTTGTTAGTGGACAAAGCAACACACTTCTGCAATTTAGATTGCCAAGCCTTTTGCCTTTCTTCACTCTCCATGGTCTCTTGGTAACATTCAGGTTCTTCTCCATCTGTCAAGGTCACATACTCATCAGGAGTATACCTTGTAGATGATTGTCTTTGCCTATTAGACCTCTTGATTTGAACTGGAGGTGGTTCAAGAGCATCACCTAGATTCTCATTTTGTGACATCTTTTGTTCCTCTTCAGCATCATCATCAAGAGGAACATCAAAACCATCTCCAACTTTTGATCACCATAATTATGTTGCTCACCATTCTGATCATTATTATCAGTAGTATCCAGATCATGTATAGGCATCTGAAGTGGATCAATTTCAGACAAACTATTGTCTTTCTCAGGTGTAGACTTCTTTACCTTGTTAATGTCTTCAATGATTTGATCTTCCATGAATTGCACATCACGGCTTATGACAAGTTTCTTCTCAACAGGAACATATATCCTGTAACCATACTCATCATGAATATAACCCATGAAGATACACTGCCTAGTCTTCATATCCAACTTGGGCCTTTCATCCTTTGGAACATGCACAAAGGCATTACAACTGAAGACTCGCAAACGATCATACTTGACATCTTTGCCAAACCAAATCTTGTCTGGCATCTCAGTATTCAAAGCAATTGTAGGACTGAGATTAATAACATGCACTATTGTGTAAAGTGCCTCACCCTAGAAATGCTTAGGTAACCTTGCTTCAGAAAGCATGCACCTAACCCTCTCAATCAATGTCCTGTTCATCCTCTCTGCTAAGCCATTCAACTAAGGAGTTTTAGTAGGAGTCTTTTCATGTTTGATACCCTGCTCCTTGCAATATACATCAAAGGGTCCACAATACTCACCACCATTGTTAGAACGATTACATTTCACCTTCTTGCCTAATTGTCTCTCAACCAAAGCCTGGAAATGTTTGAACTTCTCTAACACTTGGTCCTTTGACTTCAAAGTATAGACCCAAAGCTTCCTAGAACAATCATTAATAAAGGTAACAAAATAAAGTGCACCACTACTAAATGACTTTACCTTCAATGGGCCACAAACATCATAATGCACCAATTCTAGCAATTCTGACTTCCTTGAGGGTGGATGCTTCTTAAAGGATACTCTAATCTGGTTACCAGCCATGCAATGAGAACATTTCTCCAACTTTGCATTCTTCAATCTTGGAAGCATGTCCTTTTTGGGTAAACAATTCAACCCTTTTTCACTTATATGACTAAGCCTTCAACGCCACAAAGATGCCTCCATATCCATGGCATTCACACTGTCTTTAACAACCAAAGCTTTTGTCCAATATAGTTTAGAAATTTTCTCCCCTTTGGCCACAACCAAGTTACCTTTGGTGAGTTTCCATTTTTCATGACCAAAGTGATTATTATAACCACCATCATCAAGTATATGCACAGATATCAAGTTAAAGCGAACATCTGGAGCATGTTTGACTCCTCTAAGCCACAACTGTATTCCTGTGTTGGTTTGCAAGCAAACATCACCAACATCGATCACCTTGGTCACACCACCATTATCCATCTTCAACACTTCAAAATCACTTATTGTGTAAGATGTAAAGAACTCCTTCCTTGATGTAACATACAATGTAGCACCGCTATCAATAATCCACATGCTCTCATCGGATATAAAATTAATCGACTCAAAGTCTCGAAGAATGACAAGATCATCACTTGTAGCAGTAGTGACACAATCATCATCCTTCTCTTTTGACTTACCCTTTTTGCCTTTATTCTCCTTTTTCCACAAGAAACAATGCTTCTCTATATGCCATGTTTTGTGATAGTAGTGATACTCCACATTCTTGTATCTGGACTTGGATTTACTTCTACTATTTTCTCTTTCCTTTTTCTAACTTCTCCCCCTACTTTTAGTAACAAGTACCTCAAATTGAGATGAAGAACCTTATGCCTTCCTTCTCATCTCCTCGTTAAGGACGCTACCCTTTTACCATTTGCAAAGAGACAATACCATTAGGGACTGAATTTGTGATAGAGACCTTAAAAGTCTCCCAAGACTCACGTAGAGAATTCAAGAGTAGTAATCCTAAAATCTCATCTTCAAACTTGATGCCCATTCCTGACATTTGATCAATAATCCCTTGAAATTCATTCAATTAATCTGACAAGGAAGTGCCTTCCTTGAACTTCAAACTCACAATAGAATTCAACAAAAATAATTTGTTGTTCCCACATTTTGAGACATACATGGATTTAATCTTCTCCCATAAAGTCCTAGCATGTATCTTACTTGCAGTGTGATTATAAAAATTATCATCCACAAAAAGTTGGACAAAACCACATACCTGTTGATGCTCAAAGTCACATTCTTCATCAGACATAGATTTTGGCTTCTAAGTAGCAAAAACAGGAAAATACATTTTCTTCACAAATAATAAATCTTTCATCTTCCCTTTCCACAAGTGATAGTTAGTACCATTCAAACTCACCATTCTATTTGTATTACTCTCCATTATTCTAGCAAGTAGAACACCCATCAAACTAGAGAGTTCTGATACCACTCTGATGGGGAAAAAACAATAAGGTACATGCAATGATGCACCAACGCAATAGATATAAATTCCTCTAACTTGCAAGAATCTTTAAGGAGTAATCACAAATAAGAATGACAGCAATAATGAGAAGAATCACGTAAAAGACACCAATATTTTTAACGTTGAAAATCCTCTTTAACGTGAGAGGTAAAAACCATGGGTCATCCAGACCAAAGAAATCAATCCACTATGATCAAATAGGAGTACATGAGTGGTCAATCAAGAGCACAAATTTGTGTATACAACCAACCAACTCAATCAAGCAACAAAGCTTGCAAATGGAGAACAAGAAACGAGAAACAAGAAAATGAAGAACTCACAAAATCGTGTTATTGTACGAGCACGATGTCTCATACCACAGACCTCCAAATCAAGATCTGAACGGTATCGTGATTTTGACGTTGTGCTGATTTGTGCAAAGATGAAAGTAGAACTTTTTCTCTCTTTTGGCTATAAAAATTCACTTTTTCTCCCTCTCCCAATCTAACACCTTCTCCTCTTATAGAGAGACCTAGTGGGCTTAAGAGTATTGGGCTTTTGTCCACATAGTTGGGAGCCCAAAAATAACCCAACATTCATATAGTTTACATGTTTTTGAGTTTTTTCCCAGCAAACCCTTAACTTGCTTAACAAAGACTCATACTTTTCCATAAATCTACCTAGAAAATGCAAGGCACTCAGTAAGGGTCTCTCTTGCTTAGTAAGCCTTCAACAAAACCCAAAAAAATAGGGTCTTGCCTAGTGATAACAAACTCACCCAAGAAAAACCTTAAAAAATATTCATGCAAACTCGCACAAACTCATTAATTTCAAATCCAATCATCATATAATTACACCAACAATTCCAAAACAACATAACAACATCATCTAAACAAAAATTCATCAACAAAAACAACATACAAGTCCAATCCATCATCATTTCAAAATTTCATGCAAGCTCAAAAACTCAAGAAAGTGGCTTCCAAAGTTAACTCAATCCTACTCATGCAATTATACTTGGATAACAACATACATAATCAACATCTAAACATATGGAACAATAAAAAATCTACTAAGGTAAGCTTCCCTAACTTGTTGAAGACAAAAAGAGTATGAAAACTTTAGGGAAGTGTTGAACTTAATCAACAACAATGGTGTGCTCTAAGCTTAAGGAGGAAAAATGAAAATCATAGGAAGAACTAACAAAATGGTCTACCATTTAGCTTAGGTTGGCCTTACATAGAGTTTGGGGCTCATCCTTATATCCAATGAACATTGGGGCTTTTTTATAACCAAGGGTCCAAGGGTTTTATTATCCTTTAGGTAATCGGAATTTTATTGATTAGCTGTTAAAAGGGTTTGACTAACCCTTGGTTAAAAAGGGTGGTAGCGTCCACTGGTCAAAGAATTTGGTTTTCTCTCTAAACTTTCGATCAGTCAATGTTCTGCCTAAAATATGTGTCACTATGTCAAAAGGTGTGTCAATAACTCTAGTACAACGAATTGTGTTAGAAATGTGTTAATGACTAACCCTCTAACTCAAGAACCTCTCCCCACTCAATCATCCATCTTTTAGGAAAATTTTAGCTCGTTATGCATGCATCAGGCTATTCTGGCCTTTTTTTTATATTTTTAAAAAAATACACAACACAATATTTTATTATTTATTTTCTATTAAAATTAAATTTAATTACTCTTCTAATTAGTCATTCACTTAATTAATCAAACAGAAGAAAACTTGATGTTACTTGGACCACGAATTTTAATTAAATAGATTTTCTAAACATGAAAGATTTAGATAAAGGAAGAGTAAAGTTGCTTTAAAGGTTTCATAATTCAAAGTGTAATACAAGGAAAGCAAAAAATCTAAAGCTCGGAAGACCTTGACAATGATTATCTAAGTCTCATGGTGAATAAGTTCAAAAAATTCTTTAAGAAGAAGAATATAAGCATGCACTTCTCCCAAAAGAAAATGTTTAAGAAAAATGAACAAAATCTAGCTACATATACTTGTTTTAAATGTGGTAAACATGGAAAAATGAAAGTCAAGTGCCTCATTTATCTAAAGAAATAGCAAATTGAAGAAAGAAAATTCAAAAGCAAGGCAAAAAAAAATTATCATACATTTCTTGGGAGGATCAAAATGATTCAAGCTCATCTAGAGAATCAAAAGATGAATAAGAAGCCAACTTATGTCTAATGGCTAATTGTGAAGAAGAAAGAAATGTAAACTTTGATTTTGTTGTTTCTTTTAACCATGATCAACTACTAGATGCTTTCACTTTGCATGAAGAAGGTCAAACACTCACTACAAAAAATTTCATGTTTAGCGACCAAACGAATCGGTCACTAAAGTTGCATTTCGGTCGCTAAATGGCTTAGCGACGGCAATAGCGACCGATATTTCCGTCTCGAAAAGCCTAGTCGCTAATTGAATTAGCGACTGAAATGCTTTCGGTGGCTAATTGAATTTAAAATACAATTGGTAAATCGATCACTATTTTATTTTTGTAAAATTTCCGGCGGCTTTTTTTTATTTTAATTATTTATATATTAAAAAACAGTCGCTAATTCGGTCACTATTTCTTATTTTTCAGAAACATAATTCAATCGCTAAATCAGTCATTATTTTTTATTTTTTTTAAATAATTCGATCGCTAAATCGGTTGCTATTTTTTATTTTTTATTTTAAATAATTTTGGTCGCTATTATTGTTATTTTTTTAAAATAATTGGATGGTGGTGGTAGTTGGTTGGTGGTTGGGGGAGGGAGGAGGAAGTGAGGGAGAAGGAAAAAGAGAGAGAGAAAGGAGAAGAAAGGGAGGGAAGGGAGGAGAGAAAGGAGAAAAAGGAGTGGAAGGAAGGTGGTGGTGGTGGTGATGATGGTGGTGGAGGAGGAAGAGTGAAAGGAAGAGAGGGGGGGTCAAGAATAGAAAGGAGAAGAGGGAGGGAAGGGATGAGAGAAAGGAGTGGAAGGAGGGTGGTGGTGGTGGTGGTGTAGGAAGAGAGAAAGGAAGAAAGAAGGGTGAAGAATAGAGAGAAGAAGAGGGAGGAAGAGATAGGAGGCGGCGGCAGTGGCAGTGGCGGAGGGAGGAGAGGAGGGAGTGAGTGAAAAGTAGAAGAGGGAAGGAGAGGAGGGATGTTTAAATAAAGAGTGGAAGAAAAAAGAGAGGGAAAAAAATTACGAAAATTTGAAAATCAGTTGCTAAAATATTTTTATATTTTTTTTGTTTTATGTTCGGTCGCTAATTTGGTTGCTAAATTTGTTTTATTTTTTTTTAATTTTTCAGCATTCGGTCGCTAATTCAGTCGCAAACATGTAACCCTTTTGTCGTTTTCTTTTCGATCGCTAATATATATTTTATTTAAATTTTTGAATTTCTAAATTCGGTCGCTAATTTATTTTTGATCTTATAAAATTCGGTCGCTAATTCGGTCGCAAAAAATAACCCTTTTGTTGTTTTCTATTTCGTCGTTAATTTGGTTGCTAAAATATTCTTTTTTTTGTTTTAGTTTCGGTCACTAATTCGGTCGCAAAAACGTAACATTTTTTATCTTTTCTTGTTGGTCGCTAATATATATTTTTATTTAATTTTTGAATTTTTAATTTGGTCGCTAAATCAGTCTGAACTTATTTTTTTATTTTACTTTATGAAATTCGGTCGCTAATTCGTCTCTAATATATATTTTTATTTATTTTTTTATTTTTTATGTTAGGTCGCAAATTTGTTTGAAAAAAATCCTATTTGGTCGCTAATTCCGTTGCTATTTAGCAACTGTGTAAATCGGTCTCTAATTTAGGTCGCTAATTTAGGTCGCTAATTTAGGTCGCTAATTTAGGTCGCTAATTAGGTCGCTAAATTCGGTCGCTAAAATTTTTTTTCTTGTAGTAACTAGTTGTCACTAGTAATAGACAAAATAGTATAATCTATTTGTATCAGTCTCAATGATAAACTATAAAAGAATTTGATAATGTGAAATTGGAGCATGAAACATTAGAATTGATCTATAAAAATTATGTTGTAATTGTGCATCTTCATCTAGAAGCAAGGATACATTTTTGTGATATTGCATGAGTTTGATATATGAAATTGAATACTTGAAAAAGATTAACAAAATTCACAATTAGAAGTGATAACTTAGATATATTGTTTGGTAAACAAAAATGCAAGTTTGTTAAAGCCAGAATAGGATATAATTACTAAAAGCAGGAAAAATCTTAAATATATTTTCAATTTTAGAAATGCTATTAGTTCTCCCTTTGTATCTTGTTTTTATTACAATGGGAAATGTCATTTTGCATTTTTATATCGTAATATAAGAAGATATGGTATTCCTAGTGGCAAGTATACGTGGATTGCAAAGGAATCAAAGTTGCTTACTAACCTAAAAGGATCCATAGAAAAATTTGTACCTAAAACTCCTTTCTAAATCTTGCTTTGTAGGTGTGCTTTCAACCCAAGATCTCCTTATGGTATTTGGATAGTGGTTGTTTAAACATGACTGGAGACAAAACAAATTTCTCCAACCTTTCTCCACTAGAAGAATATTATGTCAACTATGGAAATAACAACCAATGAAGAATCCTACGTGTTAGTAATATTGGTAACATACCTCAAACTTGCATTGAAATTGTGTTGTATGTAAAAGGTTGGAAGCATAATATGTTAAGCATGAGTCAATTATGTGATAAGGAAAGCAAGATTGTTTTTAATTTTAATTGTTGCATGATGTGGTAACATGACAGTGAAGTAAAATTCATAGGCAGTAGGATAAAAATCATTTACATGCTAAGTTTAGACAATAATGCATCATCTATTGAAGAAAAATGTCTCATGAATAAAAACAATAATGTTGGCTATGACATAGAAGAGCTACACACATACACATGAATCATCTACACAAGCTAATTTCTAAGAACTTAGTAATTAGACTTCTTAAACTCAAGTTTTAGAAGGATAGACTTTGTACACATGTTAAAAATCCAAACAAGTCAAATCTTCATTCAAAGTTAAAAATATGGTCTCTACATCTAGACCTTCACCACTTTTACATATGGAATTGTTTGGTTGTTCTAAAATTGTGAGCATAGGTGAAAATTACTATCAACTTATTATAAATTACTACTCTAGGTATACATGGACATTATTTCTCTCTTTAAAAAGTGATACTTCCAAAGCTTTTAAGAAACTTAGCAAAGTCATTCGAAATTAAAGAAATTCAAAAATTGCATCCATAAGAAGTAACCATGATGTGGAGTTGAAAGGAAAAAAATAGGTTTCTTGAGGAATAATCTAGAATTATGCTAAAAATGAAAATAACTTACTTGTGAGGCCATATGTAGTTAGCATTGCTTGTTATGTTTTAAATAGGATTCTTATAAGACAAATCTTAAAGAAGAGACCATATAGACTATACAAGAAACGAAAACGCAACACATCACACTTTAAGGTGTTTGGATTTAAGTGTTTTGTATTAAATAATGGAAAATAATTCCTTGGTAAGTTTGATACAAAATTGGATGCATCTATGCATATTGCCTTCAATGAGATTAATCCCCAAAAGGTGGGAAGATCACAATAGACACTCCATTAAAAAAAATTAAAATACTTTGGGTTTTTTTTATCTCAAATGGAGCCTAAATCCATTGATGAAGCTATATTAGATATGAATATTGGATATTGGTTTCCAAACCCAATGATCATCAAATAATAGTTCGTAAGTGGATTTTTAGGAATAAGCTTAATGAATCAAAAGTTATTATTGTTAGGCTCAAGGCAAGACTAGTTGGTAAGGGTTATAATCAAGAGGAAGGTATTGGTTGTGATGAAACTTATAACCTTGTAGCTAGGTTAGAAGCCATAAGATTGTTATGAGTGTTTGCATGCCTAATGGACTTTAAACTTTTACAACTAGATGTTAAAATCTCTTTTTTTAATGATTTCATACAAGAAGAAATTTATGTTGCTCAACCTCTTAAATTTGTAGGCTTTGAGCACCTAATAAGGACCTTGATAGCTTGATGGAACAATATTGACTCTCATAAGAGGCCAACAAGCAAGAACTTGAAGCCATCCATAGCCATTTGGTTGATCTTGAAGAGAAGATGACTGTTATGTCTCTTCCTAAGGATAGCTAGATTTTTTCTTCTTAGGTTGTTTTTTTTTATGGTTGATGTGTATTGTTTTTGGACCTGTTTTCTAGTATTTTATGGATTTTGTTATTAGTCTTAAGTCTTTTTTTTTTTGTTTTAAGCAAGTTTGGTATCAATTTTCAAATGAGATGACATGAAATTTTCCTAATATTTTTTTCTTAACACTCTAGTGATTGATATTGCATTTTTGTCTCCTATACTTGGATTGGACATTGATTACTTTATTTTTTAATTATTTTAGGATACCCAATGGTTAGAAAATGCTCGTACATTCATGCAAGTAAAACCATTAAAAAATTTAAGTTTTGTAATTCAAAATATCAAAAAGCCAAAGAAAATTAAAAAAACAAATATGGTACCTATAGTAAAGCCATGTATCCTCCTATCTACATCGTATTATGTAGGCTGGTCATGCTAAGTTGATTGTACAAGAAAGCCAACATAGAGACACACAATGCATACACCTACTTCTGTGAAGATAATGGAAAAGCTCAAAGTAATAGATGAGCACATGCATGAAACTTTTGTCAACAAATATCCTACAATCAACCAAACGTCGAAGATAAGCTCTCATTTTAATGATGACCTAACCAACATCCACGCATGTGCTCTTATACCAGTTCCAATAAGTGCTTTCTCATGATAAATCTTGAACTCGTGCATCAAGATACAAATTGCTTCATCATAAATCGACTACTCGTGGTGACATGGGGTACCAATAATAGGTAAGAGTAGGAGAGATGAGACATCATCTAGAGTGATGGTCATCTTCCCTACTAAAAGGTAGGAGTTGGTGTCCTTGTGTCATTTCTCAATAATAGCACATAGCATGACCTTGTTTGTTGTGAAATAACATGCCTATATGAGAGAAGCCAACCTTGACCCTTTCACGAATGTTCACACCTCCAGAATCCTAAACCTAAACCTTTAATTGCTTGCAAGTCAATCCTTCCCACAAGCATGAGATAATATGGTTTACATAAAGCCTTAGCACAAACTCATCCATACAACCTCCAAGAGCTTAATAGTCTTAAAAGGCTCAAGAGCAACAATTGGCTCTTGTGGTGTGTCACCAAGCATTATTGCCTTTGTGTCTAGCTGCTATTGCACTTCTGACACTTTTTCTTTTGTGACTCTAGATGTACCTATTCTTTCCTACGAAACTCTTCTTGAGGACTCTTAACCATCTATGACAACCAATAACATATTTGATGATATTTTCTACCTAAAAGTTCAATAATAATTAATAAAATTTTAAAATAAATAAAATTCTTTGGTACACAAACAAGTTTCTATTCTGTAACTAGTTAGATGCAAAATGAAAGCTTGTATTTATGGCATATCTAACCTAGATATACAAAAGAAATTTGTTTCCATTATATTTGCACAATGGAAATGAGTTTTCGTTGCACTTACCAACACAAAAATCAAACATAAATGCTTCATGAAGCTTACTTGCAAGAGCTCCAAAGCATAATTGCCAATAAGGGAGAGAGAGGGAATGCAAAATGTTAGAGGGAGAAGGAGTGTAAAGGTTTTTGAGAAGGGAGAGAGAGAAAAAAGGATGCAAATATTGTAGCGAGGGAGAAGGAGAATGGGAATGGGAAGATACTAACAAGGGAAATGGAGAAAGGATGACAAATGATTTTAAAAGAGGGTGTATGGAGGACGGGAGAAGGTGGTGAGGAGGAGGGAGAAGGTAGGGGTAAACTAGGCATGATGCCTGTTATTTTGAATTGCTCTATCCCAAACTAATCCACAACAGTAGAGTGTACTTGAAAAATGTCGATGCCTTACCTTTCACTCTCCTTTTCTTTGACAATATTTTTTTCAATTTTTTTTCAATGATGTTCTTATACAAAAATTTGATTTCATTATTTTAGAATTTAAATTATGAAATTATATAAATTGAAATTTTTTAATAATTATTTTATAATTAGCATTGTCCAAGTCATTGCTACTTCTTAAATCGAGGTGGAAAATAAAAAATTAGCATTGACCATAGCCTAACATTCTTAATTTAGTGGGAACACAAAAAGTTATCATTGGTCAAATTTAATTTTGTTAGAATAATTGAACACAAGAAAGTGAAAATTGAATTGTGTTCTTTAGAATATTTTGTAATTTTTTCTTAAATAGTGCCTATCAAGATCAGATGAAAGAACTTCGTTTAGAAACACTATGTAAAAGATTAAACGATATAGATAAATTATAAAGAGATAGCCACATAGCAGATTTATACTCATTCGTATGTTAAAAGACTACTTCCTAGAATTGAACCCAGGTAGTCTTTCATTTTCCTCTCAAGCAATCCACCTAAGTATTCTTTGCTTTGCACCTATTCAAACTTAAACCACTGACGAAGGTATGTGTTTAGAAAAGGAGTGACTCATATTGTCTGAATAGATGTATGTGAGAATTTAGAATGAGTCTAGGACTTTCAAGAGAAAGCAAGTTTTTTAAAAAAGAAAGTATTGAAAATAAACATTGTTATCTTGCTAAGACTCTCTAATATCTAGGGTTTATATAAAATTTTTGGAGAAGATAACCATTGTAGAGTTTCAAAGTTCTTCCCTTGTGATATCTCAAAAACTTTTTAGTATGTAGAGATATTGAATTATTTAATGTTTGCATTAAATATTTTTCACTAACTAATCATCTTGATATAATATTTATCTCTACTTCTGGTAAAGGTAGTCGTGTCATTCTGATATTATTTTCTTCTAAAAGATACGTTGATCATAGTTTGTTCATAGTTGTTGGCCAGTAAACCTTTTGATGTGATAGACATGTTCCAATCTTTCATTCCTTCAATCTCTTTCTCCCCTCATTTATATATTTGTTTGTTTATTTTTATCTTCAAATTTTGATTTGTTTTTATTTTTGTTTTGACTATTCAGATAGAGAAGTAAAGGAGGGAACTTGTTGGAGCTCAAGAGCATGCTAGAGACATCCTTGGAGTGCTTATAGTGGACAAGGTGTGAAGAGGTGAAGGATAATTAAGGATGGGTTGATTTACCTAGATGGTGGTGGTGTTTGGAGGTGGTGGAGATAAAAAGAAAAAGGGAAGCAAGAAAAGGGAGAGTACTGAGAGGGAGACAAGGGGCAAGAGAAAATACAAGAAAAGAAGTTACCAGAGGTGCTAAGTCGACGAAAACAGAGAAAAAACTCCCAATAACGACATTTTTTTATTCTCTCTTCTTAGTATTGTCCAAGTTAAACGTTGAGCAAGTCACATTAACTTCAATTGGTTAATGCAATTTGCTTCAACTTTTGATTTTAGTGTCAATCAAGTGGACGCTAATGTTAACATTCATGTCATTTAATTTAGCTTAGCTTTCAGTTTAACATCGACCAAAAGAGTTCCTCGCAAATGTTTTTCTTTCAGTTTGAGCTAGCATCAAACAAAGAGAAGATGCAAAATCGATGCTAAGAATATACTAGCGCTGATTTTCGACGTTTGGCATTTGCTTTTAGTCTAAATTTTGGATTATTATTTGTTTAGATTAAAAGTGAAAGAGAGGAAATGAATAAGAAGAAAAGAAATAGAAAGAATAGAAATAGAAAATATGTTACATGGATAGATGAAGTAGAAATGGAGAAAAATGACTTTTATTATTGTTCACATTAAGCTTGACGAGTAATTTTTTACTTTAAAGTTTGTTGATTTTTAAAAAGTCACATTAAAAATAACTTTTGATTAGTTAATAATGTAATGTTTTTTTTTTTATAAAAGTTCATAAATTTCAAAAGATAATTATAAATATATACTTACTTTCTCTTTCCTATTCCATTTTTATTTCTATCTTTTTTATCGTCGCTTTCTTTTTTTCTGTTCATTTTTTTTTCCAATGTCTCTCATTGACCGTAATCCAATCAATGAAATTGATCAAGGACAAATTGTTTTTAGATTAAGTAAGAGACTGCAACACACAAGTGTCAAATCTTAAAGAAATAATTACGAGATACTACTCTGAATAATGTCCTTTCCACATCCAAGCCAACAGAAGTATCCAGGATGATTCCTCCCAATAGGCACCAGCAATTGGGCCATGCCACACAACACCAAACCGTGTTCACTTTTAGGAGGAAAAGTATCATTTAAGATCGAAGAAGAGAAAAGTCAACTACGAAAAAACATTAAAATTCATCATCATTAACAACAAGTAATCACTATTGCCTATAGGTAATGGGTTTCACCAAGTGCGCAAATTCGCTCTTCCTTTTGATCATACTATGTTTTGTTTTTTCAGATGTTGGTACTGCCATAGACACCATCACCTCGTCTCAGTTCATCAAGGACCCTGAAACTATAACCTCCAAAGGTGGTAACTTCACCTTGGGGTTCTTCAACCCTCAAAATTCTACAAATCGTTATGTGGGAATTTGGTGGCAACCCAAATTCACTGTCATATGGGTTGCTAACAGAAACCAACCACTGAACGATTCTTCTGGAATTGTTACAATATCTGAAGATGGAAATCTTGTGGTACTGAATGGACTAAAACATGTCATTTGGACATCAAAGGTGTCCAATATTGGATCCATATCTACCTCCAAACTTTTAGATTCTGGGAACCTTGTGTTACAGGACAGCGCAACAGGAAGCAACATATGGGAGAGTTTCCAGCACCCTTCTAATGTAATGTTAGCCAATATGAAGCTTACAACTAACAAAGTAACAGGTGAGAAAGTAAAACTAACTTCATGGAAAAGTCCTTCTGATCCTTCCACTGGGAGCTTCTCTTTAAGTGTTGAACGCCTTAGTATACCTGAGGTGTTCATTTGGAATGAAACTCACCCATTCTGGCGCAGTGGTCCGTGGAATGGTCAGGCCTTTACTGGTATTCCCAACATGACAAGATTTTATCTTAATGGGATACAGGTTGAAGATGATGGGCAAGGAAATGTTGAATTCTTCTTCTCTACAATAATAGAAGAGGTTGGCATGTTAATCTATATTTTGAATTCAACAGGCAATTGTGAAGAAAGATTGTGGAATAACGAGAAGAAAGAATGGGTAGTCACTTGGAATAGTCATCAATTTGAGTGTGATGTTTATGGGGTATGTGGACCATTTTCAATCTGTAACTCACAAAGCTCACCAATATGCAGCTGTTTGAAAGGGTATGAGGCCAGGAACAAAGAGGAATGGAATAGACAAAACTGGACTAGTGGATGTGTTAGGAGGACACCTCTGCAGTGTGAAAGAGCCAGCAATCAAAACAAGAGTGCAGATAATAAAGCAGATGGATTTTTGACACTGAAAATGATCAAAGTTCCAGATTTTGCAAATGGTTCATCTCTCAGACTTCAACCAGACACATGCAGAAGCCGATGTTTGGAGAGTTGTTCTTGCATAGCATATTCATATGATGCTGACATTGGTTGTATGTATTGGACTGGGAATCTAACTGACATACAACAATTTTCAAACGGAGGACTTGACCTATATGTCCGTGTAGCCTATACAGAACTTGGTCTACATTGTATAATGCTAGCTGTTATCTGCACAAGAATTTGAATTAACTTTCTTGATTTGACCATTTCTCCAGGGTTAGGACTGATAACTTCAATTTTCATTTTTCCTAAATTGCAGATAAAGAGAGAAACGGGACAGTCATCATTACTATTACAGTAACAATAGGAACTACCTTAATTGTCATTTGTGCTTATATCGTGTGGAGAAGGATTTCTAACCACCGTGGTAATAACGGGTTCAAATTTACTCAAACAAGTTCTCTATCTAGTGGTGTATAGTATATGAAACTATACAAAGACATGCTCAAAATTTGTTACATAACAATAAATTCTCTGTTTACGAGTTTGTGTTCTTTTCCCTTTAATTGATTAACAATTTAAGATCACTGTGTACTTATATTTATGTATGTTGTTTCTCCCTCCTGCTAATTTGTGGCAGTTTAATAAATCAGTGAGAGAAATCATGAAATGATTCCTTCAATTTAATGCAGGTGGAGCACCTTTCGAACATACAAGTGACAATGTATTTGGATTTGGAGATCTGTCACAAGAAAAACTGCAGGAGCTATTAATATTTAATTTTCAAAAGCTTGTAACTGCCACAAACAACTTTCACATATCTAACAAACTTGGACAGGGTGGTTTTGGTCCAGTATACAAGGTACTTTAAATTTAGTTTCATTTCTGAAATCATTGTCAATAGTTAATTTTCTGCATGTTATTTTACAGGGGCAATTGCAAGATGGTCAGGAAATAGCAGTTAAACGACTTTCTAGGGCATCTGGACAAGGTATAGAAGAATTCATGAATGAAGTAGCAGTTATGTCCAAGCTTCAGCACCGCAATCTCGTAAGACTTCTCGGCTGCTGTATTGAAGGGGAGGAAAAGATGCTGATTTATGAATACATGCTAAATAAAAGTTTGGACTTGTATGTCTTTGGTTAGTTCTTTGATTCCCCTAGCATTCATCTACATTTGTTTAGTTCTTTGATTCCCCTAGCATTCATCTATATCGAATATTCCTTGTGTCTGATTTATAAGAAGTTTTATAAAAATGAATAATATTTACAGCTAGCAAATTTTCTTGAAATCATACTAATGTCAATTTACCTGAAATAATGCTAAATTGTGAAATTTAGATGGCATTGATTCATCTCAAAATGTTAGAACTCATTTAATTCTTCCATTTGATTCTTTAGATCCATCAAACAATGAAGTCCTTGATTGGAGAAAACGCTTTAGCATAATAGAAGGAGTGGCTCGAGGAATGCTGTATCTTCATAGAGATTCCAGGCTAAAAATCATCCACAGGGATTTGAAGGCAAGTAATATTTTGCTAGATGTAGAACTAAATCCAAAAATATCTGACTTTGGTATGGCTAGAATCTTTGGTGGAAATGAAGACCAGGCTAATACAACAAGAGTTGTTGGAACATAGTAAGTACACCTTCATTGTTCAGGATTATGTTAGCATACTTGGATGTTAAATTATAGAACATTTCAATGCAGTGGTTATATGTCTCCTGAATATGCAATGCAAGGACTGTTTTCTGAAAAATCAGATGTTTTTAGCTTTGGAGTTTTGCTACTAGAGATTGTTAGTGGAAGACGGAATTCAAGCTTTTACAACGACGAGGATTCTATGACCCTTTTAGGATTTGTATGTCTCTAAAATTCTTTCCTTGTTCTTTATAAGGGTTCTGTATCCGTCTGCTGATAAAACTTCCAAATGTCTTATATTTCATTTTCTTTTCATTGTAGGCCTGGACACAATGGACAAAAGACAATATTTCATCACTAATAGATCCAGGAATATATGAGCCTAGCCTTCATAAATATATTTTTAGGTGCATACATATAGGACTTCTATGTGTACAAGAATTTTCTGCAGATAGGCCCACTATGGCTGCTGTAATTTCTATGCTTAATAGTGAGATTATGGATCTTCCTCCTCCAACGAAACCTGCCTTCGTCCTGAGGCAAAGTATGTTAAGTTCAATGTCCTCTGTAAGAAGCAATGGCTTGAACTCCGTCAACTCTGCCAGCATTTCGGACATCCAAGGCAGATAGAAAACCAGTATGGAGGCAATGGAGATTACCTTAATATTACAAATGGTTGCTTGAAATTGGAATATTGTACGTACATTGGAAGGGTTATTTACTATTTAGAGAGAAGTTTGAAGTCTTAAATGTTCCTCTGATTCAAAATAGTTAGTGGGAAAAGAAAATTTCAGTTTTATCACGAATGCATATTCATGTATGATCCATTTATCAATATCAATAAACTTATAAGTACCACTCCTCTGTTTGTATATATTCGTTGATTCTCCACCAAATGTAATTAGATTTCCTGCATCATGCCTCCTTGTATCTGCGTTCAAGAAGTTATTATACTATTGAAAGAATGGATCCAAAACAACGAATGTTTGGAATTTTAAATCCAATTAAAAACTATAATATATATGTGAATTCAAAAGAATTTAACAAAAATAATTTTATAAAAAATACAATTACCTATTCAAATGATCCAACAGTGCCTGTGGAGATTATATTGAACATATGGCTTGTGACAAAATTTCCACTACCATTGCTACCAACCTGTTTATACTATAGATGAACACAAAATAACTAAAAGCAAAAGAAAAAAATGAATGAACTAAATCACAAGGATGAAAGTGTGGAGGATTGCATATTGGGTGTAAAAGTAGTTACAAAGTTCCATGATCAAACAGAGGCATGGAAATTATGTCATAGACTAATACATTTCATAAAGTGTATACCTTTTGACTAAAAAAAGGGTATACCTCCAATGTTCATATTTCAAGCAACCTTTCTAATATTAATATAATCTGCACTGCCTCCATATACCTTTCTTGGAGCACCACTTGGTTCTCTATCTGCCTTGAATGTCTGAAATACTCAAGTGTTGAAGGAGTTCAAGCCATTTCTTTTCATAGAGGACATTGAAGTTAACATATTTTTGCCTCGGGATGATTGCAGATTTCCTTGGACGAGGAAGATCCATAATGTCACTGTTAAGCATAGAAATTACAGCAGCCATAGTGGGTCAATCTGCAGCAAATTCTTGTACACATAGAAATCCTATGTGTATGGACCTAAAAATATATTTCAAGGCTAGTATCATATAGAGATGAAATACTGTCTTCTGTCCACTAAATCCAGGCCTACAATGAAAAAGAGAAATATCAAACATTTGGAAGTTTTATCACAGAAGGATACGATTCTATTAACCTATAATGAACTAAAAAAGAGTTTTAGAGACTAATAAATCCTAAAAGGGTCAGAGAATCCTCATTATCATAAAAGCTTGAATTCTATCTTCTATTAAAAATCTGCAGTAGAAAAATTCTAAAGCTGAAGACATTCGATTTTTCAGAAAACAGTCCTTGCATTGCATATTCATGAGACATTTAACCACTGCAAAATGACCACAATTTATTATCCTAGTATGTTAATATAATCCTCAACAAATATGGTGTACTTACTATGTTCCAACAACTCTTCTAGTATTAGCCTCATCCTCATTCCCACCAAATATTCTGGCCATACCAAAGTCAGATATTTTCAGATTTAGTCATTTAGCTCCTCAAGTCCCTGAGGATGAATTTTAGCCTGGAATCTCTATGAAGATAAAGCATTCCTCGAGTCACTTCTTCTATTATGCTAAAGCTTTTTTGCTAATCAAGGACTTTACTTTTTGATGAATCTAAAGATTCATATTTATCTGAATTCTAACATTTCGAGATGAAGCAATGCCATCTAAATTTCTAAATTTAGCATAACTACAAGAAAAATGAGATTAGTATGCTTTCAAGAAAATCCCTAGCTGTAATAAAATTATTCATTTTTTTATAAAACATTTCATATACCAGACACAAGGAAAATTCGATATAGATGGATGCCAGGGACATCAAAGAACTAACCAAAAGATGTGTCCAAAATTTTATTTGGCATGTATTCATAAACCAACATCTTTTCCTCCCCTTCAATTCAGCAGTCAAGAAGTCTTACAAGATTGCAGTGTTGAAGCTTGGAAATCACCACTATTCATTCATGAATTCTTCTAGATCTTGTCCAGATGCCTGAGAAAGTCTTTTAACTGTAATTTCCTAACCATCTTGCAATTGCCCCTGTAATATAATATGCAGAAACTGAATCTATTGACAATGATTGCAGATATGAATAACTTAGCTAGAATTAATGTACCTTGTATACTGGACCAAAACCACCCTGCCCAAGCCTGTTGGATGGGTGAAAGCTGTTTGTGGCAGTTACAAGCTTTTCAAAATTAAATATTAATAGCTCCTGGATTTTGACTTGTGACTGATATCCGAAGACATTTCACTTGTACATCCTACAGGTGCTTCCCCACCATATGAAATTGGTGGAATCCTCTGATGTTCCCTATTGCTATTACAGTGCCAAAAATTAGCAAAAGGGAGAAGCAACAGACATAAATACAAGTGGGCTATAATCTAAAATTGTTAATAAATCAAACTAAATAAAAGAACACTAACTAGTAAACAAAAAGAACTTATTGTTATGTAAATTTTGAGCATGTATTTGTATATAGCTTGCATAGACTGCACCAATATATAGAAAACTCGCTTGAGTAAATTGAACCAATAATGAGGATATATTACCATGGTGGCTAGAAAACCTTCTCCACATGATATAAGCACAAATAACAATTAATGAAGTTCCTATTGTGACTGTGTGACTGTAATAGTAATGATCGCAGCCATTTTTCTCTCTCTATCTGCAATTAGCAAAAATGAAACTTCAAAAACTTCAGTCTAACCCTGGAAAAAGGGTCAAATGAAGGAAGTTAATTCAAATTGTTGTGCAGATAACAACTAGCATTACACAATGTATACCAAGTTCTGTGTAGGCTAAACGGACATATAGATCAAGTCCTCAGTTTGAGAATTGTTGTATGTCAATTAGATTCTCAGTATTTGGATTTATCGTTATGGATGGTTCAGTTGCCTTGCAATTGGAATGGACCAATTCTTCAGAGCTGTATCTCATCTTGTAATTGCTAGAGTAACTAAAAGTTTATCTATTCTTTAACAAAATATTAACATTATAAAATTTATATAATGTTAAAATATAATTTTAACTAATGAAAACATATTTTTATTTTTTAAACAAATAATTTCCTTGTTTAAAAAATTAATATTCTTAAGTTCCTTTATATTTAAAAAAATATGAATTTTAATTTTCTTAACTTAAAAAAAATGTTTTCTTTAAAGATATAAAGAAAGTTTTCCTTTTATATAAATTATTTTAAACATTATTTAAATTTTGTATATTAATTTTATGAAGTTAATATTCTGTGTCGAATAATGAATGACATACATATATTAAAGCACCTACTTTTCGATTATTTTCTATTGAAAATAAAATAAATAAGAATTGAATGACAAAATAATTGTTAAAATAATTTCTATACATGACACAAATAATAATTTTATATTATTATAATTTAAATAAATATTAAATTTTTAGAGCTTAGCAGATACTACAGTACCTAATGACACGTCTGCGCAAGCTGATGACAGAGCTCAGGCTGCTAAGGAGGCCAATGCTATCAAATGTCAGCAGATCCAGGAGTTGATGCCGAGGATAACAGTAATAGATGATTTAGAAGATAGGTCCATTTATATTTTTTTAATACTTTTATAGCTTTTTTTTTTACTATTGTATATATCATGAACCTGTGATATGATTTTTTTATTTATTTATATATATATATATATATATATATATATATATATATATATATTATTGTCATGAGGATCAAATTTTCTAATTCTAATGGTTTTATTACTTTATCTTATTTTATCCGGGTCTTGTTTTAAAAGGGTGTTGAAAAAACAAAAAAAAAAGGGGTTCAAATTTGAAACAAATGAATTATTTTCGGCTTTCTATGTGGAATGAGAATATAATAAACTTTTCTGTTAGAGACAAGTAAAAGAATATAATGATCTTACTTTTATACCACCTAAATCATGTAAATTGAATTAATTATTGGTTGTTATTGTCTCAACAAAAAAAAAAAATGCATAACATGGATTCGAGACTGTGGAAAGCAAGGCCTATTTTAGTAAATTTTGTAGTTTTGACTTTTGAGGGTCTTCTTTCTTCATATGTGGAAAACTAGTTCTGCTATGGGATGGTGCATGGAAGAGTTGAGTATGAAGACAATGTTAGTAGTTCCTTTTCAGGAGATCTTGATGACAGGCATGGACAAGCAAATGGAATTTCAAGGTTGTTTTCATACTTTATGCTGACTCTATCTCATTTGAGTGTTCTCTTAGCATACGCATTCCAACATGTAATATAGTTTACATTGTCATCAATTTCTTCTCAAAATCTTTGAACATTTAGTTTGTAATATAAATTTAATCTATAATTTTTAAGCCAAGAAGTAAACCTTATCAACGAAATGCCCATAGAAAAAGGTAGATAATTAATTTGAATCTTCCTTAAGATAAAATGATTCAAAATTATTTTGAATTGTAAAAATATCTTTAATAATGAAAATGAAACCCTTTAAATAAAATATGTACAAATAAGGAAAAGTCATCTTCTAATTTGAAAATTACAACATATTTTATTTTCATTCAAAGATGGAAAGGCATTTAGAACATTCAACATCAAGTGTTTGAGGATACAATTGTCTGTACACTATAATAACTTGTAGAACGCAGATACCAGAAGGAATGATGCAGGGAATCTAATTACTTATGGTGGAGAATCGATGAATACCGTTAACAAAGGTTTTTGTACTTATAAGCTCATAAAAATTTAACAATAGATCATACATTTATATGCATTCATGATAGTACAGAATTTTCATTATCTACTATCGCAATAAGTGAAACTCTGCAGAGTTCAAACTTCTCTTTAAATAGCCCGTCCAGTGTATTACTTTTGACCCAAAAAAGGGTATGCCTACAATGTTCCAATTTCAAACAACCTTTCTAATTTTAACATAATCTCCACTGCCTCCATATACCTTGCTTGGAGCACTTTGTTTTCTATCTGCCTCGAATGTCCGAAATAGTAACAGAGTTAAGTGAGCTCAAGCCATTGCTTTTTACAGAGCTCAATGAACTTAACATATTTTGCTTCAGGATGAATGCATGTTTCCTTGGAGGAGGAAGATCCACAATCTCACTGTTAAGCATAGAAATTACAGCAGCCATAGTGGGCCTATCCGCAGCAAATTCTTGTACACATAGAAGTCCTATGTGTATGCACCTTAAAATATATTTATCAAGGCTAGGATCATATATTCCTGGAGCTATTAGAGATGAAATATTGTGTTCTGTCCACTGTATCCAGGCCTACAATGAAAAAAATGAAATATTACACATTTGGAAGTGTTAATCAGCAGAAGGATTCAGAATCCCTATAATGAACAATTTTAGAGACTTACAAATCCTAAAAGGGTCAGAGAATCCCCGTTGTCATAAAAGCTCGAATTCTGTCTTCCACTAACAATCTCCAGTAGCAAAACTCCAAAGCTAAAGACATCTGATTTTTCAGAAAACAGTCCTTGCACTGCATATTAGGGAGACGTATATCCACTGCATTGACATGTACCACAATTATCCAAGTATGATAAATATATAATCCTAAAAAAAGTTATAAAGGTGTACTTACTATGTTCCAACAACTCTTCTAGTATTAGCCTGATCCTCATTCCCACCAAAGATTTTGGCCATACCAAAGTCAGATATTTTTGGATTTTGTTTGTCATCTAGAAGAATATTACTTGCCTTCAAATCTCTATGGATGATTTTTAGCCTGGAATCTCTATGAAGATAAAGCATTCCTCGAGCCACTCCTTCTATTATGCTAAAGCGTTTTCTCCAGTCAAGGACTTTATTTTTTGATGGATCTAATTAATGAATAAAATGGTTGAGTTATATGAATTATAACATTTCTAGATCAAGCAATGCCATCTAAATTTCATAATTTAGCATATAATTTCATCAAATCTGAGGTTAGTACGCTTTCAAGAAAACTAGCTAGCTGTAATAAAATTATTCATTTCTATAAAAACAACATTTCATATATCAGACACAAGGAAATTTGATATACATGGATGCTAGGAGAATCAAAGTACTAACCAAAGACATATGCATCCAAACTTTTATTTGGCATGTATTCATAAATCAACATCTTTTCCTCCCCTTCAATACAGCAGCCAAGCAGTCTTACAAGATTGCGGTGTTGAAGCTTGGAAATCACCACTACTTCATTCATGAATTCTTCCAGACCTTGTCCAGATGCCCTAGAAAGTCTTTTAACTGCAATTTGCTGACCATCTTGCAATTGCCCCTATAATATAACATGCTGAAAATTAAACTATTGAATGATTTCAGATATGAATAACTTAGCTAAATTTAATATACCTTGTATACTGGACCAAAACCACCCTGCCCAAGTTTGTTAGAAGGGTGAAAGTTGTTTGTGGCAGTTACAAGCTTTTGAAAATTAAATATTAATAGCTCTTGCAGTTGGACTTGTGACAGACCTCCAAATCCAAATACATTGTCACTTGTATATTCTACAGGTGCTCCACCAGCATTGATCTCTCCCACTGATTTTTAAAGTTCCACAATTACCAAGAGGGAGAAACAACGTTAGAAAATAAAGTCCCACAGAATACGGGATGATGAAAAGAAAATAGTATATAAGTTGGGTTGTTGTGTCTAAAGTTGGTCTAGAATTTTTTGGACCAAATCTCACACACTTATATACAACCCACTAATTGCATTTTTCACATTGGTCTTGTGCAAAATTCATAATGTATCATATTTCAATGCTTAACTACCCATATTAGTCCAAAATAAAATTTCAAAAAAAAAAAGAAAAAATGAATTGGGCCTCTAAAACTCAAATACAAGCAGCACAAGTCCAGACAAGAAGTTCCTGGGGCTCTGTTGAATACAAGCTTAGAAAAAAATATGAAACAAGTAACAATTAGGCCAACAAATACACACCTATCCAATTGGACGTGGGAGCAATAGAAAATAAAGAAAATGAACTAGGCCTCTGAAACTTCAGTACAAGGAGCACAAACTCAAACTAGAAGCCTTTGAGGTTCTCTTAAGTACAAGCCTTAGAAACAAAAAATGAAACAAATCACAATTGGGCTAACAAATACACATCATTGGACTTGAGAGGGAGTGTTAGAAAATAGAAAATAAAGTCCCACGTCAAAAGAGTATATAAGTTGGGTTGTTGTATATAAGATTGATCTAGATATTTTTTGGACCAACTCTCACATTTATATACAACCCACCAAGTGTGCTCCTCACATTGGGTTTGTGCAAAATTCAACAAACATACCTAAATATACGAGTGAGAAGTGATCTAAAATTGTTAATAAAAAAGAATTTTGTTATCTAAATATTGAGTATGTCTTTATATAGTTTCCATACACTGTACTAATATATAGAAAACTCCCATGAGTAAATTGAATCTGGAATGATGATACATTACCCGGGTGGTTTGATATCCTTCTCCACATGATATATGCACAAGTGACAATTAAGGTAGTTCCTATTGTCACTGTAAGAGTAATTGTGACCGTCCTGTTTCTCTCTTTATCTGCAATTTAGGAAAAATGAAAATCGTAAATTTTCAGTACTAAAAGTTTATAAGTAGAGTTGGATCCAACACTGGACACATTTGATGACCAAATGACATGTTTTAGTCCATTCAGTAGCACAATATTGCCATTTTCAGAGATTGTAACAATTCCAGAAGAATCGTTCAGTGGTTGGTTTCTGTTAGCAACCCATATGACTGTGGACTGAGACTTGTACCAAATTCCAACGTAGCGCTTTGTAGAGTTTTGAGGGGTGAAGAACCCCAACGTGAAGTTACCACTTCTGGAGGTTATAGTTTCAGGGTCCTTGATGAAGTGAGAAGAGATGATTGAGTCTGTGGCAATACCCACATGTAAAAAAAGAAAACTTTGTATGATCAAAGCGTAGAACAAATTTGTGGTCTTGGTGAAACCCATTACTGATAGATAGATATGATTACTTCCTGTTTATAATAATGAATTTTAATATGTTTACGTAATGACCTCTTTTCTCTTTTTGATTGAGACTTAATTCCTAATCCGTGTTTTTTTAATAAATACGGTTTGGTATGTGGCTTGTCTTGCAGTTGCAGCAGCAGATTGGGATTTATCATTCTGTATTATAGTTCAACTGCCTTGCATGGACCAATTCTTTAGATTTGTTTCTCTTTAATAACATTTTTTTTTTTCACAAAGTCTCACTTTAATAAATGTGTTAAGACTACAAATAATTTATTCTTATCCCTTTAGCGAAATTTCAATTGGATCCTATATGTAAAAAATTATTACATAGGAACTAAATTAAGAATTTGAACCAAATTAAAAATGGTGGAAATGTATCAAGACCGAATTAAGAATACATTCAGATAGATAATTGTCAATGTATTACTATAGAAATTAAATCGATAGCATGTATAGAAACTAATTTAATAAAATTTTAGGTATTATTCTCACCACACTTAGCACTAAATTATCTCCACACTTAGTACTAAATTATCTTTACAATGAAAATAATAGGAAGAGGACAAATGCAATTATCTTTGCAGTGAAAACTATACAAAGAAAAATAGAATATTTATCTAAAAATAGGTAAGAGGATCATTAATTAACTTCATAATAAAGACTATAAAAAATAATAGAATATTTTGTTAAAAAAAATAACACTTAAATTGAGAAATAAAGATAGTAAATCTAGTATATATATTAAAAAAATAAAAAGGGACATTGAGAAATTATTCTTCCATCCCCAATTTCCTATCTTTATATAAAACATAAAGAAACATTTTTAGAAAATATAGATGATGGACTAACAATGTAAAAAAGTTTTACATAGATATTCAATCATAAATCAATATGTATGAAAAATTGGTTGACTTTTACAATAATTAATTTAAAATCATCCAAATGGTTATTTGTGATTGGGTAACGGTATAAAACTTGTTTACAGTATTAGTACATGACCATTTAACTCAAAGATTTATGTTGAAAATTTTGATTTTCAAAAGCCAATATCTTATTAGATGAAAAAGATGAATATTTAGGTAAATATTTTGAAGAGACGAGTATTTGGGAAATACTTTTCTTTTTATGATTATTATTATAAAGAAAGGTTTGAAACATAATGTTAAGTTGACTTGAGGTTTCAAAAGCAAATTCTTATAAAGATCAATGATCTTGATCATAAATTTTATATATGTGATTGTGTTAAATATTTTAAGAAATAATGATATGATTTGGAATGCACTTAAGAGTAAACATACTATATCGTAATAGTATCAAAGACCTGAGTTCAAATATTGTACCCAAGGGAATAGTGTGTGATTACCGGTTTTCAAAAATTCTTATGAAGTTTAAACAAATAAATGAGATTTTAAAAAGGAGTTTTGTAACAAAAAATAATGGTATTAAGAGAAAATAGAACAAATAAAGAAAATTGAATTTAAATTTTGAATTATGGGTTATAGTTTCGCTTATCTTATTCCCCTTAATCTTATTTAAATGCAACTTCTTAAATTCACTCTCTCCTTATTCCTAATTTTACCTCTTAATTCTACCAAGAAACATTGGTTTAGTACTCCCAATATTCTTTGTTTTACGTTGATTCTTAGTTGATCAAATAGAAACATGCTTACTCAAGCAAGCATTAAAATTATGGAAACAAGTTAATAAATAATCGAATAAAAAATTTAAGGAAAAGGTATGGTAATGTAATTTCTCTAAATTCAATTATTTTCACTACAAAAAAAATTGAGTTTAGCGACCACCAAAATTGATTGCTAAACTATAAAATAATTATTGCTAATTTCGAAATCTAATAGCTAAATTCTTTAGCAACCAAATTACATCAATCGCTAAACCATTTTAGTAACCGATATTTTGTTGTCACTGAGTTGCGATCAAAATGTTTGGTCACTAAGACATGACGTGGTCACCTAACACTATCTGGCTAAACATGAAACCAAATTTAGCTACTAAAATTTTGGTTGTTATTTCAGTTACTAAAAGAGACAAATTAAAAATAATAAAAATTACATTATTTTATCGATCTCTAAAAGAGAGAAATTAAAAAAAATAAATTATTTTGTCGGTCACTATTTTAGTTGCTAAAATAAACGAATTAAAAAATTAAAATTAAATTATTGTATTGGTCCAATTTCAATCCCTAAAAAGAGACGAACTAAAAAATAATAATTAAATTATTGTGTTGGTTGCTAAAAAGAGACAAAATAATAAAAATAAATATTAAATTATTCAGTTAGTCGCTATTTCGGTTGCTAATAAAAGAGACGAAATAAAAAAATAAAAATTAAATTATTGTGTCGATCGCTATTTTAGTCGTTAAAAGGAGATGAATTAAAAAATAAAAATTAATTATTTTGTAGGTTTCTATTTCGATTGCTAAAAAAGGTAGATTAAAAAAATAAAAATTAAATTATTTTGTCGATCGCTATTTCAATTGCTAAAGAGATAAATTAAAAAAGAATTAAATTGAATAAAAATTAAAGAATAGAAATTAATTTAAAATCAATCTATTTTGAATCATCACCAAAATTAAATATTGAATCCTTATCAAAACTTTAGTTGACATATTAAAATATAATTTTTTTTTTATTTTTGGGGTTTAGGATTTAGAATTTAAGATAATTATACTATTTGTATAAAAAGATATCACAATAGCATCATTTATCTATGTGCTATACAATTATAGCATTTTTGTAGTTAGACACTATTCGAGATTGTTAACATAATTATGTATTGAAGTCCAACGTCATATAACTTGAAATGCATTGTGTATGAGCATAAACAATTTAAATTATTATCCTAAAGTTTTAAACTCTCAACCACTACTCTAAGTTCTCAAACAATAAGTGTCATATAAAAATTTAAATATAATTTTTGAAATCCAGTGAACTATAACTTCACACACTAACCCAATCCATTGAAGTTTTTGTATTTGAAAGTTGTTAATAAAAACATATAGGACTCGGTTAAATCTTTCTTTTATGACCATTCTAAAAATTAGTGTTTGACTACATCAATGTTATATAGGAAAGTAGTAAGAGGATCGAGCCACTAACCATGTGAACAAACTCTAGAGCCATAAAATCAACAACAACATTGTTATGTTTAAACCTCATCTAGTAGCTAAAATAAACATAAATGGAAATAGAAATAAAAGTCAACCTACTATGCTTCATGTCTCCTTGCTAATGTTTCTACAAACTTAATGAACAAAATTCCCATGTGCTTATAAGTGTAAGCCATTTGGTCTCAAACATCAATGTCATTATCATCGTGCACACACAAAGAGGACAAGCTTATGAAAATAAAAAGCACATAAGTACATGCATAATGACATACTTCAATTAGACAAAATAATTCTAATTAGTAACAATGATAATAACAACATATCAACAACAATCCTAATAGAATAGCACGTCAAATTGCAACAAAGAATTAAAACAAAATATGCATGCAAAATACTGCAAACGCAACATGTTTGATAACACTGCATGTGTCACACTAATAAACTAGTAATGTCCCCAAATATGGTATAAACTTCAACAGTGACCCTTAGGTCAAAGTAACATGTATGAAAAACCATTTGGTTGACACATAAATGTTTTGGTTGACACATAATGTAAAGCTTTAGTACCTTTATGGAATCATATGTTCATATATGCTCAAGATCCTATCTAAGTAACCCTACTAACCTTCCCATGCTCATGAATGCATGACAAGGCAACAACTTATATGCCATCACAAAATACACATTCCATCATCACTACTTATACCTTAGCATATATACTTAATTCTTAAAAACATTAAGCTATAGCTATAATTTCATTATCAAGGATCCCGTTATCACTATCACACCATGGGTAGTCCCGCCGAAGGTTCTAAGCACTAGATCACCCCCAATTAGAGTTCAGACATATTATTAACAATTTTTATAAAAACTTTAATAAGTTTTCAACTCTAAGTTATTTAAGCAGCTGTCATATATGTGTCATACGCTCATTATTAAATTTTATGAATTTTCTCTTAAGGTTTTCACTTAGAATAATTTAGGATAATTTTTAATTGACAGTATAAAATCTTCATGCCAATATTAGAGAATAATATAATTTAATGATTAGAGATGAGGATGTTACAATTGAGATATATAGATTAAAAATATGTTAATTATTTTAATAGATAAATAATTTAAATTATAATAATAGTTAAATAATAAAATTAAAATTATACATTTAACTTGAAATTTAATTTTAAGTTTTTTTAAAAATATTTATTATTTATTATTTTTCATATATTTTTGAATTAAAACATAATTAATTGCTTAATATATTATTTATTTAGAAATATATAAGTAAATTAAATTTTAAAAAAGTGAGGTTAGTTCCTTATTAATCTCGCCGAATCCAATAAAACCCAAGAATGAGTTTTGAGTTAAAAAAAATTTTCCGTTTTTCTTAAACTAGTCTCGCGTTTGACTGGGTCTGGGCTGGGAAGAGCCGAGTGCCTGGCCCATCCCATTGCCGTGCCTGCTCGTAAGCCTTTATAATCTGGCCATAATTGAAAACTAAAACAAAAATTATAAGACTAAAAAAATTTAATTTTCTTACAAAATTAGACATATAGTTAGGCAAATATCCATGTCGTTATATGCATAAATTTTTCTAAAAGATAAATATAATATAAATTTAATTAAAATACATTAGCACAGTCATTTAATAATGAATTTATGTAATTCAAAATTGTTAATTTTTGTAATAGTTATTTTAAAAGTTATATTTAAGATAATTTTTAATTAATTGACAGAATATGTTACTAAAAATAAATAAAAATATAATCAACTTGGTAAGGTCAAACACAATACTTTGATGTGTTTAATAATGCAAACACTTTCTCACACTTAAAAGCATGATACATTTTACTTCTATTCTCAAAATTTAAGTATTCATTCAAACTTGAGATACAAGATCTTTGCGACTATAACAATAAAATAGTATACATACCTACTACGTACCTTGAGAGCTATTTTGAAGGTATAATTTTAAAATGAATCAGACAACTAATATTAGATTAGTAATTACGTGAGGAACAAGGAAATTTTGACTACAGAAATTTTTCCTCATAAATTTGAGGAGCCGGGTAATAAGTTGACCTAATGATAGAAAAAAAAAATAATAATGAAGGATGAGAGCAAAGGCAAAAAAAAAATAAAAGGTGACGGTGAAGCCTATTTATTCTATTCACATTATTTGAATCAATCCAAGAGAACTGAATTGAATAATTATTAAGCTAACGGGTGAGATTGGTTTTGAAGCGTCCATTAACTCTGTTCTTATATGTCATATACCGTTTGTCTTTAAGAAGGAAGTGTTTCAGTAATGTTTTTCAGCAACCGTGCAAGCTTGTTTGTTCTGTTCATACTGTGTCGTTATGTGTTGGACGTTGGTATTGCCTTAGACACGATCACATCATCACAATCCATCAAGGACCCTGAAACTCTAAGGTCCAAAGATGGTAACTTCACGTTGGGGTTCTTCACCCCTCAAAACTCCACAAACCGCTATGTTGGTATTTGGTGGAAGTCTCAGTCCACAGTCATATGGGTTGCTAACAGAAACCAACCACTGAATGATTCTTCTGGAGTTGTTACAATATCTGAAGATGGCAATCTTGTGGTGCTGAATGGACAGAAACAAGTTATTTGGTCATCAAATGTGTCCAACATAACATCGAACACAAGTTCAGAGTTTTCAGACTCTGGTAAGCTCGTACTCATGGAAACCACAACTGGAAATATCTTATGGGATAGTTTTCTGCAACCTTCAAATACATTATTGCCAGGCATGAAGCTTTCAAGCAATAGTACAGGTACCCAAGTAGAACTTACATCATGGAAAAGCCCTTCTAATCCATCTGTTGGGAGCTTCTCTTCTGGTGTTGTTCAACGCCTAGACATACTTGAAGTGTTCATTTGGAATGAAACTCGACCATTCTGGCGCAGTGGTCCATGGAATGGTGGGGTATTTACAGGGATACCGACCATGTCAACGTATCTTAATGGTTTCAAAGGCGGGGATGATGGAGAAGGAAATACAGATATCTATTACACAGTGCCAAGTGATTTAGAATTTGTAATATATATGTTGAATTCGCAGGGTCAATACGAAGAAAAATGGTGGAATGATGAGAAGAAAGAAATGGGACTTATATGGACTAGTCGAGAATCGGATTGTGATGTTTATGGTATGTGTGGAGCGTTCACAAGCTGTAATGCACAAAGTTCACCAATATGTAGCTGTTTGAAAGGGTTTGAGCCAAGGAACAAAGAAGAATGGAATAGACAAATTTGGACTAGTGGATGTGTTAGGAGAACAAATTTGCAGTGTGAAAGGGTCAAAGATCAAAACACAAGTACAGATACAAAGGAAGATGGATTTTTGAAACTGCAGATGGTTAAAGTTCCTGATTTTCCAGAAGGGTCTCCTGTTGAGCCAGATATATGCAGAAGCCAATGCTTGGAGAACTGCTCTTGTGTTGCGTATTCTCACAATGATGGGATTGGTTGTATGTCTTGGACTGAGAATCTACTTGACATACAACAATTCTCAAGTGGAGGACTTGATCTATATATTCGTGTAGCCCATACAGAAGAACTTGGTTAGCTAAGTCTGCTCAAACATTTTAAACATAGTTTCTTTGGACTGAATTTCTTATATTTTAAATTTAAATTTTCCTTTCATAACAGATAAAGGGAAAAACACAACAATCATCATTACAATTACAGTGATAATAGGAACTGTCATCATTGCTAGTTGTGCATATGTCATTTGGAGGACTTCCAATCACCCAGGTAAGACAGAATCTTCTATGGTTTCAGAATTTAGTCCAATAATTAAATTTACTTTTTATTGGTAAAGGAGGTAAGCGTACATTATGTTTCTCACTCCAGCTAAATTATGGCACTCATTTAAATCAACAAGGAAAAGGAACAACAAAGCTTTACTTCTATTTAACAATGGTGAAAGATCAGAACATCCAAGCCACAGAGTAATTGAAGAACTATCACAAGTTAAACTCCAGGAGCTGTTACTACTTAATTTGGAAAGGCTTGCAACAGCCACAAACAACTTCCACCTGTCCAACAAACTTGGGCAGGGTGGTTTTGGTCCCGTGTATAAGGTATCTTTAAACAAAGTTATCGTATTAGAACCTTTTGTCTATAGTTGTTCTCTTAATATTTTTTTTCAGGGGAAACTGCAAGATGGACAGGAAATAGCAGTTAAAAGACTTTCTAGAGCATCTGGACAAGGTCTAGAAGAATTCATGAATGAAGTAATGGTGATTTCAAAGCTTCAACACCGTAATCTTGTAAGACTTTTTGGCTGCTGTGTTGAAGGTGATGAAAAGATGTTGATATATGAATACATGCCAAACAAAAGTTTGGATGTCTTTATCTTTGGTTAGTTTTTTTATCCCTCCTGTAGTTTTTGTCTCGTATCCAATTTCAAACTTTTGTCCTTTTCTTTATTTAGCACGCATAAAATATTTAAGAAATAAACAATCATTTCATTACTATTGAGTTTTCTTGAAAGCACGCTAATCAGGGGATTTAAATGACTCAGCTTCGTAACTTCCTCTTCTAATATTATGTTCAATATAGAATAATGCCACCATTACTTTTTAGATCCATCCAAAAGTAAACTCCTAGATTGGACAAAGCGCAGTAGCATAATAGAAGGAATAGCTCGAGGATTGCTTTATCTTCACAGAGACTCGAGACTAAAAATTATACACAGAGATTTGAAGACAAGTAATATTTTATTAGATGAGGAGCTGAATCCAAAAATATCAGACTTTGGTATGGCTAGAATCTTTGGAGGGAGTGAAGATCATGCCAATACTAGTAGGGTCGTTGGAACCTAGTAAGTATGTTTTCTTTATTTAATGTTGGAGTAAAAATGCTTGGAGGATTAATTTTTATATTTGAATGTAGTGGCTATATGTCTCCTGAATATGCAATGCAAGGATTATTTTCAGATAAATCAGATGTTTTTAGTTTTGGTGTTTTGGTGCTAGAGATTATTAGTGGAAGAAGAAACTCCAGCTTTTATGACAATGTGCATTCTCTTAGCCTCTTAGGATTTGTAAGTCTCAACAATTCATTTCTAACTCTATTTATAGGAACTTTTGCCTTTAATTTGCTGATACAACTTCTAATGTTAACTTATTTTATTTATTCATTTTAGGCCTGGATACAATGGAGAGAAGGCAACATATTATCTTTAATAGATCAAGAAATATATGATCCTAGTCATCAAAAAGATATTTTAAGGTGCATACACATAGGACTTCTATGTGTACAAGAACTTGCTGTAAACAGGCCCACTATGGCTACAGTAATTTCTATGCTTAACAGTGAGGCTGCGTTTCTTCCTCCTCCAAGTCAACCTGCTTTCATCCTGAAGCAAAATATGTTGAATTTGGCGTCATCTGAAGAAACTCATAAGTTTTGCTCCATCAATATCGTTAGTACCACAGATATCCAAGGTAGATAGGAAAATAAGAGAGGTGAACCAAGAGCTTTGCTCAAAATAATTGTACCAATGATTATAAACTAGTGTACAAGAAAGTAATTTAACATGCGTGCCCATAGTTGCAATGGGAATATGAAATCTTTCAAAATGTATTTAATCTATGAATGTTAGGACTCTGCTTGCACCCTACGCATAAGATAAGTTAACTATACACTAAACAAATCTAACCATCACAATAACATATTTAACCATTATACAAAACATGTGATTATATAAAATTTCAGAATGCCAAAATTGAGGGATTAAATAAAATATAAAAGACTTGTTTTTCAACACAAAAAATATGAAAAATTATAATAGATCTAACAAAGTAATTAGAATAATAAGGCTTAAATATGTTTTAGTTCCGTAAAATAAATGAGTTTTAATTTTTGATCTTATAAAAAAAATTCTATTTTTCATTCCTTTAAAAATTTAAAACTACTATTTTAAATTTTTATAAAATGAATAAATTATGATTTTAATTTTAATAGAATGTTTTACTTTAGTTTTCGTTCGTAAAAATTTTGACATAATTATTTTTGATATCTAAAATAGATAAAAAATATTTATTTAAAAAATCTAATTTTTTTTTATAAAAATCACATATTTACATAATACTAGTAAATATCTTCTTTTAAATATGTCAGCAGTTATCAAATATTATAAAAAAGTGGGAACCAAAAATAAAAATAATGTTTATACTCAAAGCTCTAAAATAAACCTTTTCTCAAATGAAAGTGTACTAAATTTAGTTTCTCAAGTTTTTAGGTTGTAGATAAACCTTGTGGAGTCCAAATAAACAAATTACATGGAGAGTGAACAATCCCTTTCTCCATATCTAACTCTAAAAAAAATTACTTAAAAGTCACTTATAAGAAAAAGAGGAATGATACTATAAAGTTTCTTTCGAATTTTGTTAGTACAAGTATCAAATAAGAGAAATAACTCACTGATATTTATGTCCGATTCCATTGTACAGTGGAATTAGAAAATTCAGCAGAGAAATAGAAAAATGATCTTGAACGGAAATAATCTCCCAACAAGTTGGTAATAACAATTAAGCAACTAAACAAGAAAGAAAACGAACACCCAAATGATAAGAAGTGTGAGCCTCTCCTCAATATCACCTTCCAAAACTTCTGAGAATAATTCCCTTGTTATCCTCCCTTCATGTATATACTCACTTTTGAAAATCTCCACCATCAAAATTCTGTGCCTTCTTTTTTTTATTATTTAAATTTAAATTCTCTTTTTATTTTTAATTAATGACTGAGATTTTGCTAGACAAAATGTCACATGAAGGATTCAAACCCACCCACTTTCTCTCTCTCCCCCTTGGTCCCACTGCATGATTTCCATAGCCATTAAGCTATTTTTTTTTCCCTCTCTCCTCCTCCCCTCTTCTAATGCCACCTGTTCTAACCTAAATGTCTACTATATCTTATAAGTGGGTCAAATTTTGAAACAACATATAATATTAATAGGCATCTTCGTTTTGTTTTTTTTTTTTATCAAGTTTTACTCTGAATATGTCGAATGTAATTATATATTTTAAAACTATTTAATTACATTTTGATAATTATGGGAGTCCCGATTAGAAGTCTAATATTTTGTGTGCTTTAATAAAAATAATAATGCAGATAACATTAACATGTCAATGCATATCTAATCCATGTGTACAAACAAACCCATTTCTAAATCGCTACCTCCAGACAAAGGAACAAATTACAGATAATTGACAGTAAATGATATCAATTATAAAATAAAATGTAATAATTTAAAACATAATCCGTTGGATCAGTACCTTTCCACTAATGTTGTAATTTGCTTAGAGTTGAGGTCAATTAAATAGTCTTTTATTGTTAATGATTAATAATGATTTATCATAAGAAAAATAGAATAATATATATAGAATAAATAATATATAGAGAGAATAATGAATAGAAAGAAATAAAATAGAAAAAAAAGAGATAAGATTCAAAATAAGATAAAAAGAAGTCTCTATTTTTTTTCAAGCTCCATTTTTTGTTCTTCTTGTTTATGTGATATAACATAAACAAAGTAATTCTATTTTTTCAATTGGGGAGAGATGGCTGAGTGAACTAAAGTGTCAGATTGTTAATCCGTTGTACAAATTTTTGTACCGAGGGTTCGAATCCGTCTCTTTCCGTTTCTATTGATGATTTGGTTTTTTTTTTTTTTATTCTTCACATCCTGGATTACGTCTTGGATCGTTGGATAAGAATTCGAGTTGTTAAAATATTAATTGTATCTAATATTTTTTGAATACAAAAGTTTATCATGGATTGGAGTTGTTTGAAATTTAATTGTATTTAATATGTTCTGAAAATAATAATTTGTCATAGACTAGAGTTGTTTGAAATTTAATTATATTATAAGAATGTTATACATACATTAAATTTGCTTAGAGTTGAGGTCAATTAAATAATCTTTTATTGTTAATTATTAATAATGGTTTATCATAGTTATCATGCACTGGAGTTGTTAGAATATTAGTTGTATCTAATATTTTCTGAATACAATAGTTTATCATAGATCGGAGTTGTTTGAAATTTAATTGTATTTAATATGTTTTGAAAATAATAATTTGCCATAGACTAGAGTTGTTTGAAATTTAATTATATTATAAGAATGTTATACATACATTAAAAGTTGTTTGTTTATATAATTTATTGTACCTAGTATAAAATAATGGATATTCTCGAGAATCAAAGGTGGATGTATTGTAGGTTAGATGCTAATAAACGTTGGACAAATGAGTTTACTGAAGGAGTACATGAGTTTCTACAATTTGCTATTGCTCAAGAAAAATTTTAGCTATAGGTTAAAAACTAAGATGTCCTTGCAACAAATGAAATTGTTTAGTGTTCATGTTTGTAGATGAAGTGGGATATGATATTTAAGAGCAAGGATTTATGTCGAATTATTATTGGTGGACAAATCATGGTAAGCAATTGACACAATTTCCTCCAATGGTGGTTGAAGGTTCATACTATGCAAGTGGTGAACAAAGGGAAGAATTCAATCCTTATGAGCAATTGATTATGGATCAAGCTGGACCTTCAATTGGTGAACATATAGAAACATGGAAGAAAATCCTAATCCTGAAGCTCAAAATTTTTTTGATATTCTTGGAGCTGCATAAGCACCATTGTGGGAAGGATGCTAGAATCATTATGAATTGTCAATTTCTTTGGCAGCTCTGAGCTTGAAATCTAACTATAACATGTCAAAGGGTGCTTTAATCGTATGGTGCAATTGATGGGGGAGACGATACCTGAAGGTAACGTAATGGTGACAAATTTGTATCATGCTAGAAAGTCGGTACAAAAGTTGGGTTTGGGTTGTTTTAAAGTTGATTGTTGTCTAAAAGGATACATGTATTACAATGAAAATTCTGACAAGACCATAACAAAGAGTCTTGTTTGTAATACTGATCAATATAAGTCAATTACTAAGAGGGGAGGGGGGTTCAAAAGAACATTTTTGTTAAGAAAATGTGGTACTTACCACTCATTCCAAGACTAAAAAGATTGTACTCTTCAATAGCCACTACATGCACATGAGATGACATTGTGATAATGAAAGGGACACAACTCTCTTATGTCATCCATCTGACGTTGAAGCTTGGAAGCATTTTGATAGACTTCATCCAGAGTTTAGTAAAGACCCTAGGAAAGTTAGATTAGGGTTATGTGCAGATGGCTTTAATCCATTTGGTCAATACGGAAAAAGTTACTCATGTTGGCCGATTATCTTAACTCTGTATAATCTTCCTCCTAGGATGTGCATGAAGAGGGAATTTATGTTTCTAACAGTTTTAATTCCAAGTCCATCAAATCCAAAACACAAGATTGATGTCTACTTACAACAACTGATTGATGAGTTGTGGAATGATGACATACTAACTTATGATGTGTCGCTAAGACAATTTTATGATGAAAGTTGCTTTGATGTGGACAATTAATGACTTCCCGGCTTATGGAATGTTGTCTGGTTGGACCATTACTAGGAGTCTTGGATGCCCCATATGTATGGAACAAACTAAGACATTCAGACTGAAGCATAGTCATAAAGTCTCCTATTTTTTATTGTCATCGTCAATTTCTCCCACTCGATCATTCGTAAAGAAAAAACAAAAATTCTTTCAAGAAAAGGTGTGCTCAGACATCACATCTTCCTCCTCGATTGTCTAGTCCTAATATGTGGAAGAGAGTTGCACACTTACCATTTTCGTATGACTTACAAGAAGAAGAACAAGAAATTCTTGGCTATGGTGTTCAATATAATTGAAAAAAAAAACAAAGTATTTTTTGGAGGTTGTTGTATTGGAACACACATCTTCTACGTCATAACATTGATGTCATGCACACAGAGAGAAATGATTTTATGAATGTATTTGACACTGTGATGGACATTAATGGTAGAACTAAGGACACACATAAGGCTAGAATGGATATAGTAGAAATATGCAATCGGAAGGAGTATGAGTTGAAAGACATTGTTCGCGTCAAATTTTTCAAACCAAAAGCAGCTTATGCATTGACCAAATCTCAAAGAGTGGCTATTTGCAAGTGGGTGAAAGAACTAAAGTTGCCATACCCCAGTCTTTTTTTCTATTTACTAATGGTTGTAAATATTTTATTTTATTAATTATTATTATTATAAGTGGTTTATTTGTTTAATAATAAAACAAATTATATTTTGAGAGAAATATAAGTTGGGTTTTAAATAATTAAATTAAGAAAATTATGTTATTTAAATATAGTAAAAGCTTTAGTCCCACATAGAAGAACATAAGCTTATGTCTCACCTCCTTTTTCCTACATAAGGAGTGAAATAGCTTAAGTCCCATATCGGACAATATGAGCTCACGCATCATCTTCTTATCTTATATAAGGAGTTAGATACCAAGAAAGTTAGGATTGATGCAAAACATTAAATTCATAGTTTAAATCGTGTCTCCAAATATAAAACTTTTGCAAGGGTTGTGGGACTCTTTGTTTGCGTTTCACATGGGTTGTCAGTGACAACCGCAAGCCTATTTTTGGATCTCATTTTTGGGCTAAAGAAGCGGCCAGAGGAACTAGAAAGACCTCTACTACTGAGTTAGTTTTTCAAAATACACGATTTTAACAAATTAGATAAAGGGAGAACCTTTGGAGGGAACCCTAGAAGAATAAGAAGAATGACCCTGAGGAACTTGTCCTCTATGTCTACGCTTCTCCATTGAAGGGAACCTTAGAAGAACAAGAAGAAATGACCTTGAGGAACGTGTCCTCTATGTCTACACTTCTCCATGTAAGGAGAATGAGAAATATTGCTCAGGGTATGGGTATGATTGTGGGTAGAGGGACTGGTTCTAGACCTTACTTAACGTTTGTGTTTGACTATCTTTGTCAACCCATAGGATGTGTAGTTGTTTATCTATTATTTCTTGTATTTTAATTGCTTGTATTTAACTAACTCTATGATGTGAAAAATGTTTGGTTGTTTGTTATGGTGTCTTGTCCTTATTATTTATTTTCTATGTTGATAGACTACAACACTTTTAACCTTGTGGTCATGAGTTGAGGTTTTCTCTAAACTCTAAAGTTGTTTGTTCTTCTAGCTAGTGTGAATTGTGATAGAGTACAAGACTCTTAACCTTGTGGTCATGGGTTGAGATTTTTTCCTAAAGCCCAAAGTTGTGTGTTCTTAATGCCCTTTGAAGGGGGTTGAGTCCTTTAAGGGTTATAATTTTCATCTATTGGTTTTATTTTGTTGTTTGCTATGGAACCCTTGTGTGCAATTAGTTGTGTGTGTACTAAACATAGAAAAATCATAAATTCCCCTTTAGGTTCAAAACTATGGGCAAGAATTCAAGAGAATTCGATAGCAAGATGTTGAGCACAGTCATGCAAAACCTGTACACGCCCATGTTAATTTTGTGCACGCCCGTGTAAAGTGACACCAATTGTGCACACCCATGCAAATGGGAGCACGCCAGTACTGTCCTATATGGACTAAACAAATGTTGCATGTAATTGAATTTACTATTGTATTGTGATTGAATTACTATTGACCCATGAATATATGTTGTGCAAAGATAATATCGCGTGATTGTTGAAAACACATGAGAAGTACAAAGATAGTATTATTGTAATTATTGAAAATGCATGAGAATGTCGATATATGACATGCAAAAATGTGTAGCAAATGGTAAAGGAAAATGAGAATGGTGACCTAGTTTGTAACTGACGTGAATGACCAAAAGGACATTTATCCTACGAGTACCTAAGCCTTGGTAAGCCTTGGAAGGGCCAAAAAGGTACTCATGTTATTGTGTAATGGGTCATGGATGAGATGCCTAGGCCCAAAGGAGTGAGAATGATCTTCAAAGGCCAATTTGAGAGTGTGATGTGTCATGGATGGGGTACCTAGGCCCATACGGGCGAGATTGGTCCTCATCTGAATTATTTGTGGTAAGAGAAAACAATAAAACTAAATCACAACATGCATCATCTAATGAAAATAATATGAAAGGAATGCAGACACAAACTCGATTGGTAAGATCACTCAGCCTCTTGGAAGCTATTTGCTACGAATTTGTTCCAATGGTCATGATTGATCTCATGTGCTGGACTTGACAATGCAAGTCGATTAGTACCTAATGTGCTACCAAAGGGATATCATGCTAGAGTGGCATGACTAACTACAGAGGCAGAGATTAGCAAGGTTGCACCTAACCTACTTTCTAGATTAGAGTTGGTTCCACGTGGCATACATAGTAATACTAGGAGTGCATTACTATCATTCATGTGCATACTTGTTTGTTATTGTCTATCATTCTAATTACTTATTGTATGATGATTGTGCGTACGTTCCACTTACATTGTTCTTACACTGAGCCTAAGTGAGGTATATTTCTCACTCCCTTTTGTGTGTACTTGTTTGTGTTTAGGTTGAATACCATTTGCAAGTAATGTTGAGTAGGAGTGTGACTGTTGAGCTAGGACTCCTCAACTATTTTCTTTTTTTTTGTTCTTATTTTGTTTTGGGTTACGCTTTAACAAAACATGTGACATTGGGGGCGCCTTTTTGTAATTAAGTTGGTTTACATTTATGTCATTAGAAATTGACCTTTGGAGTACTAGTAGGAATGTGTTTGTTTTCAATTATAGTAAATGATCAGGTTTGTTTTACTAGTCGATATCTATTTTTAAATTAAAATTTAGCCTAACTATATTTTATTAGTATTGTTAAATATCAAGGGTAGAGGGTGACACATAAAACGTGTCATGCTCAAGAGTGGGAAAGAATTACCAAAACCCCAAAGGAAGGAAAGTTAGGTGAGCCCACAAAGAGATGAGACCTCCATTAAAAGGAGCCCAACTAACACCACTAACAAAGGTAAGGATGTTTTGACACCAAACAAGGCTAGTGCCCTATTCCCTTAAAGATTAAAGGATAAAAAGAGAGATAAGTGGTTTTCCAGGTTCTTAGAAATATTCAAACAATTACATATAAACATTCATTTTTTTGAGGCTATAGTCCAAATGCCTATGTATGCTAAATTCTTGAAATAGTGAAACTCAATGAAGAATATTCTACGATAATACTAAAAAGTTTCCTCCTAAGTTTAAGGACCTAGGGAATTTGACAATTCCCTACACCATAGGCAACTCTTATTTAGAGAAAGCACCATGTGATCTTAGTGCAAGCATCAACCTAATGCCTGAAACTGAATGAGAGACAACATGGTTTGCAAGTGCTAAAATAAAAAATGTGAATACAAAGAAAAATACTGAATGAGAAGAAAATAAAAATACTTAACAAAACAAAAAGAAAAGAAAAGAAATACAGAAAATGATAAGTAGTTAAGTTGTGTTCTAGTAATTCTTGTTTAATGTCTCAAGCCTAACAAAGACTTAAGGGGTCTAGTCTTCAAAGTTAGTGGAAAAGAAGGCCTAGAGAAGTCCCTCTTCATAATACTTTATCCAATGTCTATTTACCTTAAAGGTGACTCCATCTTCTTTAGCAACCTCCACCATCCTATAGGTGAAGACTTTGGTTTCTATATAGGGTTCATACCATTTGGAATGCAACTTATATGGAAAAGGAATGAAACATAAGTTATCAATCAATACCTTTTTACCCACTTCAAACTCATGTTGTTGATTATACTTCTTGGGCCATTGTTTAAGAGGCACCTTGCATGGCCTAAAGTTTCCTAGAGCTTCAACACAAGGCTTTCTCAACCTTTCCATGTGTAGTAGCTCAAGAATTGAGGGATGAGGCTTTGATCCTCCTTTAAGGCTCCACTTGATATTTGGAAACAAACTCACAAGGGCGTAAGATGGGTATTATTGAGACTATTTGGCATCTAAGAATCACATCTTAGTTAGGATTCAGATTATTAGCCTAGAAATAGGGAAAATATAAACATGTGCTAAATCAGGGATCTTAGCTAATAAAAGGTTGAATTCTTTTTGTAGGACCATTCAGGAGCGTCTCAGCCCAATAAAAGCATCTTAGCCTAGAAGGAATTATCATGGCCAGACAAATCCCTTCCTAGCTGAGCCCAGATTCTAAGCCCAAGTCACTCTAGAGGCACGTGCATGACATGTAATCATTAGGGAGAGGATAGGACAAATCAAGAATTGCAATTTTGCGGAGTTTGTTAGGAGAAGCGTGTAGGGAAAGGAAAGAAGCACGTGTATAAAAGAGGACGCGAGAGCTCCTGGAAATAGTTGTTGAATTCATAATCCCAATCATACCACTCACGCTCCATTCTCTCGCTCTCATTCCATCCAATCAGTGGTGCATAGTGCTTCAATATGGCATCTCATCGATCGAGGAGGTGTAGGCCTTGAGTCTAGGAAGTTGGAGGTTATTAGACGAGATCGCTTAGTATAGTTGATGCATTTTGGTGGATTGAATCCTCAGTGTTCTAGTCATAGCTAGTGAACCATCACCATCCTCCCGTGGCAATCATTATGGAAGGCGGGGTCCTCGAATTCACACAACCATTGTAACGATACTCTGTTATAGTAATGTGATTAGTTTGTGTTTCCTTATCTCTTGCTTGCGAATCTTGTCATTAATCTACTCTTTCTTATGTCGTAATTGTGCATTTGTGAGAATAGATAACGTTAGATTAGGTCAATTGGAACCGATCTAGCAACTTAATTAGGTAATCGACAAGAGAACCTAAAATCAACCATGCGCATACTCCCTGCCAACTAATAAGGTAGTGATTGTGTAAATCTTCAGTCAGCAACGGACGAATGTTCGATGATTTTCGTAAAAACTATAGGTTGGTTTGAATTCATGATCTTGAGAAAAAGGACTGTGAATTGATTGCTTGTTGAACCTCTATATTGATGCAATATATAGCTTAGTTAGTTCGCATTTATTTTCATACATAGTTTATTTTCTGCCTAAGTTCTACGTTCTTATAACATAAAACCCCCCCATTTACATTTTTAGACTGAGTTCGAGTTGTCTCAATCTGAGACAGAGCCAGCATTTGGCACATACTTAGTATTCTGCATGAAATTTTGATTTTCACACTAAGTCATAATTGAGCACAGTGTCCTTGAGAAGAATGACCTAGGGTTGCACTATGCTATAGTTAGCTCTAGTTTTATTTGATAAAGCCACCACGGCAAAAAGCAATTATGAATACTCCTTTAAGGCTCCACTTGATATCTAGAAACAAACTCCACCTTTTCATAGTAATATTTTCTCCTCCAAGATCTAATAGCCTCGAGTGAAGAAGGTTTCTAGAGATGATCCAATTAAAGATATCAACAACCTATACAAAATTACAAGAATAAAGAAGAGAAATTTAAAAAAAAAGTAAAAAATTTTAAAAACAACCTCTTCATCAACTAGCCTTAAGGCCATATTTCCTTACTCGACATCTACCACAGCCTTTCTTGTGGCCAAGAAGGGTCGTCCTAAAATGATTCAGACTTCTTCATCCTCTTCCATGCCAAAATGACAAAGTCAACAACGAAAATGAACTTGTCCACCTTCACTAGGACATCCTCCACTATACCAAGTAGACGAGTAATGATTTTATTGGTATGTTGCAGAGAAATGTTAGTAGACTAAGGTTCTTACAAGTCAAGTTTTATAAAAATAGAGAAGGCATTAGATTTATGCTGGAACCCAAATCACACAGTGCCTTCTCAAAATATGAATTGCCCATAATGCAAAGAATAGTAAAACTCCATGGATCCCTAAGTGTAGGAAGAAACTTCTTGAGTACTACAGTAAAGCACTCCTCAATTAAGTTTACAACTTCAAAGCTAATTTCTTTTAAAATTTTAGCATATGTGGACATTTGAGCCATGACTTTAGCAAATGGAATATTAATATGCAAATTTTTAAAGATATTTAAAAATTTTGAAAATTTCTTATCATGTTTCTCATCTTTTAGTCATTAAGGGAAATGGACACTTACTTATTCTGGCAGTATGACTTCCTTACCCTTCTTGATGGCATAAGCTAGGCTTTCTTTGGTGGGAGCCACATCTTTTGTGGAGTTACCTAGTCATTCTTCTTTAGGGGTCCCGCCAATCTCATCTTACTTCTTAGTGTGATAACTTTGAATTCCTCCCTTAGGCTTTGTTTGAGTGGGTATTAAGCATTGAACCCACTAGTTAGTTAGGTAAAATATTTGAGTCTTTAACACCTTAAGTCACTCATTGTTCTTGGCCATGTATAATACCATGGTGTCTTATAGGCTTAGCTTTCTCTCCTCTTATCTTTATCCTTGATTTTGATTATGCATGTGAAGGGGCATGTAGATATTATAGTTTCACTTTTTTAGCTGTCCTCCCCAAGAAAAAAGGGGCATTCCTTCCATCCAGGATTATAGTGAGAAGAGTAAGGGTCATTGTGATTCATGTTAGAACTATTGATGAAGTTTTCCTGTTCTATTGCCTTGGCAAAGAAGTTGCTCATCTAGCAATCATTACCTTCGTAGCCTGTTGTCCTACAATGTTCACAAGTAGGAGGGGGAGGTGACATGAATTGGTACCTATCAAGGTTTCTATATGCTTGGTGAGTGCCTTTAGCCATTTCTCTACAGCCCTCCAGACTGTAACTGGTACACTCCAACTAGCCTATTTGTTACGTGTTTTTCTCACAAACAATGTTAGTTGTTAGAGATCATATCCTTTATGATGTCAAAAGCCTTAGTTGTAAGCTTCTTCATTATGGTCCCCCCACAAGCTACATCAATGTTGACCCGATTCAAGGTGAACAACCCACTATAGAAGATTGGAATCAATTTCCTATTTTGAAAGCCATAGTGGGGGACTTGTAGAGCATATCATGGAATCTCTCCCAAGCTTCATGCATTGACTCCTATTCAAATTGAGAAAAGTTCATAAATTCTTCTTCAATTTGTTGGATTTGGTTGAAGGAAAGTACTTGAGTAAGAACAATGGGTGCATCATCCCATGTGGTGATGGCTCTTTCTAGCAAGGAATGTGAGCCATTATAGTGCCCTATCCGAGAAGGGGAACAACCCCAAGTAGATGGCATCCATGGGGACATTGTTCATCTTTATCTTGTTGGTGAAGTGTAGGAACTTCTTTAGATGGGTCAAGGACTCTTTGATAGGTAACCGTGTGGCTTGGCCTAAATTGTGCATCATGGTTTTGAGCGCAAGTTTTAATTCAAAGTTGTAAAGTAGTCTTGTAACATCCTCTCTAGTGGATCTTCCTATATTGGCAGTACATGAGATTTTGTTATTCATATTGTTTCCTTGTTTGGCCATGACATTCCTTGATTTTCCTGTTCCTATGAGCAATTCTCTTAACTTTAGGGTCAAACTATAATTAAGGCCTTTAAGAATAAGTTAGCATAAACAAAATAAAAACAAATAAAGATAAAAGATAAAGATAAAGATAGAATATACTAATAAAAATAAAGATAAAGATAAAAAAGAAAAAGAGAGAAAGAGAGAAAGACAAAAGATAAAAGAAGACAAAGGAAATAGAAAAATAAACATAGAAAAATAAAAATAAAAATATAAGAAATAAAAATAGAATAAGTTTAAAAATGAAAAAAAAAACTTAATCCAACTAGATTCCTTCCTCTAGTATCAGAATTAGTCCCAACAATGGTGCTAGAAACTTAATGTGTTTTAAAATTCGTTTAAGGGGAAATATACTATATTGTAGTAGTATCCAGGATGTCAGTCTAGATATTGTATCCATAAAGACTAGTGCAATTATCAATTTTTGGAAACCTTTATGTACTTTAGTAAATTAATTTTTTCGAGGTTGTTTGTAGAAGAAAAATGAGCATAAAAAATAAAGCAATTGATAAATTTGAATTTGAATTTGAAAAAAAAAAAGGGTTATGGTTTCCTTTATGTTTTTCTCTCCCCAATCCTAATTGCATGCAAATTTCCTACTTTATCCCTCCTTTTTGCTGATTTTACCACTTAATTATATTAAGAGCACTAAGCAATATCCTTTGCTAAATTAATGACTACTAGATGCTTTAGAGAGCTCTAAAACCCTATAGAAAGAGAAAGAACTAATGTTCTCTTATTTCTAGGATGTTGTTTCCTACTCCTTGCTTGCTCCCTTTTTATAGGTAGGAGAATGAGTCAGCACAATCCTGCTTGTTCTCTAGTAGTCTATGACTTTTGAGTCCAAAAACTTGAGTTGCAATCATTCTTCTTCCTTTTAGGTTTGTGGACATGAGCTCTATAAAAATTAAAAAAAAAATGGTAAACTCTATGTAATTTAGAAATAAAAATATGCAATTGTACAAAAAAATTAAAGGTAATTTTATAAATAAAAAAATTAATGCATGCGACATTTTAAATTGATTTTTATAAAAATGATCACAACAAAATTAAATTTTGGTCTTATAAAAAAAACTAAAGAGCGTAATAATTTTCTTAGAAAATTAGATAGTTAGTTAGACAAATATCCAAATGGTTATGTGCATAACTTTTTTTTTCTAAAAGACAAGTATAATATGAATTTAATTAGAATAACCTAGAAATAAAATTAAATATTTGTTTGTATTATCATTTAATTATGAATTATTATGTAATTAAAAACTATTAATTTTATAATAATTATTTTAAAAGTCATATTTAAAATGATTTTCAATTATTTGACAGAATAAAAATATTTTGACTAACAAATGAATTAAAGTTAAAATCATATGACTTTACTAAAAAAATAAATTAATACAATATTATAATTTTCTCAATTTGGTCGGGATCAAACACAATATTTAGATTTGGTTAATAATGTAACACTTTGCTCACACATGAAAGCTTGATACATTTACTTCTATTATATTCAAATTTTAATTATCATTCAAACTTGAGATAAGATTTCTTTCAGACTATAACAATAAAATAGTATATACTTACTACCATGAGAACACTTCTGAAGGTATATATAATTCCAAAATGAATCAGACAACTAATACTAGTTTAGTAATTACTTGAGGAACAAGGAAATTTTGACTACCGAAATGATTCCTCACAAACTTGAGGAGCTAAGTAAGTTGTTTGAATGAAAGAAAAAGAAAATAGAAGGTGATGGTGAGATACACGTTATTTGAATCGATCTAAGAGAACTGAATTGAATAATTGTTAGTCTAACGGGACCAAGGGAAGATCAGTTTTATGAAGCATTCATTCATTTGTCTTGTGAGAGCAAACTAAAAATTCTCAATCATTTTTGCATGCCACAGACCGTTCACTTTAAGAGGGAAGTGTTTCAGTAATGTGTTTTAGCAACCATGCAAAATTGTTCTTTGTTCTATTCATATTGTGCCGTTATGAGTTGGATGTTGTTATTGCCACAAACACCATCACATCATCTCAATCCATCAAGGACCCTGAAACTCTAAGGTCCAGAGATGGTAACTTCACGTTGGGTTTCTTCACCCCTCAAAACTCCACAAACCGCTACGTTGGAATTTGGTGGAAGTCTCAGTCCACAGTCATATGGGTTGCTAACAGAAACCAACCACTGAATGATTCTTCTGGAATTGTTACAATATCTGAAGATGGCAATCTTGTGGTGCTGAATGGACAGAAACAGGTCATTTGGTCATCAAATGTGTCCAACATAACATCCAATACAAGTTCAGAGTTTTCAGACTCTGGTAAGCTCGTACTCATGGAAACCAAAAATGGAAATATCTTATGGGATAGTTTTCTGCAACCTTCAAATACATTATTGCCAGGCATGAAGATTTCAAGAAATAGAACTGGTACACAAGTAGAACTTAAATCATGGAAAAGCCCTTCTAATCCCTCCGTTGGGAGCTTCTCTTCCAGTGTTGTTCAACGCATAAATATAATTGAAATGTTCATTTGGAATGAAACTCGACCATACTGGCGTACTGGTCCATGGAATGGTGGGTTCTTTACAGGGATACCGAGCACCACAACTTCGTATCTTTCTTATTTTCAAGGGGCAGATGATGGGGAAGGAAATTCAAATATCTATTACACAGTGCGCAGTGAATTACAATTTGTAATCTTTATGTTGAATTCGGAAGGCCAATACGAAGAAAAATTGTGGGATGATGAGAAGAAAGAAATGAGAGTTATATGGACTAGTCGACGATCGGCTTGTGATATTTATGGTATCTGTGGACCATTCACAAGCTGTAATGCACAGAGCTCACCAATATGTAGCTGTTTGAAAGGGTTTGAGGCAAGGAACAAAGAGGAATGGAGTAGACAGAACTGGACTAGTGGATGTGTTAGGAACACACATTTGCAGTGTGAAAGGGTCAAAAATCAAAACTCAAGTATAGATACAAAGGAAGATGGTTTTTTAACACTGCAGATGGTTAAAGTTCCAGATTTTCCAGAAGGGTCTCCTGTTACGTCAGATATATGCAGAAGCCAATGCTTGGAGAATTGCTCATGTGTTGCATATTCTCACGATCATGGGATTGGTTGTATGACTTGGACTGGAAATCTACTTGACATACAACAATTCTCAAGTGGAGGACTTGATCTATATGTTCGTGTAGCCTATACTGAACTTGAACTAGGTATGCTACCCGCTCACATTTTAAACATAGTTCCTTTGGACTTAATTCCTTATATTTTAAATTTAAATTTTCCTTTCATTACAGATAAAGGGAAAAACAGAACAATTATCATTACAATTCCAGTGATAGTAGGATCTGTCATCATTGTTGCTTGTGCATATGTCATGTGGAGGACTTCCAATCACCCAGGTAAGACACCATCTTCAGTACTTCCAGAATTAGTCCTATTATTAAGTTGTTGTTGGTAAAAGAGATATGCTAACATTATATATTTTCTTACCGAAGCTAAAATATGGCACTTAATTAAATCAACAAGGAAAAGGAACAACAAAACTTTCCTACAATTTAACAATGGTAAACCATCAGAAAGTCCAAGCATTGGAGTAATTGAACTGTCACAAGTTAAACTACAGGAGCTATTACTATTTGATTTCCAAAGGATTTCAACAGCCACAAACAACTTCCACCTGTCCAACAAACTCGGACAGGGTGGTTTTGGTCCTGTATACAAGGTACCTTAAAACAAAATTGTCGTATTTGAACCCATTGACTATAGTTGTTCTCTTAATATTTTTCTCTCAGGGAAAACTGCAAGATGGACAGGAAATAGCAGTTAAAAGACTATCTAAAACCTCTGGACAAGGTCTAGAAGAATTCATGAATGAAATAGTGGTGATTTCAAAACTTCAACACCGTAATCTTGTAAGACTTTTTGGCTGCTGTGTTGAAGGTGATGAAAAGATGTTGATATATGAATACATGCCAAATAAAAGTTTGGATGTCTTTATCTTTGGTTAGTTCTTTGATGCCTCAGCCTCTAGTATTTGTCTCATATCCAATTCCATACTTCTATTGTTCTCTTTATTTAGCATATATAAACTATTTATGATCCCACAAAAAGAACATATTTATGAAATAAATAATCATTTTATAGCGAGTGAGTTTTCTTAAAGGCATGTTAATCAGGGAATTTAGATGACTCAACTTCATAATGTTCTCTTCTAATATTATGTTCACAACAGAATAATGCTACCCTTACTTTTTAGATCCATCAAAAATTAAAATCCTAGATTGGACGAAGCGTTGTAGCATAATAGAAGGAATAGCTCGGGGATTGGTTTATCTTCACAGAGACTCCAGATTAAAAATCATACACAGAGATTTGAAAACAAGTAATATCTTGTTAGATGAAGACCTAAATCCAAAAATATCAGACTTTGGAATGGCAAGAATCTTTGGAGGGAGTGAAGATCAGGTCAACACTAACAGGGTTGTTGGAACCTAGTAAGTATTTCTTCTTTGTCCAATATTAGAGTTAAATAGTTGGAGAATCAATTAATTTTGACTTTTGAATGCAGTGGCTATATGTCCCCTGAATATGCAATGCAAGGACTGTTTTCTGAGAAATCAGATGTCTTTAGCTTTGGTGTTTTGGTACTTGAGATTGTTTGTGGAAGAAGAAACTCAAGCTTTTATGATGATGAGCATGCTCTTAGCCTTTTAGAATTTGTAAGTCTCAGCAATTCATTTCTGATTTACAGGAACTTTTTCCTTTTGCTCATACAACTTCCTCTTTGTTTATCATTTTAGGTCTGGATACAATGGAGGGAAGGCAATATGTTATCTTTAATAGATCCAGAAATATATAATCCTAGTCATCATAATGATATTTCAAGGTGCATACATATAGGACTTCTATGTGTACAAGAACATTCTGTAGACAGGCCCACTATGGCTGCAGTAATTTCTATGCTTAACAGTGATGTTGCATTTCTTCCTCCTCCAAGTCAACCTGCTTTCATCCTGCGGCAAAATATGTTGAATCCAGTGTCATCTAAAGAAAGTCATACATTTTACTCCAATAATACAGTGAGTATTACAAATAGCCTTGGTAGATAGTACAATAAGAGCTCTAAGAAAGGTGAATAAAGTATACCTATGTTCAATAATGATTATAAAGTAGTGTGTAAGAAAGCAATTTTAACATCTAAATCCATTGTTGCAATTGAAATATGATATCTATCAGGATATACGCAATCTATGAATGTGATAGGAACCAACAGCAGAAATAAAGAAATTAGGAATACGTGTATTAAAAACTAGCAAATTAAAGGAAACTCTTCAGTGCAATGCCATAGGACCATATAGAAAACAGAAAATTAAGACAATTCTGAGAGGGACCAGCCCCTTACTCAGAAAACCACCAGCACCAATTAGGAAAATTCTTCACACACCCTTATTTCCGTTACCTCCCTGGTAATAACCATTCCTTCTCCTCTATCCTGAATCACGTATCATTCCCTCCCACTCCCTGCATGCCACCTGTCCATTTAGTTATGCTTTTTCCCTCTCTGCTCCTTCTTCCATTCTTTCAGCTGCCACCTGTCTTTTCTTTCTCTCATGTACACCAGTGGTTCTTTTCAGGCCCATTATTCTCCTTTTTTTTTTCTCTACTCTCATTTCTCCCTTTTCCCTTTCTACTATAGACTTGCAAATTGGGCCTGTTAATAAGTTTATCAATACCTCCCCCAAAATCTTGTTAAAGAAACATGTAAGGAACAGGGTAGGACACGATACCTCACTTTGACCTTTGATTTCTATACTTCTCTAATGGCAGATACCTCACTTTGATATGCTTAGTCCTTCCATGCTGAAAAGGATTTTTTGCGATAGCAATTGCTGACTTATAGTCCACCCAAATAAGAGATACTTCATCATGAATATGCCCATTTCTTAGCCAAATTGCTTGATTTGATGCAGCACCTACTGCAATATACTCAGCTTTTGCTGAGGATTGGCCCACCACTTCTTGTTTCTTTGAATTCCATGAGAAAATTCCACTACCAAGATATAAAAAAAATAAAAAAACATAGCCCGTGGTACTTTTGGCATCGTCTGAACTCCCAGCTCAATCATTGTCTATGTAGCCTTCAAGTTTTCTACTTCCATCCTTCAAGAACCACAAACCATAATCTAGTGTACCTCTTATGTATTTCAAAACTCTCTTTGTTGCACTAAAACGAATTTGACTTGGTGAATGCATGAACCTAGACAATAAACTTGCACCAAACATTAGATCAGGTCTGGTAGCTGAAAGATACAGTAAACTCCCAATTAAACTTCTATGAACAGACGCATTTGTTGTATTATCAGCATTGTTTTTTGATAAATTGTCATTCACAGCAAGAGGAGTGGCTACTAACTTGCATCTTTCCATGTGAAAGTTTCTTCAGACCCTCCAAAGCATACTTTTTTTACAAAATAAAAATTTAAACATAAGAATGGAAAATCTCCATTCCAACATAGTAGACACTATCGGCCAGAGCGACCGTGAAGCAGTGGCAAGCCATGACAAGCTGACATAGAGGTGCGGTTATGTGTTGCGGTCGCGATCGCGATGGAACGGGACCTTATCCCAAAATTGTGCCTATCGCATCCACTATGGACTCTCCACCGAGGGCCTTTATCTTCATGAAACGGTCTTTGAAGCCCTTGTAAGACGCCATATATGTTGTGAACAGACTGGTGTTGGGTAGAGGTGCCAGAGACACCCAGCCAACTTTCTTCCCCACTCGAATAGTGTAGTGGCTCAAGAAGACTGGAGCGGAGGGAGTCATAGTCAGCATCAAGCACACTACCTTGAAGGCCTGTAGAGCTGCCCACCCATTCGGATGAAGCTGTGAGGGAGTCACTCCTACCAGCCTTAACACCTCAGTAGTAAAATGATCCAAGGGAAAAGTCACCCCCAAATCCAGGAGGACGGTCTCGTGCATGTATACAAAATCGTCCTCCCTCTCTTTGGACGCATAACAAACCCGCTTTGAGGGAGAGCACTGGGTCATGGTGAACTGAGAAGCATGGGGTCCACAAACCCACTCCCCTCCTTTGGCTAGAGATTCCACCTTAGAAGGTGTCATTTTGGAGGAATAGGACATAACGTCCTCGTGGACCCACTCAAAGTGTTCCTCCCCTGGTATAATGGGGACAGGGGATTTGGAAGAGGCCCCCTTAGCCACGGCCACAAGCACAGCGACTATGGCCCCAGAATCAAAAGAAGAAGAAGAATAAGAGGAAGAGGAAGAGCCAACTTTTGAAAATGGAAGGCCAAATATATAGCCCAGAACCATGCGCGGGGGCCATAAAGGTGCGCCTGGGAACTCCACGACTCGCTGTCAATAGGGCACGACTCCGACAGCGCTATCATTAGGCCACCAGGAATAAATGCGTTCCAAGAAACGAAAGGACACATTAATGCGTCCCGAGAAATGAAAAGGCATAATCAATGCGCCCCAAGAAGCGAAAAGATACATTAATACAGCCCCCAAGAAACTAAAAGGCGTGCCAAAATGGCGCGTCCTTTCAAACGCGACTTCTGATCTTTCCCAAAAAGTTCAAATTTCAAATCCTTCCACGTGGCCCCCCAGGGCGTCTCGGCCAGCATCAATTCGTCTCGGTCAGCATCAATTCGTATCAGACAACATCAATTCGTCTCGGACAACATCAAGCCGTCCTAGCCAGCATCAACTCACCTCAACCAGAATCAACCTGGCTCACCCAATATCGGGTCATCCTTAACTAAAGGAATCCAATTCAAGCAAACTTGGACACCAATGGATAGTCCAATATCAACCAAACCCGAGGACCTAGTGGAAGGCCCAGTAGCTAATCAAACCAGGACAATTCAATAGCTTTATCAAACCCGGGAACCTAGTGGAAAGCCCAATAGCTAATCAAATTAGGACAATTCAATAGCTTTATCAAACCCGGGCACCTAGCGGAAAGCCCAATGGCTAATCAAACTAGGACAATACAATAGCTTTATCAACCTCGGGCACCTAGTGGAAAGCCCAACAGCTAATCAAACCAAGACAGTCCAATAACTTTATCAACCTCGGGCACCTAGTGGAAAACCTAGTAGCTAATCAACCCTAGACCTCAGGACGGCCTAATTGAACAACCAATCCCACCCAACCCACCAATTTAGCTCAGAATCTTTATTTATGCTCATCATGGAGAGACTACCGCCTCCCCCATGATGAACACAAATAAAGAGGGGGCAATTGTAGCACCCCAAAATTGTCCGGGGCCAGAACCCTTACTCTGCCCTGCAAGGCCCTGAGTAGACCCCACCTCAGCCTAGTTTGAAGTCACTTGGCCACAATCTCGATTGGGCTGAAACCGAATCCACTCTAGTCACCGCGAGACCAAGTCTCCCACACCCTAACGGACCCTATCTTGAATTCACATTGAAAATGGGATCCCGAATGACTTGCATTGGAAGCGAAATCAAAGGAAGCGGAATTAGCTCCTGCAACCAGATAATATTTGTAACCGTGAGAGAATCACGGGATCCTGGCAATTACACTTACCCACCTCAAGGCCTATATAAGGCCTTGGAACGAAGAGTTCTAGATCGAAAAACATTAGAAGAGAGAACGGGGAGGCTAAGCGAGAATATTGTGCGATAAAGGTTGTCAGAGATAAGGAGAAAGCTGACGACTGCACGAAGGAAGCCAAGGGAGGACCTCAAGGGCGGATCAAAGGAGAAGCGGAAGTATTGGACGAAAGGAGGAAGAAAGAGTTCACCTTCTATGAATACTAGGTTAATACCTCATCTAGGTTAAAGAATCCCTTCTTTTACATACAAAACCAAGACCCACTACCACACCACCTCGACCCTCACTTCGGCCTAATGACCTAGATGACATATCCTAATCGTGAGTCCAGAACCCATCTCAACCGAGATGATGTAATGGCTCCACCGAAACCCCCTGTGCCAAGGCTAACTTTGTCTCGGCTATAAGCGGTGGGGCCTTCCTAAACATACCCATCCCGACACTGAGTCCATCTCAGTCATAGTGAGGCTAAGTCGATATGAGTCGGCTCTACCTTTACCTAAACTCTTACCAACTAGAACTACATGGACTTTGATTCCTCTAAAGTCGAGGTACGTAGGCATAGGAGGCACACTCCTATCAAGTCAACACCAAACAAACTGAAAACACTTACTCCTACCCTTGACACTCCGTAATCTCCATGGCCTAAACCTAAGCATCATCCCTACAGTCTTACAGCTAGCCTAAGGTAACTATCATGTAGAACGTTACCGATGATGATGATTTTGGACTGTTGACGATCTCTTTCAAAAAGAACATTAATGCTCTATCCAATGCTAATGCAAGAATAGTGGAAGAGAAGATCTGTAAGAATAGTGGAAGTGAAGATTTGCGAGAATAGTAGAAGAGAAGATCTGCGAGAATAATGGAAGTGAAGATTTACAAGTGGAAGTAAAGATTAGACTATACGTAGGATTGAGATTTGCACGCAATGGTCACGCTACTACTCAGTCAATTGAACTGAATTCCCACATCAACAAAAGAGAAGTTGAAAGAGCAGTAAAAAGGTGTTATTAGAGAGAAGTAAAAAAATTAACTCACAGTTTGTGATGATTAAAGCATGTGTCAGAATTTGTAACATTTTGTTGAAGTTTATTGTGACCTCCACAAATAAATTGTCAATAAAAATCATATTTTTTGTAATGGTGTATGACTCTAAGTTGGTGTTTGCAAACTAATGTCAAAATCATTTCTATTTATAGACTTGTGGACAATGCATGTGACACCATTTATCCCAAATACTAACAATACTAATAAAATAAACTTGGAACAATTAAAATTTGAAACATACATCATTTGGCAAAAGATTTACAAAATTTGGTTATATACAATAATTAACATAAAATATTAAATCAAACTATATAATTGTAAAGTAATTACAAAAAGCGCCTTGATGTCACATGTCCTAGTTAAGCATGAGCCCAAAAATAAAATAAAATAAAAGAGTAAAAGCAATGAATGAGGAGCCCTAACTCAATCCTCTCACTCTTGCTCAATGTCACCTTCAATCCAAACACAAACAACACACAGTAGAAGGAAGTGAGAAATATACCTCACTCAAATTCATGGTATGAGCAAAACATAATGGACAATACACAACCACAATTAATAGATAATAACAAACAAGTATGCACATGGATGATGACAATGTACTCCTAGTACTATTCTGAATGTTATGTGGTACCAACTCTATTCTAAGAAGTAGGCAAAGAGTAACCCTATTAATTATCGCCTCTACAATTAGCCATACCACGCTAGCCTGATTCCCCTTTGGTACCTCGTTAGGTACTACTCAGCTTGCATCATTTGATCGGGCTAGTGGGATTAGTCATGACCATTGGAATCTTTGCACCAAATAGCCCCAAAAGGTTTAGTGATCTTACCACTCAAGTTCGTATCTAGTTCTTAAACACATGTTTTGTTAAATGATGCATGAATGTAGTTCAATTAAATGTAATTTCACTTTTCCATATTGAGCTGATGAGAACCAATCTTGTCTCTCACAAGCTAGGCATCTCATCTCTTAACCCATCACAGGTCAATGAGTATCATTCTTGTCTCTCACAAGCTATGTCACTCACTAGATAAATGTCCCCTCATGTGCATTCTTGTCTCTAATAGGTTAGGTCACCCTTCAAATATATTTATTCTCGTTACTCAATTTTATATCACATCCCCTTATCCTCAATGTAATTTCAATAATAACAACATCGTTATATTTCGTACAAGCATATAATTTAACAGATAAGTAGAAATTGTAATACCAAATAACTCATGCTACATAGATAGGGGAGCATGGGTGTGCTCCCTTGAGCACAAGCATGCACAAGTGTGCAAAATTTGCACAAGCATGCACAACCTATACGGGCATGCACAATCTGCACGGGTGTGCACAGATTCTACATGAGCATGCATAACCTGCATTGCCTATTCTTCGTAAGCATGGTCGTACTCAACAACTTGCTACTGAATTTCTTGGGTTTTCACCTAGAATTTCCAATTTAAAAGGGGAATCTATGACTTCCTATGTTTTGCACGCATACAACCAATTACATAATTAGTTTTACAAATAACAATAAAACAAACAACATAATTCTGGGAGCTCAGCTCCTCCAAAGAACACTGAGGACATATAGTTTGCAACTACATGATTACCAATAATCTTAACATACTGGAAAGGTGCTAATCTAGGGAGTTCAATCTCCCTTCAAATAACCAAAAACCTTTTGGGAGTCATAGGGAAGACCCTTCTACCTACAGTTATATTCATACTCACGAACAAGATTTCTCACTCCCCTTACCTGTAATGTCGAATCCTAAGTATGGTCCCTGCTCCTTAGGGTCATTCCTCTTGATCTTCATACGCCCTCTCTGTGATTTCTCCTTCTTGACTCTCTACAGAGGAAACCACCTAGTTCTTAGCAAATGATTTTGGACACGGCTAGTTCAACAAGTCACCCCTTTATAAAGCGACGACGTAGGCTTCGCTACTCACTTTTTAGGCCACAAGTGTGCATGGGCATGCTCATTATTGTGCATAGCCATAGACGACTACTGCACGCGATCGACTCGCAACTTGGGCTTTAAAGGCCCTTTTTTGTTATTTTTACTTATAAAACCTCATTTCTAGCCTAATATTTTTTTTCCATATATCTTTACTAATAAGTGACCAAATAATCTTTTTTAGCAAGCACATATTTAAATAAATAATTAAAACATTATATAATACATGCAATTAAAAACTAAGGTGTTATAATGCAAGCTTTTGAACATTTGAGGCATTGATTTCATTAGTGCAAACTTAATCATTCCTTTTTTTCTTATGTAAAGGATGTAGCATTTAATGATTCAATAACACATGCACAATGTAGCACTTAATTACTCACTAACGTTTGAACAATTCACGTGTTTTGAATCATGGAAATTTGAGGTGCTGATTTTGTTAGTCCAATCTCGGTCTTTTTTTTGTTGTGTAAAGGATAAAGCACTTAATGACTCGCTAACACATGAATAGTACAACAATTAATTACTCACCCTTAAATTTTCTTACATATCTACTAATTATACTTATGTAAAATTTTTTACTAGACAAAATGACGAGAGACTACACTACATTAGAACTCTTCACAATGATGTTACCAGCTACAAATCAAGAATGGATCACATACTAGTTCACGAGGTTAAAAATATCATATTTCATTATAGTTACATATACTTTGTGTATTATGTATTGTCACTTTACTAATCATGCTTAATTTCTAGATAACTTTCTACGTGGACATGCATTTCATGGAGTGCTTGTACCATTTTGAGTTGTTTCTTAGTTATAGAATGGCAACAAATAGACAAGGTAAAACTCTAGTTTGGTCTCTAGCAAGATATACCGGAGCCACTTGTAAATCTAGATCAAGTTCACCAAATAAACATGTGTGGAAAAAATTATACAAACTAGATAGAAAAGCACGCACAATAGATTGACTTATGGATAGAACACTAAAATAACATCTTACAAGGAAATTCTATTAAGGGTCATATTTCCAACCCAATAGTATATGGCATGGTATCGCCAAAATTCTAAACATTATTTATCTGTCCAACAACAATTGTAAGACCCATGGGTGGAAGTAATTTGCATGTTCGTTGCATAACATGTGAAACACAAGAAGTATCAGCACAACAACGTGCATGGCAAAATATTGCTAACACAATTCAAAATGAAGTCTCTTCAACATTTTGACACTCGTCCACACTTTTTTGCATCCATTGAAAAAGAATTTATTAATAATATATTTGGTGTAAATGGTGGATGACGCGACTTGAATCGCACCGACAGGCAGATTTAGAAGATCTTAACGTGATGGTCGAAATGGCTTTTACTGCGGAGGAGTCTTGGTGGATCGAAGTCTGAGAAAGTGTCAGGAACCCACAAGGACCCGGCATGATGAGTCGACATTAGTTAAGCTATCCCGAGGAGGGCTGGCTTGAACCAAGGTGACTTAGATTGGAGTCGCCACCAGTGTTTAATGGTACATTGGAAACCGGGGGGTGGATAAGGCGTGGTCTCGGGTTAGAGAATCCAAGTAAGGAGCCGATTATGCATGGGAATGACATATCATCCCATCCACCTACCATTTGGTAGTTACCCCATGAATTGCGTGCTACGTAACCTCTACTATGTAGTGGATGATGCAGGAATAGGTTTTTGATGGGATGGTTAATTTGACAAGAGTAGGCCCCTTACTCCTACGTACCTTCGAGCCGGGATGAATCAAAGTCAACGTAGTTTTGGAGGGATGCATGAGGTGAGTGACAAGGTTGGACTTTCCATTAGGCATCCTTCCTTTTAAGCATGAAATGTGCTGGGTATGCAAGGTTTGGACTTTGGTGCGGCCTGACTTTCCCTTGAGTGTCTGCCGGAGTTTGGGGTGAGGGGACTAAACTTTCCATTAGGCACTCAGTCTTCGTGGTTTAAGTGCAAAGTTGGGACTATCCATTAGGCGTCCTGCCTCGGTACTGGACTGAGTATTTGTGAGCATGCATGCTGAGTTGATTCGGATGTGCATCTACGGACTCGGGGTCAGAAGAGATATATTGAGTGTCAAGTCATGAAAGTCAAGATTGACTCGGTTTTAAGTTGAGGCGGGCCATGAGCCCGCCACCTAAATTGTTCGTGAGTCAATTGGGTATCGGGATGACTTGCCCGCTGTCTGAAGCATAATAAGTTTTGGGATGAAAATGTGATGGATTCTGTAATGAAACTAAGACTGCTCGCTTGCCATTTGAAGTGTGATGGATTCTGAGATGAAAATAAGATGGATTCGGTTTGCTATCGAAAAGGGTTGTGCGCTAGAGATTCTGATTGTTTGGATCACATGGACTCAAGGGTTCTTTAAGTTTAGTGAGAGGGGGAGGCCGAGGCCGACTCGCATGGCAAATCACGTATTCGTCATTTGAAGTGTGCCTAGGGAGAATGCCTACGACTTGGCTAGAGTTTTGGCCAAGAGACTTACCCAATATCTAGAGAGTTGGTCGTTGCAAAAGCTTAAGGCTGATCCTTTCAGAATTTGAGTCGCAGTTTTCGCAACGATTCTTCAACAATCCGCTCTTCTTTTTGTCTTCAACTCTTCCCCCTTAGCTCCTCGTGCTAAGGCTTTTTATAGCCTTTGAGAAGGTGATAAGGGTGCATACGATCTTGCCACGTGGAACCGCTCTGGCCTCCTGATCTATTTCGTTAGCCTTGGTGATCCCCAGGTTGATGCTCATTGGACCTTACGCTTGATCGTGGCACGTTCTCCAGAATTCGCGACGCCTCTCGTGGGTAGTGGTTGACATGGTGCTTTCCTTTGCTGTGATTGACGAGGATTTTGTTCTATTGAAGGTGGTGGGGCCCCTAGTTTGCTGGTGTGGCTTTATTAACAGCCTTTCTTTCCTATCCAAAAGATTGTATAGCTCAGATTACTCTAATTTTGGTGAGGCGGTTATCTTTGTGCTGATGTGGCAAATTCTATTTGGTTCCGCTGAACTCAACAACTCTCATCGTCGTTGAGGTGGGGTCTTACGTGCTTGACGTGGCAGCTTCAAGTCCCTGATCATTTGGGCTATGTTCGAGGCCCTTTTTCTGCGTCCACCTTGCGAGGATGGACGCTGGTCCTCTTGGTCTTCGTTCGAGTCGTGGACCGGGTCGTATACGTTCTTACTAGTCTTGTCCTGCTGGCTGTCGTCAAGTATGTTATGCTCTTTCTCTCAGGCGTGGCCGTTCCCAATGGATCTTTTCTTGTCTCTCTTTGGGCTTGAGTGTTCCTTGTACTCGCGACTTCCTGTAAAACTGTCTATTGGGCCGGACAAATTTAGGGTCCTACAATGGAACACTAGAGTCAACTACTGTGTATCTACAAAATATATACTCATTTTACATTCTATCATTTCAACGTCAAGATGAAGATAATTCTTCTTCACCATACATTGACAATTTTACAAATGATTAGTCACGATCTCCCACAAATATAAATTTAAACGAGGCTATGTAGCCAAATTGTTCCATTTTTTATAATAAAAAACATCAAACATGACACAACTTCATCAAAATTTTAGGCATAAGCAAGCTCCATGATGTGGATTTGGATACTTTTTATTTTTGTAATATTCATTTAAATTAATTACTTACAATTAGTAGCTGTTTGATTTTCTACCATAGACATAACTTGTAATCATTTTATCACTAAAAGCAACATATTAAAACTAACTATTTTTTAAAATATAAAGATTAAAAATGCAATCAACAGAATGTTTTTAAGTTTCTTAACACATTTGAGAATCTTATAAACATAAAGAATAAAGGCAAGTGAGAAAAACATATTTAGTAACACATACACGTCCTCCAAAGGACAGATGGTTATGTTTCTATGAAGACAATTTGTTGTTCAATTTTTGTATAACAAATTTCCATGTGTCTTCTTTTCTAGGTTTTGCACCCATTAGAATACCTAGGTAAAGAAAAAGGAAGGTGATTCAGCTGCAATTTAACATTGATGGATTTCCCTCTCTAATTATTGTACTTGGATGTCAGCCAATTAACTCTTGTAAAAGTTAATATTGACCCTAAATGTAAGTACAAAACTTTTAATACACTCTTTGTAGCAACTATATTTTTCGCTGAATCCTCTGAAAAGGGAAAAAAAAAAAACTATGTAGATAGATAATGAGGTGGAAGAATTTGGATAGATAAGAAAGATATATTATTAAAAAAAATTCACATAATACCCTACCGCGTTAGTATACTTATAAATAATACAAGAGTAATAAAAGAATTTATATTTATAAAATAATAAAATACAATAACATAAAAAATATTTAAATGTACATTCTTATGCATATTATCTCGAAAATGTTAAAAAAAATTATATTTATAAAATAATAAAATACAATCAGCACAACAACACCCTAACTTACTATTGTATATATTACCAATTCCACTAAGTTGGGGTGTTAAAAAACAGGATATCGCGCAAAATTTGAACGAAATAAAGAAACAATGTAAGTGCCCAAATATTTACGCTGTCTGGTATTCACATATCTTGTTCCGTCCGAAGGCGAAAGACTAACCAAAATCCAATGGCATCACTCTCCACCACCACACCCGGAGTTCCTCCTTTCCCTCCACCCACCCCCACCCATCGAACCGCTTCAACACGAGCCCAAGCCTCGCCGAGACCCGAACCCGTACCCTCCTCCCCGGCATTGGCGGTTACGGACGAGCGGACGATGAGAATAGCGAAGGAATTGGAGAAGATGAAGGCAAGGGAAGCGAAGGAGAGGAAGGAAATGACGAACCGGAAGATAGCGTCGCAGAAAGCAGTGTCGGTGATTCTGCGGCGAGAGGCCACTAAGGCCATCATTGACCAGAGTGGTAGGAAGAAGAAGGGTCCTATCAACTCCAAGAAGCTTCTTCCCATAACTGTCCTTGAAGCGCTCCACGAAAGGATCACTGCTCTGCGCTGGGAATCTGCTCTCAAGGTCTCGGCATGCTTTGTTTCTCTCATTCACTGTGGGCTTTTGTTGGCCTTTTCTATGTGGGTACCTCTCTGTTTGCTTGCGTTGTGAATCAGATGAAAGACTGAAAGTTCAGTTTTCTTATTTTTACCATGACGGGGGCTCTGTTTAAGTCCTCACAAACTTATTTTACTTTATGTGATTGTCTTGTTGATATGAGATGAGAGTTGAGGGTTAATGGGGCATTGTTAAATTTTAAGGCAAAATAGATGGAGGGTTTTTGGTTTATGTAAGATTTTTATTAGGATGGAAGTTACTGTAGAAGGGTTTGGAGATGGAAAACAGGGAAAGGAAACTGGTATATATTGGTCTCTGAATCTGCTAAAGCAGAATTGGCCATCCATCAAATACAGCAATGGAGTACCCATCAAATTTCTTTAAAAATACCGAGGCAGGAAAAAACACCTATAAACACATGGGGTGCTTCTTTAAGATCTCAATAGATAAAAATACCCTGGAACAGAAAGCTTTGACCATAATAATCTTTGGTTTAATTGAATGTTGGTTAACTTTTGGGCAAGTAGTTCATTGGAGGGATGTCAAATGTTAAACTTATTTATTGAAGAAGATCATTTGTTAATGGTGTAATCTAAATATGTAAAGCTGTAGAAAAAAAATAATCAGGAATATTTCCATTTGTCTAGAGCATGTAAATGTTCATTAGAATATTCCTAGCAAATTTATATCCTTCTATTTGTATTCCTTCATCCTCCATGTCATTTATTTTGTTGGCTTGCTTAAGAGTATGTTAATCTCTCGCTCTCTCTCTGCCTCCTTTTGTATATTTTACTTTATTCCTCTACCTATTTAGGGAAGAAAAGTGAGGATGTGCCAATACTTATTTGGATACTATTCAGGAAAGATGAAATGATGAAGGAAGAAAGTAAAGATACAGGGAAGCAATTTTGAATTTGGGATCTAGAAGATAAGTTGAAAAATGTGGCAACACAAGGAAGAGTTAAATTGATGGAGGAAGTCTTATATATGTAATTGCTGTTGTTCAAGGATTTCATGTACTGAGAAAAATTAATTTGTATGTTTTGGTATTTAAGCACATGAATTTTAAAACTATGGTTGAAATGTTTTTACACCTACTCTCTCACACATTCACTCTGGTGAAACTGTCTTTTTTTTATAGGAAGACTTCATAATAATACAAAAGTATATTCTAATGGTTTCAGGTTTTTGAACTACTGCGTGAACAGATCTGGTACAGACCTAACTCTGGTGTATACATCAAGTTAATAGTCATGCTTGGAAAATGTAAACAACCTAAGAAAGCTCATGAACTCTTTCAAGCTATGGTTGATGAGGGTTGTGTTTTGGACTGTGAATCATACACTGCATTGTTATCTGCCTATAGCAGGAGTGGTCTCTTGGACAGAGCTTTCTCTCTTCTTGAGGAAATGAAGAATACACCTGGTTGTGAGCCAGATGTCCAGACTTATTCAATCTTCATAAAATCTTGCTTACAGGTTTTTGCCTTTGACAAAGTTCAGAGTCTTTTATCTGACATGGCCAATCATGGAATCAAACCCAACACAGTTACCTACAATACCCTTATTGATGCTTATGGGAAAGCAAGAAAGTAAGCTCTCTGTCTCTCTCTCTTTACCTTCTGAAAGTAATACATGCTCAGTCTGGTTGCTAATAGAAAAATTCATTTACAGCCTACTTTTCTTTCATACTCTATGTTAAATATATTCCTGATTTCCTGTATCTTTTCTGATATGATTTTTATTTGATTTGTATTTTCTTGATATAGTTTCCTTATTTCCTTTTTTTGGGCTTAGATGTTTACCCTATAAAAGGGGATTAGAAATTGTATTATTTACACCACTCAGTTCAATATATTTTGTCCATTTAACTTGGTATCAGAGCAGAGCTTTGCTCTGCCTGTGCCCACAACTGAGGGCCGTCGTTTGGGGTGCAGCCGCCGCCTGCCGCTGCCGTCGCCGCCGCTGCTGTCGCCACCTGCCGCTGCCGCCACCGTCGCTGCTGCCGCCATCTGTCGCCACCGCCGCTGCTGCCGCCATCTATCGCTGTCTACCACTGTTTGTCGCCGCCGTTCTGTTCATCGGCCTCGTTCCTACCATAATGAAAGGTAATGGTATTGCTGCTGAAAACTCTGCTATGATAGCCTCTCGTAGAGGAAGAAGTGATCATGGTACTAAAGGAATGTCACGAAATGGTAAAAGTGGTCGTGGTAAGCTTATCTGCTCACATTGTGGAAAAGAAGTACACCTACAAAATAGATGTTATGATTTGATTGGTTGGTCAAACAAAACTGCAAATATATCTTCGAGTGATATTCCTTCAAATGAAAGGACTGGTTTTCAATTAATTTCAGATAAAGAATATCAAGAGTTCCTAAGGCTCAAGTCCAACAACCACGCCCAATCATCTGCATCACCAAGTGTTTCAACTACTTGCATTTCTCATTCCATGGGGAGTCAAGGTCCATGGATAATTGACTCAGGTGCTTCTGATCACATTTCTGGTAATGACTCTGTGTTCTCTTCTATCTCCTCACCTAAGTTTCCTCACTTCATTTCATTAGCCAATGGTTCCAAAATGGTATCTCAGGGAGTTGGTCAAGTTTCTCTATCCTCATCAATTAGTTTAAACTCTGTATTGTACGTTCCCAAATGTCCTTACAATCTGATTTCTTTGAGTCAATTGACTCGTTCTTTGAATTGTTCAGTAACCTTTTATGCTGATTCCTTTATTATACAGGACCGGAATACGGGCCAGTTGATTGGCAAAGGACATGAATCAAGAGGACTTTATTACTTATCCAACAACCCCTCTACGTTGTGTTTTGGGTCTGTATCTCCAAAACTTTTACATAATCGTTTAGGGCACCCTAGTCTTGCAAAGCTAAAGTTAATGGTTCCTAGTCTCAATAAACTGTCTACCTTAGAATGTGAGTCCTGTCAATTAGGCAAACATGTCAGATCCACCTTTCCAAACCATATCAACAAAAGATATAATTCGCCTTTCTCTATTGTCCATTCAGATATTTGGGGACCAAGTCAAGTAACATCTTTTGGTTTTAACTACTTCGTCACATTCATTGATGAATACTCACGGTGTACTTGGGTCTATTTGATGAAAGAAAGATCTGAACTTTTGTCCATCCTAATGTCCTTCTCTAAAGAAGTGGAAAATCAATTTGGAAAAACCATTAAAATATTGAGAAGTGATAATGCAAAAGAATATTTTTCTTCCGAACTAAACTCATATTTGTCCTCAAAAGGAATCTTACATCAATCCACGTGTCCTCATACTCCTCAACAGAATGGTATAGCTGAAAGGAAAAATAGGCATCTGGTTGAAACTGCCCGCACCTTACTCTTTAAGTGCAAATGTCCCTACTAATCATTGGGGTGAAGTCATTCTTACTGCCTGTTTTTTAATAAATCGAATGCCATCTGCTTCACTTGAGAATCAAATCCCTCACTCAATTTTATTCCCTAACGATAAAATGTATCATGTGCCTCCTAAAGTCTTTGGTTGTGTATGTTTTGTTCATAATGTCTCTCCAGGTCGTGATAAACTCTCTGCAAGAGCAATCAAATGTGTGTTCCTTGGATATTCTCGTCTTCAAAAAGGGTACAGATGTTACTCTCCATCTACAAAAAACACTATGTGTCGGTGATGTTACATTCTTTGAGAAACTATGTTCTTCACCAAAGATGATTGTGACTCTATCCAACAGCACTACCAATTCCATATCTTAGTCCACGTGAGTCGTCATCCCTTGAAACACATAATCAAGACATACTCCAACCTTCCTCTTCTTTCATTCTCAAGTTGAACTATCTCCACCTTCAATGTCTACATGTCAAAGTAGGACACAAGAGATGGGTACCCCAAGTATGTGAAGATTCACTTGATTCATGTCCTTTACCCACAACCGACCCCTTTTAGGATCCTCTTCCATCCTCACCTTCCCATGATTCTCGACATTGGTTGGCCCATTGCTCTTGGAAAGGTATTCGCTCCACTCGTAATCCTCATCCCTGTTTACCTTAGTTATCATCGTTTATCTCCTTCGTATTTTTTCTTTTGTTTCCTCTGTCTCGCCCATTACTATTCTTAAATCTAAATGCACGTGAAGCGGCTTAATCATCCCGGATGGCGACAAGCCATGATAGTCGAAATGCAGGCACTTTGGAACAAAGTGGTACTTGGGAGTTAGTTCCTCTTCCCTCAGTGCAAGAAGGCGGTTGGTTGTAGGTGGGTATTTCTTTATTAAAGTTGCACCTAACGGCACAGTTGATCGCCTTAAAGCCCGATTGGTGGCAAAAGGGTATACTCAAGTATATGGTCTTGATTATGGAGATACTTTCTCTCCTGTGGCTAAAATCACTACTATCCGCCTCTTACTTGCAATGGCTGCTATTCATCACTGGCCTCTTCATCAATTAGACATCAAAAATGCTTTTCTACATGGTGACTTGGATGAAGAAATATACATGGAGCAACCTCCTGGTTTTGTTGCTCAGGGGGAGTCTGGGTTAGTATGCAAGCTCTGTAGATCCTTGTATGGACTTAAACAGTCTCCGAGAGCTTGGTTTGGGAAGTTTAGCCAAGTTGTTCAAAACTTCGGGATGATAAGAAGTGAAGCAGATCACTCTATATTTTATTGTCATTTCTCTTCTACTAAATGTGTGTATCTGGTTGTATATGTGGATGATATTGTCATAACAGGAAATGATGATATCAAAATTTCCCAGTTAAAGCAGTACTTATTCAACAACCACTTTCAGACCAAAGATCTTGGCCACCTGAAGTACTTTCTTGGCATAGAGGTCGCTCAATCCAAGGAAGGCATTGTTATCTCTCAGAGAAAATATGCTCTTGATATCTTATAAGACTAGTATGAGTAATTGCAAGCCAGTTGACAGTCCCATGGATCCAAATATGAAGCTAATGGTAAAACAGGGGGGAACCTTATTCTGATCCAGAGAGGTATAGAAGACTAGTGGGTAAACTCATTTACCTCACTATCACTAGACCTGATATATCCTTTACAGTGGGAGTTGTAAGTCAGTTTATGCAGGCACCTTGCATTGATCATTGGACAGCAGTCCTCCGTATTCTTAAATATATCAAGAAGACACCTGGACAGGGTTTGCTATATGAAGATAAAGGAGACACTCATATATCATGTTATTGTGATGCCGATTGGGCAGGATCTCCCATTGATAGACGATCTACTACAGGTTTTTGCATATTTATTGGGGGAAATATGGTCTCTTGGAAAAGTAAGAAGCAAAATATTGTTGCTCGTTCTAGTGCTGAAGCAGAATATAGGGCTATGGCTTTAGCCACTTGTGAATTGATATGGGTAAAACAACTTATTCAAGAATTGAAATTTACTGATGTCCAACCAATGAAACTGTATTGTGATAATCAAGCGGCTCTTCACATTGCTTCTAATCCTGTATTTCATGAGAGAACCAAACACATTGAGATTGATTGTCACTTTATACGAGAGAAGTTGCTGGCCAAAGAAATAAGTACAGAATTTGTCAACTCAAGTAATCAACTTGCTGACATTTTCACTAAGTCTTTAAGGGGACCACAGATACAAGTTATATGTTCCAAGCTTGGAGCATATAATTTATATGCTCCAGCCTGAGGGGGAGTGTTAAATATATTCCTGATTTCCTGTATCTTTTCTGATATGATTTTTATTTGATTTGTATTTTCTTGATATAGTTTCCTTATTTCTTTTTTTGGGCTTAGATGTTTACCCTATAAAAGGGGATTAGAAATTGTATTATTTACACCACTCAGTTCAATATATTTTGTCCATTTAACTCTCTAGAATATAAATACAATAGAAAATTTGGGAGTGAAGAGGTTCTATCTTTTTTAAAATGCAAGGTAAAGATAGTCAGATAAACGGCAGCCATAACCCTTATGATTGCCATAAATGAGCTCTTTCACATAGTTTATTTTTGTTGCTGCAGTTGGGCTCTGATGCACCATTATCCATTCCTGATTGTCACTCCCTTCTTCCCTTCCAAGTAAAATTGAGATATAGAAGTTGTTTTATTTTTATTTAATTTGCTTTGCTTGTGTTTTATTCTTTTAGCAATCAGCTGCTACATGATTTAATAGCATATTTGCATGTGTAATATAATAATTATCTTGTTCCTGAAAGGTTTTCGGAAATGGAATCTATACTTGTGGAAATGCTCGCTGACCGGTATTGCCAACCTGATGTATGGACCATGAATTCAACACTCAGGGCATTTGGCAGCATTGGACAAATTGAAACAATGGAGAAGTGTTATGACAAGTTCCAGACTGCTGGAATCCAACCTAATGTTCAGACTTTCAACATTCTCTTGGATTCCTATGGCAAGGTTCAGGATTACAAGAAAATGAGTGCTGTGATGGAATATATGCAGAAGTACCATTACTCTTGGACAATTGTGACCTTCAATATTGTGATTGATGCTTTTGGGAAGGCTGGGGATCTCAAACAGATGGAGTACTTGTTTAGACTAATGCGGTCGGAGAGAATAAAACCTAGTTGTGTTACACTGTGCTCACTTGTGAGGGCTTATGCACATGCAGGTAAACCTGAAAAAATTGGTGGTGTCCTTCGTTTTGTTGAGAATTCAGATGTATTACTGGACACTGTATTCTTCAATTGCTTGATAGATGCTTATGGGAGGTTAGGGTGTTTGGCTGAGATGAAGGCAGTGCTTGAAATGATGAAACAGAAAAGTTGTAAACCAGATATCATTACTTACAGAACCATGATTAAAGCTTATTCATTTAAGGGCATGGATGGTCATGCTAAGGAGCTCAGAGAGCTCCTTCCAACAGTGAATAGGCCTCCATTAAAAAGGGACAAGCCTGACTTTTGATGAGAAAAAATCTACTCTTATTTTTCCTCCAATTTGTTTGGCTGCCAATGATCTGTTTATACGTGCATGCATGCAATATACTTAGTAATTTCATGCGGGTTATTTCTAAACTTTTCACCTTTTGAAAGGGGATAAATATTAGCAAATACATTCTTTAATATATATTTTCTTCAACAAACTATTTTTTGTCATAAGTGTCAAGAACATACTTTTTCAAATGTATTTTTTATTATTGTTTGAAATTTATTAAAAATTTAAAATAACAAGTGAAATTCATTAAATAGGAAGTGAGTATTGTATATTTTATAATTTTCAATAAGTTAATAATAGAGTATTTTTGAAAAATATATTATTAGTATTTCTCATTGTGAGGTAGAATTAATTAATGTTAGGTCCATGTCATTTGTCATTTTACCGGGGAGAAGTTAGAGAAAATGTGTGGATCAATATATAATTAATATTTCTCTTGTAAGGGAGGGATTTTATTTGGTAGTAGAGAGTTATTGTTTTTTTTCTTTTTTGGGCATATATTAAGGAAATAAAATATAAAGAATGTATTATATTAAAAATGAAAAAAATATTATATCATACAATTCTGAATGCAACTAGCAAGGAATTCTTGTAGTGTGTGATTGTAAATATATACAACTGAAAATAAGGTACGGTAAATAAGACTTGATAGATTTAATTTGTTTAAAAATTTTAAGACTCCAAGTTAGGTGTTATCTATCATAAGTTTTTTTCAAGGTTTAATAATATGAACTTTTTGAAAGTCTAATTTTATCTGTTAATTTATTTAAATAATTATTTCACATCAAAGCTTCTAAATAGGTTTTATTGTCTCAAAATAGGTTAGAATGATAATATAGACATTCGTATATATCAAACACTCTATTAACACTTATTATTTATCTTCATCTTTCTCTTATTAAATGTCATATATATATATATATATATATATCGAAGTGTTATCTAGTATTATGTGTATATGAATTATCTTTATAAATATTAATGTGGTTTTCAAAATGTTTCATTAAAATATCACATCTCACATTATTATTCAATGCATGTTTTTACAATCACATAATGTATCCTTGTAAATAAAAGAGTCTAATATTTCAATTTACAAAATAATCATTCAATATACTTTTGAATGATCAAATTTTCTAATTAATAAATGTTTTGTCTTATAACTTTTATCAACCAAATGCTTTTTAAATCAACAAGGTTTATACATTTTCAAAAAAAAGTTTGTTTTTTACAAGTCACTTAAAAAATGTCTTCATTAAATAAAAAGCAGAATGCTCTAAATATAGTACTTTTGAGAAAAGAAGCAAGTCAATCTATTAGTTATAATAAATCTCACTATTACATGATAAAGAAGGAAAAACAAAGATAACTTTCATTGCATTAGAGAAGTACAATACACCATTTTAGGTCAAACAAAACTTTTTATTCAACAATATTGTCACCTTTTCTCTCTCCTCCAAGAAAGATGAGTTTTGTCCTTTGTTTCGTGAAGAAGTCAAGTTTGCACTAAATATAATAAACAAGATACACACAAGAGGAGAGATTGAATTGTGTATATAATTTTAAGCAATGTTTAAACTTATTTGCAATGATATATAAGTTCAAAATAGCGGCTGACAGCTAAGCGTCCAAAAATATGTTGACATGATAACAAAGATAGAGATAGAGAGGTCAACACTGGATATTTATCTTGATTCACTTTATAACTTAGAGTTATATCTAGTCCCTTCCATTGGAGGATTTTTCTATACAGTCTTATTGATTTACAACAAGTATTTTCAACTTCTTTAGACTTTACAACCACTTGTAATATGTAGGCCAAATTACAAACTAACCAAGTATTCTTTAACACTAAGCATCTGCAAACTTTCACAAAGATATAAAAAGATTTTTTACAATATAACTCACTAGATGACTTACCATAACTAAACCTTTGTGTTTGTGACAGTCTGAAGAGGCCTAGAATCAAAGAATACTTGGTGTTAGTAACTTGAGTGTAAAGGTTACATGGTTATAAGCTTGAAGAGGAAGTAAAACATACTTGTGCAAGTGTTGTTGTTGTTGTTATTGTTTATGGAAAATCCTCCCTTTGATTTTCTCTAACCCCTTGTCTCTTTATCTTCTATTTTTATGTTCTTATCTTTGTGTTGAAACAAAGTTCTTCGAAAAAAATTTCAAAGTCTATATACACACAATTCAATCTCATTTCTATCTCATTTCTTGTGTGTACATCTTTTATTTCATTTGAATGTATATAATGAGTTGGAAGTTATATTTTATAACTATTTAATCATGGGAATATTTTGAGTTGTTTATTTACTCATTGAATGATGTTATTTGTTATGATTGAGATGGTTTATCCTATCGAATGATTATATATGCATTATGTTGTTGTAAAAATTTAAAATCTTGTCTTGGATGCTTATTGATGATGTTGTGGAGAATGAAATAAATTCTTATTTAGCAATGTGAAAAATTGAAAATTTGGCTTTGGTGTTGTGTTAAGCTCCATGGTTTTAATGGCTCCTTTGAAGGGTAACATGAACTTTTGATTGTTAGTTATTGTTATACTTATTTAATGTATCGCAACATGTTTTGGGTTACTAAAAAATTGATAAAAACATGGTTAATATGCTTGACATTCTCTAGTGATAAATCTGGACATTTTAAGTAGAGGGGACAATACTTATACAAAAAAAAACTTTGGTGAAAACTTATACATAAATTTGTAACATTAAAAATATAATATAACTTGGAAGGTTATTACCTAATTTTAATTTATTTTGATCAAAACATGATTAGTTCCTTTGATTTGTTTGTAAACACTGCAAAACACTCGAGGTCTAACAAATAGGATTTAGACCACATGATTTATTAATTAGATAATGAATTTAGTGAGTCAAATTATAAACATCATTTAGGAGTTTAAATTCTAATTAGAATAATTAAAATTTATTCTTTTTCCACTTGTGTTTGTCATGACCTTTTTGGCTGTCAAATACTTAGAATGAGTTTTAAAATTTTGCTAGTATCATGACTTAGGAGTTAAGACCTTAGTATGTCAAATTAAAATTTATTTAGGTAATGACATAGTTTATGTTAAGTATTGGTGAGCCATGGATGGGAAAATATGAGTCTTGAATCGTGTTGGTAAACTAAAGAACATATGTCTTGAAGTATGTATTTTAAACAAACAAAATTTGATCTCCTAAACCATATATATGACATGGTTTTAAGGGAAATAAAGTTAGGAGAGTTGTTCGTTTAGTTTATATAAGCTTAAACCAATTAGACGGACTACCTAAGTGATTCCTAAGCATTAGATTAGTAAGGCCTAAATTTTATAAAACTTAGTTTAATTTTATTTTAAGAATCAATTTTGCCTACATGTTTATAAATAAGAATGAATTCATTAGTGACCACCAATAAATTAATTAAAAAGGAATTGGTGCTTAGAAACCATTAAGGAAAGAATTAGAATAAGATAATTTGACAATTAGTAATTTAACTAAAATTTAGATACCAAAAAATTAATTAAAGGACTAAGTTATTAATAATTTTAATAAGTTGATTATTACATCTTAAATATATATTTGAGACAAATATATGGATTGATAGTAGAACTGAATGGTGATAAGAAGTCATTTGGTGTGATTTGGCTAAAGTGAGGCAAAATTAATAGAATACGAGTTGTTAATGATGATGATTATCATGATGTTGTATTGAGATATACAATGATGTTAATGAAATATGAAATGTTAATTAAGATGATTTTGATATTTGTGTGTCATACCTATGATAAAGGTATGTGTATAAGCAAAAATACTAACAATAGAGGAGACTTTATCATATTTTTTGAAGGAATATAGAATCTTAAAATATATGCCTTGAATTAGATTAAGGACATGCATCATATGCATTAGTTGTATAAGATGGGAAGTGACAACTTAGTACACTAAGGGATGTATGTGGAGCCATTTAAGGTCTAGAGGGTAAAAAGGTATTAAGTTGTGAAATCCTAATGGTTTGGGTTTGCACCCTTGAATAAAGAGAATTACATAAATCGGGTCAAAAACCCCAACAACTATAGAGTCATTACCATGATTGGTCGAAAATATTACTTCCAAAATAATTGTGATATGACATAAGTCTCCAAAATATAATATACATATGATAGAAAGAATGCAAGATCCCAAATAAGTATTAATCTCTTGACTAAGGATGCATAAAGAGGAATAAGCCCACATGTATGAGTTAGTAATAACTTAGGTGAGATCATAGGATCCCCTTGCATAACATATTTTAGATAATCACTAATAGTGACTACTCTACTTTGTATGATTCTTGAAATTTTATTTTATGACATGTAATTTAAATATTAAACCACCTCACTCATTTCTTTCTTTTCTTTTTGTATTGTATGTACTTGATGTGATGTGGCACATAATGGTTGACACTAATGGCAGGACTTCCAAATATGGAGAGGATAGCCATTTAGTTAAGCAACTTGGGGAGTTTGGTCTTACAACAAGTACTTCAAAAAGGATACATTTCAAGGTCTCGTCACATTTCATTTTCTTTCTACTGAAGCTTTTTTGTGGTTACAACTTATTAATATCATGATTCCCTTGGTTCTGACCTTTCTACCCACTCTAGGTTGTGCCAAAATTCCATCATCATCCCCATCTTCATCAGATTCTACCATCGCTAGATGCTTAGATGGTACCAATAGTTGAACACTAGCATAATGCACCTTTCTTTTGCATTTACACCTACTCTTTTACATTACTTGTCCAATGGATTTATAAAGGATGAAAACTATTACATTGATGAAGATCGACTTAGAAGATGACCCATCTAAGGGATTTTTTGGTGTTTAGGTTTGTTTTGTGTTTAGGTTTGTATGTGTAATTGTACGATTGGGAAGGGCTATGGATGCATAGTTGACACTGCTTTCACTAGGATCTTTTCTTTTGATGTATATAGGGGGTACATCAAGACTTTTATTGTATATATCTCGAGGTTAGCCTAGTAGGGATACTTTTGATATACTTCACTTCTAATGGCAGGTTGTATATTTTGACGTACTGGGCACTATGTATATTTCATGTTGTTCACATGTATGATATTATGTTCATACGTATTTACATTGTAATGTTACAAATTTACAATTATATGGTTCATTTTGATTAAACATTATAAGTACTTGTATAAAAAAAAACTAAGTTTAGAAATAATTTAATTAATTTTTCCTTATAATTATAAGATAATACTTGGTTAAACAAGTAATATTAGTCAATTTAGTCAACGTGATAGAGTGTCATAAGAGACATAGATCATTCTTTTATTATAAATTTACCAAAAATATATATTTTATAATAAATTGTTATTTTATTATTTTACACTAGTGCAAAAATAGGATTTTATATCACTCATTTTATATTGGTTCTTAAAGAACTGATATAAATAAAAACGTGATACTATTTTTGCAAATATCATGTACTTTTTACATCAGTTGTAAAACACAATCGATATAAAAGTATTTTAAATACTTCTATGAGTTGCAACATTTCGTCTTCTCCATTCAAAATTCGTTTCTTCTACTAGAAAATCTTACTCGTTAAAAACCATTTGAAACCCTACCGATTGAAATCTTTATTAGTATCAACATTCATTCATACCTTCATCGACACCACCATCTCAATTGATAAACCTTTGTCTTTCTCTCTCTCAATCATTTTTACTCTTATAAGATAATATTTTTTTCCTTTCGATTCTTTTTGTCATTTTTGTTTATTTCGAAAGTGTAGATCTATGAGGTTTGCAAATGCAACATTAGGTCTACGAGATCTATGAGATTAAGGTAAACTCACAAAGTTCTTGTAACTTGAAATCATCAAAGCAAAAACGAAAGTGTAGATTTCAATATTTGTGGGATCTAAGGCAAACTCACAAAGCTTCCTGCAAACTTGAAATTGTAAGAGCGAAAACACAAGCATAGATTTGTCATTTAAAAAAAACATTTTACACCAATATAAAAAGTGACACTTTTTACATCGGTTATAAAATAATCAACGTAAAAAATTTGACTTTTTATATTGTCTGTTTCTACATCAATTATAGAACCGATGTAAAAAATCAATTTTAACCAATTTAAAAAGTCTTTCCTGCACTAGTGTTAACAATAATGAATTATTATTATTATTACTAGAGGAAAAAAGACACTTCATACCTCTATATTTTTAATTTTAAAATAAAATAAATTAAGACAATGGAAGTTAGATAATAAAAGAGGAAGTTACATAAGTTGTGGAAGTTATGATGATTTTTTAGTATGTGAAAGGGTTAAAGTGTCAAAACAAAAAAAAAAAGACCATACCAAGGTATTCCCTTTATATATTGTTATAGATTATTATAATATGAGATGTATTTTACTAAAATTATTACTTATATAACGTGAGATATAAATCATCCATATTATAAATTATTGTTATATTATTAAATTTATATGTAAAATTAAAATATTTTTCTTTAATTGCTTTATCTATAATAAAATTTTTAATTAAAGTATTTTTTATTGTTATACATAATCACAAATTTAATATCTTAAATAAATTATTTTAAGAAAGTAAACATAATTTACTTAAATAATATTTTTTAGATCATGCAATTGTAGTTTCATTGCTTATTATGTGATATAAAATAATTTTTATATAATTCGTTGAATGTGCATTAGATCGATTAATATTTTTAAAAGAAAATAAAAATGATAATATATATATAATTATTTTTCTCAATATTTATTTATATATTTAATTACATAATATATAAGTTAATTGTATAAATAAAGGTATTCTAACTTAAAATTTTAACACTTAACATGAAAAAAAAAGGAAATTCACTTTTATTTTATTTGAATAAAAATTTTTCATAACTAAATTTAAATCTCTTGTGATTATTTCAATCAAGTTAGTAGCATAGATTAATGGAAATACATGCATTACAACCTTAGTCCTCAAGGTTAAATTAGCATGCATGCATCATGAAGATTAAATTAGCATCTTTTATCCTCCTTAGGCCAATCCACCAAGATGCATGGGCGAACAAATAATATCGCAAGACATCAAATGCATCTTACTTTCATGATCTGTCTTCCTCCATATAAAGTCCATGTACACTTTTTTCATGATAAATTTAGTAATTGAGTTCTTTTAGAAGCTCTCTTGTGGAGAATGGGAATTTTAAAGTACTTATCCAAATCATTGATCCAAAGAATACCAAGAGCATCACTTAGATGTTGTTTCATTTACTACCCAACATTCTTAGAGAAGAACACTTGGGACTTTTCCAAATTAACCTCCCTAGAGCTTTTGCAAAACAAATTCAAAATGTCTTGGATTATATTAACCTGGTTCAAAGTAGCTTCTACAAAAAGAATAAGATCATATGGAAAGGCTAAATGAAAGATGAGATGCCCTCGACAGTTTAGATGAATAAGTTTCCAAATCGATTGATCCACCACAATGGAAAGAATATAAAATATTCTTTCAATGCATAAGACAAAAAGATAAGAAAAGAAAGGAACTCCTTACTAAATTCCGCTAGTAGACCTAGATTTATCCAAAGCTTCTCCATTCCACAACAAATGCATTGACGGGAAAAGATGTAATTCCATATTAGATTTACCATTTTTTCTAAACACTCGGTGTCTTCCAAGGTCTCTTTAAAAACCCCAAAGGGCTTGGCATCTAGCTAAATGAGCAATATCGTACATAATTGTTAATAATCAATACAATTGATTTCACCACTAAACTCTCACATGAACAAGTTGAGTCAAACTTTTAATCATATCAAACTTCTAGTATTCTAGATTCCACAACATCAAAATACACCCTCAAATGCCCTCAAGCCTCCTGCACAAAGGAACCCATAAGCCTAATAATCCTAATAATTCCTTTAGCTCACACACCATTGGTATATGTTTCCATTAGAACAATGAAGGAAGATTGATTTTGCTTAATCATACCCTTAATTAAATTTAAATAACCTTTACTTATCATTCAGCAACAATTCCAGCTGATTAAATTCATAATGAACCCCCAGAATTAAGTGGCAACTCACTACCTTTAGAATTATGCATCACCAAGGTCACATCTCCTTTACTACTTGAATTTTCTTTTGCACCCTAAAATCTCTCAAGATTTAGAATGCATCATGTGAAAATCCAGCCAATGCATCAAAGTCCACATGAATATGGACTAGAGGTAATGTACCAAACCCAACTTGGCTACCTTGTCCTTCCATTTGGAGATGCTTCATACTATCCATTATGGTCACATTAACTTCCTTCATGGCTTTTGAACTTAGTGTAGCTGTTTGAGCAATCACATCAACTTCCATTTGGTTCTTGTATATAATAAATGAGCTTATGTTCTTTTTTAAACCTTTTTTCCCTGGCAAAGATAAGCTTCTTTAGTTCCGTATGGATTATAACCCTATAAGCATATATCATACAAACCTATTTTACAATAGGTAAAGAATAATTAATTTATGGATTCGGGCCACTAATTGCGTTTCATAATTAATTCCCTTTATATCAGGAACAATTGCCTTTTTTTCAATCCCAATAATTTTAGCCTAATCAATTACTACATGTGTCTCCTTATCCATAACTAAAATCTCACCATTAAAACCATTATTGAGATCTTCCACAATATAATTATATGACATTAATTCCTTTAGCTAAAATTAAAAATTTCGTCCCTACCAATACATTATTCACATAAGAATGAATTACCTTTTTCTTTAGATTAGGAACTTTCTTTATTGTTCCCAATATTGCCCTTTTTTTCTTCCATTTATTATTGCATGCAATCATCCAAGGCCCATAATGTTATCTTCGTCATTATTTGGCTGATTAATAAGGTGTCCTTGCGGATACATTTGAATTATAAGGCTAATGTTGGCTCTAGCCTCCTATTGGATGATACTTATTTCCTCCACCATAGTCACACTTGAATCTAGTTATTTCTCTATTTGAATATTCATTGAATTACCCAAGAATTCAATGCATTGATCCTTTTTATGACCAAAACAACCACATTTAAAACAAATAATATGTAAACATTTATATTCAAGATAAAAGAGAAAGCCTTCGACAAGAATATGAGTCATTAATGGTTTATCGAGATCTAATTCAACATATATACGAGCAAGTTACCTGATGAGTTAACGTCAAATAGATAATTTTAAGAAAATCTCCAAGTGTCAACCTAATATTCTTAAGGAAAATTTCATTGTAGAGTTCAATTATGAGAAGTTGAATATGGATCCAGAATGCTACCATTCTAAATCCTTTAGCATGCATAAGAAGAAATGTTTCCAATGTTTAACAATGAGATCATGATTAGCCACCATCCATGATCCTTCATATAAGGCATATTTGTAATTCTCTACATTACTAAAAATCACTTCATAATACCTAACATACATATCAATAATTTGGATCGTCCTATTCTTCATCCAACTCCTTTGCAATTTTGCCTCTATTGTAGATAAATTTACTTTTTTTTCCAATACATTCACCACCAACATATTTTTTCCAACTTATTGATTCCTCATCAAAGAAATGAATCATAGATTCATCTTTTCCTTCTATATGACCATTTTCCTTATCTTCAAAATAACATCAAATATACACACATCCACACTTATCTTTATAACACTTGCGTCTAGCAAACCACCTTGTAGAAGCTTCATAAGCTTGTCTTTATACACACACAAACCACCATTCTTGTTATCTCCTCTACTCACGATCTCCACAAACAAAACCTTAAAACCCTCTTTAACTTTTTGTTTCTATGATGTAGCAAATCCTCCTCTTGACTTGAGATAATTCTACTTGTTTCACCTTTATCAGAAACCTTATCAAAGCTCACAATAATAATTTTATGAGAATGCGTAATTAATTTTATAGAAACGATAGCAAGTTAAATAGAAAATGAAATATGAAGAAGAATGGTAGTAACTTCATATAACTCAAGGATAAAATGTCTAACAAAAAGTGGAAACAAAAATAAGATATCCTCATTATAATTGTTATAGATTATAGATTAATGAATAAATATTGATATTGTCCTAAAAACAACTTTTCTCACATAAAATAAGGATATTTCAAACATTTCATTCATAAATATTTTCTTTTTATATTTTAATTATTAGAGATGGAAACGTGGGTGACCAACCCGGTCTACAATCTATAACATTGTTAATAAAGTTCCTTACAGTCTTAAACCAAAACGAAATATTGAAATAAATATCATAATATAAGATTTTCCAAACCAAAATCAAATACGTATTCATTAAAAGACTCATGCATCAAGGAAAATTTACTACATGTTGCATAAAACACCACCATTGCAATAGTATGAAAAAGCACCATAAAAACATTGTAACAACATCCTAGAGAAACAACAAAATAGTAGCAGAACAACAATTGGATAGTAGCCTAAAACAATAGCAAAACAACAATTGAACAACAACATATCATAGTAGCACAGTAGCAATTAGATAACAACATATGACAATAAAAGGAGACAACAATTTTACTGAAGGAAACATCAATTTAGTGTAATTCTCTTATAAAATTATGCATAAAGAAAAGTGCAGAATATAGATAATAGTATACCTAAGCAAGTTCAACTTAATCATTCCTTCCTAAATGTTGTGTTTTCTCCTTGACTAGTTTGTTTTATAAACAAATAGAAGAAGAATAAACGTGAGTATGAGTATAGCTAATAGCAATAGCAAAAGTGAAGGGTGGCAATAGCGATTGTAGTTGTGGCGATAGTAGCAATTATCAATGTAGAAGGTAACAATTGCGAGCATAGTGGCTTGTGGGTGCAAGAGTGGTGATTAGTTGGTTCATGTTGTCATTAAGCTCGAGCATGGCCGTTGGGAGGAAAGGAAGGGTGAGATTGAGAGTGAGAGGAAAAGGTTGTCATCATGCTATGTGTATGTTGCTCAATGCTTGTTGTGAGTGGAATGTTATGTTTACATGTTTTGCCATTTTACAATTTTAACTTTATAGTTTTAGTTTGCAACTTTTAATTTTACATGTTAGTAGTATTGTTACATAAAGGGTAGTAATTAGTTACAGTTTATTTTTTTTTCTTATGTACAGTTATGGTAACAAGCTAACCTAAGTCCACTTGGCCGGCTGAGCCAAATGGGTTGGGAAAAAAAGTCTTTATCTTATTTGGGATATCATTTTTTAGCCTAGTTTAACCTTTTCATATAGGTTATTTATGTCAAGCCATTAGGCTAAGCTCATTTTGCCAACATTATTAATTATTGTACATGTGTTTGGAAGAATAGATTAATGGAATATATTAATGAGTTTTTAATTGCTATTATTTACTATATATATATATATATATATATATATATATATATATATATATATAAAGCATTAAATTGCTCATGCGTGAAGGTAGATTATCTAGGAGGAGTAATTAGTTATCATTTGTAGCTCCAAGCTTGGTAAGGTAAGTTGCACATTAATTTCCTTTAAGAACTTGTGTATAAGTTTAACTTGTCATTCTGGTCTAAGAAGGTATTTGATGCTTGTATAATTGTAGCATGTTGGTGGAAAACCATAACAAGGTTTTGAATAAGTTACAACAATTGTCAAAAATTCAAAAAACAAGTGATATTTTTAAATAGTAAGGCATGCAAAATTGCTAACAACTCCACATGTAATATACAAGTGAAACCAACAAAACCATAAAAGTCTTTAATCAAATGGCCCTCTCATGTATATAATTTACCTTCAATACATGTCCTTCTTGAGCTACCCAAGCAATTTCCATCTATGTTAACTACTATATAGGTTTCATGGTAGAGTGTCAAAAGCACATCAATTAGTCTATCAATACTAATGTTGGTATGGTGGAAATATATAATTAATTGTATTGTAAAGGCCTATATATTGGGTATAGTTTTATGAAAATGTGGGTTTTTATTTGTGAAATAGAGTTTACTACAATAATTTCAAATACACCATACTAAGAAGAAAATTTTATAAGGATTTTCCAAGCCAAGCTTAATCTAATCTAAATGACTTGAAAGCTAGTAAAAATCACTACCTATAAAACCAATATTTTCCCGAACTTTTCTATAGTTAGGATAATCCCTTAATCCCTAGTATAATGAAGAAAAGTTCCATATTCTTTATTACAACACTTGTAAAAACTAGATAGGAGAATGACCCAAATGGTGAAGAATTGAATAGGTGCGTATTAGATCCTCACATGCCAACTAGATAAGGTGTTTCACCTTCTTCGATGTCCTTCAGTGTCATACCCAATTCCAAGTCATTAAGTTAGCTTCTTATGACTATGAGAAATATTGAATAAGCCACTTGTACCCCTTCTTTAATTGTGTAAATCTCATTTTAGTTATTATGTCAAACCATCAAGTTTGGGATACTAAAATTTAAGTGAATGTGCATTTCAAGAATGTCTCGTTTGTGCCATACTTGAATCGTGGTTGACATATGATTAAAAGCTCACACTTCATTATGAATGACATCCTCAACCTTGAGGTCTACATCACTGATATTCATAATAAGTACAAAGTTGCAAATTAGACTGTGTTTAGCCCATGAGATAAACCAAAATGAGACTTTACTAGTACCTAAGTGTACTTTATATCCACCTTGAAAGATGTTATAGGCTTTAAGAAGAGAGAATCAAATAATTGAGTTTTTAATTTATTCTCTTTAAAACTCCTTTTGAGTCATGTATTTATTATGAAGCATGTACACCCAAAGCTTATTAATAACTTATGGTTTGGCCTATGGTTTTTTGCTTTGCAAAAAGAAAGGCATCATCAATAAAAAACAAATGAGACAAGGAAGGATCATTTTGAGTTACCTTGTTCAAGGACCAAATTCTATTATTAACTACTTCTAAGATGGTAAGGGAAAGCTTCTCCTTACAAATGATAAAGGGATACGGAGATAGAAGGTTACCTTACTTGACGCCCTATTAGGGGTAAAGTTTGACAATCTTTGTCTCATTCCGAAGAAGAGAAATGGATATAGTTATAACACAATGCATAATAAACTTCATTGTAGTTAAGAGAATCTAAATTCATTAAGACAAGAATGAAGAAAATTTTAGTTCACATTATTATAAGCTTTTTTGAGATCAATTTGATACACATAATTTTTTCTTCTTTTTTATTTATGAATTTTCATGGATGATTTCTTGGAGGATTATAGCATTGTATGATATTTCTCTATCAGGGAGGAAGCTACTTTATTAAGGCCTAATAATTTCATTTAGTAATGGTCTAAGCCAATTCATCAAAACCTTTGTAATAATATGGTATAATTACATAGACTTATAGGATGAACCTTTTTGAAATTATTTTGGTTGTCATTTTGGAATAAGGAACAAAAAGAGTTTCTACTAGTAAGGGATCTAAATGCCTTGTAGCAAAATTTCAAGAACCAAACACTAAAATATCATCACCAACCACATGCTAGAATTGTTTAAAAGATATAAGTTGAAAACCATTTGACTATGGTGTTTTATATAACTTCATAGAGCTTAAAACTTTATAAACTTCTCCCTTACTAATAGTTTTTGTTAACTAATATAAGCCCTCATATGCTAACTAGGGAATAAAAAGAACCTAAAAAATAAAAGACTCGTCATTACTATTAGCACAGAATAAGTTTTTGAAAAATTTATGTATTTTTGTTTGCAAAATCTCTTCACCAAAAGTTCATAAACCATTAAATAGGTTAAGGTCATCGATTTTATTTTTTCTCCTTTTGATAACAGTTTTGGTATGAAAAAAGAATGTAATTTTATCTCCTAGTTTTACCTAGTTCTCTTGTAACTTTTTATACCAATGAACTTCTTCCTAGAACAAAATATAATTTTATTCATGTTGAAAAGGATGTTCTAGGTATATCAGGACTTGAGAACCAACCCTTTCCAAAGTACATTGGATCCTTTTGAGCCTTACCTTAATTTGCTTTTTTTTTTCCTTCAACAAATGTTCTTGAAGACTTTTTTTATTAAAAATTAAGGAAATCTTTGTAACTTTATTTAAAGCTAGAAGAGGTTGGTCATTTGTCTTTTGCCATGCATCCTCCATAACCTTATGATATTGGTCATGGACAATCCAAATAACTTCAAATATGAAAGTCTTTGGCCTATGAATTGAGGTTGGCTTTAAGTCGAAGATAGATGAATTTATGATTAGAATGAAGATGACTAAGCACTTGAGCAAGAGATTTATGGAAAAACATTTTCTATTGTATATTTGCAACATTGTCAAGAATTTTGGCCAAAATACAACCTTTCTTGTCATTTCTATGCCAAGTGAATTTGCCACATGTGATATAAAGGTTTATTAGTCTACATTGGACTAGAGTCTTAGCAAAAGCTTTTAATCATGATAAATAGAAAATGCCTCATTTTTTCTCATGAGGAAGAAAGAGTTCATTAAAGTCTACAATTAACAATCAAGGATTAGAAAATGATGGCTCCAATATTTCCATAATGCAAAGAAAATTAGGATTACATTTTCTAAATGTGTCTCTTGAGTCTATTATTACTAGCATCCCTAATGTTCTAAAAGAACATACATAATTCCTTCATCATGATATGATAATGGTTAAGGGAGCACTAGTAGTCGAAATGCCAACAACCTAACTAGTGCTTTTGAATTTTGAGTTATCACTTCCATTGCCTAGGTATCAAAAGAAGGATGCAAAGCATTAGATGCTTCCCTTGAAATCTCATGTTCTTGCACTAAATTTTAATCCCCTTGTCAATGGAGTTAAGCTCTTCTATAAATTTGTAACAAACATTACTAATTTGTTTAACACTCATGAACATTTTGAAACGTTTGGTATGAGGTGCTTTTGTTAATTGACTAACCTAGGTAGGGATAACCAATCAATTATCATGTTGGATGGCCTCAAAATCTGGACTTTTCATAATGCTCCTAGATGAGTGAGTATGTGGCTTTTATAATTGGTCATTCAACTTTCACATTCCTTATGGATAAGAACCTTGGTCATGTCTTCTTTTTTATGTTTGATTGAGATTCTTATTTCCTTATTTTCTTATGGTGGGCCAACTTTAATTGGGGAAGTTAAATTTGACATCAAATTTTTATTTCGTGAATGTGAGATAGAGTGAACAAATTCCTTTTCAAATTACTTAGGTTAAACATAAACATTATTACCTTTTTCTTATCCAAATCCTTAATAAACTTTAATTGCCCCTTCTTGCAGCTTACTACCATCCAATCTCTATGGATGTTTGTTTCCATACTTTTCAAATTTTTCTTAATTATATGTGGATTTGTCACAATATTAATTGCTTGAGTTTGAGTTGTTATTGTCATACTATGGTCCTCCACTCGTACCTATCAGTTTTCCTTCTCTTATGTTAGAGAAAGGGTAATAGTGTAATTACATGCAAAATATCCATAACAACCAAATATGAGCATATTATGTAAAGCCCATAAGGAACATTATGCTAATGTCCATTCAAGCATCATAAGTGGCATTATCCTAATATCCATTCAACCATACCTTTTTCAACCAAGAATTTTGTTAAGATGATCTCTACACAAATGCATGCAAACTTACTCTTTTTAACTATTAAAGTATTCTTATCAACTTTGATAGGTTGACTCACTATCGAGGGCATAACTAGAAGAAAACTTTCATAATAGAACATCGAGTTAAGACTAGGAAAGAGAATCCAAACTAGGGTTTTATTTACGTTGCCTACTAGTGAAATGAACTCTAAGTTCTAGTGTGTTATCACTAAATAATTATTAAAAAGTTATCGATGGTCCTTCATAAGTTACCTTGTCTTTATCCTTTGACAAGTTGAATTTGACCATGTAAAAACCATTATCAACATACATAATATCAATCTCTATGTGAAAAGTGCCATAAATTTTTAAGATTCTCCTTCATGACATTGAAGCCAAATTGTCCTTATAATTTGATCACATGAGCATCCTTCCCATGGACTACAAAAGGTTCTGAAGCACCTTCTCATCCAAATACACTTTTTTGGAAGTAGGCAATTTCAATCTTATACTGAATTCGAACCAACTTTTGTGCTACAAGGTCACTTTTCTCCCTTATAGATGAAGCTTGTTGAATCTCTAATACCTTATCACAAAAAGACGTTGTAGTTGTTGTCATGCTACTTCTGCTCTAAAGGTTGGGCAACAGGTGTAATGAAGGTGATAATTTTACTGTAGACATAAAGAAATAATATCATCCATGACATTCTCCCAAATTAATTTATTATGTGTGTTTTCTAATTTTTTTTAATTCAATTCATATTTGTATTTATGTCTTCAATTTTTATGTAATATATTTGAGAAAACATAAGTATTTTATTGTTAATTCAACAAAAATAATAATTATTTGTGATACATTATTATTATTTATTATTTTAACAATAACCAATTTTTCATTTATCATTTTTTTATAATGAGATATAATTTACTAAAACTATTATTATTATAACGTGACATATAAACTTTTTATGTTCAAATTATTATTATTATTATATTTTTATTATTATTATTTTATGTAAAATTGTAATATTTTATTTAATTATTTTATCTATAATAAATTTTCCTATTATTATTATTATTTTTATTATACATAATCATAAATTTAGAATACATATCATCAATAATTTATTTTATTAAAGTAAGTCAATATAATTTATTAAAATAATATTTTTTATAACATGCAATCTTAAAGTTTTACTTACTATATGATATAAAATAATATTTTTATATAATAATTTGAAATTGTATTGTCTTAATATTGTTAAAACAAAATAAAGTTAGTATTTTATATAATTATTTTCCTCATTATTTATTTATATTTTTTAGTTATACATTAATTGATGTGAATATGTTGATAAAAGTAGATAATAGAATCTAATAAATTTAATGTACTTAGGATATACTACCTTATTATCTTATTTTTTTTTATTTAAGTCCTTCTTTTACTTTATGTCTCCAATTGTAATGTAATATATATGAGTAAAAATAAATATTTTATTATATAAAAATATTTTGTTGTAAATTTAACATAGATATTACTTATGATACATTCTTATTTCTTCATTTTAAAAATAAAAATGTTCATTTATTATTCTTTTAGAAATGAGATGTCATTTAGTATGATTATATTGTCACATAAAAATATTTCTATATTATATATTATTATTGTTATTTTATATGTAAAATTATGATATTTTTATGTAATTACTTTATCTATAATAATTTTTTTCAATTATTGTATTATCATTGTTATACATGATCATAAATTTAGAGTACATATCATAAATCAATTATCCCACAAAAAAATATAAATTAATTATAATTTTAAAGTAAGTAAATATAATCTACGAAAATAATATTTTACATCATGCAAGCTTATTTTTTTTACTTACTATGTGATATAAAACATTATTTTTATATAATCAGTTGAAATTGCATATTGGATTAATATTTTTAGGAAAAATTAAAAATATTACTATATATAAAATTAATTTTTGTTTTTATTTATGCATTAATTTATGTACATATATTGAAAAGAATAGATAAATAAAATATATCAGTTAATATTTAATATCTACTATTTATTATATATATTGAATATGTTTAATGAATTTAATGTATTCAGAATATACTATATTTTTATTTAATAATTTTGTATTTATTTCTCCAATTCTAATGCAATATATATGAGTAAAAATTAATCATTTATTATATAAAAATACTTTACTATAAATTTAACAATAAATAATATATTTTTTATGATACACTATTATTTTAACAATAACCAATTATTTTATTACTAAATAATATGTAATCATACTACTCCACCTTATTTAATTGATCATTGCATGGTCTATGGTCTAGAAGCAAATTCAAGTTAAAAATCATTTTGGCATTATGTACAATATGCTCATTTTTTATTCTTTGCTCAACAGATGTTAGTTATTATTTTAGAGCTTACAAGAATAATAATTATGCTACTACATCGTATGAAAGAATGAAAAAAAACTTTCAAAGAATTAACAATAATTGGTACTTATAGGTTTCTGTGAACTTTACCAACATTGATAATTAACAAAACTACATAAATAGATAGGTATTCAACTTAAATTTTGATAATAGGATAATCAAAATTATAATCATCAATACACGTTTATATTTTTACATTTTATCAAATAAGTTATAAAAAAATTGAATGTGTATTGTAGACACAAAAACAAAAAAATTATTCACAATATGAAACACATTTATCATATGATAATGCAAATCACAATCAAACGATAAAAAATAAGTACTTTAAATAGTAATAAAAATATCTTGTTTTGATTTATTCGTTTTTCATTTTCAAGAAAATATTAGATGCCATTACCACTAAACCCTTAGTAGTAGTTGATGTCATTATCTCCTTCTATCTTTCTCACTTTTACAAATACTCTAAGATTGGAAGTTTGATGAAGTCACTAAACATGATCATAATATAAAAAAGATGTAACACAAGTAAATTATGAGAACCAAAATTTTAAATTAAAAGCAACTAACACTTCAATTATTACAATTGTGTTACCGCATTTAAATTTTTTTTTACAAAAGGTTAATTTTTATTTTCAGAAATATTTTGAAAGAAAATGTTTTCAATATTTGAACCAAACTAATATATTTTCATCTTCAAATTCTCTTTTGAGTAGAATTTTAAGTTCATCGTTAATATTTTTTAACTAGATCATATCATTGTCATTCCTTTCGACAATAAATTTTATCTGTATCTATCTTTCTTTTATTCTTATCAATGGGACAATGTTCACTTTTAGTAGAGATATGCAATCATCTCATAAGTAAAAAATATAAAAGACAATAATTTTTTTTAAATGAAGTAAAAAATACAATAAACTAATAGTATCTGATAAATTAATAGTAATTGATGAATATGTAGTTAAAAAACTAAAAATTAGTGACAAGATAATTGAAAAAATACAAGAAATTTATGATGTGTTCGATATGCAATCATCTCATGAGTAAAAAATATAAAAAACGATTTTTTTTTAAATGAAGTAAAAAATACAATAAACTAATAGTATCTGATAAATTAATAGTAATTGATGAATATGTAGTTAAAAAACTAAAAATTAGTGAACAAGATAATTGAAAAAATGCAAGAAATTTATGATGTTTTGGCGTATCATATGGTGGTCTTGGTTCGTTGCAATAAAACGAAATCAAAACCTTTCTCCTAATTGACAACATGATTAGAAGCAAAATTAGAAGAATTAAACAAATTAGATTAAACTCATTTTCATTGTGATTGAATCAGAGTGTATAATAAAAGCCCAAATTGGATGTCCAATTTCGCACAAGCCCTCTCCTATGTGCGTCGTCGTCTTCATACCCCAAAGCCCACAACACCACTCTGCCAGAGGTCGCATAGTTCCTCTCTCGTTCTCTCTCTCACCTCGCAACACCAAGCACCAACGACAACCCCAATAACAAAACAAAAGAAAACCAAGCTTTCTTTCTTCAAATTATAGAGAGAGAAACGCATACCCAATTGCTCCACGCACACTTCCACGCCCAACGCTCAGGGAACCCTTCTTCCATGGCTGACATTCGTTAGGTTTTAGGGCAAATTCGTCATCGTTCCTCTGAACGAAGGGACCCCCCCCTTTTCCAAAACCCTAGGAGAGAGGAATTTCGACTCGGGACGCTCTTGAATTGTGCCCTAGGTTCCCATTTGCGCGCTCAGGTGTTCTTTCTCGCCTTAATTGTTGTTTTATTGGCATTCCCTGGAAACCCTAGAATTATGCAAATTGGGGAAATGGGTGCTGTTAGGGTTTTGAATGTTTGGGCGAATTGTGCAGCGTTGTCTGTGCTATGCATTGTGTGGGAACAGAATGGCTTTGGGTTTGTGTCTGTTAATGGGGTGCTGCATTGTTGTGTTACTAAATGTGGGACTTTTTGTTTTTAACACTTACCGGGAAGCAAATTGGAATGTTGATATTTAAGTGGGGAGCTAGTAATTTTAAGTGTAAATATGTGGTTGGTGATGGCAGTTTGAAAATTTGAAGGGAATCATTGGCGGCAACCTTTTCACGCATGTAATGGTTGCCAAATATGTGTTAATAACTTTACGTATTAACTACCATAATTTTTAGTTTGTTACTATTATTTTAGTTGGTATCTTGTGTTAGTGTGCTACTTCTGTCTGGTCACAGATTCCCTTTCCTGTGCAAACATTTTAAGCTTGAGGCGTTTTCCTTTTGCTTTCAACTTGGACATTATTTTGACCTTTCCTCTAATCTGTTGAGTTGTATATATGTTATTCTTATCTTTTAAACAGTTGATATAATATAGTGAGTTATAGTAGGATAGCCATGATCTTTCATTTCATTATGTTGCAGAAATTTACTAGCATGTATCTCAAAAGGTTTTGGGGGATTTCATTAAAAGATGCTTTTGCTTGGTAAACGGTTCAGATCAATGTGTTTTTCTGCTTGGGTTATATCTCCTTTGAATGTAATATTTACCTGTGGCTTATATGGAATGATTATCACCTATCAGTTATCCACTTGGTGGAAGCAGATATCCTTTGTAATGCTAAAGAAATGTCTGAATCCCAATTTTAATGGAAATGAAAAAATCCATTTGATTGGTAATGTACATGGGGGATTAGATACTGGACCTAAAACTTTTATCACATGGAAGTTTTTCATTACCAAATGACAAACAGATTTTATATTTTTTGATAGATCCCCTGCCATTTGATGAATATGTTGGACGGATACCAAATATATCATAATTGAATTTGGAAGATTTTAAATGGTAATGCAGTGCATGGAACTTATCCATGAAATCTTCATTGCATCATTTTCTGCTTGCAATTTTTGTTCTTGTTTAGGTATATATTATATTTAATAAATAAAACAAGGAAAGTACTGAGTTCCAGTGAGAGGTTATTTATATATTGCTTGGAAATATAAACACAATTCTTGATATATATAATTTCAAAACCTACCTTTGTTTCCTACCCCTGTTCCGATTTTATATTTAATCAGTATGGAACATTGCAACCCTTGTTTGCGAGGTGGGCATATACATCCTGGATTGAGATGTTTAACTGTTTTTAGAAAACTCTATACAATCTTAACCATCTAGATTATTTTATAATCAAAATTAATCCTTAACCTAATTGGAAAAAACACTTGGGCTGTCTAAATACAAACCTCATGACATGCAATATTTGGAATTTAGGAGATTCAAATTGTGGACATCCTAATTTAACAGGCTTGCATAGAGTTGAGTCACATTTTCAATTTGGGGGAACATTTTTTATATAGTGAATTAAATCTTGCTGAAGAGTAGTTCACCTATTTTGACTTATTATTGAAGTTCATTTCTACACACACACACGCACATTAAGTTACTGTCTGTGCGTCAACTATTGTTTAATTCTTAATGTTTGGTCAGTGAGGAAGTTTCTATGCCTTAGTAGTTTGCTTTGTACTTGGATTTACATATTAATTTGCCCTCTTTTCGTTACAAAATTGACAGATTCTTTGATAGATGGAAAGTGACACTCTTAGATATTAAGAGTGGGATGCATGGATGTAACTCAGGATCTGCTCTCCTTGTAAATGCTGAGGTTGATTCCATGGGAGGTGTTGTTGATGGCGGAGTTGGTATAGGTTTGAAAACCTCTCCGCGCCGAGCAGCTATTGAGAAGGCTCAAGCAGAGCTCAGGTGAAGGGAAAACTGTTTGTGTACTTGCATTATTTGTTTGATTATGTTTTTGAGTACCAATGTAATCTTATGCATGAAGAATAACTTATGCATGTTGATACAGACTGGAGTATGATGTTCGTGACGAAAGAAGAAGGGAACTAGAATTTCTTGAAAAAGTATGAAAGTTTTGTTCTTTTGCAATCTAATATATTAACAATTTTTCGATGTAAATGATGACCAGCTCAGCTGCGCTTTGCAATTGCAGGGAGGGAATCCTTTGGACTTTAAGTTAGGAAACGCTGCTTCAGTTAGTGTTCAGTCTACTTCACTCACTGATCAGCATCAAGAGCAGTTTGTGACAAGGTTGGCTATTATTTTCTTGTGTTTTTCCTTTGTTCTGTCACTAGTATGTGTTACTTGTATATGATTATCTACTGTGTATTATTCTCTTAATGATGTCCTATCATTTCTTTCTTTTGTCCTCTCTTCTAATATGATTCAGTGAAGCAAAAGGTAGTTTTGTATTGACTGCCTCCCCTCATGGTGACTCTGTCGACAGTAGCGCTAGACCAGGGGTTCCTTCTCTTAGTGAACCAAATACTGCTGATAACCTCTTGCTTTTTGATGGTGAGAATGAGTTGCCTGAAGGTGAAAAGAGGTCTCTACATTCAAATAAAAGGAATAATATTGCTCCTTCAGAACAGTCTTCTCGAATTGGTGGGAGTCAAAATGCAAAAGAGACTGAAGATTCTGCTATTTTCCGGCCATATGCCCGACGGAACAGGTCCAAGTCAAATCATGGTCCTCGTGGGGCTTCAAGGGACGGGAAGGGAATAATATCTGATACAAACAAACAAAAGGACCACAATGCACCTTCTGTTAAGCCTACAAGTTTAAATGGTGAGATACTTTCTAAAGATTCAACATCTAATCATCTACTGGATAATGAATTGGTTGGTGTAAGAGCTTGTCAAACAGCTTGTGGCAGTGCTAGTGTTCCTGAAGACAAATTGGATATTACCATGAATAAAAATTTCAAAGAAGATCAACAAATTATACCATCTCAAGATGATACTGTACAAAATCCAGTTGTCTTGGCTTCTGCAGAAGCTAAAGCAGTTGGAGAAACAGATCTGGAGACTTCAGGTGATCTTGATCCTCCACCTTGTGCAGCTACTACACAACCTGGAAATGAATCTTGTTCTGGTCAGCCAAATGGATTTGGCAACATAAAAGTAGACAGGAAAGGTGTACCAAATGGAGACCAAAATTGTAGTGTTGCATTAGACATGATGAATTTTGATTCAGAGTCCTTCTGCACACAAACTAGTTTAGCTAGAGATGTAAATAATAATATGTGTAGTAATGCAAAGAATATTGATGCAAATGGAAATATTATGGAACAAACATCAGAATTTGAGAAGAAGCTGAATTTAACTGGCTGTGGAGTTGTAAAAGAAAGGAGTAAGACCAATACCGGTGAAAGTGGTGCTACTGCTAACAATGAACATGCTGCTGGTTACGAAAACCATTCTGGTAGTGGTAATATGGTCAAAAGTGAGGAAGACGTCCATATTAATAGTACTTGCATGCAAAACAAGGTGAAAGATTCTTCCAATATTAAAGGACTGCATCACAATGAAAGTTCCATATCAAATGCTGATAAAGAGGAAAGTATTGTCCTGATGGATCATCCTAATTGTATCAGGGAAGACAGCTGTGAAAGATTTCAAGTTCCTATGGATGTGTCAATTTCAACAACTCAAACTTCTCTTGTTGAAAAGGTTACTATTAGTGCCTCTGACTGTCAACCATGTTCTACAAACAACTTGAAGATAGCAGACAAGGCTCATGAAGATTCTATTTTAGAAGAGGCTAAAATAATAGAGGTTTTAAATTTCTGTTTCCATTTCTATTGATTATTGTTCTTGTAAATTTTGTGGGTTTGACAGTAAACTATAAACTTCTGCTATCATATGTTAACACAGGTCAAGCGGAAGAGGATTGCAGAGTTATCGGTAAACACATTGCCCTCACAGATCCATAGAAAGTCTCACTGGGGTTTTGTCCTTGAGGAAATAACATGGTTGGCGAATGATTTTGCACAGGTTTTATTTTATAGACCTACTTGTGATTCTCTGTTCTATCATCATTCTAAGGACTTGATGAATACTAGCCTTTATTATATTTTATTGATATTTGATTTTTAATACATCTTTTGTAATAAATCTTTTTTATCCAACCAAAATGTGTTTGTAGGAGCGTCTGTGGAAGATAACGGCTGCTGCACAATTATCTCATCAGGCATCTTTTACTTCTCGGTTAAGATTTGAAAAACAAAGGCAACATCTTGGGGTGAAAATTTTGTGTCACAACATGGCAAAGGCTGTCATGCAGTTTTGGCATTCAGTTGAGCTCCTTATAGACAATGATGTTCCTGACCGTAACTGCATTGATGAATCTGGGAACACTGATTCAAATGAAGCTTCTGGGGACAAGAGGAGCAATTCTGAGATGGTGCGGGTTATTTACTTTGTCCTTCTATTATCCTATTCTTAAACAAAAAGTGACCCTTCTTTGCTGGCCACTACATTGGCCGGTGTTGTGACAGGACTTAACTTTTATACAAATGCAAGTTCATTTAGTTAGTTGCTGTTGAGAAAATATTCCTTTTAGGGGGTGTTCGATGGGAGGAGGATTCTTTTAAGTTTCCCAGGAATCTTAGGTTAGGGATGTTAGTTTTCTATATGACAATTTTATAAATCATTTCCTAGAATCTAGCATTCTCAAGAATCATTTTTTAACTGTGTTTCCTATTTAACCATTCCCATGGAAGGGGGTGAAAATCCAAGATTCCCATGAAGGTGGAATTTTTTTATGATGTAAAAATACAATTATGCCTCTCATTTCTGGGAACATTTTAAACATACCAAACATATTTATGACATTCCCAGGAACATGATACCCAGGGATGTAAAAGGATTCCGTACACCAAATGCTCCCTTAGAGTAAAATGATATTACAATTTACAACAAACTATTCAATTATTAACATGCATTTTGCTTTTAGAAATGTACTTTGTGATCATGTAAACATGAAAGAGCTACCTAGATGTTGTGCTTTGTGGAATCTTGAATCTGGTGCTTGTATATAAAAATGGTATAGAAGGTGTTGTTGTTTGTGTTCTGGTATATTGTTGATATTTTTTATGTATCAGCTGTGTTCTGAATGGACTTTATTATGCTTCATGTGACTAGGTATTCCTATTCTTTGTCCTCTAAATTTCACAATGCATTTTGTCCTCTTATTATTTACATAGCTGAATATTTTAGCCTTACTTGAAAGTGTAGTTTAAGAATTGTTTGTTATGTGTACTTTGGTATATTTGTTTTGATTATCATATTCATGTCTTTTCAGTTTGGTTATTGTTGTCATCCTTGCTGATCCATGTTTGTTTGCTTTGGTTCTCTGCTTTTATACATTATGTAGATATGAGAGGTTCATTACTATTGCATGATTTGAATGTTTATGATATGATTATGATCTGGGTGTTTTAAGATACTTCTACCCTTTTTTGGGTTGAGTTTTAGCTTACCGTGCTAATTGTTTTACATTATTTTAGATATTTGTTACTGATGCTTGAATGTTGATGGTTTTTTGGTCAGGAGACAAGCAAATATTTGGATGGACAAAATCCCAGAAAACAGGCGGCACTTAAGGTGCAGAGATATGCTTTGAGATTTTTAAAGCATAGTAGATCTCTGGGAATTTCCAGTCAAGCAGAAGCACCGGCAACACCAGATAAAATATCTGACTTGGGCATTGTTGACATGTCATGGGATGATCATCTTATAGAAGTATGGACCAAGTTACCTTATTCTTACTTGATTAGCTTATTAATTTTGTATGTCAGTGACCTTTCTCTTGTTTATTTTGACCATTAGTCAAATCAAAATCTTGTTTTTGAAGTCCATTGAATGTGGACATTTCAATATGATAATAAATGATTTTGTGTTTTACTTTTGCTGTTTGTTATAATAAGATTTTTTTTTTTGACCAGACACCTCTCTTACATGCTGTATGTCACCTGTGCATTGCACAGTAAAATTAAATTAAATATAACTAATAATGTAAAATGTGTTAAATTATATATATATATATTTAAATTTAGTAGGGAAGATATTATTATAAAAAATCTAACGTAATACAAGATAAAAACATATCTGTAATGAGAATTATCTATAAATTGTTAAGATAAAATATAAGAGTATTAATAATCATAATACCATTAATAATTTTTTTTATGATTATTGATTACTTTGGAGTGAATATTTCATACCATGCTTAACATGAAAGTTTAAAACATGGAATAGATGATTTAATACATGATTTTGTGGTTTACTTTTGCTATTAGTTTGTTATAATAAGCAATTTTCATGTTAAAGCACAGATATCTCTTTTACATGTTGTATCTTAATTTCCAGGAATGCCTTTTCTATTCAGTTCCTCCTACTGCAATCGAAGCATACAGAAAGTCTATTGAATCTCATTTTCTACAGTGTGAGGTAAATTCATGTTTGAATATGCTCTAATTTTACAACCTTAAGTTCCTGGATGGTTTAATACTTCATGACTGCCGCTGAAGTTATTTTAGTTTGAAGATATTTTGGTGTCAACCTTTCTCTTGTCTTATTTCTACTTTTGATGATACTATTCCCCCCCCCCCAGAAAACTGGTAGTAGCATTCAAGAGGAAGTTGAAACATCTATGTATGATACTGGAGCAGGTACATTGGGAATATATATATTATTTGATTTATATGTGCATTGTTGATCATTCTGAAATTAATCACAATTTCTTTTCCTTTTTAAATTTATATGTAGAGTTTGGGCATGAAGCAGTTGCATATGATGAGGATGAAGGAGAAACTAGCACTTATTATTTGCCTGGTGTCTATGTGGGTAGCAGATCATCAAAATCATTACAGAAGCACAAAAATAGGATAAAGTCTTACACTCATAAGTCCAGTGAAATTGGAACTGATTTGCCTTATGGACAATATTCAACTGGGGCTCAGCCATCCGTGCTATATGGAAAAAGGCCTGCTAGTTCAAATGTTGGAACAATACCAACGAAACGCATGCGTACAGCTTATAGACAGAGAGTTATGAGTCCTTGTGCTGTGGTCTCTGGGACAGTACAGGCTCAAGCTAAGACAGATGCTTCAAGTGGAGATACCAATTCCTTTCAGGATGACCAGAGTACTTTACATGTTGGATCACAGATCCAGAAAAGCATGGAGGTGGAGTCAGGTGGAGATTTTGAAAAGCAATTACCTTATGACTATGGAGAAACATCAGTTAAAACAAAGAAGAAGAAGCCCAAGAATCTGGTAATCAAAATCTGTATTCATGTAACTAAGTCTGCAGACTTTGAGACTCATGGATTTTTTTTTTTTTTTTTTTTTTAAATCTGTATTTCTGCTATTGTTGCTTAACAATTATGTGTACAGGGTTCTGCATATGATCAGGGATGGCAATTGGATTCTGTCGTCCTGAGTGAACAGGTAATTCTTTTCAAATAAAATTTCCTTGCCATGATAGTAATCTTTCTACTTGGTCATGATGAAACTGAACTCGAGTTTCTGATTGTGTAATTTGGCATAAATATGCTGTATTTAGAAACATGTTATTACATTAGTGTGAAGTTTTATCATTGCGTCCATTATAGTTGGTGTAGCAGTTGCTCCATTATATGCTATTCCACTATAGCGATTTGGGGTTGGCCGCTCCACAGTCCACACTGTTTAGAAGGTTATCTTATTCCTCATATGACATTTTTGTCCTCATTTTTTTTTTTTGTGTGTGTAAGCAAAGATACTATTATAATTTGGTATATTGGTGGGAACATAATATATAACAACAACAAATGCCTTATCCCCCTTTTTCATAGGACCATCTAATCTACTTTCCTCACTAGTGCTTTCAATGACCTTTGTACATATCCAAACCACCTTATCCAATTTTCTATCATTTTTTCCTCAATCGGCACCACAGCAATATCTCCTCGTATACAATCATTTTGTATCTTTTCCTTTCTTGTGTAGCCATAATCTATTGTAGCATTCTCATTTATGCTATTTCCACCTTTTCTCTTGTATATCGGAAATGGCAGACAGTGCCATAAAACGCAATATTGTGGATGACAAATGGAGTAGAGCTTCCAAACTGTCACGCCATTTCACCATGGTGGCGCCACAACCGCTACTTGACAACACTGGATGGAACAAGAACTTTATTCCATTCCATTATAAAAATCCAAACAATGAAATGGAATTTTTATTCCATTATGTTTTGTTCCACCCCATTCCATCTTTTTCCAAGCCTGTTCCATTTCATTTCCTTCCACCAATCCAAATAAAACTTCAGCAACACTATTTCTGCTGTAAATGCTGGTTGGATGTTGCTTAGTTGAAGGATATAGGAGTTACATTGGAGAACTTTACTTCTATGCTCTCATCTTTTTCTTAGTTGTTCACAATATTTTCTACAATACTTATCATGGTGTTTTAATGTATCTTACAATGCAGAGAGATCATTCCAAGAGGAGATTGGATAGTCATCACTTTGAACCTAATGGAAGTAGTGGTAAACTGCCTTGTTATCTTATAATATATTCAGATATTTTTTTTCTGTAGTCAGTATTATATTTTTGTCGTGCTTGATGTATTTAACTGTCCTGTCTTGAAGGTTTGTATGGGCAGCATAGTGTGAAGAAGCTGAAGGCAACAAAGCAATCCCTTGATACTTTTGACAATGTTGCTCCAATAACTAATTCTATTCCCTCCCCTGCTGCTTCGCAAATGAGTAACATGTCCAATCCAAGTAAACTTATTAGAATCATTAGTGGTGGACGAGATAGGGGCAGGAAAGCCAAAGCACTTAAGGTAATTTTGTTGGGAACTGAGATGGTTGTGTGGTAGAAAAGTGTCCATTGTCACCCTACTGATCTATTTATTTGCATTTTTGGTTTATTGATTCTTATAGGTCTCTGTGGGACAGCCTGGTTCTGGAAGTCCTTGGTCACTATTTGAAGACCAGGTTATTTGTTGTTCATTAGCTATCTCAGCTTAACTCTTATGTTCTTTTTTGCAATAAATACTTCAACTTCATGACATGTATAAAATAAAATGGTTATTTATTATCCAATGTTGCAGGCTCTTGTTGTCCTGGTGCATGATATGGGTCCAAACTGGGAGCTTGTTAGTGATGCTATCAACAGCACTATACAATTCAAGGTAATGATACACAGATATATTTACACATATGGAAAGGCGTTATGGTTGCAGGACATAAGGACATCTTCAATTATGGTTGTCACAATCCATCACCAAAAACTTCATCTTAAAATATCTTCTTTTTTCTTTTTATTGACATTCACCAATGCACCTGCACCATAATAGGAAAGCTTTGTGTATCTCAAAATATCTTTTTAACAATTAGAGTACTGATGGTGGTATCTTCCACCAGATCAAGAGTCAAGGGTAAGACAAGACAATAATGAACTAGTGATATCTTGTGTTACAAATACATGAAAAGATAAAAGACAGATTTCAGAGGGAGGATTTGGGAATGGTGAGAGAAGAAACTGTATTGACTGGGGAAATGTTACATGAAGACCTTTATACTGATCTACAGTAACCAACTGCTGACTTTGGTTACATCTGCATCATAACAGAAAACAACTAACAGAACTTAAATCTAATCTAGAGCTGCAACTGTACAATGATAGCCAATATTTATACTGTAATATTTTGCCCTCAAATTTAGGGTGGTTGAGCAAGGGAGTACATGTCAACTGCTTGAAGTTTGTCTCTCAAATGTAGATATTCAAGTGCTGAAAGCGCTATAGTGAGAATATCTGCATTCTGATAAGTGGCTGGGACATGTTGAACAATTAGGCTTTTGTTGATCACCTTTTTCCTTTAGGAAAACATGTCAAGCTCCATATATTTGGTTTGTGTGTGGAGAGCTGGGTTGTTAGAGGGATACGGTGCTAAGATTGTCACACACCGCAGTACTGGGACTTGAAAGCAGATGTGCAACTCTGTTAAAAGTGATTGCAGCCAGAGCACTTCTTCAGCAGTGTTGGCCAGGCTCCTGTATTCTGATTCTGTGATGGATCTAGCAACTAGTGATTGTTTCTTTGACCACCGGGAAAGTAGGTTAAGGAAAAGATAGATGCATGGCCCTGATATGGATTTCCTGTCATCAAGGTTTGAACCTGAATCTGCATCAGAATGGATAACTAGAGAGAGGGGATGATGCAGTAGAGTTGGTTTTAGGAGCAGACCATGTTGAAGTGTGCCATTCAGGTAGTGTAGTATCATTTTTACAGCTTTCCAATGAGTTTTCAGAGGTTGAGCAGGAATTGACATGCCTTGTTGATAGAGACGCTAATCTCAGGATGAGCAATGGTGGCATATTGCAGTGCCCCAACTATGGAGCAATAGAAAGAGGGGTTTGAAAAATAGTTAGCTTCATCCTTGCTGAGTTTTGCTTTGGTAGCTGTGGGAGTAGCTATGCTCTTTGCTGCTGTACTCTTGGTTTTGTCCAGCAAATTTTTAATATATATAGTTTGGGATAGGAGAGATCCATCTTTGAGATGGTGTACTTTAATTCCAAGGAAGTAGTCAAGGTTTCCAAGCTATTTTAGAGCAAACTGAGCATTAAGTTTTAAGATGAGAAGTCCAATGAGTGGAAGATAATCACCAGTAACAATTATATCGTCCAGATAAAGGAGTATGGCAACTTGATGTCCTTTAGATGTAAGAGAGAATAAAGAGGGGTCACATTTGTAGAGGTGAAACCCAGCTGTAATAGAGAAGAGGTGAGTCTCTTGAACCAGGCCCTATGGGCCTATTTTAAGCTGTAGGTAGCTTTATGCAGCTTGCTTACCATTTCCTTGTCTTGGGTTTCAAATCCTAGAGATTGTTGCTTGTACACCTCTTCAAGAATACCATTGAGAAAGGCTTTGTTGACATCTAGTTGTCTAACATGCCATCATTTTGAAAAGGCAATGGAGAAGGCAGTCCTGAATCCTGATGGTTAATGGTGGTTTCTTAAAAATCAAATCCTAATTGTTGGTAATATGCCTTTGCTAGTAATCCTGCTTTATACATTCTGACTGAGCCATCAAGGTTTTGTTTTTATTCTGAACACCCATTTGCAGCCAATTGCATTCCTATTGACTAGTAGAGGAACAAGAAACCACGTGTGGTTTCATAACAGGTCTGATATTCTTGGCCAAAGATAGAAAGAATTATGTGTATTATGATATTGACTGAAGATGACCAAAGTGGATGAGTGTGAGAAAAGAGAAATCAAGATTTTATTTTTTGAATTTGCTCAAGTGAGTTTACCGCTCGGTAGAGTGATCTATTTATAATAATAATGATTACAAAGATAATAATAACTACAATTATTTTTATGAGAATAATTAAAATGCATTGAACTCAGCTAAACACAATAACTAAGCTACTTGGAAGAGTAATAATCATTAAATGCTCCTATTACCATCACTCCTTCAGGTTGGAGAATAGATGTTTTCCATTCCCAACTTGCATATAATTCTTTCAAAATCTAGACTGCACAATCCTAAAGGTTATCGTTGGGTTTTGGGATTTTATTTCATTTGGGGAAGTCAACAAATGGTCTTGTAAAATTAGAAAATCAAAGTTTGTTACTTGATATGAAGGAGTTTGATTGACCTCTTGGGTGGCTATTGATTCAGGAATGACCTTTGATCTTATGTAAATTTCATTCCTTCCAAACCTTGTATCATTTTCAGGTTTGGTTGGTGCATCCTGGTCAAATTCATTTTGAACCAAATGCATCTTGTTTTAATAATCACGAGAATTTAACTGGAGTGGGAAGGGGGACAAGTGTTTTAGGATGAATTTCCTTATCTCCCCTTAGACTCTTCACTTGAAGATAAGGTTGGGCGAAATAATTTGTTCCTTGTGAAACGTGACATCCTGGGACATAGAATTTCTTGGATGGAGGATGGTAACACTTCTGCCCTTTTTGTGTATAGAAGTATCCAACAAAGTCACACTTTAGAGCACTAGGATCAAGTATGCCCTTGTCTTGATCATGGGCATGGACAAATGAGACACACAGACCTTTGGTGGAACTTTACTAGAAGCGTCCCAAAACCTTTTGAAATAGTAATGCTTGGGTTTGGTCTAAGAATTGCTTATTTTTTCTTTCTGCAATTCCTTTCTATTGTGGTGTTTGGACACAAGAAGACTTATGAATTGTTCTCTCTTTTTGGCAAAAAGGAGTGATGACTTGGTTCAAATAATCTTTCCCGTTGTTTGACCTAAGTTTCTTTATGGACACCAAATTGATTTTTAATTGAGAAGAAATTTTGAAAGACATTGTTACTTCATATTTGTGTTTTAGTAGGAAAACCCCAGTGACTTGGGTACAGTCATCAATAAAAGCCACAAACTAGTAAGTCCTTGACACATTTGGAATAGGAGATGAACCCAAACATCAATATGAACAAGGTATTATGGAAATATACTTTTCTTGTTGCTTGGTGGTAAAGGAACACACTTGTGTTTTGCAATTTCACCTACATTGCATTGAAGACATTCAATTTTTATTCCAAAAGACAAAGATGGAAGCCTAACTTTGATGATTTAAAAAGAGGGATATGTCCTAAGTCTTAACTAATAATGCAAGAGTAAATCTTTTCCCCTTTTGACATTAAAGATTCTCACATGAATTAAATGAGATTGGTTTTTCCTTGTAATGGGCAAACATGTCTCCTTAAGAAGATAAAGATCATTCTCTTCTCTACTATTCCAATTGTCCTCCTTGATTCTTTCTCTTGGGATACACAACAATTATTGTGAAAACTAATGTTGCAAGATACGTCATTTGTAAGCTTTTGCATAGAGACAAGATTTTTGCACGTTAGGACATGAACATTTTTTAGGGTTATGAATTTGGATGTTCCCTATACTTTACAAGAGTGCCATCTGCAGTTGCTATTTTCTTATTGCTAGGACATGGGGCATAGGTGAAGTATTTAGATGATGATGCTATATGGTCTGTGGCTCCAGAGTTGAGAACATAGCCAAGAAATAATTGGCATACACTACAATAAACAACACAAGGAGAGAAGGAACCTAGCTAAGAAAAGCAAAAATAGGGGGGAGGGGCAAGCAGAACCCTAAAATTGGTTCAAAGGTTGTTGAAAGGTTCTAACAATGACTGGGAAAGATGCCAGAACTTTGATGGTCACTAGAGCTCTAACAGTCCTCGTAATTCTGATGGTTTTACAGGGTATTAACAGCTTAAGAGCCCATTCAAACTTTCCTCAAAGTGTTTTTTGTTGCGAAAGCCAAGGAGTTTTGATACCATGTATGAAGAGAGAAACAAAGCTTTTATTTTCTGAATTTGCTCAAGTGAGTATAACTCAGCAGAGTGATGTATTTATAATAATATTGATTCCAAAGATAATTAATAACTAGTACTATTTTCAAGAGAATTATTAAAATACCACTACTTCCTAAGATACATTGAACCTAGCTAAACACAATACCTAGTTACTTAGAAGAGTAATGATCATTAAATGCTCCTATTTCCAGCAATGATCAAGGGGAGATTTTTAGGACAGATTCCCCGGAGTGAAAAAAATGTAGGAGGTTGAACAGCAGGAATTTTGATGCAGGGCTCCCCAATTTTAACCTTGCAGACAAGAATAAAGGAAAATGAGACAAATTAGTTTAGAGTAAGAGGGTAGTTCAGATTTGTTAGTATTGGGAAACCAAGCAGTAATTGTGCAAGGGGGACCCTGCGAAGGAGAATTCTCTCTTTTCTGTTTTTCAGTCAGTCAATCATCACAGAACTGTTCTTTCTTTTCTCTCCTTTATTTCTCAGCTATCTTTCTCATGGATCTGTAACTGAAGGAATAAAATTTTGCAATATTTCCAGTGTATCTTTCGGAAGCCAAAAGAATGCAAGGAGCGTCACAAGATCTTAATGGATAGAAGTGCTGGGGATGGTGCAGATAGTGCTGAGGATTCAGGGTCTTCTCAGTCTTATCCATCTACACTACCTGGAATTCCAAAGGCATGAATACTTCTATTATTTCTTATTTTATTTTATGCCTTGACACATACACATTAGTGGATCCTCATTGTTGAAAAAAATTTCAGCTTTGATTGGTTATATATTTTTGTATCTTTTGCAGGGTAGTGCCAGGCAGTTGTTTCAACGTTTGCAAGGACCAATGGAGGAGGATACTCTGAAGTCTCATTTTGATAAAATTATCAAGATTGGGCAGAAGCAACGTTACCGGAATCAGGTTTTAATAAAAAGCATTTATATTAGATGGATTCTAATATGCAATTGCAATGACATTTAAAAGTAGTATTTGTTATACGTCAACCACTTTTATAACTGGTTAAGTCAGATGATTAGTGGTTAATTCAAATAACAAGTGATGATCTTAATGATAAACAGCTGAATTTGTGAGTCAACTTCAATTGAGCTATGCTTGCAGTTGTATGTATCTCTAAGACCTGATTGTATTACATCAATGGCCTTATATTCTTTTACAATAACTAACTTGTTGCTATGATTTTAAAATATATACTTGCATCAGTTTAAATTTTTATGATTTGTTTTTTATATTTTAGTTTAATCATTAATGCTACTTTCACATTTGACTATTCAAATATTTTCTCCTTCTTTTCCTGCTTTGTTATTGTTAGGAACCTAAAACAGAAAATAGAGAAGGAAAAAATTGTATTTCTTGTTTGATTGCAAAAGAACAGAACAAAGGAGAGAGAACTCCCTCCAAGGGTTTCCCCTTCACTGTGGATTTCTCCTTTCACAAAGAACTAATTGTCAACCTAGAAATGATAACAGATCTGAATGAATTCCCTTTCATCCATTCCTATTTATTTATTTCCCTTACTCAACTAACTAATGTTCTATGTATCCTAACTAACTACCCCTTCCTCGCAATGCTAATGATACTGCTCCTCCTAAAAGTCAACCTTGTCTTCAAGGTTGAAAGCAGCCAACTGATAACTGATAGATTTCATGTTACTATTTCGGTATTTCCCCAAGATCTACCTGTGCAGTACCCCATCTTCATCCCAAGTTGCATCTTTTGACTAAAGACTTCCACTGGGCCTTGCAGTCAACTGAATCTCGCTGCAGTTACCTGTTGGTTCTTCCTTGTCTGAATTCTGTATTGGGCCAAATGTGCTCTTGATTGGGCTCAATGCAGTTTGACCATGAACTGAGCTGGGTAAAGCTGTTCCAATTTAGTATTGTTTGAGGCCCACTACTGAATTCCAAAACAGATCCAATTCAAGCCCATGGGGGGTTTCCGCCTTGAGAGTGAGTGGTCTTTGACTGGGGACTCTTCAACAACCAGCTCCCCATCTCCAGTGCCTTTGACTGCAACATCTATGCCTCTATGGAAGATTTGGTAGTTCAAATGATGGTAATAGGCTGACTGGCTTTTCCTCCAAGAAAACCAGCCCCTTCTCTGGATTCAAGGATTCTTGTGATCTCTGTTTCTTGGTCTCAGCCAACACTTCATTGTATTGTTCTGTTTCTGGTTTTCAATCTAGCACTTAGACAGGGTGTTCCCCTTTTGTTTCCCCCTCTATGCAGCCACCGAAGGTGGTTAACTCTACCTTTCTTGTCTAAAGAACAAACCTCTATTATTGCAGAATTCTGATCATACTTGGTTGAATGGGGATCAACCTCCTCTTGAATGGGTTGCTCATTTCTAACCTTGTTCTCCAACATGATGTCTTGTTTCTGCATTCACCTTGCCAGCCACTGCTTGATATCTCTTATTCCCTCAACCTTCTTGATTTCAGGGGGCTGTGCCTTCATCCTCTGGTCACCTTTTGCCCTTTTCTCCTCAAGAACATTTCTTCACTCTTCAGTAGCTTGTGGAGCCTGTGCTTCAACACTCAAACACTGTCTTTGCAAGAATAATGCTGCAAGCCCTGAGAATTGGCTCCCTCCTTCATGAGCATCTTCTTCATGATTCATCTAGTTTGGGTTTGGTTTCTTGTTTCTTCATTAACTGCTGCAACATTCGTTTACACTCAGATAAATCACTGGTCCCCTTCTTCAAGAAACATATGGAATTGTTCATTTCTTCTCCCAGAATTTGGATGTGGCAAGTCCGACCAAATTTGTAGGAACCCGGAACAGAATATAAAGAAAAGAAAGGATTGTATTTCTTGATTGATTGCAAAAGAACAGAACAAAGGAGAGACAACTATCCAAAGGTTTCCTCTTCACAAAGGATTTTTCCTTTCACAACAAGCTAATGTTTAATTACAAATTATAACAGACAGATTAGAATGAATTCCCTTCCCTTAAGTCTTCCTATTTATTTGTCACTACTAACTCACTAATAAACTAATATTCTAACTATCCTAACAGACTCCCCCTTCTCCAGTCCTAACAGTTACCTTTTGAGAATTGGCCTCTGCCTTATCTATTTGTTTGTTTCCTGGATGATTCGGAGAGTGCAGTTAGTTCTGATGAAGTTGGACATTTAATCATATTTTTTAATTCTTATTTTAATATGTGATTACCTAGCAAACAGCATAATATTTTTGTTAACCTCCTTATTTTCTGTTGGAACTTTGCCTGTTGATTTTGTTTGGTAATATCTTACTGTTACGTGACATAATTATTTCTAAAGAATATTAATGGGTGTGTAGATATGAGCAGGGTGGTAGCAATAAGAAATTAGAACAAACTTTTTGCCCCTTTTTTCTTAGTTTCTATGACAACTAATTTGAAATTCTTTTGCTTAAACGTAGATCGATAACCAGGATTTAAAACAATTAGTAGCTGTCCATAATTCACACGAGTCTGCTCTTTCCCAAATCTGCCCGACCAACATGAATGGAGGTTTTTTGACGTAAGTTCTATTTGACTTGATCTGTTTTTTGTTCGTGTGTATATGTTTTAAAGTTATGAATACTAATGCATCACTGTCTATGCTCATTTAGCACAGTTAGGGTAACCTTGTAATTTTCACATTCTGGCTGTACATTATTATTTTGTTTGGCACAACAGCACAAGAATTTTAATCATGTGAGTTTTGGTGAAGGCCACTTGATCTTTGTGATACAAATCAAACAAGCCCAGATGTCCTTTCCCTTGGGTATCATGGCTCTCATGCTGGTGGTTTACCATTGTCAAATCATAGTTCTGTACCATCAGTGCATCCTTCAGCTGGGCTAAATTCATCAATTCCGTCATCTTCTGGTGTGGGTCTTAGCAATAACTTATCAGCATCTGGTCCATTGGCAGCCTCTGTCAGGTTAGCACATTTTATAACCATAGATTCTTGCTGTGCACTTATTAATATACATAACAATATTAGTTATTTAATGCCTGGGGATTGCATGTGTTTTCAGGGACAGTAGATATGGAGTTTCACGAGCTCCACCTTTATCAGTTGATGAACAGCAGAGAATACAACAATATAATCAGATGATATCTAGCAGAAACATGCAGCAATCTACCATGTCCGTTCCTGGATCTCTTACAGGAAGTGATCGAGGTGGTGTGCGTATGGTGCCTGGTGGAAATGGTGTGGGCATGATGGGTGGGATTAACAGAAGCATTACAATGTCTAGGCCAGGGTTTCAAGGAATGCCATCATCATCTATGCTTAGTTCTGGGGGCATGCTTTCTTCTAGTATGGTGGGGATGCCAAGCCCTGTAAATATGCACTCTGGAGTTGGTGCTGGACAAGGCAACTCAATGCTGAGACCTCGGGAGACTGTACATATGATGAGGGTGAGAAGTGTTCTTACTTTCTCTTAGGATTTAATTGGTTCTGTTGGTAACAATTAGCATTGTGGAGTTGGAATTTTTTGCTTGTGGCTATGAAACTTAATACCGTCCAACTCAGCATCCTAGTTTTTACAATGTGTCCAATAGTTTCTCTTGGATTTGGTTGGGCAATAAGTTTATAGCAAGTTAGTTCTATTTTGATTGATTTTGCCTTTGTGCATCTGTTAACATTTATGGTGATCCTATTTTATTTGACTAATGATTTTCTTCCCATTTTCTTTAGCCTGGCCATAATCAAGAACACCAAAGACAAATGATGGTTCCGGAACATCCGATGCAGGTCACACAAGGGACCAGCCAAGGCATTCCTGCTTTTAGTGGGATGAGTTCTGCCTTTAATAATCAGACAACACCACCTGTTCAGTCATACCCAGGACATGCCCAGCAGCCACATCAACTATCTCAGCAACAGTCCCATCTCAGCAATCCCCATCCTCTTCAAGGTCCAAATCATGCTGCTAATTCACAACAGGCCTATGCAATTCGTTTAGCAAAGGAACGGCACCTACATCAGCAGCGATATCTGCAGCACCAACAACAGCAACAGCTTGCTGCATCGAATGCCTTGATTCCACATGCTCCAACTCAGTCCCAACTTCCTATATCATCACCTCTGCAAAATAGTTCCCAGACACAACCTCAAAATTCCCCGCAGCAAGTGTCTCTTTCCCCTGTAACACCGACATCCCCTTTGACTCCCATGTCTTCTCAGCACCAACAGCAGAAACATCACATACCACATGGTTTCAGCAGGAATCCTACTGCTACTGCATTGTCTTATCAAGCAGCAAAACAACGGCCACGGAAACCACAGCAGCAGCAGTATCCACAGTCTGGTAGGCAGCATCCTAATCAGTCACAGCATGCACAGTCTCAACAACAGGCAAAACTTCTGAAAGGACTCGGAAGAGGAAACATATTGATCCATCAGAATAACTCTGTGGATCCTTCTCATCTAAATGGATTATCTGTACCTCCAGGAAGCCAAACTGTTGAGAAAGGGGACCAAATCATGCCCATGATGCAAGGTCAAAACTTGTATCCTGGATCTGGTAATCCAAATCAACCATCCAAGTCGTTGGTTCCTGCCCATTCTTCAAATCATGCCCAGTTGCAGCAAAAGCTACATTCGGGACCAACAGACACTTCATTGAAACAACTTCAACCAGTGGTATCTCCTTCTGATAATAGCGTTCAAGGACATGTTTTGTCGGTTACTTCAGGCCATATAGCATCACCTGCACAGCCAGCTGTTACTTCGAACCATCATCAACTGCCGCCACAATCTCAGCCACAGTGTAAGCAAAGTAATCAAACTCAATCAAATGTTCAGAGAATGTTGCAACAAAACTGTCAGGTGCATTCCGAATCGTCATGCATGTCTCTATCTGATTCACCTAAAGTTGATCAACATCCTGCAAACAGTGCTTCACAAGTCGGTACACATAATGCAATGTATCCAGGTTGTATAGATGCAGCTAGTGTAACTGTTATTCCTGCTACTGTATCTTCTCAGTGGAAAACATCAGAATCACCATCTGATTCCAATGTTCCCAATTCAGTTACTCAAACGAACTCTCTGGGGAGCAAACCTGTTGGAAATTCTGCTGGAAATGAGCCACCAATTATTAGTCAAGGGTTGGGCCCACAACAGTTATCAACTAACTTACCTTCTCATGCACATAATTCTGTGGGGCAGTGGCAGAAGCAGCCATTGACTCTTCAACAACAAACTTCATCACAACCTATCCTATCTCAACAGTCATATCAGCCTCCAGAACATCAGCAGCAGCAACAGGAGCAGGAGCAGCATTCTCCCAAAAATTTAGCTTTGCAACATCAACCTCAGCAACAAGTGCAACATATGCAACCAGGGCAGAGCAGTTTGCTTATCCATGCACCTAATTCTAAAGTGGAATGATAACTTTTAAGGAATGGAACAGCTGTGAGTGTTCTCGGTTCTGTCAGGATTGGAATCTGTATGCCCTTTTATCACCATTGTACAGGTATTTTTTTTTTCTATTGTCATGTGTTATGAAAATGAGAAGTGCTAGCAACACACTTTCTCACACTATTATTGATTGAAATTTATTAAAAATTACAAAATCAAGAGTGGGTCATTAAATATGAAATGAGACCACTAAAATTTGTAATTTTCAATAAATTCTAGCCAATAAGAGAATGTACTCAAAAGAGTGTGTTAGAAAGTGTGTTGCTCTCTATGAAAATTTAGTCACTATTGAAGTACAGTTTTTATTAATCTTTTTTGTGGAGGGATGGGTTAAAATTGTGCGAGCTTTTCAGTAGAGGTATATGAAACATTTATACTTTATTGGTTGGTGTTTATGTTTGTAAAAAGCTTTTTCCTGAATGATAAATCTTAGTAGTTGATATTCACTAGGTCAACAGTAGAATTGCAATAGAAACCTGGTATTTTATTGAAACAAATAGGAAAATTCTCCCCTGGATACAGCTACAACTTGGTTGAACATAGAGGGTTTGCACCTTCCTAGCCCAAAGCCCCCAATCCTAACTAAATAATTGTAACTAACTAATGGGGTTATCTAGCACATTGTTATTTGAATTTTGTGGTTCTGCAATATGCAAAGTCTCTTCTGATTGGGGCTGCAAAAAGGAATAGAGTTGGGATTAGGTGTTGTTTTGGCAGATGACTTGGAAGCCTAGTTTCCTCCAATAGGTAGAAACCCTGGACTTTACCAGGAAACATGGAAATTCTATGAATAAAAACATCATTGGAATCTTGAAATTATGTTTGTCTTATAGGACGATAACTTATCCTTCACTGTTCTTTTTAATATAGTTGACATAGATGGATGTGTGAATAGGAGTAGTATGGGGTTAGGTATTATCTAGCAGGCAGTCTAGATTCTAGAATCTGCTAGCAAACTGTGGAATTTACCAAGGAACAAGCCAAGTCTTTGGGGTAATATTTATAAGTAAAAGTAAGTTCTATTAATTTTCAATAAAGCAGTTATTGGTTTTATATTTGAACTTCAGCTTTATTTCGTATTTTAACCAAGAAAAATGGATATTTAAGCTGATTAATGATATATGTTAAGGTACATACAAATTCTTTTATGTCTTAATTATAACAAAATAAATACATAATTTTTATAAGGGACTATTTGAAGTGCATGGCAGCAGCAAAGTGTGGCTTTCTGTTTATTTTTTCTGGTATGCATTGTAGTAATGGTAGTTGAATTGGGATACAAATTGTGAATCAGAATGCCTATTTTCCAAATCGCAAATCGAATTGTATCATGAACTGTAAGATTCATGATCAATAATAAAAATAACATGTATATGTATACAAGACATATAAAACCACAAATTCATGATCAATAACTAAAAAAACATTTGTAAGAACAAATATATATATATATATATATATATATATATATATATATATATATATATATATATATATATATATATATATATATATATATATATATATATATACATACATACATACATACATATATTAGCATTTTAAAGTCAAATAGTTTACAAAGTGACATATAAGCTTCAAAACAAACTAGTATACAAGCCAAAAAAAGTGGCTGCTGCCTGCTGCTACACAAATTCAGCAAACAAATTGTTTGCTGCTGCAGAATTCAGCAACATATCCTTCAAAATAACAGTGTTGTTGCTGAATAAATTCATAAAGTAGTGGCTGCTTGCTGCTGCACAAGTTCAGCAATATAGCCTCCCAAAAAAAACCAGTGCTGTTTGCTGAATAAATTCAGCAGTATAGCCTAAAAAAAAACTCGTCCACAATCATTCATCATCCCCAAGATCAACATCACTCAATTCATCTTCATCATCCAATATAACTTCTCCCCCTTCCTCAATGTCTTCAATTTCATCCTCATCTCCTATTGTGGATTTTCCCTTATCGGCCTTGACATTCAAATTTCTTGGACCTATATAATCAAAAGAAAAGAATAATTGCAGTTCTAGTTTGTTTTAAGTTCTAGTTCTAATTCTAACTTGTAACTTATAAGTTCTAAATATAAATAACTACTCTCTTCCTTTTCTTTCTTGGATCTCCCTCATCAACATCAAAACACTCATGTACGTCCATCCATGAAGCATCAATAGGTAAGCAAGGATTTTCTCTTTTGGTGATCCATTCATCATCCGATCCAATATCGGACAAGCATATTGGATCATAGGGACCCCTTCTCTTCTCTACTCTTTTGCCTCATCTCAAGTTGAAGATTATATTTAACAAACACAAGCGCATTTAATCTTTGTTGCTCCAATTGATTTCTTCTCTTGGTCAAATGTACTCCAATCCCTTTCGCATCCCTTGGCACTACATGTGAGACTCAATTCTCATGAGTACTCTTTGTAACTCTTTACCTTGTCCACCATAACTCTCCCACCAAAGAGCTATCAAAATAAAAAAATGTAGAATTAGAATATAATTAACAAAGTACGCAAGTTATGCTTACTTTATAATGAACATAAAGGGTCAAGGCTAAAGAGTAAAGCCTAAAGTAAAGAGATACTTGGTTGTTTCTTATTTCTAGTATCCATTGCCATGTTCTTTCCAAAAAGCCCCTTAGCTCCCTTGAACTTTTCAAGTTGTTGATCCATTGCAAATCTTGTTCTTTTATTCGGAATCATTCTTTAAAGAGTTTCATATAGACCAATCAACACCTCGCTATCCAGATTGAAGTTTTTGTTATAATGATATGTAACCAAATAAGAAATAAGTTACTAGACACAAAATATAGTAATACTTAGATGACAAAATTAGATGTAAATAACTTACCTAAGATTGAGATAATAGGCAGCTGCATGAAGAGGCCTATGTAGTTGCAAATTCCACCTAGTGTAAATAATCTTCCACATTTTTTTATACCTTGATTCTTGCTTTTGAAAATTTTCAACAATTTTCTCTTTAGCCCTATCCATTGCTTCATAAATGTATGGCATGGCTTGATTTCACTAAGCCTAGCCAATATTGATACCAATTTCTTCATACCCCCCTTTCAGCTACAACACCCGTTATATAATTCTTCTCTCTCTCTCCCCTTGCCACCTATCATTTCTTTTTGTTATTTTTCTCTCTCCTTCAACCACATTCACATGTTCCACACCTCCCCACTTCTGCCTTCATGGGCCTAATTTCTTTTGACTAACATGTATGTTGGGATGTGGTGATTGTTTTCTTCTAGAGAAAATCCACTGATGAAATTTACTCTTTTTGTAATAAGAATTCCTTAAGATCCAATGTTCCTTTTAAATGTTCATCATTTCTATCCAAATCCAATGTGTGTATTTATCAATTTTTTCATGGCAGAATGAAAAAAATACTTCAATTTTGTTATGGGTTATGGTGATTGTTTTCTCCTAGAGAAAATCCACTGATGAAATTTACTCTTTTTGTAATACATATTGCTTTAGATCCAAGGTTCCTTCCTATTAGTTGTGCATCAGTTTTATCCTATGTGTGAATCTGGCCTTTGATTTTTTCTTTTCTGGTGTATTTATCTATTTTTTCATGGCAGAATCAAAAAGCGACTTCAATTTTGTTATGATTTTTGTGCAGATGAAGCTGGTCATACATGAGGGCTTTGGAATATGGAGATAGATATCCATTGTTTTCTGTAGGTCCAGTTAAAAGATTAGCAAAAATTGTATTGGTAGGCATCATTGCTTACTTTATTCTTGTTTCAAAGGTCTTGTATATTACCACTGTGTTTAGAGGGTTTTCTACCATTTTCTTCTTTGTAAAGAGACGAATATAGAGGTATGTGTACAGGGTCGTCTCTTCTTTCCTTGTAAACCCCTCCCCACTTTCCCTTTTTGTCTTGTTCTCCCTGCCCTTGTGCAGAGGAACACTTTTATTTTTGTTCTACTAGATTAGTGAATGTATTATTAGCCTGTTAATTGGGATAGGAATCATTTTTATGAGCAAAAGCCAATTCAAAGTTTTGTGAATACAAGATTTCTGATGCATGTGTCTGCAAATATTTTGAAATTACAAGTTTGTAACCATTTAAAGTTTCTGAAATGGGATAATTCAGAGCTTATCTTATTTCTCGTCTATCAAGAAACAGTATATTTTTTAGTGCAAAAGCAGGTAACGACTTGGAACCATTATGAGGGCTGGAGATGCAAAATTGTTCATGGTAAGGTTTATTTGTTTAATCCTTTTAGAAGGAGCCATTAAGCTGTAACTTTCTCGAGTTTATTTTTCTTGTCTCAGTGGAGCTGATGCTTTGTATTTCTCTATTCTTGGGGAATTGGGGTTGTGTTCTGCCCTGATGAAATGCTTGTATTTTTTTTTTGCAGATGTTATTGTACAGTGTCCTATTTTCTGTTTGGTAACTAAGTTCATTTTTTATTGTTACGGACGAGGGAAGTGATTTGCATGTTATATTCAAAGATAATTAGGTTTTGCTTCAGTATCCGCAAAATTTATATTCGAAGTTTAACATTATAACTCATAAATATTTATGTTATACTTTTTTTATGGACTACAAATTATTGATAAAATAATTTGTATAAATGTATTTTTTGTCTTTCAAATTGGCAGTAAATTTGGTTTTCGGTCTCAAATTAAAAACGTGAAAAGATTTGTCTAGATGAAAATTAAATTAGGAGTGAGTTCGTTTTTGTCCTCGGAATTAAAAAAATGGTGTTTAGTCCTTGTAATTGGGTAGTTTTTAATTTCTCAATCTAAATACTAGGTGAATTTTTTTAAATGAGAGAATTACTTTCTCCTTTATATATATTGTTGAAACCTATTACCAAATTAAACCCTAAAATATTTGTCTACATGTTATGTAGATTCATACAAAAATATTTGACCTTTCTACTCAAATTTTAGCTTATTTCTTGTTATGAATATATTCATCGCTTCTAATCAAAGAATAATTGAATCCAAAGTTATATGATTCTCCAGTTTCTAACTTATTTCTTGTTATGATTCTGTTTATTGTCATCAAAAAACAATTGCGTCCAAAAATTTATGATTCACTGCTCAGCTTTCAACTTGTTTCTTGTAATGATTCTCACTGCCTCCAACTAAGGAATAAGTTGGAGGTTGTGAGCATCGAGGATATTTTTGGGTTTAATTATTTTTTTAGAGGAAGTAAATAGATTCATATCGAAGATTAATTGAATTAAAAAATATTTAACTTTCTGATAAGATATTTTTAGGTTTAATTGTTCCTTTCTATGAATGTGTACAACTCTTAACTTATTAACACATATTTTAGAGTTTAATTTGTGAAATGTTTTCAACAATATATAATAGAAGTCATTTTTTTACTTAATAAAATTATAAAAAAAATCTAAAAACAAATTTCACCTAGCAATTCTAGAGACCAAAACTAAATTCACTCCTAATTTGAAAAGTGATAGACATATTTAAGAGTTTTTTTGTCTTGGCAAAATTTTTTTATGTTGCAATGATATGACATCCATTAGTCGTCATTGAGTTCCTTGTCACTGTCTTGATTGAGAGTGCAATGATATATAAAACATAAAATTCATTACTAAAATTTTGATTTCAAGAGTCGAAATAGTTTGAAACAATATCTCAATTATATTAAAATAACTCGTAATAATAAATTCGTACCTAAATAAAAATCATTATAAAATATAATAATTCTTTACATAATTATATCAATATGCCAAAAAATTCTCTAGCCTTTACCCATGAATCCAAACATTAAATAAATAAATTTGTTCATCAACAATTAAACTTTTATTCAAATAAATGTTAACAAACGTAAAAAAATTAAATGAAGAAATATTGAGCCTTCCAATCTCCTCACTTTGTATTATGAGAACACTTTTAATGATATATAATTTGGTGAGTAGAAACAAGTTCAAAAGAAAGTTCATAAATAATGTTTATTTTCAGCTAGTTTGATAACTAAAAAACTCATTCATGGTGCTCGCAAAATAAACTTATAAAAGGAATAATTTTCAATTTTGTATAAATTAATCACCTTACATATGTAATTAAAATAAAAGATTTTATAAACAAACAATCTTAACCCAAAAAATTTATTTATAAACATAACACAATAATTCTCATAATCATTTAACTCAACTGTTCAATTTTTAGAACCAATGTGATTCACTTTCTTTATCTCAGATGAAGGTATCACGTAACTCATCCTAGTTGCTGCGAATATGTGATAGAGTAAGGTACCTCATCACAAATGATAATACTCGTCTTCTCCATGTCATATAAAGGTATCTCATTTCTCAAAAATAAACTTTATAATTAAACATTTTCTAAATCAAATGTAAGACATACACTTCACGAACATAATTACAATAAACAAATAATTTTCATAACTACATTTATATTTTAAAGACTCAATTTTATACATTATTTGGTGATCCCAAGATCATGACTCATTGGTTCTTAGAATCTATGTGAATTTCAAATTCACTTATCTTTTTTGTTTTTCCAGAACTAGTGTGAGAGTCCAGACTCATTGTGAATTCCATATCCATTAAAGTTTATGAGACAATGACATCCCACTACTTTCTGATTTGAGATGGAGATATTTCATATCTTATTCTAAATGTATATATGTTTAATAAATTAGATATTTTATTCAAATGGTGATATCTCGTAATAAGATGTCTACAATTACACAAAAGATAACGTCTAGCTTTAATGATAATAAACTTTTTCACACCTAATGACTAATGACCAACAATTGAGTTTTCAAATGAAATAACAATTAAAATTCAAATAATATTCAATTAAATTTGAACAAACAATTACGTCTCTCTAAAATCTCTAATTTTCTTATTAAAACTTTAAGAGAAACTATCTTTCCCAAAGTTAATAAATCAAACACAATAGATAGATTACATAAAAAGTCTTAAAATTTTCATAGCAAGACTCTAAAGAAATTGTATCTAAAAATTTCATACCATGAAAGTTTAAAAGAAAGATTGTTCTACTCACCTCAAACAAATGCTAATGCTAAATGATCGTCTTCTCATTGTTGTGACGTCGGAATTTCTTTAGCACTAACTCTTCTTTTCTCTTTTAAGAGTGAACTAGGTTTTCTAATTGTGAGAGTAATCTCATTTTTTTCTATAACTAACACCTAATCACTTTAAGTTAAAGCAATATGTTGTCCAAGAAAATGTCCAAAATTTTCTTTTAAAAACATTTTTCTTTATTATATTAGATTATATCCACTCACTTAAATATAAAAATATTATTTGCATTTATATATTATACATAAAACAAAAGTCTCATGTCTTTAACATTTATATTAGGTGGACACACACATATATTATATCTTCTATGCATAACCTAAATTAGAATTATTTCAATAAAAATTATTCTTTACATATACTATAACTATAAAAATAAAATATAAATATGTTATCTAAACTTTATACATATAATATTGTATTACTATCAAAATATAATATTGTATTAACCATTTTCATAGGCTAAGAAAGAAACAAAAATAAGTTTATTGTAAGTTGTTGAACTTATTTTAGGCTAGTATAGAGACATCTAGCCACTCTTAAACTTGAAAGTTGCTATCTTAATTTCTCATAATCTACTTATTACCAATTCTAGATTTTGAAATGTTACATTTTTGTTCTCCTTATTAAATTCCATCTTCGAAATTTGTTATACACCTAATCAATCTTGAAGATAAAAAATGATACGAGAAAACATATTGATGACATAACGTACTAGTGTAACTTTTAAGATAACATACCAATAACAAGATGGATTAAAACATGTAAGCACAAGTCAAGATTTAGAAATATGACATGCCAAAGTAAAGGAGGAGAAATATGACATGCCAACGATTCCATTACAATAACTAATACAAGATTCTAGGAAATAATTAAAAATCTAAACAATTGGTAGAATAGAGAAATTTTACTTTTACACTAACTATCTTATACACATTGTGACAAATATACTTCTTGACTATAATATAAATTCTCAATATGATATGTACACATGTTTGTTCCCTAAGAAATAATACATTTACAAATAATCAAAATCATATAATTCATTCTTAAGGATTCTAGCAAAGACACATTTTGGTAATTTTTGTGTGGGATCAAACCCAATGCAATTATATCAAACGGTGATAAAAGAGACAATGAGTAACATTAAAGGGTTAAAGATACGATTTATTACTTGTAACGGTGAATTACATCTATCAATTTATATAATGCAATTACTCAAATATAATTATTAAAATTCTTTATAGACAAGTCAACAATTAGACGATAATGTATTAATCGAAAGAGAATTTGCAATTAAGATTTAGAAAGAAAAGAAGAAGATTAATGGAGAAAGAAATTAAATTGAGAATTAAAGTCATTTGGACATTAATGACTAAGACAATTATTTTAACAGTAGCAGACAACATAAATCATCTCAATTTTCCAAACATGGAAGCAAACATATTATTAACATTATTTAAGTAAAATTCCAACACGATGTGAATCAAGAATAAACAAGGTGGGTTCTTCTCATTTTTATATACTTCTATGTTTGAGAAATCTCTAAACACATTCCAGAATATCAATCCATGTATCACGACAACTAAAATATTTTTTTTAACTTAAATAATTTTTTCACGTACTTAAATATAACTAAAAGCAAAAAAGGTGCACAAGTTCACAAATAATTATTTTTGAGCTATTTAATGTCTCGATCTTGCTACTTATGCAAATGAACTTAGAATGCTATGAAATTAAATGACCATAACACTTACACATATGAGTTTATTGCAATATTTTTATTTTACAAAAAAATCAAAGCCAATTAGTATAGATCTTGACACATATATGAACAATTTTCAACAGTATCATGTTATAAAAGTTTATATCAAAATAAAAAAATTCAAGCAGAATCAATTCATCACAATAATAGAAAGCAAGATTGTTATCAAGCTTCTTGTTGTGGGTCATGTTTCACAATCACTCAATTACTCTACAATTTTGAACACTTCATCCTTAACACATCATAATCATGATGGACTCGGAGCATATTTGAAATTAGCATACAATCACTTAAAATAAATCTAGAATCACACAAAAACTCAATAGATTCATACTTTGCATGCATACACAAACATTTATAATCAATTATAAACACTTAAACATGATTCTTGGATGAAATATAAGGCAAATAAAGTCAAATTACTCATTAAGAAATCAATTAGCCAAGGAATAACATGTAACGCACATCACACTATCATGCTAGTGTCACGAAAAGTCAAAGGAACACAAGAAGTCATGTACTAGAATAAACATATAAGTAATTAGTTACAAATTTAACACCAAAAACTTAGAGGTTAGTCATGAACTTGGTACATCATGGTTATCCCTGGTTATATGATCTCCTACCATTACGTGCTCTTTTTAAATTTTCTCTCTATGACTCCCCTCCTTAGTAACAATGCTCATATTCTTAACAATACTAGATCACTACCAGATAATGTATAATTTCTATAGTCCAAAGATTGGATCTTTTAATCCATAGTTTACCCTTTCTTAACAGTGTTTAAAAGAAATTATCATCAATTTTTACCTGTCTCATCCCAAGCCTAAAATAAATTTGATTCATATTTTAAGTCTATCTTATTGTCCCTTTAAGTGGACTTAGTTTTAGGAGAACTGGTGCAAAAACATCATTTGTTTCTATCTTAACCAACAATAAAAATAAATATACTTGGGCCCCTTTAACTAAGAACGTAAGACAAAGTGCAGTAACTATATTATGACTAAGCATTATTATGCATCTATTAATAAAACATATGCACAAAATATCTCACATACATATGCATTTTACATTGTTTGTTAGTAGAAAATTATACCATTCTCCCATTTGATTTACATGCATTACAAATACATGAATTATAGTCAATAAAACAAATTATCAGCACAACAAATAATCTTAGGTAAGTTCTATTGCAACTAATTGATAAATAAAAATCAATGGCATAGAACAAGCATTATACACTAAAATAAAATTTTAATAGGAAATAAGGGTAACATGGTTATCCTCTGCATGAATAATACCACACAAATCAAAATAATCAAGCAATAACCAATTTCAAAGTTTTTTTTTCACACAACAAATTTAATAATCTTTTTGTCTTTAACAAAACCCATATACCCTTTTGCCATAAATCTGCACACCACCCATCAAATATTGGGTTGGCCAGACTCAATATTCAAAAGAATAGCATGTAGTTTTTATAGCTCTAATAATAGTCCTATGTGTCCAAGTTTTGATTTTAGAAAGTAATTAAAGTTTTGGTTTTAGAAAGTAATTAAATCCGCACTATAGTCTGGCCCTTTATTACAAATGCAATAAATTATTTACCTTACATATACAATAGAAATAAAAGGTTTTATAAGTAAACAATCTTAACCCAAAACATTTAATTATACAACTACAAAAAAAAAAAAAAAATTGAAGTTTAGCAACTACTGAAATCGGTCACTACTTTTGAAAAGTGGTGGCTAAATCCTTTAGCGACTGAATTCAGTCGACTGTTAAAAAAAACAACAATTGCTAAACAACTTAGTGATTGAATTTGATTCGGTTTCTAAAATAGAAAAGAAATTTCGGTCGCCAACGAACTTGGTGGTTGTTGGTTACCATTACTAAAGGAACTAGAAATACACACCGAAAAATCAGTGTCTATTTTGGTCGCTAATTTATTGGAAAATATAAATGTCAAAAATAAAAATCAGTCGCTAATTGATTTAAATGATATTTTTAAAAATAGAAAATTTTTCGCTAAGTTAGTTGCTATTTATACAAAAATAAAATAATGGTCGCTAAATCGGTTGCTAATTCTTCAAAAATTAATTTAATAAACAAAATCAGTCTTCTAAAAAATAATCGATCACTAAATTGGTCTCTAATCGGACATTTTTATTTTAAAAATTTGGTTGTTGTTTCGGTCGCTAAAATTAAAGTAAATTTGTTTAACGACCGATTTATGAACTTGCCAAATATTTATCAATAATCACAAATTTAATCACACTATAAATAACATACAATAAATAAATTTGAAATAAACAATTATATATGAAAGCATTAACAATTAAAAGTACCAACATGATTACTAATAATTCAAAATCATAATAACCATCAACATAATTATCCTAAACATTGTGAACATGATTCTTTAGTATATCATCTTCAAGATAACCATCCTAAGTATTACCATCATGACCATCATTATTATTTGGTGTAAGTGATTTCAGTTGTATTTGTTGATTTTGTTGTTCCATTTTCTCATTTTATTGTTGAATATGTTTACTTGGCTCCTCATGATTATGCAACAATTGCACCACTTTCTCCTCAAGTAACTTCTCCTTAGCTTTTTTTTTTTCACAAGTTCATTATTCAATTTATGAATTGTCTTAGGCATCTCTTCCATTTGTTGTTCCATTGACATCTCAATGAAATTAGTTGGAATACATGTTGAGCACATGAACTTGCTGGTTAATTTTCCAAGTCCATATACATTCCCTTTTTCATTCCCTTTTTCATTCTTACCTCCAACAACTTCTAAATATATGTCATTATCATTGATTGAGGCAAAATTGGAGTCATTTCCAGATGTTCCTTCTTCAGTGGTAGATTGTTGGAGCTCTTGTCGACGTTAATGATATTTCATCTTAAAAAAAGTTGAATATTAAATTATACTTTTATTAGTAGTTAATAAACTTTAAAGTAATGTTTAAAAATGTAAAAGATTGAATTTACAGAAAGTTCAAGAGTTTTGTCATTGACTCGTTCTCCAGACTTTAATTTTTTGGTTTTCTCTACCACCTCCTAATCACTTGGTGGTCATTGAAGCTGTATAATTTAAAAAAAAATTGAAATTATAATATATCCACTTAATTAAGTAAAATAAAAAGCAATTAAAATTGCCATTTTTTCATAATGATTTGATGTAGATATAGGTCCACCACAATAGGCTAAGACTCCTTTATCAATAACTCAATTTGCCTTGGCAATCGACCTCTTATTTTGAAAATCTGTAGAACCCCAATCTTTGTCCAAAATTGTTCGGACACTGAGCAAAATCTAAGTTGCACAATCATGATCATTTCTAATTTTACTCATTGTAGTTTTATAAATGCGTGAACCATTTTGCTCAAAAAATGGATCTAATACTTTGCTCTTGTGATGGGTCCCACCTATACTCTTTTTGCATTAAAAAGTAGTTAAGAAAAATGGAAAAAACAATGAAAAATACAATTGAAATTGAACCACAAGTGTAAATTACCTTAAACTCTTTGTACCACAGGTCACGAACTTCAAGTTGTACCTTTTTCCAACTCGGCCATGGTTCATCAAATTTTTGTTTAATGATTCATGAGATCACACGAGAAGGACCATAAGGTGGTGTAAATCTATGGAAAATGATTTTGTGAATGCCCTTATTTGAAGAATGTTATTTAAAAGATGAATTATTATATTAAAATTGACTTACTCATTGTTTATTACTTGAAGGAAAGGCCTTTGATCCACTTCATGTTCAGAGTATGGAGATGAGTAATCAGGTGTGAATGAATCTTGTAGTGTTGAAGGTGTGACCACTATATCACCTACTTTGATAGTTGCGGTTCCTCTTCAAGCGTAGGAAGTATGCCCTGTTGGTGAATGAGAATTGTGGACTCTGACATTGAGATGTGATTTATAGAAATGGGAGAATTGATGGTGGGTTGACCTCTCCCACTAACAGCACAACCTTTGCCACGGTTAGGTGGTCTACGACTATCACTTGTATCCTCTCTTTGGCATTTGTATGTAGTAATTGTTACATATATGACAATTGGGACTAAAGATTAATCAATATAGTGAAATATTATATGTTTAGGGTTTTACGACACCAAAACATGTTACTTATCTTTCTCATCATAATCACCACAAGTAATTGTTACAAACTATGGTCATACAAATGTAGAAAATAATTAATACAACGAATATGATTCATGTTAATGTATAAATTACCTAAGAGGTATCTATATCATTAAAATCAGTTTCACTTTCACTCTCAATTGTTATCTATTCATCCTCCTTTTATTCATTAAGTTTTGTTTGATCTAATAATTGTCTGTCTACTTTTGAAGCCCAACAAAGTCATCATCTTAGTATAGAGCCAACCAACCAACCGTGATGCCTCTTAGGATATGGTGTGTAATAAAGTTTTTCATCTTGTTGTGCAAATATGAATGAATCGTATACTTTATTATATCTTTGTGATGCCCATACTTCAATGATCTCATATTTATTATGTACTTTTGTTTCTATATTAGGGACGCGAGAGCTTGTGAAAAGTTGTTGTTGAATTCTAAATCTCAATCGTCACGCTCACGCTTCATTCTCTTGCTCTCATTCCTTCCAATCGGTGGTGCACGGTGCTTCAGTGCGACGTCTCCTCGATCGAGGAGGTGTAGGACTAGAGTCTGGAAAGCTGGAGATTATTAGTATAGTTAACGCACCCTGGTGGACTGAATCCTTAGTGCTCTAGCCATCTCTGGTGAACCATTGTCGTTCTGCCATGGCGATCGTCGTGGAAGGCGGTATCCATGAATTCACACAACCTTGTAAGAATACTCTGTCTCAATAATGCTATTAGTTTGCGTTTCCTTATTTCTTGTTTGTGAATCCTATTATTAATCTACTTTTTCTTTGGTCATGATTGTGTATTTGTGAGAGTGGATCGTGCTAGGTTAGGTCGATCGGAACTGATCTAACAACTTAATTAGGTAATCGATAAGAGAACCTAAAATCAACCATGTGCATACTTCCTACCAACTGATGAGGTAACGATTCTATAAATCCTCGGTCGACAACAAATGAATGTTCGACGATTGTTGTACGACTTCTAGGTTGATTTGGATTCATAATCTTGAGAGGAGAGAACTGTGAACCGATTGCTTGTTGGAACTCTATGTTAGTGCAATATATAGTTTAGTTAGTTTGCATTTACTTTCATACGTAGTTTATTCTGTCTTACTTTACATTTGAGTAATCTAAACCCCTATTTACGCTTTCGGTTTGAGTGCAAGTTAGTTCGACTCTAGTCCGAGTCCAGTGTCTCAGTCCAAGACCGAGTCTGAAGTCGTCTTAGTCCGAGACAAAGTCGGCATTCCGCATGTACTTAGTATTTTGCATGAAACTCTGATTCCCACATTAAGTCATAATTGAGCACACTATGTCTTTGAGAAGAATGATCTAGGGTTGCACTATAGCTCTAATTTATTTGATAAAAAGCCACCACAACTAAGTGAATATCACTGGGCACGGCCATCGATCGTGGGTGGCGGGCTAGGCGGCAGTGGTTAGGTGCCAACGAGATGAGGGAGACAAGGTGGAAATGTTTTAAGTGTGGACGACAGTAATTGGGCAAAGGGAGAGTAATTGGTACAGTAGAATAAAAGTGGGAAATGTTTATGTGTGAAGGTGGGAAAATAAAATTTGCATTATTATTAAAGCCATTATTATCTCTAATTTATTAAATTTGAATTTTACTTTATGTTAAACAAAAAAGACTCAATTCACTTTAACAAAAACTTTAACATCATAATTACACATAATCTAAACTAAACATACTAATTTAATAAAAATATCGTTATTTAATAAATAGTCTCACTTGACTTAAAATAAACTTCAACATCATAATTATACGAAATATAAAACTCAAAAGACAAATTTAATAAAAACAAACACACTATTATCTAGATATAGAACGGAAATATCTAAAATTTAAAGACAAAAATATTAGATTTACTTTATTTTAAAAATAAATAGTCTCACTTGACTTAAAATAAATTTCAACATCATAATTACATGGAGTATAAACTCAAAAGAAAAATTTAATAGAAAACACACTCTATTATTTGGATACATAATGAATATATCTAAAATTAAAAGACAAGAATACTAAATTTACTTTATTTTAAAAATAAAAATAGTCTCAATTCACTTAAAATAAACTTCAACACCATAATTCTTACAATCATAGTGTTTTTTTTTATAATATTATTCTTACATGACATATTATCAAATAATATTTAAATTTTTAAAATTTTAAATACACTAAAACAATTTATTATGTCCATTTATATAAATTATATCGACTAACTTAAATGGTTATATTAATTATTCTTCAAAATTTTTTAAATGTAAAATAAGTATATTTTTATTTATAAAATTTAACTTCAAATTTTAAATACTTATAAAAATATAAGGTTGCTATTTTTATTTAAATAAGCTAATTTTATATTATTCACACTTAGCAACAAACATAAATCAATCACTAGCTATTTGTTTTTATTTCTTTTTAAATAATTTATTTTTTGTATTAAAATGCATCGCTAATTTGGTCGCTAACTTTCCTATTATTTTTTAATTTTTTATTCAAATTTGCTCGCTAATTCAGCCACTATTTTCCTTTTTTAATTTATTAATTTTTAAATCGAAATTTGGTGGCTAATGTTCACTTTATTTTTTAGTTTTTTATTACAATTTGGTCACTAATTCAGTGACTATTTTCTTTTTTATTTTTTATTTTTAAAATAAAATTTGTTACTATTTTAGTGGTTATTTTCCTCTTTTAATTTTTAAATTGAAATTAGTTTACTAATTTTTTCTTTATTTTTTGTATTATTGTTATAATTCAGTTGCTAATTCGGGAACTATTTGCATTTTAAATTTTTTAATTTTTTACATTTGGTCTCTAATTTGGTGGCTACTTTTCTTTTATTTAAAATTCAAAATTTAAAGGTTGGTCTCTAATTTGGTCGCTACTTCACATTTTTTTAAATTGAAATTTCTATCGCTAAATCGGTCGTTATTTTATTAAGGTAGACCATTTAGCGACTGCTACATCAATCACTATTTTACTTTCAAATGTTAGTGGCTATCTCTTTGACTATGTGGTACCCAAACTTTTGTCTTGATTTTGCAACAGAAATAGAGATCAATTTGTTTAGCTACAGCGCATTTCAGTCGCTAATTTATTGACACAAATAACCAAAATTCGGTGGCTGTTAGCAACAAAGTTTATCGGTTGCTAACTTCGGTCGCTAATCATGATTTTTCTAATAGTAAAAACTCAATAATTCTCAAAATCACTTAACTCAACTGCTTGGTTGTTGGAACCAATATAAATCTATATTCACCTTCTCCATATTGTATCGAGGCATTATATAACTCATCCTAGATGTAGATATATAAAGAGTAAGAGATCTCATTTTTCAAAATAAACTTCATAATTAAACATTTTCTAAATAAGTGTAAGACATACACTTCACGTACATAATTACATTAAACCAATAATTTTTATAACCACATTTATATTTCAAAGACTCAATTTTATACGCTGTTTGATGATTCCTAGAATTGCTCTACTTGACTCATTAGTTTCTAGAATCAATGTGAATCTATATTTACTTATTTTTTTTTGTTCCTAGGATTGGTGTGAGTTTGGACTTATTGTAAATCATAGAATTAGTAAGGTTTATGAGCTCGTATCACAGAATGACATCCTAGTACTTTTCCTATTCTAGAGGGAGGTATCTCATATCTCATCCCAAATGTAGATATATTTAATAAATTAGATATCTCATCTTGGATGGTCATAACTCTCATCCTATTCCCAAAATGGAATGTCTACCATTATTCCTTCCTAGAAAGTAATGATTTACACTAATGATAATAAATTTTGTCACAACAATTATGTTCTCAAACCTTATCCCACTTAAAATTCAAAAAATATTCAATTGAATTTGAACAAACAATTAAACCTCCATAAAATTCCAAATTTCTTATTAAAATCCCAAAAGAATATGTATTCTTCAAAAATTATTAAATCAAACACAACACATAGGTTACATAAAATTCCTAATTTTTTAGCAAAAACTCCAAATAAATCATATCTCAAAAATGCATGTCATGGAAGTTTAAATTTTTTTTTGTTTTACTCACCTTGAACAAATGCTAAATGGTGGTCTTCTCATTGCAATGTTGTCTCTTGGATTTCTTTACTTCTCTCTTCTTTTTCTTATAATATGTTTGTCTAATTGTGAGGGTAACTTCTTTTTTTTTTATTCTACAACTGACAACACAATATACCCCACCTAATTATTTTAAATTAAATCCATATGTTTTCCAAGAAAATTATCCCAAATTTTCTTTTAAAAATATTTTTTATTATACTAAATTATATCAACTCACTTAAATAAAAAAAATACTATTTATGTTTATATGTATATAGAGCAACAAAAATCTCATGTCTTTAATATATATATTGTGTGGGCACATACATATATTATGTGTTATGTACATAATCTAAATTAAAGTTACTTCAATAACAAATTATCCTTTATGTATACTATAATTATAAAAATAAAAAAATATGAATATGTTATCTAAACTTTATATATATAATATTATAGTCCTATCAAAATATAATATTGTATTAACCATTTTCATAGGCTAAGAAGGAAACAAAATTAAGTTTATTGTACATTATTTAACTTATGTTAGAATAGTTTAAAGACCTCTTGTCATCCTTAAGCTCGAAAGTTACTATTGTAATTTCTCAAAGTCTAATTATTATCAATTTTAGATTTTGGAATGTCACAGAAGAACTAAAAACAGCTATTTCTTAATTATAGAAACTAAAAATATTTTTTTTAATTTGTGAGACCAAAAACAAAATTTTTTCAATTTGAGAGACGAAAAATATATTTAAGCCAATATTTTTAGTTATTTTTAATATTTTGCTCTTAATATATAAATAATGAGTTTTTTCAATCTATTTTAATATAGTTGATTTCAAATAAGATTTGTGCTATTTTAATTCTAAAAACTATTTTTTAAAAATAATAATGGTTGCATGTATCGTTAATATTTTAAAAACAATGTATGTATTTGAATTTTTAATATAACTTAATATTTTTGTTGACTAATGATTTTTTTTGTTTTTCTATCTTTATTTTTAGAAATAAATTAATAATTTTAATATTATAATATTTACTAAAATTTAAAATATTTTTCAAGATTAATATAATATATTTATAATTCATCCTCATTTAAAGTTTTAAATTTACAGGATTTAAATAAAAACAATCAATTGTGATTTATATTTAAAAATTTGTTAAAATTAATTTTCAATAAAAATAAATTGGTCTATTATGCATATAAAATAATTAACACCAAAAGAATTTTTAGTTAAATATGTAATCTTGTTAATAGTTTTACTAAAATATCTATTTTATATATTATATATAAGTTTGTTAATTTGAATAATTTTTTTTTGGGAGGGATGTAGTTCAAAATAAATGTAAAATTATTTTAACTATTTTTAAATAAACAATAAAACTATACTTAAATGATTTAAAATAACACTTGAATTATATTTTAGATTACATTGTTAATTTTACTAATGAAATTAGTATAAAGTAATATATCATATTAGAATAAAATTTATCCCTTATTATTTTCATTAATAATAAATAGTTTTTATATAATAAAAAAAGTCTTGAAACCTTAAATAATTCAAGGTCTAAGATTATTATTTCATTGGCCTTGTTGCAAGCGATTGACAGACTGTCAATCTATTCTAGTCAATATGATAAGAATGAGTCACTTTCCTATCAAATTGTCATGATACCTCAAAGGATGTTTTTTGTCTTTATTGGCATCACATCACATATCACTTCATCAACATAATTTCCTAGGGTAAAAGCTAATGACACTTGTCTATCCCCTACTATCTTCCCCCTTTTAATAAGCCATTGTAACTTGTAATGTTTGGGATGAGGAAGTGTAAGAATTTCTACTTTCCTACTAACCTAGAGCTAGCCACATTCACACTACTCCCACATCCATCATAATGGAGCAAAGCTTTTCTTAAACAAGACACTCAAAGTGGAGTATATTCTTTCTTTGGCTTTTGGCCTCCTTACCAACAAGGTTACTCATGAGGTTCCTTACCATGAGAAGGTTACCCTCATAATGTAAAAGGTCATTAGTAGACTCCACCTCACTAGTGGAGTTAGATTCCTCTTGGGAACTTTCAGTTTCAATCTTTCAATTTTCTCTCATAACAATAGTCCTCTTGTTTGGGTATTGGGAGGTTATGTGCCCTTTGGCCAAGCACTTAAAACAATTAATATTGCTTGATCTATAAGAATTAGGAGGTGGTGGTGTATTTTCCTCTTTTGGCCTCCTTTGGGTTCACTCCCCTTCTCAAAACTCTTGTCCTTTCTAGGCCTATCTTTCTCCTTACCTTTCTAACTAGGACTAGGATGATGTTTTCTAGACACTTGCTTCCTCTTTAATTTCAACTCCACCTTAGTGGCTTTGTGGAGTAAATACTCTAGGGAATCCTAATGGTGCAACTCTACAATGTCTTGTATTTTCCTATTAAGGCCATGAAGAAATTTAGCCATGGTGGCCTCTTGAGACTCTTCCACTTGTGCTCTCATGAGAGCCATCTCTACTTCTTTGTAATAGTCCTCCACACTCTTAGACTCTTAATATAATCTTTGGAATTTATTGTAAAGGTCTTTAGTATAATAGGAAAGAATAAACCTCCTCAACTCCCTTCTCAATTTGGCCCAAGTCTTCGCACTTGGCCTCCTTCTCCTCTTTACATCATGGAGCACTTGATTCCATCATAAAAGAGTATAACTACTAAATTTAAGTGTGACTAGCTTAACCTTTATTTGGTCATTGAAATCAAAACACTTAAATACTTGCTCCACCTTCATTTCCCAATATAGATAGACATCTTAATTACTTTCACCTATAAAGGTCTCTACTTTAGCATTGACACTTTAAATGTCTCTCTTAATTGAATCTAGGCCTTCCCTACACTCCTTTATCATTTGCTCTAACCTTTCTTCTAACCTAAATTCCAACTTTTTCATTTTTATTATCATCATCCTAGTCTTAGGAGAGTAACTCTATATATCCTCACTAGAACATCCCATCACTCCTCCTTTCACCATAACCAAAAACTAAAAAGCTAACCAAAACTGGGAGCAAGAATAAACCCTAAACCCTAAACCCTAAACTCACCACTAAACTAAGTGTTTACACTATTTAATTGTGTTTCACACTTTGTTGGCTTTTTCCCTAATGTTGGCTCTAGCCTTTTATCTCTAATCTCACTCTAAGCCTTGTACAAGAATCAACATCTACTAATCAAACAACAAGTCACTTGTGAAATAGGAACAAAATATTATAAGACAAAACCAAAGAATCCAAAGAAAGAAGCAAATAAACATAAGAACAAAAGGTAAATTCAAAAGGGATAATGATGAGACTAGTAAAAGATTCAAAAAGGACAAGGAACTACACCAAACACAAGATATATAGCAATTCAGTTATGCAGCAAAGAACCAAGAAAAATCACATTCAAAGTCACATAAGCAAGTTGAATTCTAGAAGGCTTATGTGTGTCACTCTTCTGTTTGGATGAAGCACTAGCTTTTTTTTTCTTTTCTTATTTTCTCTTTTGGGTGGCTTTGCTCTATTTTTCCAGCACTTGTTCTTACCACTAATAACTTTTTGTTTTCATTTTTCTAAGCATTTTTCATAATCTTTTTGGTCCATAATATTTCTTACTTTTTTTCTTCACAAATATGCCACAAAAAATCTTCTAATAAGCCTTTGAACAAGTAAAGGTGTAGTACTTTTTAACAAGCTTCTCAATCAATTTTGCATTCAAATACTAGGCACATAGCTCCAAACTAGATACACATAAGAAATGGCTATTATAAAAGATCATAAGTCTTCTAACCTAAAATTCACAAGAATCAAACAAAGAATCTCGAAAGAATCTTCTCAAGAACACATGTTTGAATTAGGACAAAATAAAATCATAGGTAGATGTAGAATTATTAAGAGAACAAAACCTAATAAAGGATTGAGTAAAACAAATCAAGAATTAAGCAAAAATTGAAGAATCCTACCTCAAAAGTGGCCTGCCAATTTCGAGGGAAACTCCATGGAATAGCTTGATTCAAACCTTCAAAGTGCAGCACTAGGTGTTGTAAGCAAGATTTAATACAAATGATGAATTCATGGATTAAAAAACAACACACAACAAAGATTAAGTTTCTAGAATTGTGGAAAACTCAAGAATATTCAAAATTGATAGAAGAAATTGAAAATATGAAAGGAGAAAGAGATGAAGATTCACCACTAGTTCATAAAATTAAATAATAATGGTAGAAATTGGCTATAAGTTCCATGAGATCTTGATGAAAATTAGTTTTTGTTCAAGACAATTGAGAGAATTCTCAACAATGCTTGCAATATAAGTTTCTATTTCTTCAAAAGTGAGTAGCGTTAATTACAAAATCTTATATAAGTTGTGCTAATCACAATTAACTAGTTTAGTCTAATAAACCAAAGGCCTAAAATGCAACATAAAATATATACCTAGAATTTGATAACATTTAGTGATCAAAATTTTGGTCACTAAATCCAAAATGTACCTTTAGGCCCATAGGCCGAATTACAAGCAAACTAAAAAAATTACATGTAAACTCAATTAAAATACAATGGTTTAAGGTCTAATACAAGTTTACATAAGACCCAAATGACACTTCACAAAAGAATACAAAAGTAGACAAGTGTTGGACTGTCCTTGGTTCATAAGGAGGCCCATTATAATTTTTCTTGGCCTTGGGTCCATGTTCCTTAAGTCCTTTTAGCATGCCTATTATCTCTATGTCCATGTTCATATCAATTTTATGCTCCTAGGCAGAATTGTTCACAAGAAACCCATGAAATGCTTGTTAGCCTATGAATGCATAAAAAAAAATAGTTCATTGGCAACCCGTGAAATGGATGTTAGCCCATGGATGCCTCGAACAAAAGACTTAAGTGGAAGCCCATGAAATATATGTTATCTGTTAACTAATAGGCAAGATGCAGAGATTTTTCAAGCGCTTCGCATTTTTGCTTTTATTTTGGACCTATGGGCTTAATTATCTTGTTAATATGTATTTAAGGAATTAGGAATGTTTCGATAGTTTATAAATACTTGGAAAACACATTTTGTACTTAGTTTTGCAATTAATTGAGATTAAGCTCAACTTAATAAAGGAGTATGTCTCCTCATAAGGTTCTTATATTAGAACCAAACTTGGTTTTTTATCAAAGGCTTTCCAAATTCCTTGAGACAGATCTTTGACCTAGAGTTATTATTTGATCGAGGTTGTCATTAGAATTGTGATGTCTAGTCTTCAACATCTTTATCTTTAATTTCTACTTTTTCTATTTTGTGTTTTGATAAACTAGAATTTTGTATATTAATGTCAAAAATTTTTGGGTGAAATTTTCATTATTTTAAACATTTATCATGCATAATTTAGCTTTTATCCGAGTTTAATGAAATATAGGCCCACGAGCAAAAAAGAGAACATATAGCAAAAGTTGGGATTTTCAGTCAAAAAAGAGGAAGCCTACACAAGACCAGCATGATTGTGCTCCACTTAGAACACCCGTGCTCATCCAGAGTAAACTAGCATGATTGTGCTCTACTTATGCATGCTTGTGCTCATCCCAGAATCATTCAGCTCAATCGTGCCTAACTTCAGCACACCCGTGCACAAGCATAAATGACATGCAACACAGTCGTGCTCCATTCATTATGACTGTGTACCATAATGAATAAGAACAATACAATCATGCTCCACTTTGCACACCCGTGCAAGTATACCGAGGTGACCCACTCCGTAGAGCATAAGGAATTGTCCTAGCTTTAGTCTTTCCTTCTTTCTCTTTTCTTATATTTTCTTTTGTTTTAGAAGCTCTTTAGGAGTATTGTGAGTTGTAGCAAGACTAAGGTGTAGTTTGGAGCAGATGAATGCAGTTCCCAATCCCTATGAGCACTTCTTCTCTATTATTGTATTCTTTGACTTGTTTTACTCTCTTCTTTGCATGAGTAGCTAAATCCCTTTTAAGGATTATAGTGTAAGCTATGATTTGAATCCTCGATCTTAATTTGAATGCAATTTTCCGTCTTTTCTTTCCTCTCTAGTTAAATTGTTTTATTGTTTTAATATGTTTGTGAAGTAGTGATAACTCTTTGCATATTTAAATAAAATAATTAGTGGCAGCCAAACCATGATAGTTGATAGACATATGAAACAATTGAATTTAGGAAAATTATATGATCAAACTTTTTTCTTAAAAATTTCTAACTCAACTATTTATTAATTAGCCTATATATTTTTAATGCTTACTTCAATGTACATGTTTTTATATGACCAACTAGGAATCAACCTAGGACAAAAAATATTGAGAATACTAGACCAAGGTCTCCTAATAGAATTAAGAGGTAAAATCAATAACAAGGGGAGAGTGGATTCAAGAAGTTGCATGTAAATAAGATTGAGGGGATAAGATAGACAAAACCATAACCCTTAATTCAAAATTTAAATTCAAATATCTTGCTTTATCTGCTTTTACCATTCTTTTTGTTTTAACACATATCAATTAGTTTACTTAAATTACATAAGAATTTTTGGGAATTGGTAATCATACACACTAGTCTTTTGGGTACGATATTTAGACTCACATATTTGATACACTGCAATAGGATACATTTTCCCTTAATCTCATTCCAAATTACACCCTGTTCTTCAAGATACATCAATGGTTACCTTGTGTTTAGCTCGAGAATGGTTTGATCTTCGCAATCCGAGCTAGAATCACGTCAAATTCCTGTTCAACTAACCACTTTTTTTGTTTTTGATATTGTTGGAAATTTTACTCCTCGTGTAGTTTACTTGTAATTCCTTTTTTCTGGGCTTGCTCCATGTTAAAAAAAAAAAATGCTTTGTTTATTACATTTTATATGGGAGGTTAAAAGAAAGTAGTTTGTGGTTTGAGAAGAATCTAAAGGATAAAATAGTCTAACAAAATTTTTACACTAAATGAAAGTATTGATTGTTATAGATAACCAATAGATAGATTGATTGTTGGACTCGATCGAATTGCCTAGTCTTGTTGCAACAATGGAAAAAGAAGACCTTTGGTAGAACATACTTTGCCAAGATTATCTCTAAATGAGTTGTTATCTCATTTGATTTTGTCGATTTTCATTCAACATGTTAAAAGAGATTGTAAGAAAGTTGCTAGTTAACTCAGTTGCTAAAGTAGTAGTTGAGGTTCTTCATTCATAGAATATGGATTAAATTAAGAAGCTCCTCATTCTGTTATGCCTCTTGTAATGTTGGACTTTGTAAATATGAGGATTTCCCTACCTTTTAAAATTCATATTGAAATGTTTTCCGTAAAAAAAAAAAAAAACATAATTTATTTAACTATCTTTTAAACTCATTTGATCAAAATAGAAGAAATTTGATAAACGGAATTATTTTTTTAGTTTATAATTGTTTTTAGTACTATTTGAAATAATGTTGGAGCATATAACTTGTTACTTTTTTTCATATTTATCCTCAATACTTTTAATAAATTTTTTCATGTATCACCTCCTTTAATATTATACTATTTCTTGTAAATAAAATTCTTCCTTTAGTATTAAACTGTTTATTTTAATTATTAGACTATTTATTTTACTTTTTTAATCAAATATTTGATCTTTATATAAAAATGATAAACACTTTAAAATTAACTAAAAAATCTTAAATTTATAATTACATAAAAATATATATATATAGTATAAAATTATATTCTATGCTATTTTATTTTTATCAACTATTTCCACAATTAACTTTTAACAAACACTTTTAATTAATTAAATTGACTTAATAAATTTTTATTTACCTTTTTAATTTTCAATTATTATTAATTATTTTTGTCAAATACAGTTCTTTAGTTTTTCATATTAGTGTGGATTGGAGGAATCATTGTTCATCTCTCCCTTACACAAGTGACAATCTTTTCCGCATATGTGCAATTGTTTTAATTTATAAATTTAAGAATTTGATAAAAATGTAGTATGATTGAAAATATTTTATACAATTATGTAATAAAAATTATTATGTAAAGTCGCTAGCTTTTATAATTGAGTTTAATATTGGTGACGGTTTCACAATATCAATTACCAAAAAAATCATCGTTGATAAAATAATTATTATTATAAAAATCAATAAATTTATGAAAATTTATAATTGAACGATAATACACATAATATCAATTATTCATAGTATAATTATTTTAAAAGTCACATTTAGGTAAATTATAATTGATTCACATATAGTATAAAAATCTTTGCACTAACAATTAATATATGAAAATTAAACTTTAAATCTAATTCTAACTTTTATGTTTAGCATGACGAATTATCAGCTCGATCCTAAAAATATTTTCTTTATTTTGTTTGTGTGACATTTGTTTTTAGTTTAACTTTTATAAAAACATTTTCGCTTAATTTTTACCTGAACACTGCTTATTACAAGAGATTAAAAGATATACACCGTTGGTGTACAAATTTTTAAACTTTCTTAACCAATACGAAATCATTCTTGATATGATTTCTAATATAGTTATAGTAAAAATTAATGAATTTGTATGTATGATGGATTGTAATTAGATAATCATATAAGTATCTGTATTATTTATTTTTATTCACTTAAATTAAAAATGAATGTCACGTTAGAAATAAAAGAAAATATGTTTAGACTTTTAGTCACTTTAGGTGTCATTTTCATATTTGATATTTATATTCAAAGTATCTTTCACGTAATTTCAAGTAATTTTTATCTATTATTACTTAAAAAAACCAAGATACGAGGACGGTATTAAAAGGAATTATACTTATAAAGTTAAATTAAGTTTTTTAGCATAAATTTATATGTGGTGATTCACCACAAACATATTTTATCCGATAATTGCTTACACTTTTCAGGTTCTAAATTCCAAGTCTTTGTCTCATGGTCAACACTCAGAACATATGTGCACAACACAGATCAACAAGAGAAATTATAGTTGTATGTATTTCAATTTCATATAAGTTTCTTTTATATATAAATTACAAATAAATAGGAAGAGGAAAACGATTATGAGAATTGAGAAGGAAAGAGATAAAAGAGAAAAAAAAATTATATAAAGCATTATAAAATTACAAAAATTTGTTGTAGAAATAATAAATATCGTAACTCAGTCAACTTTTCCCCTTTGAACCAGGCAAGGTCAGAAATCACACTTCGTATGTTTTGTCATGCAAAGAGAATTAGGCTTGTCTTGTGTTGCATGCATGTACTTTGGTCTTGTCTCACTTTCTCATACCCAATGGGAAGTGTCCACGTGGTTTCTGTTTACTAGTGTAGTACTCATGTAGTCATGTTATTACTTGTTGGTCCAATTTTGGATATCCACTTTTTGTTCCCCCTTAAACCCTGTTTTGTTTTTGTTTTTAGTAAAATTACTTTTATATTTTAATACATGTTAATTAATATGAGCTATTTACAACAAATTTCTATTTCACTACTTGGTTCGTATTTCTTACCCTCTGGTTGCTTGGAGACAAGCCTTAAAACAGCATAGACAATACTTCAGTTCTTCATAACAGAATTTTTTATAAAAGGAGAACCATCGTAGTGCAAAATTAGAAAATCATTTGTTGTTTATATCTCAATATAAAATAAGCCATACCCTTCACGTTGTTTGTGTTGCTACTTCATAGTAATTTTATTTCCAACCACTTTAATCAGACTAGGTTGAAATTTTGAACCACAAGTACAAATTTGGTGGTGTACTTCCAACTTGAATTCTTCAAAAAGTTTCCACAATTTTACTAGCAGTAAAGATTTGTGATATCAAATCCTGACAAGACCAGAAGGATAACTCTCAGTGTCTGCTCTTTCAAAATGTCTCAATGTTCTTCTAAGCCTAAAAGCTTCAATCCCAGAAGGTGTTAACTTTGTCTTTATTCTTTTACTATTTAATTGTTATGGAGAATACAAATTGTTGATTGTGTGCTAGCTTGTATGTCATTTTTATAGTTATCAAACTGAAGTTTTTGAAGTTGCAAAACTGAGGAACACCATTGCAGTGCTGGATACTGGTGCTGGAAAGACCATGATTGCTGTGATGCTTATTAAACATATTGGACAATTTATCAAGTCCACTGATGAAAAGAGATTGATTATTTTCTTGGCTCCCACTGTCCATCTTGTAAATCAGGTATGAATTTTTTTCCATCATGGTTTACTATAGATTAAATTAATTCATAAATCCTGGTAGTTTCATTAAGTTTTTAATTAAGTCTTTATAATTATAAAACTTTTAACTAAACTATTATAATATTGAAATTTTATAACTAAGTCCTTACACACTAGAAGGGTTATAGTCTGTTAATTTTGAGATGAAAATCTTGAGCTTTCCCTACTCCCCCACCCCGCTTCACTCCTGTCTTCTTTTTTGCAAAACTTCAACTCTTCCAAAAGCATTTAAACACTCTCAGCCAATCTCGACAATCTTGGGCACCTTATTGGTGCCATATTGGAAGTAAGCATTCCCTCTCCTACAAATAATAAATAATTAGACATGATGAAACAATCAGTAATTAGAATTAAAAATGAAAAACATGTCAAAGTTTGTCACCAAATAGGATTTTTCTTTGCTGCCTTGGTATTTTTGGAAATCTTGATTTCTCTCATTTTTGGAAGTAGTGGAAATGAATTTTCAATCTTGACAAAATATTAATAGAAACCGGGTAGACGGGTACAGCCAGTGGCGCTGGCTCTTCTCCAATCTCCACAAAAGAGCCAACCAAGAGAGAAAAAACCCACTGACGGCAGAACAGAGTGGTTTCAATGATTAGTGATCAGTATTTGCTTGATCCTTTATTCATAATCACAAGTTATCAAGGCTGAGTTCATCTTTGCTTGCTCATATCGCTTTTAGTTGGTGCTGCAGCTTTTGTTCCTGAGTTCAAGCATTATCCTTCAATTATAATAGCTTTTTGTTTAGCTGCATCCGTAGTATACTGCTTCATGAGCAGAGCTGACAAAGTTTACTTGGTAGACTTGGCATGCTACAGAACCAATAATTTGAAGCATACACCACCCTGATGGATCAATAAGCAATATTGATGTACTATGGCTAAGATAGTGCAACAAAATTATAAGCAACATGTGAGGTAACCCCATTAGTAGTTAGTTACAATAGGTCAGTTAGTTAGCCATTTTGAGTGTTAAATTAGTTTAGTTAGTTAATTGGGCTGGAATAACTAGAGAAATAAGGCATGTTTCCTATAAATAGGAAGAGGGGTTGAGAAGAGGAGGGAGGAATTGGTATTGCGGCTAGGAAGAGTCCTGAATGTACTGTTCTGTGTATAGTTTTAGTTATGGGCACTGTACCCACATTAGGGCCGGACTGGGAACTAGGCTTCATCAATAAAGATTCATATTTTTACTCACAAATCTGATCAAGTTTGTATCACAACATCATGTGATCTCGTACTCATGCTTTTATAACATATACTTAACAATCCTATATTTTTATCACAACACATATTGAATAGAAGGATTAGCGTTGAAAGGATTTGGTTGCAAACTTTAAAGTTACAAGGACTTCCATAGAAATTTTGAATTATAAGGACTTAATTAAAGTTAGGTATAACTATGAGGAGCTGCATATTAATTTAACATTAATTAACTATATGATCCTTAAACCATTCTTTGAGAAATGCTAGCAACACACTTTTGAACACATTCTCTACTAAATTTATTGGAAATCACATATTTTTTAGAGTCTCACTTCATATTTAACAATAGAATGTGTTAGAGATTGTGTTGTTAGCGCTCCCCCTTCTTCTTTTCATTAGTTACATAAGAATGAAGGATGCTAAAATGTTTTGCATTATATGGCCTGAAGATATTGAGCATGTGGTCTTTCTATTTGCAGCAATTTGGGGTTATCAAGGACTACACAGATCTGGCAGTAGAAGAATACTATGGAGCCAAGGGAATAGATGACTGGAATTTAAGTTGCTGGGAAAAGGAAATTGAAGAACGTGATGTGAGCTTGCTATTTAATGATGAAAATAATTTTTATATGCTGAAGATATTTTGGATGCTTATTTATATTTAGTCCATAAACAACTTCATTTTGACTTTGCTCTGATTCTTCAGTATTCTCTGTTCTGCTACTAATCAATATATTGCCGAGTGTTATTAGTGCATGCATTTTCCTGCAATTTTATAGGTGATGGTGATGACACCACAAATTCTCTTGGATAGCCTCAGAAAGGCATTCTTCAAGATGGAAACAGTCAGCTTGTTGGTTATTGATGAATGCCATCGTGCTAGTGGGAACCACCCTTATGCTAAAATAATGAAGGTTAATAGCAGATTTTATTCTAAAATCTTTTCCTTGTTTATAGTAGTTCTGTTTTACTATCATAGAACTTCTTGTTGTTCTGCTACTTATTAACAACATCTTTCTTTGTGAAGGAATTTTACCACACATCTGGTAACAAGCCAAAGATTTTTGGAATGACGGCATCACCAGTAGTTGGAAAGGGTAAGCATTTGTTCTTGGGTAAAAAGTGGGTGAAATGAAGTTTTCAAACATGGTTACCCCAAAATTGCGTTTATATCTCCTGAATTGCGTTTAGAATAATGTTCATTCATTGGTTCTGTGTTAGAAATTCTCTCTGATGTTCACATATCTTGATAAATTCTCAATTAAGTGTATAATGAATTATCTTTAATTTCTACGGCAAGAATATCTGGAAAGAGGAAACGTAACAGAATTGTTATTTTATATATAACTGTTTTGACATGTAAAATTGAATTAGCATTGTTTGAAGCCTCTATGAGAACTTTCCTTAACCAGCGGCATTATATTATATTCTTTTGAAGAGTTATATGGATTCTAAAATTCAACCTTTTCCATCAGTTGTCTCATCCACTATGGACTGCAAGGTTCAGATATCTAAGCTCGAAAGCATTTTAGATTCTCAGGTGGCGTTTATTGATTATATAGTCATTACATCACTTGTGATCTCAAATTTGATTGATAATTTGTGAAATTCTCAAATATTCTGTTACAGATTTTTGCTATTAAAGATAGGACAGAGTTGGAACTATGTGTGCCCTATGCTATGGAAAATTGTAGGTTCTATAATCAAGCACAATTTCTCAACAATGACTTGAAATTAATGATGGAAGGTTTATGGTCTCAGGTAATCTTTGACTGTAGTGCACATTTCTGTATGCATACAGAAAGCTAGGGTATAGACTCTATATGGATGCTTTTCCATCATGAGGTGTGGAAGTGTCAGTCACATTTTCAACACCTCCACTTCCGTAAGACATGTAGGGCATGTGCCAAAAACTCCTCATTATGTGTCTAATTAAAATAATACTATATTTTGGACCACAGTTGTGTTGGTGTTGTATTTGTGTGGAATAAAACATCCCTTTAATTCCTAAAATTGGAAGAAGATATCACATTAGTTCCTAAATAGAAAAAAATTTTAAAAAATATGAAAATATAAATTAACAATTATTTTAGTCTAAAATTTAAAAAAATGTGTGACTAAAAGTGACCATATTAACATATATTTAACGATTTATTTAACATTTGACTAGAACTTGGGAGAAACACAACACACTCCGCAGCTAGTTTAATCACCAATTGTACCAAACACTTCAAATCAGTTAGCTTATCCACTATCAAATATAAGCCCCTCCGAAATCCATTATTAGGTAGCTTATCCGGTATTTGTTAGTTTTTGCCAGTGTCATGGGAGATGGTCTTATTGGATCTTAACATAAATGTTCAATTTTTAGATGGATAACTTGCTTGTCATCCGCACTCCATTTTAAGCTATGTTGATTAGCTCAATATAAAGATTTTAAGTTTCAAAAACGGTAATGTTCAATCGCTAATTTCTGTTTTAGATTTTGTTTCTGGGCAATGGGAAATGTTTATTTTATTTTTTGGTTGAAAGTCAACTCTTGTTTCTAAATATAGCTTTAGGTACTGATAATGCAATAATCATTTAATGTTCAGATCTTCACCTTGTAAAGTTTTACATTTTTTCTATGATGATGAGCCTCACATAAATCATATACTTGACTCCCATGTGTACCTATTGACATACAATATATCATTTTCGTCATATATCTATTTTCCATGAAATTTATAAGGATATTGAGAACTTTTTGCTCTACCAGTTTGATGCTTCATTGCTAAGATTGCAACAGTCAGTGGAATGTCAATACAAAGACATTGATGATAAACTTGGAAAACTGCGGAAGAGATTGTTCAATGACTATTCAAAGATTTTGTATTGTCTTGATGATCTTGGCCTTGTATGTGCTTATGAGGTATGCTTATACTAATTAGAAAACAAATAAACTAGTTTATGAAGAGGGAGAAAATATTCTTATTTTGATATTCTTGTGCTCTCTTTTACATAATCTAAGTCATGACATTTTCAGCCTTTTAGGTAGTTTTGACAATAGTAGAAGGTTACTACTAATTTCTGTAGGAGCAACTAAATTTAGGCAATTTTGATTTGAGATGTCATTGGAATAGAAGTTTTAACTATGAATATACAAAAGGGATTGCCTTTATTGATTTGTTTTGTATTTACTCTTTAATTGTTACTTATCATGGGAAAACACCAGTTATTATTCCCCTATACTTGTACTTTTATTGATAATGAAATTTCAACAATGTCATTTATATCCTTTCCAATGGAAGCACTACAAATTAAATACTGCTTTTCTAATAACCTAGTCCCCTAAAACAATTTTTAATACTATCCTGAATTCTTCAACAGTTATTTATGTTTTGCATACCTTCAATAATGTAGCTATTAATTATAACATTAACGTTAATTTGGAGTCAAGGCTTTCGCTAAAATCTTCAGCATATATAATTTTTTAGTTGTGCAGTGCAGTTGTTATATAACAGTTTTTAGTCATCTTTTTTATAGGCTGCTAAATTCTGTCTGGAGAACAGCCCTTTTCCTCAACAGGAATTTGAATTTAGTAGAGAAGGTTGCTTTCAATATGAATGTTTCTTTAATGAATTGATGAAACTAATTGGAGCCTATTTTAATACTGGTATGCTTGTCTGTCACTTTCTCTTTGATTTTCAGTATAATATCAGCCATTGTTCTTAATTTTAAACATATTGTTGTGATTCAAATATAAAATTTTTCATTAGAAGAATAAAACATATAAGTTTATTCTCGTCGAGCTTAGTCCTTAGGAGACATGAATAGCTGAAATTATTTTTATCTTTATGCATTTTATACATCATGAATCTTTGTGTTCTGATTTTATTTTGTTTGTTCACTCTACTCAGATGATACCAAATTTGGAGACTTTGGTCTTGACCTTTTAAAGGCAGTAGAATTGGGATACATGTCTCCAAAATTACATGAATTAATACAAATGTTTAAATCATTTGGGTACGTAAATAACTTAACCTTTTTCAACAGTTGTTCTAGGGAAATTAACTATCATCTTTTTGGTGCAGAGAAAGTAACGATGTTCTATGCCTCATATTTGTTGAAAGAATTGTCACGGCAAAAGTCATTGACAGTTTTGTGAAGAAAGTTAAGTTCTTGTCCCATTTTACAGTCTCATATTTGACTGGAAGCAATACATCTGCTGGTTCACTAGCACCAAAGGAGCAGAAAGAAATCTTGCAGCTTTTTTCCAATGGAAAGGTATTAGATGTAATATATCTATCAAATAAAAAATATTAATACTTGTTAGACTGATTCTGTTGAATATGCTTTATGTATAGGTCAATCTACTATTTGCCACTGATGTTGTTGAGGAAGGAATTCATGTGCCAAATTGCTCCTGTGTAATACGATTTGATCCGCCCAAGACAATTCGCAGCTATGTCCAATCAAGGGGACGAGCACGACAAAGTAATTCATTATTTGTCATAATGGTTGAGAGGTAAAGCATTCTCTTCCTTGTGCTAATGGTTGCCACTAAGTTGTAGAAAAATAAATCTACATGTTTTGAGTGAGTTATGCTTTGTATTTTTTTCATTGTATTCTGTATTTAATTTCCTAAATTTTGATAAATCCCTTGAATAGGGAAACTTTTCTTCTTGATAAACCCTTGTGGGAATCCAAGGTTCCCTCTAATCTAAGCAAGTCCTTTATTTGGATTGCTGCACTTAATAGAATTAATACTAATGACAAGTTGTAGGTTTGTAGGTCACGGAAGGTTCTAATGTTTTGTTCTTTCTCAACCTCAACTGTTCTTACATTGTGATGATGCAGTCTCTTTATAGCATTTCCTATTTGGAATTTATGATGAATTTTGGGTGTATCCTGGGTCTGTTGACCTTTTCGTGATTTTGTTAGAAGAAAAGAGTACAAACTTTTGTGGCAATGTGCAATATGTCCTACAATTTAATGCATTTTGCTAGAGTGGATTTCTTGTTTTTCTAAGGACGTTAAAGATCACTTTGATTTGGGATATGATTAGGCATTCGGTGTCTATTTGGGGTAAAGCACATGGCCTTTTTAATTGTGTTTCACTAATAGATATGTTGAGAATGGGGAAGCTCTGTTTCATTGACTTGTTCTTTTTTCATGGTTCTTTTCTGTATGTTCTTATGTTTTGTAGGATTCTTTGTTTGTAATTCATTCTCTTTGTCTGAAAATTTTCATTTATAAAGTTTTGAAGCTCTACAGGGAAAATGTGAAGCAAAGGGATCAGTTGTTTGATATTATTAGGAGTGAATATTCAATGAGAAATACAGCAAAAAACAGAGAACAAGAGGCATTTAGTTTGGAAACTTATGGAACTGAGAAGACATGTGCTTATTATGTTGATGCAACTGGTGCATGTGTCACAGCCGATTCTAGTGTCAGTCTCATCCATAGATATTGTGAAAAGTTGCCTGGTGATAAGTATGAACACTAGAAGTTTGTCAATGACATAATGTGTTATTTTTTATGTTTCAGTTTTTTCTAATTTTGATCATTTATGTGATTTTATGTCCAATTGAACTAGATACTTTTTTCCCAAACCAATATTCCAGTTCTCAAATTCTGGTGGGCATTATGAATGTAAATTAATATTGCCTCCTACGTCACCTTTTCAAACATTAATGGGTCCCCCGAGTGCAAATTCTCATTTATCAAAGCAGCTTGTATGCTTGGAGGCATGTAAGAAGCTGCATGAGATGGGTGCTCTTAATGATCATCTTCTACCCTTTTCAGAAGAGCCACCAGAAAGTAATATGAGCTTGAATTGGAAAAAGTCACCGCCAGGTGAAGGTAACATATATGCATAGCAGCAATATGAATTCTTGAATGATTGATGTTATTGTTAGCAAATTCAGTTCATTTTGATTACTTACTAGTTTTGTTTATTTCCATGAAATCTTAGTCTACAGACAAGATGGAAATAGGATTCAATTTTTATTTTCCTTTCCTTTGGCTTAGATGCTGATGTTTGTTGTTTAACATGGACACTTGGAGTCTTGAGTAATTCAGTTATAGTGCTGTTGTAATAGCATAAACATAATTAAGTGGTGGGGTTTCCGTAGTTTGTATGAGGTCCTACGTTCAAACCACATTGATACCATTGTACATCAAATAAAAAGCGCAATCATATTGAAAACTTTATGAATTAAGTGTATTTCTCATCATCCTTCAATCTATGAAGTCTCTTTTTTGATCTTGATAAATTGCATCATTAATATTTGATTTGCTACAAATTAGTAGTATCCATTATTAAGCTCCACTATTCACTATTAAGCTTTTCATGAAGCTAGAAATAATCTCCATATGGCCAAGCTATTTTGTTACTTATTTGATAGCTTCTTTATTCTTTTTTCTTTGGAGAACAAAGACGACAACAATATTTAAACCTAGGACCTTATATAAACTACACAACCCCTCCCACTAGGCCGACCATAGTGGGTTATAGCTTCTGTTAGAAAGTTGTCTTAATTGCAGTCACTCCTATCCCGCTTTAGTTGCAGCCTCTTTGGGTTGCCTTAATCGAAACCTTAAGGTGGTGGTATTGTCTCACAAAATAAAGCTTATAAAGTTTAAACAGTCCTCAGCTAACAAGAAGATAAATAATAATTGAGTTAGGGACTAAAATCCAAATTCTAAGAGCTTCTCTATTCTGTTTGGCAATATTCAGTTTCATTTATGTTTTACTGTATTGAAAGAGTTCCCATTTTACTGTGTATTATATTCAATTAACAATGATTAGAAATAAGTTAATAGTAATAGTTTCATCTTGAATCATGCATTTAGGTGATTGCTTTCTTTGTATTGTTTACTACAGGAACAACCAAAAGAAAGGAATTACATGGGACAGTATGCATTCATGCACTATCTGGAGCTTGGGCTTTAAGTCAAAACGGGGCCACTTTTCATGCCTATAAATTTGATTTCTCTTGTAACACTGAAGAGATTTATTCCAGATTTGTCCTTCTGATTGGTTCAAAACTAGACAATGATGTAGGAAATATCAAGAGAGATCTTTACTTGATCTCAAAGACAGTTACGTCTCATGTCTCTCCATGTGGAGAACTGTATTTGGATTCAGAACAGGTATACAGAGGGTTTCTGAGTTCAATTATCATTTATCTCCTTGGAATCACTCCTTATGCTGTTTTCTTCATGTATTTTTTTCTTATCAGATGACGCAGGCTAAGTGCTTTCAGGAACTTTTCTTTAATGGTTTATTTGGAAGACTTTTTGTTGAATCAGAAGAAGCTGGCACAAAGAGGGAATTTTTGCTTCAGAATCAAATAAGTGATCTATGGAACCCATTAAAAATGTATTTGCTTTTACCACTTGAGGCATTGAATAGTGAAGGTGAAGCCTGGAGAGTAAACTGGAGAGGAGTGAGCTCTTGTGTGTCAGTGGTAAATTTTTTGAAAAGAAAATTCTCGTTGAGTTCTGAGAATTGTCCCAAACAAAAGTTTTCAAAATGGATTGATTCATCTGATATGGAACAGAAGACCTCAAGTACAGTCCATTTTGCTAATTGTCTGCTTGATGTTAATGCTATCAAAGATGTGGTGGTGATGGCTATTCACACTGGAAGGTTCTACTCTATTGTTGGGATTGTAAAATATTCATCTGCAGAGTGTCCTTTCAGTTACAATGGGGCTGATGTGGCTTCATCATCAGATTATAGTACCTACATTGAATACTTCAACAAAAAGTTGGTATTTTCTAACCTAATAGTTTGGTTTATATGTACCACTTACATACTTTTCCTATGCATTACTTGTTCGGTGTGCTATATGAATGCTATTCAGGTATGGGATTGTGCTGATGTATCCAGGACAGCCTTTGCTGCGGTTAAAGCAGAGTCATAACCCACATAATCTTCTAGTGAAATTCAGTGGAGATGGTTTGTCATATTAATAATTTTAATTAATCTTCTATTCTTCCCTTTAAAAATTTGTTGAGTATTCATACAAATTAGTGGAAATAAAACCAATTTCATAAAGTTGATAAAAATATATTTTGTTTTGTATATATGGAAAAATTTGTATAGTCATCAATGAATACCATATTCTACATCAAATTTGACAAAGCATTCATTTTTTCTACATTCTAAAATTGGTTTATTTCCATATTTCAAAATTTGCCAGAGTTAGAAGGCATTATATCAAGTTAACCGTGTTTCATGATGGTGATGTTAATATGCAAAGAGTCTTGACTGAGAGGCAAAGAAACTTTATGCAAATGTTTCAGTGGTGAACTGAATCCTAAATTCTTTGCCAGATATTGATTATTGCCAATTTTTATGTTTTTGAGCGTGCAGCCCAGGTTCAGGAAAAAACACAAGTCCATGCTTATATGCCACCTGAGGTTTTAATAAGAATTGATGTTACAAAAGAAGTTCTGAAGTCAATTTACTTACTTCCATCATTAATGTACCACTTAGAATCCTTGATGCTAGCAAGCCAGCTAAGAAAGGAGATTGATTTAGATACTGACAGATTTCATATATCAAGTTCATTGGTATGTTTAATACTTTAATTATTTTGAGATGAACTCTTCATTTTCATTACTACCAATGAATTCAATCTATTCTTAATATCATATGGTTAGATTCTTGAAGCATTGACGACATTAAAATGCTGTGAAAGTTTCTCAATGGAGCGTCTGGAATTGCTTGGAGATTCTATTTTAAAGTATGCAGTGAGCTGCCACCTTTTCCTTAGATATTCGGAGAAACATGAAGGGCAATTATCTGATTGGCGTTCATCTTTAACTTCTAATTCGGCCCTGCATAGATTGGGAATAGAGTGCAAATTACAGGTACTTGACATCTATGATCTGAGTGGAAGTGATTTGGATGTCCTCCATTTTTGTCATCAATTCATTTTGAGATGATTTATCTTTAGAATTTACTGCAGTTCCACTTGACCTGACAAACATGGATTCAAATATTAGTTTTAGCATGTTGATGTACCATGTCCATTTGTACCTATATATCTAGAGCATGAGTATGTTTGGATACATTTCTCCATAAGTACTTAAAGGAGAAAAAAATAGGAAGAAAAAATTAAATAAGCTTCTTCATAAGATAAAATTAGTTTACTCATGAGCTAATTTATAGAAGTCCTCTAATTTATCTAAAAACTGATTTTTTAACTTATGTATAAGTTAATTTTAGTTTATGAAAAAATTTATTTTATTTTTTCTTCCATTTTTTCATCTTATAAGTTCTTATGTAGAAGTTTACTTAAATAGATGCTTATGTCATACGAGAGAAATATTTTATTATGAGAAAATAGGATCTCAATAACTCATATGACATTACATTGTGGTGTGAACTTATTAATTAAATTAACATTTTAAAATTTCCATGGTCACTTAACAAGTCACCTAGTGTAGATTCTCCTAGCTTGATTTGCTCTTATTATAAATCAATTCTGTTTTAATCTGATTCATTCTTTTAAGCAAAAGCAAATATCAACCTAGTGAAATATGCTCCTTCACATTATTTTCTTCTTCATCTCAAAACATCTTCTTGTTTATGAACAAAACACTTGGGAGTTTTTTCCCACCATGATGATAACTTGTCTAAAGGTAATAATCATGTCTCTTAATTTGCTCAATTATTTGGATGTAGTTATTGCTTGGTTTCCATGAACTCATAATAAGAAGGGTTTTATACAGCCATTATGATCAGTTGGGGTTGTGTTACAATTACTCAAATATTTAATATACATGGACTGCGGTTTAAATGCATAAACTAATGTATTTCTGCCTTTTCGTAAGGTAATTAACATAATTATTTTCCTATTTGGAGAACAGGACATCAATTTCATGATTCTATGTTTATTTATACAATGGCACACTTATGATACATGTGATATGACGCTTATGTTTTCCCAAATCTGTTTTTTCCAGCGGTTACTCAGAACTTAGGTTGATATACAATAGTTTTGAACCTGACTACTGAGGACTAATAGTGCACAAGCTTTAGCTATTCCACACAAATCCATCCAAGTTTTCTTTTTATATATATTGAAGGTTCAAGTTGAGTTCTCTTGTTTTAACAGGGATATATACGTGACAGTGCTTTTGAACCACGTCGCTGGGTAGCTCCAGGGCAGCATTGTATACACCCTATTCCTTGTGGATGTGGGGTGGATACTTTTGAAGTACCTTTGGATAAAAAATTCCAAACAGATAACACAAAAGTTAAGATTGGAAAGTGCTGTGACAAAGGGCATAGATGGATGTGTTCAAAAACCATAGCTGATTGTGTTGAAGCCCTCATAGGAGCTTATTATGTTGGGGGTGGGCTTACTGCTGCACTTCATGTAATGCAGTGGCTGGGTATGAATGTTGTGCTTGATTCACCATTGATACATGATGCCATTACCAGGGCATCATTAAGGTTATATGTCCCAAAAGCTAATGATATCAAAGCCTTGGAACTAAAGCTTGGTTATGAATTTTCCACTAAGGGTTTGTTATTGGAGGCCATGACACATCCATCTCAGCAAGAGCTGGAACCGGGAATTTGTTATTGTTACCAGGTATCTATTAGCAAAATCATCATAAGAATTATTTTAAGAATATAAAATGTCAATCAAATGTTACTTCTGCCCTTTTTTTCCAACATATGTTTTTGGCCATTCTTTAAACAAGAAAATGGTTACTGGAAGTAAAATTTTTATTGAGAAGCAAATATCTGCCACGTTGTTCTAATAATTAAGGAAAATAAGGTGATATGTTGTACCAAAAACTAACAACAACAATGATGTGATATGTCCAATAAAACCTTCAAAATTCTAACTAACTGTTTCCCTTCTTTGTCCGCCTTTCAAATTGGACAGAGGCTTGAATTTCTAGGTGATTCAGTGTTGGGATTTCTAATTACACGACATCTTTATGAAAGCTACCCACATATTGATCCTGGCTTGTTGACTGATTTACGGTCTGAAGCTGTTAGCAATGAAAACTTTGCTCAATGCTGTGTAAGAAGGAACCTCCAACCACATCTTCAGCACTGTTCTGGGATTCTTCAAAGTCAAGTAACAAAATTCATGAGTTCAATAGCTGAAACTAAGAACACCTCCAAATTAAGAATAAAAGCTCCGAAGGTTAATTTCTCAATTATATTGCTTCTTCTATTGACATAAACACAAGTAAATGGAAAATTTATGGATGCATGCTAGAAAGATCTGCTTATGGTATATTTATTAATACAATCCATAAAACAACTTACGCTTGTGCCAGCTATAATTAAGCTATGCTGTGGTACTTTTAGCTGATTGAAAAATTCATATGAACATCCATCCATTTTCTTGTTCAGGTTCTTGGAGACATGGTGGAAAGCATTGCAGGGGCTATGCTCATTGATACCAAGCTTGATATTGAGAAAGTGTGGAAAACCTTTCAACCATTGTCTCCAATTGTGACCCCTGATAATCTTGAACTTCCTCCTCTCTGTAAACTGAATAAGTTGTGTGATCGTCTTGGATACTTTATAAAAGAGATCTGCACGAAAGAGGGGGAAATTCATCATGTTGAACTTCAATTGCAGCTGGAAGATTTCCTTTTGGTAGGAAGAGGAAGTGAGAAAAACAAAAGAAGAGCAAAAGGAGAAGCGGCACATTGTTTGTTAGAGGAACTTGAGGTTTGTTAATAAACTTCAAAAATGACTATTGTCAAAATCCATTAACTAGCTGAATCCAAACTTGGTTATTTTTTTGTTCATTGATATTGCATTTTTCTAGGTTATAACTACTTCAAGAATTTCCCTATCTGGTTCCTTGATTTATTCGGAGCTATATTAACAAACAGAACAGCAAAATGAATTTCAGTGTCATGTTAATAGAGAAAATCTATTTCCATATCTCATTTCCCTCATTACATTCCTCATTAGTTTCTGCTTTCACCTACTGTTTGAAATCATTTTGCAAGTAAAAACGGGGATTTGTGGAGACATTGCAAAAAGATACACATTTAGGGAAAGGACAAATTGCACTACAACTTGAAAGTCTTAATAGCCACATATATTAATTTCCAATTAGTAATTAAATCAATTTACCTATCACTCTTGCTTAAGTTTTCCAGTTTCTAATATTTCCTAAGTAGAAAAACTTATTCTTAGAAACCACAATCGCCAAACATTAGTCATTATGTATGATTATTGTAGCAAATGAGGAGTTTAATTTACAAAATGTTGAGTGATAATTGCTGAAGTTAAATGTGAATGGACAAAATTTCAATGTTGAATAAGGTTCTAAACATTTTCTACTTAAAAAAATAGTTAGAAAAGAATGTAGCTTGAGGAATTATCACCAATAAAAAATTTTATACAATAATTCACCTATCAACCTTTTAAATGATTGGATTTCTTAATGACTACAAACACCCTATCCTTTGGTGGTAATTGATAGCAACAACTATTGCAGTCATTATGGGGGTAATAATATAATATGCAAAACTCTTAGACTGATCTCTTATCCTAATCCTTTGCATATGTTAAAATTGTGATACTTGAAATGTAACAGAAGAAGGATATTTTATACTCCAAATGCATTTCGAAGAGGAGAAAACATGTTTTCGACGATGTTGGCATTTCATCTTCACTGGACATGGGAGTCAGTAATCCATTAACTGATGAAGATTCTCTTAGAAACAGAAAGCAAAAGAATGGAAGTGATTGCCCAGCAGAGTCAACTGAAGATTCTTTCCCACTCAATGACTGTTCGAAGAAAACCTGCAGTATTAGTTCCACCCCACCAGGTTTGCTCTATATATCCACTTGTGCTTATCATGATTACATTTGATACTAACTGTAATCTACACATAGAATGAAGTTTGCAAACTGCAATTCTCCCTCACTAGCTCTATGCAGTCTAGCTTTCCAAGAAAATGCAATTAAGCTTCTGCATGTTTAATAATTGTTTTTTTTTTCTTTCCTCTGTACCCCAACCGAAAACTAAAATTGAAAACAAAACTTTTTCAACTCCTCAAATTTGTACCAAAAATGAATGCCAAATTTTCTTTTAAGAATTGATTATATATAAGATTTAGTAGGATATTTGATTCGAAAAGATATGAGGATGTGGTTTTATATCACTAGTGTGATACAAATTATGCTTCATCTAGTAACCGATGCTTTACAAATGAGAAAATTGAAATCACCCAACATCACAAAATATAATGGCAACAGATGATCAAGGCCTAGCTTGCTTTGTTCCACTCATTTAATTTGGGTCCGTTTAGTCTTGATCTTGTGAGGGTCACTGTACTCTTGATGCTATTTGGCCTGGCAAACACGTTGATCACATGACTAGCTAGATAGCCCTTTCAAGACATGCAACTACGTTTATACACATGCATAGTACAATTAGTAGAAACCAAGCCAATAACTCCTTAAATATTAAGACTTCCAACACTATTAATAATCCATATACTAACAGTAGAAAATTCTTTGCAGTTATTGGATCAATTGACATGAAGAAAGGAGGACCACGAACATCAATTTATAGTATATGCAAGACATTACACTGGCCACTGCCAAAATTCATTTGCAAAGAAACTAAATCCATGTGACCACATTTTACCAAGCGCTATACTTGTCTTTTCAAATTTCAAATTTGATTTGTTATGGTTTTAAGGAAAATATTATTATTCCACTGAGTTATTCTAGTTATTTTATGCATCCTGCAGAACCCCAATGGAATTTGGTGAAGGCTATGGGGAAAGAATTGGTTTCAACAGTTTTGTGTCCAATATCATCTTGCAGATACCCAACTCAGGCATCATTGAGTGTACAGGAGATCCCAAAGCTGATAAGAAGAGTTCATTTGACTCTGCAGCAATTGCCCTGCTTTATGAACTTGAGCAACAAAAAAGGATAGTTATTGTTAAGCCTTAATTTCTTTCGTAAGAGAAAACAATGACAAGTTTTCTCCCACTGAATTTCTTTCCTCAAACTGAAACACCAATCAAAAGCTGCACATTGCTTGCTTAGCCTCTTTAGGTTCTATATGAATTTGTTGATTGTTCTAAGGTGGAATGCACATCATGCAATGTTAGACTTAATTTACAACATGAAAGTATTTTCAGAGATTAAGTTAAGTTTAGGGATTAAATTAAATATGATATATATTGGGATATGAAAAGTCTTAAGAAAGTATAAAAAAAAATATATATTATTTTAGTTCAATTGACAATCTACCACGTGCCATCCACATATATAGCGTTAACTGTCACGTATGCAGATAATGTGTCACGTAGAACTAAACATCTGCTACCCAAATACACAACTAACCCCTAATAGTTACATTAGAAGGCGTTTGACACAGAAAAATACTGGAAAGTGTCAGCACAACAGAGTAACCCATGGCCAACCATAGAGCACCATATTATCAATGACATCATAACACAGTTAGGAATCACACATTTAAGAATGTTGAACTAAAGATGTTAAAACATCGTGTTGCATGTTTTGATGATTTATTATTGATTAAAGTGATGACTAATTTTTTGTTGTGTGTATAGAAGCTCATATAGCACTCAGGTAATTTAAGGTATAAGTAAGTAATACTTATGTTTGGAAAGCATCCACACATATGGTTTTATGAAAAGCGTCCAAACACAAGTTGTAAAAAGAGTCCATACCAAGGCTATAAGACGTCTATAAAACGAAGTTATCCTGTAACTTATACTCATTTAAAATAGACTCATGTTTATTCATATATATATCATTATTTGTATCTTTCAAATATATAAAGACCGGGTTCTCTTTAAGCTTTGAAAAGCAAGTCAAGTTTAATAGTGTTCACTTATTAGAAGCTAACAAAGAATAGCAAACAAGCAAAAAAGAATTTTATCTGCTCATATTCTATCTTATTACATTTAAGGAAAGAAGTTTGCAAAGTTCTTCTTGTACATTTATTGTTTAGATACTCTCATCCTAGAAGATCAACAGTGTTCATCTTCTTAACATGCTATATATATCAACATATGAGAAGACAAGTATGGTTACAAAAGATTATACGAAGCATATGAAAAAGTTCTCTAGTTATAAATACACATTTGGATGCCCTCTAAAAAAATTCAGAAGAAAAACTTTGTTGTTAAGCATTGTATTTTAAGTTTTGTTCTTATTTTTGTATTTTCTTTGTTTAACCAAGTTAAAATTGTGTTTTAAACACTTTATACCTGGTGAGTTATCTTGTAAAATCTCTTTTTATATCTTTGTAAAAAGCTTAAAGTTGGTTAGTACTAAAAAATACTTGATATATTTGTAATCTGTATTTGTAAAGTTTGAAGAAGTTCAGGATACTTGAAAAATTCTTCACTAAAAAAAATTGGATATAGCTCTAAGTTATAAGATGAACAAAATTAAATACTCAATTCAATGTTAATCTCTATTAACACCTATTTTACACACAATTCAATCCATCCTTCGTATAACTTATTTATTACAAAGAAAACTTGGCTCAATTTTAAATATGGTATAACAAAAAGTAAAATAATCATTGCACTACATTAATAGAATTTCTTACACGATACCACAAGCACACTGTGGGTCTGCTTTTCTATTGTGTTAAATTTGATGTATTATATTCCCTGTTATAAAATAATAGTCTTTTTAACTTTCTGTTTTTATTCCAAAATTTTAGTCCCTTTACCTTTTTTAGGTTATTTTTTCCAACTATACTCCTAAATATGATGATGAGGATAAATTAATACTTGCCTTGAAAAGAAACATTAGCCATAAAAATAAATTGATGAATAATAGAGTAGTTGAAAAAGTAAGGAAAGTTTTCATATTATCATAGCTATAACCAGTTCTTAATCATGTATGAGAAATTAATTGAACAAGTATTGAAATTTATAGAATAATTTATGACAATATTAGTTTAAAGAATAGGGTATTTTATTATTATTTCTTAATATCTGTGTCATAACATTAAAAGACTAATATTTTGGAATAGAAGAAATGACAGGTTCTCTTATTATGCATTGTTGTGTATATTAATTTTAATTTAATATTTTTTTTCTCACAACATGTCTCTATATATATTTTACTTCTCTTATAGCGTTATTTATGATTATATGATAATTTAATATTATTTGTTATTGTACAAAATCGTACTCTAATAGTATAAAAAAAAACTTTGATTAATATATACACGTACATATAAATATGACCGTTATATGATTTTTATTTTAACTCAAACTTGAAGGGGGTATAATTTTTTTAATGTAGTTAACCCTTTTTTCCCTAAAAATGGTACGACTACATTAATATATAATTTAATAATAATAAAATTGAGAAGATAAAATATAGTTTATCTTTTTTATCCAAATTTAACTCAAATTCATGTTCCTTTTGCTGCTTACAAAAATTTCTCAATTTTGTAACTTGAAGGGATTTTGTTTGTTAGATTGAAATTTCGTTTTGTTATTCATAGTTTCTATCCTTAATAATACTTAAAAATAAACTAAAAAGGAATATTTAAAAATACATTAATTTATAAGAAAGATATAACAGATTAATATAAATAAGACTTAAAATGAATAATTAATATTTTAAAATGTTGAATTAAAAATTTAATAATAATAAAATAACATATCTCACTGTGATCATACCGTAACAGATAATACAAATATTGTAAAGATAACTTGTTGTAGATTGTAATTTAATTTTTGAATTTTATTTTTATATATTTTTAAATTTTAATTTAGTATTACTTTCTATAGAGACATGTCTGTAAGATTACGAAGAAGGAGCAATCAACCTTTCATTCTTTTCTTCTCATAAACAAAGTCCCACTATTTTTTCCTCTTTCCATCACTCGCTCACACCTTTTTTCACTAAATTTATAAAGAATCAAATTTAGTATTCCAATTTCATTTAATTATTTTTTGATAAATTAGTTATTATTAGGCTCTTAAATTATAAAACAAATTATATAGATAACAATTTTGATATTAGAGAAATTAGAATATTAAATTAAAACACATTTTCTTTATTTCTTTAATTTGATATGGTGTAAAAAATCAAAATTTTAAAATAAATTTCAATTCATGATTGACAAAGACAGAAATTATCATAAAACAATAAAATTTATTTATAAGAAAGATATTATCCTTTAATTTAATTTGATGTCTCACGATCTAAAATTTAAAATTAAAATTAACTAAATTTAAATAATAATATAAAAGTGAAAGTAAAAGTATAAATAAAAAGTTAATGCAAAAAAAAAAAGTGACTTAATGAAAAAGAGAAAAACTCTTTAAATTTAGAATTATATAAAACATAGATTATTTAAATAAAATTTTCTTAATAAACAAATTAAATAGCTTCTGTTTTCTTTATTCTTAAATTCTTATGCCTTTTCATTGCGGTGTCCACTAATTAAGACATTCGTCACCCATGCAATAGACTTGTATGGAGTATCTGTCACAAGAATGGTTCTGTAGTTCATATAGGAGCAGAAGGACCACTATCCATACCTTTCACAAACAAGCCATATCCCATTTCTAAATGAATTTACTTTCATGCTGTGTGGACTCATTTGTACGTGGCCAATAGGTACAGATTCACAAATATGCAAGTTAAATAATTAACAAAAGGCCAAATAATGAGGTGATAAGATAAGATTATACAAACAACTCAAATCATTAAGAAAAGCCCAAATAATGTGATAAGATCAGATTATATAAACAACTCGCAAAACGTTAGTAAAACAACTATTATTTAATAGTATTATGCCTTTTCACTACGGATTGAGGTTGCAATATCTTTCTTTATATTTTTATTAGAAGTACTACAACATTGGAATGTTGTTTAGGGTTAACAACATTATTCATCAATCGAACATAATTGTATTAACAATAGGTCACGGGTTAACGCATTCATATACAGTACAAGAAGATTTTTTTATTTTGTTATTAATTTTAGTTATTATTTAAATTAGTAGCTAAATCTTAATTAATTAATTAAAATATTATTTTTTTAGTTAAATTTAAGTTATATTCATTTATATTTTTTATTACTACAAATTAGCTTAAAAAATAACTACAAATTTTAAAAATTTACTACAAATTAACTAAGGTTATTTTCTTAGCTAATTTGTTATTTATTTCATACTATCATTAATATTACAGTAATTGTGTAGCTAATTATTTTTACTAGAAATTAATTATAAAATAACTATTAATTTTAAAATTAACCACAAAATTATTTAATAACAAATTTTAAATTTTCTAGTAATAATATATAATAACTTGTATTAATTATTACGTTGTAAAATTTTAACAATTTAATCATTGAATAAAAAAATTATATATTATATAATAATAGGAATTATTTTAGATTTTTAAAAATAAAAATAAAATATTTTTTAAAAAAATTAAAATCAAAATTCACTTATTTTATTTCACTAAACAAATATATAAAAAATATATTTTAAACAATAATAACTATTAGATCAAATTAAATTGAAAATAATAAATTATTATAATTTAATTATAAATACTATGACAAATTTCATTTTACTTTCACTTCTACTACTATACCATATTATCCTCGTCATGATACCAAGCGTTATATATATATCCAAAGATGAAAATCTCATATTCAGATTACAATGTCATTTCTTTCTCTCCAATCGATCATGGACGAAAATTTGTTACCATTTATTCTTTTAGTTTTTTCCATCTGGCTATTATTCTTCTTCCGGAAACACAAAACATCTAAGAAGCCAAACCTTCCACGAGGCCCTAGAGGCCTACCCTTCATTGGCAATCTTTATCAACTTGATGGTTCTACTCTTTGTTTGAAACTCTACGAACTGTCGAAAAGTTATGGCCCCATCTTTTCCCTTCAGCTAGGTTCAAGGCCAGCCCTCGTTATCTCCTCACCAAAACTTGCCAAGGAGGTAATGAAAACCCATGACCTTGAGTTTTGTGGTCGACCCTCCCTCATAAGCTCAATGAAATTTTCATATAATGGACTAGACATGGCATTTTCACCCTACAGAGATTATTGGAGACACACGAGAAAAATTTCCATTATCCATTTCCTTAGCCTCAAGCGTGTCTTAATGTTTTCCCCAATAAGAAAATATGAAGTTACCCAATTAGTAAAAAAGATAAGAGAAAACGCTGGTTGTTCCAAGGTTACCAACTTGCACGAGTTGCTGACGTGTCTCACGAGCTCTATAGTGTGTAGGACTGCTTTAGGTAGAAGGTACGAAGATGAAGGGATCGAGATAAGCATGTTCCATGGCCTGCTTAAAGAAGCACAAGAATTGATAGTTTCCACCTTCTACACAGATTATATTCCTTTTGTTGGTGGAGTGATTGATAAACTCACTGGATTGATGGGTCGTCTTGAGAAAATGTTCAAGGTCTTGGATGGCTTTTATCAGAATGTTATTGATGAACACCTTGATCCCCAAAGGAACAAACTTACTGATCAAGAGGATATAATTGATGCATTGCTTCAATTGAAGAATGATCCTTCTTTCTCAATGGATCTCACTCCCGCTCACATTAAACCCATCATCATGGTTATTCTATCTTTTCTCTTCACCTTTTACTCTTCCTTTTAATTTCCATTACCTTTTATTTCTGCTTAATTTTCCTTTTTTCTGTTAGTTACCAGGTAAAACAGAAATTATCAATGCATTATCATCATCATTATTGAGTTAATAATGTGTTTCTCTTATCCCTGAAATTGATTAGAGTAATACTATATTCTTATACCATATTTTCTTCATCAATAATACATCAACACCTCACAACTTTTACAGGTAAACTAGTTCAAAAAACAAAATAGAAATGTCTTCTACCAAGGTGGGGCCTAAGCTCCTTGTGAAAATTGAAGGTAAAGAATAGACCTTTTTTAATTAAATTTTGGTCTTATTTATATAAATTTATTTACAAACACTTGTTAAAAGAGAAAATAAATAAATAAACAAATAAATTTATTCATAAATTAAAATCAATTTATATATAAATTAAAAATTAAATTTTAGATAAATTAATACAAAAAGAGTTTCTACAAATTACATAATTTAATTTCAATTTATAAAAAAACTTATTTTATTTATTTTCCTATTTTTCTCTACTGTTTTTACCACAAAGTTTACACAATCGTCAGTGAATTTACAAGAAATGGGGATCAAACCCCATACTCTTGGTTGAGGGGCGAGAGTCCTTGTACCACTCACGACAAACTGTGTTGGTAACTAATTCAAAACTTGAAACATTAACTTGGATCAATTAGATTTACCGTTATAGGGATCAAAGGAACACAAGTTACTTTCAAGAATTAAATTGTATATTAACTTAGTAAAATAATTTTTGTTGCTATTGTTAATTATTTGATAAAGTTTCTAATAATGAACTATTCATTCATTTGTGAATCACAGAATATAATTTTAGCAGGGACAGATACAAGTGCAGCCGCAGTAGTTTGGGCTATGACAGCACTAATGAAGAATCCGAGAGCAATGAAGAAAGTTCAAGAAGAGATTAGAAATGTGTATGGTGGGAAAGATTTTATAGAGGAAGAGGATATTGAAAAGCTTCCTTATCTCAAGGCAGTTATAAAAGAAACAATGAGATTGTACCCACCACTGCCTCTACTTTTACAAAGGGAAACGATAAAAAAGTGTAGAATTGCAGGGTACGAAATTCCAGAGAAGACATTGGTATATGTGAATGCTTGGGCAGTGCATAGAGACCCAGAAACATGGAAGGAGGCAGAAGAGTTCTATCCTGAGAGGTTCCTAGACAGCACAATAGATTTTAGGGGATATGATTTCGAGTTGATTCCATTTGGTACTGGGCGAAGGATTTGCCCAGGCATACATATGGGAATTATCACTGTCCAGCTTGTGCTTGCTAATCTTCTTTACTCATTTGATTGGGAAATGCCTCATGGGATCAAAAGTGAAGACATAGACACTCATATGCTTCCAGGACTTATCCAACACAAGAAAAATCCTCTCTGCCTTGTTCCTATTTGCTAAGAACCCACTCTCATTCCCAATTTGCATGCCATAATTACAAAATAAGTCATGCATATAGCTTTTTAGTCATTATTATATATAAATTATTTCTATACTACTATTAACTGAATATATGTATCAATAAGAGAGAGTTATATCTTTCCATATTAGATAAAATGCAATCACTATGATATTATTTAAAGTTTGGAATAAGAATGGATTTCCTTCGAGCTACAAAAATAATATTTTATAACTTTGATCATATGAATCAATTTTAAGTTGTGTAGCCTCGTAATAATTCTCTAAAACTTTTCTATAATTTTCTTTTGATTGAGCTGACATTCGTTGCTATTGTCATTTGTTTTATAGAATCTTTGTTTCAGAACTGAAATTTTCATCTTATGCTTTATATTGGTTAGAAATGGAACTTAAAAAAAAATTTATAAGCAGAGAACAATCTTACATGTAGTTGGGTTGAGTTAAACTCAATCACATTTTATAAAATATATAACTGGTACCAGTTTAAAAATGTTCCATTAATATGCCTAAAGTTATACTTTCATTTGGGATCTGTAAGAAAAATTATGGTGACTATTCTATATGAATGAAATTAAATTTGAGTATCCGTGGAGTGATACGAGACTAACCTTGTATTTTATGCATCAAGAAATATACGTTACCTTTCTCTGTAAATTTTCTTTCTTTGTAATGAAGTGGTACTAAGTCTAAATAGTTGAGAGAAATACATGGTTGAGAGATGATGACGAGGACAGACTTTTCAACATTCTTTTATTTCGAATGAAAATCCTGTGTCAGTAATTCATGTCTCCATCTCTGTCCCCAATTGGGTAGGAATTGATAGTCATTTAAATTTAACACGTCACTCTTCACCTCCATAGACGTCCTCCACTTCCGTTACGTTAACTTTTATTTCTATTTTAAAATCAAATTTTTACATTTTACTTCAACTTTTATTTACCGGTGTGTGATAACTTTATTTCAAAATTACTAAACTAGTGTAAAATTTGAAAACATTTCTAGAATAAGATAAGTTGTGATGACTTAAAAAGTAAAGTCGTAAATATGAGTAATTATTTATTATTTTAAATACAAAATAAAGTGTCATAAAAAAAATTATACATCTTTTTAGTACTTCAAATTTAACTTAAGTTTATCTTTAGTCTCTTAAATTAAAAAACAATTTTTTCGTCCACAAATTTAAAAATAACTCATTTGAGTTCTTAGCCATAAGTAGCATTATACTCTATGTTCACATAACCATGTCATCATCGAGTTCATGAGAGAGAAAAGTGGAGTAAATTTGAACTTTTTGAAACCCCCTCATGCTTACTAATGGTTGAAATGATCACATAACTCTTTAATATTGAGCACCTGTTTAAATAAATACTTGTTGATTTTAATAGAGAGCGTTTATTTTAAATAAGTGCTATCTGATCATGCATAATATAAAGCACTTGTTCAAATAAATGTTGTCATAAATCTTCGTGTTTTTTAAAAGAGCATTTTTTTTTCCTACAAACGTTCTCTAACCTCCGTTGTCTATCTACAATTTCGATGCAGTGTCCATCACCTATTAGATTTCATGATGACACATAGCTTCTTGAACCAGAAATTACATCACCCCTCCATCACCCATTAAATTTTATTACTTTCAAGCATCGAAGTCTCAGCGACATACACTTTCGGCGATTGAAAAGGTGTTTTACCCATTATTAAAATAAAGTGTAAGAAACATATCTAGATTTTGTCCTTTTCCTCCACCCAGTAACATGGAGCAGATGAAGTGATAAAGTCGTGAAGAAGTAGAAAAGTGAAACATAACAAATAAAAATTTGGAGAAAACACCTGAAACAACTCCAAGGTGAGAGCGTTAAGATGATTGATTGAAACAGGTAATTCAAAGAAACTGACATTGATTTTTTCAATCCAACAACTCCAATAATTTTATATGCACAAAATAAAAATAAAAAAATAGCCCCCACACACATTAATTTAAGATGTGGTTGCTTACCTTAGTCCTTGGTGCATATCTAGACTATTAGTAGAGATAAGTAGTTAACATGGCAATTGGGTGGTAAATTGTTGTTTGTCATCAGATAAAATGATAAGTTTCTTATCATATGAAATGATGTATAATTTTTATTTTATTTATTTATATCAATAACTTTTTTATCAAATTATCAAATAGTAGCTTTGGTTGACAAAAAGATAAGTTTCTCATTGTATACACTTAACTTATATAATTTATGTGTCTTGTTACATATTTATGTTGCGATGCATATAATTTAATATAAATAATAAAAGTAATATAACAATTTAGATAAGTTACTGTATAAGAAAAATATAAAATTAGAGGGGATTAAAGTTAGACTCTAATGATTAAAAACCTATTATTATTGTATCGATCATGCGATAAGAAAATAAATATAAATATATCTATATCGAATAAAAAAATATTATCGTATTTTTGTGTCAGTCAAGCTGACTCTTAACTTACACTAATTAGAGTTAACCAAGTTGACATTAATAAAAATAAGAGTACACAAAAAATTTTGTCATCATTGTGACAATCCTACTTTAAGTCTTCTTGTTAGATATTTCTTTTGGGTATAATATTTTAAATATAATTATATCAACTATTTATTTAAGGTAACTATAATCTTAAGTAATCTATCTCAAGTAATCAAATAAATTTTTTAAAAGGACTTGATATAAACTTAATAAGTAGATATCATATTGACTCATTAAGGGATAATAAAAACTTTATATATAAATTAACGCATCAAGAAAAATTATGCTCCCCAATGTAACAAATTAAAAGTACGTTTTCTATTCTCTCCGTAAAAAGAAAGAAAAGAATGTTCCTTAAGGTGATTTGGTTAAAAAAAGATCACTAATCAACTATTTGTGATTATTTAAGACTACATGTAATCTCCAAAGTAATTATCATGAATTCAAATAATTATATAATTTTAAAAGTTTTGATGATTTAATATATCATAATAAGAATATAAAAAATTTATGAATAGTTAAAATTCTAACTAATGGTATCATAATTACTATTAATATTAAATCATTATACTCTATAATAATTATTGACCCTAAATTATTAGGTTCTATAATTACCATTAGATTCTATAATTTGTTTTGAAATTGTTTTCGATCTTCTCTTTTGTGAGAATTTTATTCGAAATTGTTTTCGATCTAAGTGTGTTGCAATTGACGATTTTGAAAGGCATATTGGAAGGTATAACAAATCATGCCTGAACTACGGAAATGCTTTTGCATTGCAGAAAAGCCGGCATCTTGGAAGGAATCACGATTTTTTTTTTTTTGGGCGAAATCCTGATTACACCTGAGAGCACTTGCTTCTTTTTGAGCTAAATCCTAATTTGATGGTTATTATTATTATAATAATGTGGGACTTTTTTTATAACGTGTAATTATAACTTAAAATTATTAGATGTAATTATTATTATTATAACGTGTAGTTTTCTATTAGGTTATTGTTATTATTATTAGATATTTAATAATAATAATAAATAATAATAATATATGATATAAAAGATATATAACATTTTATATGATTTATGGGATTTTGGACTTTTTTATTAATTTAGATTGTATAAAAAAAATTAAAATTAAATTAATTGAAACAATATATTGTCAAAGTAATTTATATTGTGTAAATTGATTTAATTTAAATTTCATAAATATATGTGAGTATGAAATATTTATACAAATTATATTCGGTTCAAAGGAAGACATAGTGTGGCCAAATAATAATACACTTGTGATAATAAATATATAATAATTATAAAATTTTATTTTTTATGGTCCAAAGAAAGGTTGTTATTTGACAAAACTAATTGTCAATATTTGATTATTGTGTTGAGAGTACCGTTTATAAATTAATTTTCTATCCAAAGACTAAATACTAATGTTGTGTTGGGTATCTTATAAAGGGTCCATTATGTAGTTTATCTTCACATATCTTGTTATATGCCTTACAAACCTTAAAATATCTAATCGCTAGGTAGTGATATAAATTTACAGTTTGGGATTTTGCTCTTATGTGTGAAACTTGTATAAATTTAAGACCTCTAATTTTGATTAAATTGTCTAGTAACTTTGGTTGGATTAATTGAAACAACATGTTGTCAAAGTAATATTTGCTATGTAGATTAATTTGATTGAATTACATAGATGTTGTGAGGAATTATTCATGTGAATTGTACTCGGCCCAAAGGAAGACGCAATTTAACCGAATAATTATATGCTTGTGATGATAAACGTTGTTGATTATAAGGTTGTTTTTCTATGTGAACAATGGAGTGTCCAAAAGACAATAATTGTTTGACAAGACTTATCACAAATGTTTGATCATTACATTGTGTTACCATTGAGGTTAGCACGTCTGCTCAAATAAAAGTATCACAATGTTAAATAAGATAAATATTAAGGTCCAGAAGGAAGTCGTAGTGATAGTTCTCGATTATACGGATTTGGATATAGTGCTTCGAGTAAAAAACCTATTCCTACTTCTCTATATATATATTATAGAAAGTTAAATATATTAAATAAGTATACATATATTATATCCCTCGCATGTAAAATAAAAAGGTTTTAAAACAACAAATATAGTTGAACATTAAATCGCACAGGAAAATAAGTATACATGTATTATATCCTCTTAACAAATTTAATCCAGGAAATCCTGATTTGAATGTCCTTAGCTAGCAATCCATTGCAAATGCGGAACATCTAGCACAATAACCGTATTTAAATTTCACTAAAACTAGCGTAATAACGCGTGCTTGTTGAGTTTATAATCTATAGTTTTTTATATTTTTTTAATGTATTTGTTAATTAGTTTTAGATTTTATATAAACATAAAAAATTACGTTGGAAGAAAAGAATATCCATCATTTCGCGAGATCATATTCCATAAAAGATTAGTTGCTATTTTTTTTTTTTTTTGTTGAAAGCTAGTAGGCATTGTAAATCTATAAACTTTTGAACTCCGAGGATGAAATCCAATTCCTAGTTTGCAATTTGAATAAAAATTCCATCGTCTTGATTATTTTCGACTCACCGGGTTCAGCACGGCCGCTACTCGAATTTTAAGGTTTACGAAGAAATAATAAATAAGGGTGTCTTAAGTATAGTTATTTTAATAAATATACATATATTTTATATAAAAAAATTGACATGTAATTTTATTGATGCTACCAAAATAATAATAATATAAGTTCTCCAATATTTGATTTTTAGAATCTTACAACCGAGAATTTAATCTATTTCAGATTTTATTTTTATTTCAAGGCATCATAAATTTTATGATTAAAATATTTTTATTTTAGACCAAAAATTTTAAATTATTAAATAGGATTATTGATTTCTAATATCTTTAAAGTTCATATATATATATATATATATATATATATATATATATATATATATATATATATATATATATATACGACCATTTATACAAATTTTCATATTTAGAATTCTTTATTTCTTTTTTCTTTTAAATTCTTCTCAGCCGTTGAATTTGTAAATAATTAGTTTTAACTGGTTACTTTTATTATAGTATTACCACAACACTTTATTTTATTAATTTTTAAGTTAAGTGATAAATTATTATTTATTTTAAATAATTAAAATAAACTTTATAATTTTCTAGTACCCACATCGGTAGCTAAATTAGCTTTATATATATTATATATAAACATATAAATAATATCTAGATTAGTTAAGGTATTGAAGGCTTAAACTCGGCCTTATTTCCAGTACAATTACATCACACCACATTAGGCATTAAATTTTCGTTTCTCAACATTTGGACTTCTATTCTTTGGTAACAATTTTCTTTCTTTCACTGCGACCAGCTACTAACCACGTCTTCATTCTAATTTTTTCAAACTGATATACTATAAAGCTTAGTCAATTTATCCTATAAATAACTTATTTATAATCATTATTTTTTTCTAAATAAAAGATCGTAACACTGATAATAAAAAATTATTGTAACAAAAATATTTATTTGAGAAAAATCAAATACAAAATAACAAGAATAATAAAAAATAAAGAAATCAATTCTCAAAAACACACAAACAACTTTAAAGTTTGTTTATTTAAATTATTAAGTGTCTCAGAGACTTGCAATTATAAAAAATTTCAACAATGATAAGAGAATACATTAACTTTGTAATCCAAATACTATTTATTTTATATTACCTAATCACACATTCCATTGACTATATTACTGTATCACTTTTTTTTTTATATTAACTTCCATTTCATACTTTTAATGTATTTCAAAAAAAAAAAATATTTTTGTGCGACAAATAGAGTTCCATTTAATATTTTAATAGGAATTAAATGCTCATGGTTGAAAAGTTGGAATAAAAAAAAATCAAATTAGAGAAATTGAAAAAAAATACACGTATGTATAATTTTTTAAAATATCAAAGCTAACAATGTTTTTGTACCTCTCTACACCGTAGGCACTTGGCAGTCACTCCCCTAACTCATCTCCGGATCGGTCCTGAGCATTATATTTTTTTTATTTTATTATTAATTTTAACTACTATTTAAATTAGTAACTAAATCTTAGTTAATTAATTATTAATTAATTAGAATATTATTTTTTTAGCTAAATTAAAGTTATATTCATTTATACTTCTTATTACTACAAATTAGCTAGAAAATACCTACAAATTTTAAAAATTTACTACAAATTAACTAAGATTATTTTCTTAACTAATTTATTACTTATTTTATACTACTATTAATATTATAATAATTTTTAATTAAATTATTTTTATTAGAAATTAATTAAAATAACTATTAATTTTAAAATTAATCACAATATTATTTAATAACAAATTTTAATTTTTTTAGTAGTAGAGAGTCAGTCGAGCAGACTTGACTTTAACCTTTTGGGACTGCTTTGTACCATTGTGAACCATCAAATTGATATCAGCCACGTGATCAAATCTTTCACATTCTTTATTAATACATACATGCATTGGGTATTCTTTGTTTACAAATGATTTTTATTGAATATATGCTGCAAAATTTTAACTAAATATCCACGTGTTATTATTTAGTTTGATGACAAAAATGCAAGAAACATTAACCAATTCGACAAAAAATGTTAAGTGTATGATCTTGTTCCGCATTTGCAATGGCTTAGTAGCTAGGGGCATTAAAACCAAGATTTATTCAATTAAATTTGTTAAGAGGATCTGCATTGATTTATGGCTGCATCTTATCTAGTGAGTTACTTTCACTTTTATTACTCCTTCTGTTAAAAGAGTAGCTAGGGAAAAATAAGTGCCTTTTAAAATAAAATTAAAAGAGAAAGTTGAATAAAAAATGAAACAAGAAAAATCGTGGTAATTACTTAATAAAAATTAAAGATAAAAATGTCTAAAGAAACCAAAATATAATATTCTCTTATAATTTTTATTGATTGTATAAAAATAAAAAATTTAATATGTTTATTCCTTTAACTTTGACATTTTTACTTTTACTTCTTAATCAAAATTTACACAGGTTATAATTCTTAAATTTTGTTTCTTTATATATCATTTTTAGTCCTCCTACTTGATTTCTCTACTTTTTCCTTATTATTGTGTATAGTTGGCGCACTGTATGCTCTCACTTGAACATCCTGAGAGATTCCACGTGAACCCGGTAAAACATAGTGCTATGTAAGTTCCTTGTTCAATTCCCTACAAATGGTAGGATCCTTATTTAATTCCCAAGACATGAACATCCTTACAGATTCTTTCGAAATTTCTTACGGAAAACTGGACAAGTACCTTTTGGTCGGTTCAGGTAATGTGCTGCTTGACTGTGTGGCTAGCGAAAGATCAGAAGGATACCATGTTTGTTTCTGGAACACGGCTACAAGAGCAATATCCAGAAAATCTCAATCGACATGTTCTTCCCCGTGGTAGAACAATATTTGGGTTTGACTATGATCCTTTAAGTAACAATTACAAGGTGGTAGCAATGTCACGTGATAACCACTAAAAAGCAAGGTGAAAATTTATGGCATTGGTGATAGTTGTTGAAGAAACCTTCAAGGTTTTCCTGCTCTTTGGTGGAGTGTACCTAAGTGGAACCTTTAATTGGGTTGCTGTCGTAAAAGATGCTGCTAAAAATGAAATAGTAATTATTTCTGTTGATGATATGGGGAAAGAGACATGCAGACAATTATTTCTGCCTGAGGGTCTTGGCTTTGTTGATCTAAAGCTTGGGGTTTTGAGGGACTCTCTCTGTGTTTAGCAACACTACGAACGCACCAGTTTTTTTCATATGGCAAATGAGGGAGTTTGGATAAATGTCTTGCATACAATTAATGAATTTTAGTTATCCTTATATCTTCAAATTGATGATTATAAATTACCACCAATGTTATCCCCATTGTGCATGTTTAAGAATGATGATATCTTCATGACATTTGAAAATGATGCTGAATACCATATAATTGTGTATAATCATCAGAAGGATGGTTACAAAGTTCTGGCATTCCTGACCCGGCCTTCATGTATTTGATCGATCTCAGCCTAGAGATTTTAGAGAAGGCTTCGTCATGCATGCCCCGTTGAAATCAAGTTAAAATCTGCTGCTTTTTACTTATTTATATATCTGAATTTATGATAGTTAAACTAGTTATGTTGGGATAAATTAAGGCAGGCTAGACTGTTATTTTTGTTTCTTCCATGTTGGCTAAATCTTTTATCATAGATTCTTAAATTATGTGCGACTTTCTTGGCATATTGGATAACTTAATTATGGTTATGGATCGTTCTTATTTAAAATATATTATATGCTATAGAAGATGACTTTCCAAATTTCCGAAGAGCAAATTCAATTCATCTTTAGTTTTAAATCAGAAATGCTCATTTACTTCAAAAATACCTTGTAATTACGGAAAACTACATATGTGAATGCTTCTTACTATATTTAATTGGCGTAATCTAATTTCTGTCATTTGAATTATTGACGATCTGAAACATAGAACTATTCACTTGTTTTCCACTTAATTATGTGAGATCTAATATATATATATATATATATATATAAAGATTCTTCTCTTGGCTTGTTAACACCGGTAGAAATATAACATTCGGTAACATTTTATATTAACATGTACAGAATAGAAATGTTGTGGATATTAATGTTAGGAAGCATTTATTTTATGTCATCTTCTATATGTAAATATTTATTTTTCATGCTTGTTAAAGATATAAAAGGAATTTGTAGGTATTTTTTGATTTCTAGTAAAGTTACGTGTTTTTGTCCTAAATGTTTTTTATTCTTACAATGAAGAGGTAAAAATGTGATATTTTCATGAGAAGGTGAGATGTAATTTTTTATCATACTTGTAAATTTTATTTTTATTTAAACTTTTAATTTAAAAATATTTCTAAAAATATTAAATTATAAAAAACATTTTTTAAATATATCCAAAAATAACATTCTTAATTATAATATTTTCGCAAATGTGATTATTGATAATGTGTATGATATCGCGAAACAAACGCCTTCATTAGAAATAAATCATTTGGTAACAATGTATTTTTTAATCTATAAAAATTTAGCAAAATTGTTTGTTATATTTTTTACATAACACATTGTACACAAAGAATAGTAAGAATTTTAAATATTAGTAGGTATCGATGGGCATCAAGGTCTCGTTAACCTCAATTACAGTTTGTATCCGTAATTCAGGTTCCTTTCCTACATGTACATGAGCACATGTAGCCATGTCAACATTACACGACAATATGAATGGAACAAGGAAAAATGAAACCAAACAAATAGACTACTTGGAGGAAATTAATAATACACAAGGACATCCACAGAGACCAACTTTGTATTAAATTCAACTTTTTCTTCTCAGCCATGATTGGATTCTATCTCCAGCTTTAATAATCTTTATTAAGAAACAATTTGGTAATTGCTCATGCTATAATTTTCCAGATAGATCAGATTCACAAAAGAAGAAATGCACTGAATGGAGATCAACAAGTTATGTGGTCATTAATTAGATCACATATAATTAACCAGTTCTATGATTTGGTAACTTTACCTTCTCTTCGTACACTAGTTTAAAAACATAAAGCAAGCCTTCGAGAAACAATTCAAATGCAATCACAAATTGGATTATATGTATTAAAAAAGAATAAAGAAGGCACTTACGTTTCAAGCTTTTCTCTCCAGTATGGTAGTTCTGAATTGGTAAATGGGTGTTTTAATTTGTTCTAAAACTTCCTGATTGGCAATACATCAAATTATGTTGGAAAGAATAAATTTGCTCTTCAGAAATTCTGAAAATCTTCTTCAAGCTTGTAATGTATTTAAAATCTATATTTTTTCACTCACTCAAGATTACAAACCATTAACAAAGGGAAGTCACTCAAAAACATCTACACAATTTGTCCCAACATTTATCAAACCCTAAATGAAATGGCAAAGTTCTAAAACGCACATTATTTAACATAAATTCAGATAAGTAAAGGAGTAAATTAACAAGAACAAATTTGAATTTGATTTCAGTAAGGAGTGACCAAGCTCTGAGAAAAAACCTTGGGCTCAAGATAGACCATATCTCTGCGAGTGGAAACTCCAGAACGCCTCAACCTATGATTTCTCTGATTATACACAATTGCTACCCATTCACGACCACGAGTGGATGACAGCATCAAGACATCTCCATTCTTACACATGTACAATGGTATCACTGAACAAAGTGATATAGGATCAATTTGAAGATTGAAATAGCTAACATTCACTAACTGAATCCAAGACATGGCATCTGGAAACTCCTTCATTTGCCAAATAACAAAATGAGTGTTGTGATCATGCCAAACACACAAGGTGTCCCTCAAAACCCCAAGAGTTGGCTTAGAACAGCCTAGACCATCAGGCAGACACAGTGGCCTGCAAGTCTCCTTCCCCAGATCAATTGAAATAATTATCAATTCAAAATCAAAAACATGTTCCTCATAAGTAAAGTAATCAACCATGGCAATCCAATTAAGAGTTCCTTTCAAATACACTCCATCATCTATATCATACTCTATAAAATTAAGATTGGGAAAACATTCAAGGTCTCTCCAACAACTATCACTCATGGTATAAACTTTTGGCACCACTTGTAGAGTGTCCTCCATAGCATCAACACCCAAAAGAAGTGCTACCACCTTGTAGGTGTCACTTAAACCATCATGGCCAAAGCCGAAGCTGATAGACTCAAGCTCAAACCCATCGTCAAAGAAAATAGGTGGTGACTTTTGGGATCTTAACCTCATAGCCATGTTCCATAAATAGACCCCCCATGGTCCAGTTTCACAAGCCACACACAGCAACCCGTTGCAGGAACCAACGACAGAGTACTTGACAAACGTACTTTGGTGGCGAACATCTCTGGCGAAATCAAGAAAAGAACGCACAGAGCATGGTTTGTGGTCATACAACTCATGGGGATCCTTGAAGTGAGATTTTGGTATTATTTCGAGCCGAGACAAGTCGTCAGTATTGGTAGACCTGTGGAGGTGCAATTTGACGAAAGAAGGATGAGATATTAACGTGTTAAATGACTTGCACACGCTTCTGAATCGTATCAGAGATTTCACAGGAACCCATGATAAGATTTCTGCAACAATTTCCTCACACATGAATTGTTTCTTTGATCCCATGCTATTGCACCTCTCTACCTGTTGTGTGTTTTTTTTTTTAAAGGAATAGATGTATTGTTACTTCCTCTCCTACTATTGGGTGATATTATATTATAGTACTCCCTCTCTTACATATGTTTATTTACTTAAAAAATAATTAGTAGATAAGTTTGTTTGTTTTTTGGTGGGGAATTTAGTAAATAAGTATAGTCTTAAATATTTTTCCTTTTAAAAATATATATTTATTCTTTACCTGAATTATTTATATATCTTTTATATATATCATGTTTTTATTTTAAAATAATTATATCTTTTTTTAATATATATTTTAAGCTTTTAACGTGATTTAGTTGTGTATTCTTTACCATTTTAACTTTTAATTTTAAAAATTCTTTTGAACAGTCAAATCATGGACCACCCTTATCCATACCATCGACGACTTTGACCGCAGAAATGTTATTTGATTACAAACATGCCTTATTTGTGTAAGTTTAAAAGCAAAATTTCAAAACAAGTAAGTCGCACTTGACATATATATACATATAATATATTTTATTTGAAAATTAAATATACTAAATAAGTATAATCTTAAATTTTTTTCCTTTTAAATATATACTTTTTATTTTTTACCTGAAATAATTATATATTTGAAAATTCACTATTTAATATATCTATATTAATTATTTTTTTTTGAAAATTAAATATACAAATAAGTATACTCTTAATTATTTTCTTTTTAAATTTATATTTTTTATTTTTTTACCTGAATTAGTTATATATTCTTTAGAATTTAAAAAACAATAATTTTTAATTTTTAAAATTAAAAATGCTTTTGTAAAGATAAATCATGTGCCATATATCCTTTTTCCATAAAGGTAAAAATAGGGCAAGTTGTCTTACAGATACCTAAGGTCCTCCTTATATCATGTCCAAGCCAAGCTAAATTGTTTAGAAAATAAACTAATTCAAGACTTTTATAAAAACTTATTTGATTAAAAATGGTGCTCTTTTATACACTTAACAAGTCAATATCTTTATATAAATACAAATAATATATTTATGTTATTATTGTTATTATATTAAAATTTGTTATAATATATCAAAATTTTATGTTTATTTATCATTTTAATTATTAAGCATGTTGACCAACATTAAAAATCAAATTTATATGTTTATTAAAAGATAAGTTATATATGAAAGATAAATACGAATTGATTTGAACTTTTAATATAAAAAATTGTGAATAATATAAATTGATATAAAAAAGAAAGATTTTTTTATCAAAATAAATTGAAAAGAATAATTTTTTTTCTTAAATTACATAATTACAAATTGTAAATTATATAAAAAAAACTTAAATATGTATTTTATCCTTATAAGTTAACGTTTTTTTTATTATTTATTTGTAAGTTAACATTTAAATTATTAAACGGTCTTACCTAACCTAATTTTTTTTATAGGTTATATATTTGTTGGTCAGTTTGACTTATTTAGCCCATTAAACTAGATCAAATTGGCTCATCTTTTTCATAAATTTATATGTAGTTTATAAAAAAAATAAAAAAAAATATTGAGACAAACATGCATAATTACTTTCAAGCTTAGATTTTATGAACCCAACTTGATCCATCGAGTCAAGCAAATTTTGCCAGCTCTAAGTAGTACATAAGTAACAATGTCACATTTTATTTTTTTAATTATTTAAAAAATTAAATATCAATTATTTTTTGGGGGTGATCAGCAGTATTTGCTTGGAAGGAGAGGATGGAGGGAAGAGAGAATGTAAATGAGAGAGTCCTTTAGGGATGTTAAGCCTAAATTCAAAAAGGCTGCCTGAAGGTGTTATGAATGAGTGTGATGAAATTAAACAGTGGGTGTGTGAGGAGGTTCCTTGAGTGCGTGTGTAGAGGGCCTCATTTTTAAATAATGATCAAGAGAATGCACGAGTAATCTTATAGTGTCGTTTAGAGGAAGAGAAGCGAATAAAGCTTGATAGAATGTGTCATTTTTAATAGTGAATTTTTTTTTCTTTTTATATAATTTTTATTTCATATTGATTTTAAATTAAATTTAGACATATTAGGAGTTACATATAGGTTTGATTCAAAAGGTCGAAATATCAAGTAGATTCACTTCAACGTGGATGGAGGGTGGTCATGGAAATTGGTAGGAACCTGGATTAGTGGAGTTGGATGCTAAAATAGCTAGCAGAAACTCTATTGTCCCAGTCTACATTTGCTATACAGATGTTCTGGAAATTTATATGAATAGTGAGATGCTCAAAAATTTGTAAGTATTTTTTACTTGTAAACCAGTTCAAGGTTAATTAATTATTAAACTATTATAATTAATATTAATTTTAATATATTAAGTATTGCATGAACTCTCTATGTTATGAGAGAGCAAAAACATGTATAGGTTCATTTACCCTCTCCTTATTCAAAGCACAAGTAATAAACTAGTTGAATCTCAAGCCTACCTGCACAAGGCTTCATAAGGATGAAAAAAATATTATTTATCACCTTTCAAATGCAGCATGTATCACTTAGCGACAGGATACATCTCTGTAGCCTTTTAAAAAATGGTTAATATATATCAACAAAATTTCGACTTGCATTGAAACTGTTGCATCAATAACGGACTTACTATCTAATAATGAAGTTCACATAAGAAAAAATGCAAAACTAACATCATGTTATCATATAAGCCTACAATTTTCACTAATGTTAAGGTAAATCCTAACTCTACAAAAGGTAACAAACATGGTTTTATTAGGACAATTAGATAACTAAGTAACTATATTGTATTTTTTTAGTCTTACAGAAAACGTGAGGGGAGAAGGAGGTTCTACAAGTTTGGAAGGGGTTGTGACGACATCAAGAGCAAAGAGAGGGACAAAAGAAGGCTTTGCGATGTAATAAGAAAACATTTTACATCAATTCAAATTTTTACCAATGTAAAAAGTACTTCTTACATTAGTTAAAATTAAACTAATGTAAATGTTTGCATTTAGTTACATAGATATCACTGCGTTTTATTTAAAGTCCAATATTAAAGTCCTTTTACTTCATTAATGGCAGATCATATCTAATTGTTATAGGATAGATTTTATCTTATCTAATTATTCTATCTTAGACACTAGTATAATAATGATATTTTACATTGGTATTTTAAGAACTTAATTAAACAAAAATATAATGGAATTTTTGTAATATTGCATACTTGTTTACATCAGTTCTTAAAAAAAATAATGTAAAAAATTACATCGATTATAAAAATAACTGTAGTAAAAAAGTATTTTTAATATTGGTTATTTTTAGAATTAATGTAAAAACTCTTTTAAAACATCAAGACCCATCAGATAGACTTGGATTCACTATACTCAACTTGTTTAACGTAATCATACTTCCTCACCACATAAGTACAAGCAAGCCTTTGTGCACATAACTTGCAAGACTATCGTTGTTGTCGCACTCTTCCTTGCCTACGACCATGACATCCACCTAGCCAACCACCATGAGCACCTCTTGGTTACCCCTTTCTTCGAATCCATACACTTCATCAAGTCCTCCTCTTCGATAAACTTTCATGTCGTCCATTGTTTCTTTTACTGTCGTGGATTTGAAAGCACAGTAGAAAAGTAGTATTTTCTTCATCGATTATAAATAACCACCAATAAAAATATTTTTACATTAATTGGTTCAATATTCAATGTAAAAATCACTACATTCTATATTTTTGTATTTATAACATATATACAATCGATATGCAAAATCATTTTTAACTAATGTAAAAAACAATTTTTGTAGTAGTGAGATAATTAGGTTAAAATAAACCTTATCTTTATCTAATTGTTATAGCTTAAGATTATATTAGGATAGATTTTATCTTTAACTAATTGTTCCAACTTAGATTAGATTAAAATAAATTTTATCTTTTATTGTCTTATCTCTTATCATTTAGTTTCAGTTGTACGTAGACTCTATAACTGTACTTTATAGTATCAATTAATAATGAAAAGCAATTGAAAATTTACTAAATAATTTCTTCTATATATTTAACAAAATTTAAATTTTATTATGTCTTAACAATAATACTTTAAAATTCACACAATCTTCTCAAATATCAAATATTATCAGTTCTGATGCATAGACCAAATGATACAATGCAAGCAAAATTTCTAGATTTATGAAAATATAAAACAACATATAAATTATCATGCTTACATATCCACCATTTGAGTCTCTAATAATTATTTTAATAACTACATATCCGATTTGATCTATAGACAAATACGTAAACATTCGTTTCAAGCTTGTTTGGGTAATAATAATGAGATTTTTCAATATCAATAAATAATTCATACAATAATTGCCGAAGTGTGATAATGATAATTAAATCATAATGGACAAAGTTAAATTAAATAAGCCAAAACATTGAACATAATTCATGGTAATGAATTTTTAAATTTAATTTATCGTCAGAAATTTGAAGACATTCTAATCGACTGGCTACGTAGAATTGGAAGGGGATGTATTCTTAATTTTGTGTCATTGGGAGAGAAATACCACTTGCACACACGCGTAAAATTGAGGGTAACCATTTTAAAGAAATTCACAACTAATATTAAGGGTATTAAGATATATTTATATGAAAGAAAAATGAAACAAATTTTTCCATAATAATTTATATATAAGTTAATTTATAATAACTCTTTTTTTTTTATAATAGATATTTCATGTAGAAGAGAGGTCAATAATGTATTTTTTAACATTATTTTGTACATATTTTTTATTAATTAAAATTTATTAAAAATTATAATTTTTTATTAGATTTTAGTTTTTATTTAATGAGTTATTTTCTTAATTTTATAATTTTTAATAAATTTTAATTAATATTAAAATATGTATTAGGAAGAAAAACTCAATCATTATACATTAACAGCATGTTAATGTTATTATGACTTTTAAAATATTTGTAAAAGTTAATAAATTTACCTTAAATAATAATTTGTTATTAGAAGATAATATAAAATTATTTTAAAATATTAATTGCAAAACTTGTTTTCTTTATAAAGTAGGAGTTAAAAATTGTGTTGCTATTACTCCTCCTCGAAGGGCCCATGACAAAATTTTCAACTACTAAATTTCTTTTTTGGTCTCGTGTGGATTGCCTGGTGAGGTGCCCACACGATACTACATTTCGTTATTAGTGTTAAAACATTATGTCCAGGAATTCTATTTTTTGTCTTTTTAATCGAGAAAAGTAATTTATTTTTTTTTTTTTACTAAAAAAATAAGAATTCTGTAGATCTGTTAATAATCTAAGGTTATTTATCTTTCTTTTTATTTTTTTAATAATGAATTTTTTTTCTTATAAACATTTTTTTTTTGTGATAGAAAGTTTATAAAACAACTTAATTAATATTTAAGTTAATATAAGGAGTTTATTTTTACATTAATTTTTTTATAAACATTTATTGAGATTATTTTCTAAAACAACTTAATTTACAATAGTTAATATTTTAATTTCCAATTATCTTCTTCAGATGTCACTCTTGTATTGCTTTTCTTTATTGTTACTTATTTTTCTTCGTCATTAACTCACCTAAATTAACTCAAATTAAGTTGTTTGAAAAGTTGTTGCCATAGGTAGTTGGAGTTCAATCACCACTTGATAGAGTCACAACTAAAAATATTATTTTATTGACCAAAATAGTAGGGGAAAAGTATCTCCTAATATAAAAAAAAAAAATGAATCAACAAAACTGTTACTCACGTTTTTAGTTAGCAAAAATATATACAACTTGGCGTAAACCATTGTGGGTTAGTGAGTTGGATAAGTTGGCTCACACAGTTTACATAATTTGTAAAATAAAATGAAATTATAAAAATGCGAAATAATATAAAGAAAACATTAAAAAAATAGAAAAGCAAATACAAAAGTTTAATAATATATTAATTCACAATAACATTTAAAGAATAAGAAAGTAAAATATCAAGGAGTTTTATATATATATAAAAAAAAAAAAGCAAAGTAAACAAATAAATTTTAATAAAAATAAGTTAACATTTATCGACCTAGCTAATATGAGGTAACCACTTTATCCCACATGTTAAGAGAATCTCATCAAATCAACTCACAAATATTTTTATATTTTATTTAATATATAAGTCAAAATTAAATTAGAATCAGTTGGGTATTTACAACTTTGGATTTAATTATCATAATAACACATTAAAAAGGGAAGTTTTTCTTTACCTTCTAAGTGTATACATGTTTAGAACTACTTTTTAAGTCTAGCAAATGTCAATTAATATCTTAGATTAAGGAAATAAAAATTAAATTATTTAATGAAGAAATGTTCATTATTTTAAGACACAAAAGTCATTTAATATTTAATAATTTAGTAATTATAGACCTTTAATAGACATATTAAAAGATCCTAATTAACTAATACTCTGAAGATACATGTAACTAAGACCCTTGAATTTATTTACAAATGTGCAATTGTGTCAATTTCAGTAGTTTTTATCATTATAAAGAATTACCGAAATTATTTTATTTATTTCAAATATATTTATTACATTATTTGGATCAACTAAGAGCCACAAACCACTCTTCACTCTTGATGCTACCAGTTTGGAAAGCATTGTTCTCATGAGAAGGGAAGAAATACTAGCAAAAGGAAAGACATAGTGGCTTAATAACATGCATGTTGATACTTCGTATCATAAAGTCCACGAAAAATATTTATATAAAAAAAAAAGTCCACGAAAAATAATTTCACTAAAAACTAGAAAGATAAAAATCATCCAGAACTAAGAATTTCCGGGGAAAGCACAACCTCTAGCAAAATTCAAAATTTACTGTTAAGGGTCGCTATTTGTTACAATGTATTACAGAATGTTTCTTTTGTGCATATATGTAACTGGTATTAAAATACATCTGAATTTGAAGTAGCATACTTTGTATCTATGTCCTCTGTACAGAAAAGGCAATAAGAAAATAAATGTGGTTAACACTCAGTTATACATAGAAAATGAATAATTCGGACTCTACAATCCTCATAAAAAACTCTTGCTGCCTTCTATACATTGGGGCTATGTAGTCCCCATAGCCCATTCCTCAAACCTGAAAAGAAATGGATATTACAAGATACCACTGTTTCTTTCAGGGAGTCAGAGAGTATAAAATTGTGTTTATGTAAATATAAGGAAAGTCACCTATGAGAATGAGAGTAATTCCTTTTTATAAACCAATCGTGGTTAAGGTCTGGTAGTAATTCATCTGTAGAGTATCAAAAACAATGGACTAGTAACCTCTGCAAACTGATGCCGAGGAAAGGGATGCTCATCTTGGGGCACAACTTCTACTATTTTTAGGCCAACATGAGTGTGTCCCCTGTATTTTAGGAAAAGTTATCATATGTATACAAACATTCAACTTAAGTACTAGAAGGAAATTTTTTTAACCAAAACCAATTTGTGACTTTATCTTCTGAGAATAATACATCAAAACAATACGTAGGGAAGTGCACAACTCAAATTGAGTAATATATTGAAATGTAATGCAGAGATGTGCACAATTCATATTGAGCAAGGACCTCAGTTTAGGTAAAGTCAGGAGAATATGATGGCGATCAGGTAAGGGATAATGTAGCTTAACTTTTGGATCCTTAGTAATCCACTTGGAAGAGTTTCGTATTCAAATTAGCATTTGTGTGTCCTATATACTTTGAAAGCCCAATTACGTGATTTAACGACTTCTGTAATTGTTACCAGGAGGATAGGATATAAAAGGGAGTTTTGTGTGTGTACTCTGAAGAACAATCTCTATGGCAAAAGATTTTATCACTCACTGATTAGAAATATATGCAAGAAAATCTCCTTAAATTCTATGTTCTGCAACAGATGAGCAGAAAGGTATGCACTCAGATCAAAGCAGCATTATAAGATTAGTCCATTAAATTTATATATTAAATTTTCAAACTGAAAGTGGGGGGCAATAGCAACTTACATCATATCTACTCTCCTTTAAGCTTTCCAATGACTCAGCAAGCTCAACTTGCTTTGAAGCAGTTGCTAGCAGGGCCTATCACGAAGCAGCAAATTCAATCAACACAAAGTAAATTCTCTAAATAATATGACCTTCAAAGCAATCAATTTTATGGTAGGAGACTGGCACTACCTTCTTTGTTTTTTGCAAGTCATATTCTATAGATTTTATACGACTCAATGATTCTTGAAGAATATCCTCTTTCTCAGGGGGTATTGTTTTAGGTTTATTGGCCATCTCAGTAACCACTGCCTCTAAATTCTGCAACCTCTGCCAAAGTGGCTCTCTTATTGCTGGAGTAATTAATTGTTCCTGGGAATTGGACTCTGCTGATTGGGTTTTCTCATGGCTTCTTGGTTGGTTTTCTACAGAGCGAACCACAAAAAATTTCCCCAATGCTGCAAATACTACATAAATATAAGTTAACAATTTGACTGTGATTTGAGCCACAGTATTTGTGATATAGGTAATTGGCTTCTCTGGTAGTCTTCTCCGATCATTGTTGCTTGAATCACCTATCAGATACACCACTTTTTACTATTAGAGCAGGATAAGAATTTCTAAACTAGAAAAGGAAACATAATGAAGAGTCCAAATGGCTCAAACAAGTGATAAAGCTGAGATATACCTTCAGCAACAAATAATATTAAACTTCACATGCATACTAAACTCTCAATCGAAGTCTCTGGTACTAGGAAAAACAAAGCAACAAATATCCACCCTGTTTTTGAAATACAGTGCCCTAGGAACTTCAATCCCAATTTGGCCTCTCATTGTGTGACATGACTTGGTTATTTCTCCAAGTGAAATAATTTGCCTAACAAATTTAAACTACTACATATTTCTCCTTTCATTTTCTCATGGCACAAGTCGAGCATTTAAACCAAGATTGTTCCCAGGTTATGTGGCAAAAAAAATTGTGAATTATCATCATTTATAAGCCATAAAATATGTACAAAAGAATGAAACACAGATCAACCCCTAATTAGAAAAAGATGTGATAAGGAATTACATACTTGTTGAATCAACATCTCCAACTTCTCTGGCAGCATTGACTGGCTCAAGTAGGTTGCCAATAGGTGCACAGTCTCTCATCTTATCCTGAAATGTGGTTCCATATCATAGATGAGTTGCACATAACCTATAGTTTAGACAAAAAGTTCAAAGATAAAGTACTATATTCACACAAGGACAAACAGACAATATCCTAAAATTTATCTTCTAGGGGGATTTAGAAGAGCTTATTTGGGTTTATGGAAGTGGCTTGTGACCTTCTTAGTTCTAAGCTTTCTTTAGCTTATTAAAATAAGCTTCATGGAGAAACTTATCAAAATAACTCTTTTAAACTAGTTTCAGTATTCTCCATAGTTAACCTTGTAAATAAGCACTAATTTGATAAGAGCTTATTGATTAAATAAGTAGTTTACTCAAAAGTTCCCTTAATCATCTTAAATAGTAAATGTTATAGACTTCTAATTCCAATTTTGTTCCACATATTTTTGTTTCTTTCAGTTAGGTTTAAAGTTTAATCATACCCTAAATTTTAAATTTGGTATCTATGGTATTACGTAGACATATCTCCATCAACCAGACTTAGCTGGTGTGGAGCCCAAGAAGGCGGTCTATCAACCATAAATTTTATTCAGAGAAACCCAAGATAAAAATAACCAATTGAATATTTAAGGTATAAACTTTCAATTTTATTTGGAATCTGTTTCTTTTAGTTTAACTTATATTCAAAATTTTAAAATGGAACAATAAGTATCCCAAATGACAGACTAAGCTGCTGTGGAAGTGAAGAAAGTGTGTCATAACCAACTTCATTTACTGAAACTGAAAGACATGAAATAAGATGCAGAACGACAAAGTTCAAAAAGAAAGAAAACAGATCTGTTTTCTCTTTTTTTTACAAACATCTATATAGCCTTGGACAAGTAAACCATTATGTTTCACAAGTTGATACCAAAATGAAATAGTATAGACAAACTCAAAACCAACCAAGCATGTATTCCACTTTAGTTCATGGTGAATTGACATGGGTAGTAATCCACTTCTGCAATTCTTTCACTGTAATTTTGAGATATTAAATGTTCTGTATTCTAGAGGATGATTTTTTTTTTTTTTAATCTGTTGGGAATGTAGATTTAGGGAGAGGTGGAGTTTGTCCCATTTTATGGTTAAGACATGCTATGAACCTTAATGCCTTAATGAGGATTTACAGTGTAACTTACAAATAACCTACAATCAACAAAGGACCACTAACAGGAATCAAAACGATCTTTGTATTCTAGATTTGATTGAATTTATATAAGTAGTCCATTTTCAACATGCGATCAAGTTCTCAACGAAAATGCAAGTAGACAACATGTACATTTTCATTTTCAAATTTTAAAATAATTTAAAATTAGGCCAGCATTAACCAGCTTTCTACTGGGAATTTACTTGATACCAATGTTATCAATTGCAAATAGTGGAAAATGCCGGAAAGCCAATAATCTGCCATATGATATATCAGATATCATCGCAGGCAAATAGAAGCTGCATAGCGGTTGAAATATATATCAAATATGTATGTATAAAAAATTAAGTTGTATGCAAATAAAAATAAAATGCATAAAATTGACAATATTAACTCAAAAGTTCAATTTGCCGTAGACTTGCCGCGATGAAAAGAGGATGCAGGAAGAGGTGAACAAATGTTAATGGAGGAGTCCTTCCTTCATCCTTACATAAAGCCATGACCAGAAGTTTACGAGTGGGACAAGTTTTATGTGAGAGGGGGGTGGGAGACACTTGGACTGAGAAAGGAAAAGGTTACGTACAGTCCCACATCCTTCTCTCAAAATTGTGATGGTGTGTCACATCCCGTAACCATGATATCCATAGTGGCTGCAATAGCTGTTTTTGCGGAAGGTGCACAGCGATGGAGTCATAATCGTGGATCCGAGGAATTACCAATGCAATAGCACTATAGCGCCACTATAACAACTATTTAACAACACTGCTTGATCTGTAGGGATCTAAACATGTTCCTTTTTCTTTTTTGATAAAAGAATAATTATTACAAAAGGGAAGGCACTACAAAAATAGAGAAGCATAACAAAACTGCAACCAGGTTGAAAGAAGTACAGGTTGGAACAAAATGATGCAAAATAAAATCTAGGCACACTAGATAGTATAAAAATGAAGATAGTGAGGTTGTATTTCAGCCAAGTATTAAACTAAAGTGCAATGTGGAATAAACTCCAATTTCCACTAGAAAATTGTTTCAGTCTTGGAAATTATACAATGTGAAAGGTGTGAAAGTGAAATAGAGATCAAAGTGAAGGAGGTAACCACTAGTGAGAAAATCAAGAAACTAGCTTCTCAAATTTTGAATTTGGTTGACCCTCTGCTTCTATTTTACACAAAAAATAAATCAACTTATTTGACTTTTCCATCAAATCTTATAAACTCTGCATTTTACTACCTAAAGTGAAGATTCCATTTTACAGAATTTAGATCTAAGAAGAAGAGTACACGTCCTAGATAAACGAAAGAAAATCATACACTCTGTTGAGTGCTAAACAGATGGAGAATAAGACTAATATGATATTGGTTAATTATAAGTAATTTGTGTTAGACCAAAATGAATTCCTAGTCTCTAATGCATAATTTCCAGCTACAAAAGTTGTTTAGGTAAGGCACATATGTGAATAAAAAGATGGCACACAGGCCACAGGGTACTAAAGACACTTGATATGAATCATGAACCTAATTGCTTAGGTCCGTGCAAATATTGTATAGAACTTGCAGTGCACATCAAAAAGTTAACAACTAGCATAAATTCACTAAAGATAACAGAGACTTAAGAAAATATTCCCAGGTCTAGGTTCCAATCAACAGGATCAGATAGAAGCAAGCTGGAGAGTTTGAATTATTGTCAACTCTATCTCACAATATAAATCATTCATAATCTTTGTTGCACTTCCTTTCAGTAGCATATAATATGAGCAAAGTACTTTTACAAAAAGTATTTATAAAATGAGTAGTAGTCAGTAAAGCTTCTTGTTTGGGAGATAAGAGAAACTGCTAAGGATTTGAAACTCAAAGATATACAAATATTAAAGAAAGATAAAAACAAAAAACAAGGAAAATAGAAAGTTGGCTCACATTTTCACCAGATGGAACAGATTGTACAGAAGTTGAAGGACTCAAACTTGCTGCTGACACTGATACAGTTTCAGATATTTCAGGGCTTGTAACCTATGAAGAAACAATCATGTGTAAAGCTTTACATCATGCAAAAGAGTATGAATGAGACTTGTGAATTGTACAACAAAATACTGCACTGGCACTGAAATTATGTGAGACCTTGCTGGCATATGACTTTGCATCTACCTCATTAACAACAGAAGAACTTCCAAACTTTGTTAGTTCCATTGCTTCTCTAGAATGTAATATCTGTAAATAGAACAAGGGAGTATTAGCTTTACAATTGAGCAATAATTCTTAAATGTGATTTCATACAAATGTGGGAGCTATAATCCTAATAATACCATACTTTCAAAATGTTAGGATCATTCCAAGGTCCCTTGTTAGATCTAAGACACCCTCCATCATTTGGGCATGAACAACTGCCACCAAGGAAATCTGGAAGTTGGCTGTTGAAAAAAGACAAATAAAGGAATGCTCACATGATATGCATTATTACAGACATAGAAGCACTTAGTTAACTGGGACAGTACAAATATAAACACAAACCTTGAGTCTATAATCTCTAACAATCTGCTCTGAAACCTGTTTCCTAAAACCTGGAGATTCAGCATGAATCATTCATACTATGCTTGTTCCTTTCTAAAGTGAAAACATAGAGAGAAAAATAGATATATACATTTATTTTGGCTGTGGTCCTTGGATCAAGAAACCCTTTTGCAGTATTCCATAGTAGCTTGAACCCACTACCAGCATTAACAATGAACATCTGGTTTAATGTCTGGAAAAAAAGAGCAAATTCAGAAGTGAATAATGACTGTATACCCAAATTACATATGGCAACTTTGTTTTAGCAGTAAGGGTTACAGAGGATGGTATGACTTAAGCATTATTGTATTAGTAGGCAGTATGTTAGGGATAGGCATTGTGGATTCATTAAGCACAATTGCAATCTGCATCCCTAATTCAGATTCCATTCCTAAATCCTACATGTACTTGAGGTCATCTGCATGCATGCACCCAGATAAACATATGCATGACAATATAAATGGTACAAGGAAATTAAAAAAATAAAATAAAAACGGAACTTTGGAGGAAAAGAATATGCAAAAACACCCACAGTCAGAGACCTACTGAGTACTAAATTCACCTTCCTCTGTCATGAATAGCTTGCCTCCTTTTTCCTCTTCATTTACAAAGACAAGCTTGTTTACATTTTAAGAATTTTCCATAGAAGACCTCAGAATTGAATTCTTAAGTTGAGATTGTCACTTTAAAGATCACTAAAGCCATAAAAAGAAGAAATGGAAGCCCATAAACTATGATTTGTTCATCAACTGTCAAATAAATTCAAGTTCCTATAACATTTATTACCTCAGGGTAGTTATCACCATCAATTTTTTGCATGCGCATAACAAGATCATGTGCAACTTTGCTAAAGCTCACCCAATTCTGCAAAATATACCAAGTAATAAAAAGTTTTGACTTCCGCCTAATGCTATTTTGGCTATTCAGATATGTTGTTGTAAGCATAGAATTTACCACGCCATGCACATCAAGTATTGTTGTTGTTTTATCTATATGCCTCTTTGCTGCAATAGAGCATGCTGGGAATTTCTCTTTAAACATTTTCTCAAATCCCTGAACATGATATTTTAAAAATCGATCTATTGATGTGACGGTCATCAAATTGCTAGGTTCAACTTTACCAAGTCTTTCAATATAAACCGGTCGGCCCTCTTTGTCCACGCCATGGTAACCATGAGGATAATAACGCTGGACCTCTTCATACTCCTTATATATGAAGTCCTGCATATTATTTATCATAACACTGTTCATTCAGTAATGAAAAGATTGAAGTAATTCTTGATCAAACAAATAATGTTGGGAAAATATTCCAAAAGTGATATATGCAGGATTTCTCCTCGCTAGAATTACACGCTATGGGTGGCTGTTTGTAGAAAACTCAGCTAAGCTCCTTCAATCTTTGTGAACCAATTAGTAATTGTTGGAGAATAAGTTTCATATCGGTCAAATAAAGATAAATAGAAGGTATATAAGGGTAAAGGGATTAAGTCCAATTGGTTTGATTCTTTTGAACAACACTATTCCTCTAATCCAACTCACAATTAAGCCCGTTCTACAAACTTCTATATGGTATCAGAGCCCAAATGACGTAATAAGTTTGTAACGATCCAAAAAAAAATGAGAAAAAAAAATTGGGCCTTTGAAACTTAAGAAGTACAAGTCCGGGAAGCAAAAAAATAAAGCACAAACCTAAGGCCTATGAGGCTGACTTGAGTACAAGCTCCAAAAGAAGACATAACCCAGGAAATAGAAAAAAACCTATGACCTACTAGATAATGGTACGCAAGTCCCAACTGATCCAATACAATTGGACTTGAGGGGAAGTATTGGAGAATAAGTCCCAAATTGGACAAATAAAGATAAAGAGGTTAAGTCCAATCGGTTCAACTCTTTTGGACAATACTATTCCTCTAGCCCAACTCACTCTTCTATTGGGCCTCTCTACAAACTTCTACAATAATCAATGGCTTCTTTAAAAAGTAAAAGGAAAACTACCAACTACCAACTTTACCTGTAAAATAGAATCTACTCCATACTCCTTCCTCCATTGGAGCATATCTGCCCACATATGGACTGTTTTATCAATATCAAACCTTCTGGCCTTCAGAAACCTGAAGCATGAAAACATCAGCAGCCTTTAATATACTGCATGTCTAAAGATTTTTCTTTTGTACAAAAACTTGTCTAGAAAAATACTTAAACAAGATGTTTTAATTTTCGCCTGGAAAAAAAAGATTTCAAACATCAAAGAATGGCTATTTGAATAAACAATCCATTAACTATACTAGTGGATTTATTGGATAAATAATAATCCAACATCTGCATCTCTCTTTAAAAGAGGAAGAATAATTTAAATTGAAAGGAAAATCAAGTAAATTATTGAGGAAGTAGCTACAAAATGTCACTCCAGATAAGTGCTTCCAGTTGCACCTTTGCATGATTAATGTTCCTCGATTAAGGTAAAATAGAAGAGCACCTATGGCAGATGAATCAACATTCAACAGCATATGAACAGCTAGACCATAATATTCCATTTATTTAACACCTATAAAGCGATAAAATTGAGCAGTTAAAAGAGAAACAGTACACTCAATAGAATAGAAGCTTCTTAGACACATTCATTTACCTCAGCATTGTATGATAATCATCATGGGAGTCTGGGAGCAGATCTCTTGTAAGTAGCATCTGACGAAATGAATTCACAGCTTTTTCCTCGTTAGCATCACGGACATCTTCTATGAAAATTGAAGAAAATTCACAATCGGCTACACGTGTATTACGCTTCCTGAGATTACAAGTGAGTCTGGTTGAAGCAGTCATTGCTTTTCTCCTAAGAGATCTAGCTCGAGACTTCCGCCACTCATCCTCAGAAGTTTCGGGCTCCATACTTCTACCCCTCTCATCTTCTTGACCTAATAATTCTTCTCCTAAACCCATAGACATCAAGAGTCAAACTAAAAAATATAGTCCCAAAATACAACCAGAATAACAAAGATACATTCACAAAATCAACATCACAGTGGCATACAGAACTTGGGTTTTGTACCTGTCATTCTATATTCCTATTCAAGACGCAAGCAATTTGCACCTAGATTGCCTCTGCATCAAGGGAAAACAAGAACTGCCTTAATAACACTAAATACAACTCAGGAACAAGAATACTCCTCACCTAAGGCATTCACTAAAAGAAAAATACAAATTTTATCAAGAATTCATGCATAACACAGTAAAATTATTCAACAGGATTAAACTAGGGAACAAAATCCAGAAGAAAAACTTAACCCAAGACCGCAGATCAATCAACGAACTTAACCATTTACCCTCCACACAACAAGACTAACATTACTCAGATGACCCCTGCATCAAGGAAAAACAGGAAGTAAAACAGAGAACGGCAATTGCAAACTCTAGGGAATCTAGAACTTTCCACAGTTAAGGCTTACACTAGAAGAAATCCACAAAACAACACGATCGTTTATTCAGCTGAATTAGTTCCCCAAATGATCAAAACCCAAAACCATAGATCAATCAATAAACAAAAGAAAAACAACATTATACTCCCTATAAGCCCCCTACATCAAGAAAGAAAAGGACCTACATTTGACAACACCATATGCAATTTAGAGAGAATCGAGAACACCATAAAAAAAATCAAAATTAAAATCGAAATACCACAACTGAGCTGGATAAGAAAAAATCGTAAAAAAAAAGAAAAAAGTAAGAGCCGAAAATCACAGATCAATCAACAAACTGATCCATGGACGCGGATTTTGGATCCTAAAGGAGGAAGAGAACGGCATTGCATTGATGTAGACGAATCGTGAAAACGGCGTCGCATGAGCAACGACGATAAATATACCTGAGGCGAGTGGGTATCGCTTTCTTGGAGAGATCGAAATGGCGCGCCCCTCTTCCTCGGAGTACCGAAATCCGTACGGAGCCGCAGACAGGGAGAGAGAGAGGAACGTAGGAACAAACGAGGGAACAAAGAGAAAGGCACGTCGTTATCAAAAGCGTTAGCTTAGCAATGGCGTGCAACGGCCGCTTCTGCTACGCGCTAACGGCGGCTGTTTCGTTTGTTTGTTGGTGAAATTCTGGTAGTAACTCGTATAGCCGTTAGTTAACGGAGGTGGAGGACGAGGTGGGATCGGGTGCTGTTCATTCTATAATACGACCGTGGGAAGGAATAAATAAAAAGAACTCCAAATAAAGTTGTTCTTTTCACTCCCAGCTAGCCCATACGTGTTTTTATAACAAATTCCATGTCATTTTTTTTTTGTCTTAACATTAGCTCAGCTCAACTCTTCAGTAAAAAAGTTAAATAAAGTACAATCTACTGTAAATCACATATTATCATGTGTATGATTAATGATTTTAAAATAATTATTCTAAAAGATATTTATTATTTAAGATAATTTTTAATTGATTAGCTAGGTAAAAATAATAAAAAAATATACTTAAAAAAGTTGTAAGGAAAAAAACATTCGACAATAAACATTATCTTATACCAACGAAAAGATAGGTCTTGTTGGGTTTATTTGTTAATTTTTTATTTGGATTAAATATATTTTTATTTTTTTATAAAATAAGAGTTTTAATTTTGATTTTTATTAATTAAGACTAAAATTTACAGAAGAATTTACTCATTTAATGGATCAAAAGAATTTTTTTTACAAAAATTAAGACTAAAATTTACTCATTTAATGAATTAAAAACATTGAATTCAAATTTTAGAGATATTAAAAATATTTACAAGACCAAAATTAAAATATACTAATTTCATATAGAATTAAAAATAAAAAAATATAATATATACTGATAGTGTAAAATACTATCAAATAATTTTACACTATTATTCAATTATAATTCATCATACAAAATAAATTTGTTAACTTTTATAATAAATATCTTAAAAATCATAACAATCATAATTTATAATTTAATGACAAATTAAAATTAACTGTGATTTATTTTACACGGACTGTGTAACATCATTAAACTTTTAAAAATATATTTAAATTTTTTATTTTTGTAAATTAAGAGATAAAATATAAGAGGAAGAGAGATTAATGCATGTGAATAAAACAAATGAGAAATCACGCAGTTGCATTTATTACAGTAAAATGGGTAAAATAAATGTGTAAATAAAAATGAAATATTTCCTTTGTTTTTGTTAAAAAATTTATAGAATACATTAAAAATTAGAATATTATAAAATATTTGAACATTGTTTATTTAATATTTGTGCACATATTATTTCACTTGAAGAAAAATTTAAAGATCTCTCAATTGTTATTAGATGAAACAAAAGAAAGTCCATAAAATTATTATCTAATCATCATCTTATCCTTTTATTCAATTTTAATTTTTATTGTATTATATAAATTGAAATTCCAACAGATTTATTTTCTATTTTTTGTTAATGTTATTCATTTCTTTTCTTTAGGATAAAAGCATACTTTTTTAAAAGAGCAAACCAATAATTATAATATATATATATATATATATATATATATATATATATATATATATATATATATATATATATATATATAAAGACATTTTTAAATATAAAATCATTTGAATATTAATATATATAATTGTTTATATACATATTTACTAACATATAATTTTTGTAAAATTAGAAATAATAAAGAATATATTACAAAATCATAATAATGTAAAAAATTATAGATTACAAACTTAATTTCCGTGTAGGATAAAAAGAAGAAGAAGAACACTGTTGATTAAAAAATCAACAATTTAAATCATTACAAAATATATACACATAATAACGACTAGAACCGTACTGTGTTTTAAAGCACATGTCCTTACTTAATCCTAATAGTAGCAGTTAAAGAAACACTTTTCATTCAACTTCCTCCTTAACACAAAAAGTAAATTATGTTAGAGACTGCTGAAACGTTAAAATGAGTAAATTTTTATAATATAATTATTTATAAATTTGTTTAAATTAATTAACAAAATATGTGACTTTTTAAATAATTATATAAACATTTAATATCTTTCAAGTGAAGGAAGTTTTTATATAAAAGGATAGACAATAAACCTAAATCATATAATTATACATAAAACATTTATATTAATTAATAAATTATGCAAAATTTTAAAATAATAATGTAAATAACAAATAAATTTTAAACATAATCTTGCATATACAAATTTATTTTCCTTATTTTCTTGTTATAATAATTTTTTTACTTTCTAAGCTTGTTTATATATATATATATATATATATAAGTTAGTACCAGAAGTCCTTATTGCTCATGACCCGAAGTTTAAGACTAATAAAAAGTTAGAGAAACGTAACCATTTTTGTTACATGTGAAATTGTTTGTGGTATAACTTTTCTAGAAATCATTTTTAAATTTTAAAAGTACTAAAATTACTTTTTACACTTTTTTTAATAAATATTTATAAAGTTTTAAATGTATTTCTAATTAAAATTTCTTTGGATCAAATATGTAGACCATTTATTCATACACGTCCATAAATCCCATGTCACCCAAAAAAAAAATTTAGTGTATCATTTGACAACCTGAAATAAAATAGGGAAGGGAAGTTGATAATTCGCTATTCCACAACGTCACCGACCAGTTGTTGTGGGCCACGTGGAGGCACGACGGTGATGATGTTAAAGGTGGCTCTTTACGTAAAAGGGTGCAAAATTGCATATTATGTGGGTGACCTCCACGTGAGATCAACCCTTTACTGGGTCCCTCTTACCATACTTAATTATTAAAAACAAAATAAACAAAAGACAACAGAAAGAATAGATATTTTTATTTGACTAATGCTGTGTCTTTTTTTGCGTTTGGCTCTTGACTATTTCCTTGTGTTTGTCCTTCGGATCTTACGCCCAATCTCACGAATCTAGGTGTTGTTGGCAAGGATATGCTTCGGTATTGTAAAAACATAAATTATTTAAATTTATGGGTAATCAAAGTTGGCTTAGTACGTGTTTTTGAACGCTGGTCGGGTATTGTTAGCGGTAAATTCTCAACACAATTAATAATTATTTTTGTGTCTTAAATGTAAATTCTATATGAAAAATTAAACATGCACTTAATATGTATGATTAGAAATTGTCCTTTATGAGTCCAAAAGTAGGGATCAAGTGTCTTTCACAAGCTTACAAGTAGAGTGCCAGTGACACAGCGTTTTTCAAAGCAATTTTCAAGTAGAATGTGATGGGAAGGGTTATTAGCAAGGTTTTATATGCATAAATCGAAGTTAGAGTTAAGAGGTGGCTAGGGTTGAAATTGTATTTGTATGTGTTGCTTGGTCATCTTTATAGGTCTTTGTCCTTGTGTTACTAAAATAAAATGATATGATTATATGTTATCTGGTAGGAAAATTATCCTTAAGTAGAATGGTTGAGGGTTTTGAGCAATACCCAAATTGTTGAAAGTCCCTTGCCATGTGTTGGTTTTTATAATTTATAGCAACTTAAGTCTATTGGGACGAGCTGCATATGAGCTAGGTCAAGTTTGGAACAACTACCATGTTAGTATATATGCTTAATGTCTTGTCCGCTTCATCATGTTTGCCTTTAGTGTTTCCAGGTCTATATGTTCCTTTCTCACACATGTTTGGCCAAGTGATAGTTCCCTTATTAACATTGCTTTGCTTTTTGTTTGGTTCATGAAATCTTTCGAAGAAGGTTTCTTAAGATAGGATGCTTTTCTATCTTTCAAATATTAAACTCTTTTATTAAAAAATAAAATATTCTTTTTATTGAATAAATTTTGTAAAATTTATAGCACTATAGCTGTATTTGTGACACCCTTTATCTACTAAAAATTTAAAATAAAGTCTACTCACACTTCAAAAATCAATTTAACTATTCAATCTTAATATTCATAAAACATAAAGAATCATAATCACTATATAATCATTTAGTTTGCCTTTATGTGAAATGTCATTTCAAAACAAAACAAAATGCAAGACAATTAAATAAAGAAAAGAAGCAATAAAAAGAGTCCAACTAATTCATCTTACTCTTACTCATCGAAACCTACAAATTACAAATTACGTTAAGCCTAAATACAAATAATACAAACAAAAGAGAAGTGAGAATACATCTCACTACCACAAAATGATATCTCGGCTAGGCCAAGTAAAACATACAACAACATATACAAGATATTCACACTTAACAATAATTTCACATGCATATGCTATGATAGTATTACCTTCTAATTACTATTCCATATGCATGTGGTATCATCTCAAATTAGAACTAGGGGCGACACTTCTAATCTCCACTTGTATGGTTAGTTATATCATGCTAGCATGATACCCTTTAATAGTATGTCAAGATCTACTCAATTTTGTGCATATGCTCCAACATGCATAATTGGACATGACAATTGGAGGTTAACTACTGAGTAACCACTATGAGGTTTAGTGACCTTACCAATTGGGTTCACATATACTTTCTTACATCATTTGTTGCATTATATGATGTATGTCAAATAGTTACTCTTCAAAAATTGGACCAATGAGTATTATTCTCTCCCCTCTTGACCTAGGTGACTCATCTCATTGAACCCACAAAAATTAGTGAGCATTATTCTCGCCACTCATAAGCCTAGGTAGCTCACTAGACAAGTGTAGCCCAAATCCATTCTCATCTTCTCTTGGCCTAGGTAACCTCTCACAATGAAAATCATCATTGTTACTTAATTTCATTCCATTTTCTCATTCGTTTTATGCAATAGCAATTCTATCCTTTTATACTTATCCACCATAGTTTATTTTGTCTTAAATATGTTTTTAGTCTCTCCAATTTGGATAAATTTTGATTTTTGCCCTCAAATTTAAAATTATTTTTTTAGTCCCACATTACGAAAATAGGTAATTTTAGTTTATCGCCTTTATGTGACAAATAAAGAACATTGGAGGAAAAATTTTATAGTTAACAATGTTCTTTAATTTTTTTATTATATACGTGACAAATAATGACTTGTACTATATTTTTATGTAAAACGATAGACTAAAATCAATTATTTTCAAAATGTGAAGACAAAAAAATCAATTTCAAATTTAGGAGAGAAAAATTAAAATTAATTTAAATTTGGGTGACTAAAATCATCAATTTTTTGTTTGTATGTTGAGAAACGAACTCAGAAAGTGAAATGTGTCACTTGTTGGCTTTTTCTCTTAAACCATGATATTTTGTTATTTCGTCCTTCAAAGAAGCCATGCCCGTTAATATCACTAGGATGGTTCTATCCGCTACCCAAGAAGCACAATTAAGGTACTTAATTCACTCCTAGCAATACAAATACGCTGCATCAAATTTATTATTCTTAATTATTCTTCTTAACACAAAAAAGTGTTGAAAGGCTTTATGACCGCATATGTGGCCATACCTTATTCAAAGGACCAAAGATTGAGGCTTAGATTTTGATTTTGAATGGTAACAAGCCTTTTCCTAGAAAGGTAATGCAAACACTACAAAAAAGAAATATGTTTGTAGGGATTAAAATTATAATTTTTGGCAGTTAAGAACCACTACGAATGATATTTCTGAGAGTTAAAATAACTATTGTATATGCCAGAAACAGTTTTTGGTAGTTTTTATCTAACCCTTAGTTTTTTTCGCTAGAAAATAAAAAATATTTATTGGGAGTTTAAAACTACCACAAAATGCATTTTGATTCTTCTTTCATTTAATATTTAGTGACGTTTAAAAACCGTCAATAAATGTATAAAAAATAAAAATGACATTTTACTAGATTTCTAGCTATGTCACTTGATGACCAAACTACAGGCTTTTACAACAAGGATCCATGACTTATTTGATGCATAAACAACTGCCACAATAACTCTTTTAGGACTAATAAAAGCACTAACTTTGCCTCCAAAGCCACTAACAGCAAGCAATTGGCCACAACCTATGCATACCTGAAATAATCCGAACATTCATTTGAGAGAGAGAGAGTGTCTTCTTGAGAGCAAGAAAGGACCAATAAGAAACATGCAAACAGAAAAGGCATTGCTAGCTGAAACATATAAGTGTTAAGAAAACACTTATAGGAACATCAATATTTGAATGCCACGATTTAGAGCCCATAAATTGACCAATTCTGCAAAAATAGAAATCATAATAGTTTAGAAAGGAAGTCCAACAAATTGTGCATGGAAAAGAGATAAAATGTAAGCTTGCCTCTGAGAAAGCATTATCTCTTCATGATCATCACTAGAAGGCTTAACACCATTGACCCTCTTTATTACTTGGTTCCTTGCTAATAGTTTGCTCTACTTTGATAACAAAACTCTTGCCCTGTTTGATATGTCTGATCCTCAAATCAATGAGATTATACACAAAGTCTATCAAGTTACTAAAATTATTGTTTATAAGTGACATCAAACAATATCCCTCCAAAATTAAGATTTGAAACTATTTACAGGCATCAAATAAAATATTGAAAGGATAAAAGTGTTACAACAATCAACTTGAACATGACTTCTAAGCTTAAAGAGTAAAATTAAAATATATCGTATCTATTATTTTGTTGTCCAATAAAAGGTGACAGTTAACAATTAAAGACACTTCCTCTTCTCTATCTTGCTACTTCAAATATCAATAACATCATTATTTGCAAGTAACTCCCCAACTAATTAATGAAAACCTAAAATTCATGCTTGAAATGAAAATAAAATCCCAAACACAAGCCTCCTAATCAACATCCCACAAAAAAGGAAAACAAAGAAATATACACATAGAAACACAATAAAACAAGCATATCTAACAACTTGGAATCAACTATGTAATTATAAGAACAGTCTCCATGTCCAAACAAGCTAACCAGAATTTAAAGTATTTCCTACCACAAGAAAATATGCTAAACTATTGTCATATTAATATATGAGCTTGCTGTAGTAATTATCAAATACATGTTATCCAGGCAAAATCTAAGGATAATATCAATATACAATAAGAAGAAAGGGGAGAGTATGACTGGATGAGGAACAAATCAATGCCAAGTTTGATGGGCACTAGGCCAAGAAAAGATAAAGCACACATGATGTCCGGTAGAACCGTAGTTTATTTACTAAATTGTAACTCAAAGTGGATGGACTATTCTATTAGTAGGCATCCTAAGTTCCATTAAAAAAATAGAGTTTCAGAGTCACGAGCATGAGGTAATCATCATTTGCCTAGTAATGTTACACTAACGGACAAAATTAAGGGTGATAACTGACTACTCACAAGCAAGCCATTTATATAGAAGAGTAATCATGCATAAAAAAAAAAGCAAAATTATGAGTAACTATCCTCCCGTTCTTCCCAAAGTACACTATTATTCAAATTCTTACTTCTTTGGTGGTTTTGCTAGCTAAACAAGTAGTTGGAGTTGCAATAAGGTTGGGTTTGGGAAATAACAATACAAAATAACCAAATAAAATATTAATTAACATATGTATAGACTTATTTAAAAGGAGGTTGGTTCTTGCAATGGACTGTTCTCTGTTGGTACGAGTCATTTCAACTTCTACACATTCAACCAATATTGGGTCCACTTTTGGAACCTGGCTTTGAAGTTGAAATCCCAAAAATTACCTAACTTACTTATCAAGCACAACAAAAAACCCATGCATATTATGTTAGGTTTGGGTTTGACTATGATGATTGGAGCTAAGTGATTATTTTAGGTCCAAAAAAGACCAGGGTGAAGGATCACTACTTGGGTCAAACTAAAGTGTAGGACAAAGATTTTAAGTTTCCCTTCTTTTTCCATTCTACGTCAAGTTGAGGGACAATTAATGAGTGACACTATTAATTGGTTGGCACTTCACGGTGTTAGTTTAGGTTATCATTGGGAAACTGTTACTATTAAGCAACTGGTAATATTTTTGTCTCATTTGGGAAAGGAGACGTATAACCCTTGTTACTTCCTGAGAGACTTATTATGATCGTCAGTCTAGGGATATACCCCAAAGATGATTACCATAACACATTCGTCACTCACTTACGACAAGGCCCGGGAATAGGACCTACTCAAAATTGGCTTATTGGCAAGTGCCTGTAACTACATTCCCTTCCTAGAGCAAAACCCTAAGCAGCCAAAAGCACATTGTAATATGTTAATCGCCTACCCTAAGGTGTACATGTAGATACAATAATTAACTAAGAAAATTATAAATGAAGCAGCATCAGTAAAGGCTATGTTATCTCATACAAGTCATTTGACCAGGGCTTGACTCTTACTTTATGCATTTTCCCCAGTGGCGTTGCCATCTAACGCGATCTAAATTGCGCCAGGGCGATTTAGAAAAATGGATGCTATTTTTTAAGAAAAAGTTGGTTTGAATTTGGAAGCCAAATCCATCTCCAGGCGGAATCGACCACGTCAAGTCAGCATCATCTCAACCAATCCAGAAGGATTGACCAAGCCTAATCTGCCCTAGATAAGAGCCACCACCAATGTTTAAAGGTACGTTGGAAACCAGGGGTGGATAAGGCAGGTTTACGAAACAGGGTCTGGGTAAGGAGTCGGTTATGCGTGGGAATGACGTATCATCCCACCCGCCTACCATCTGGTAATTACCCTATGAGTTACATGAGTTAAGATAACCTTTACTTACTGTGTGTGTTTGAAGGGATTTGGAATGTTTGGAATGCATAACTTGACAAAAGTGTGTCTCTTGCTCCTACGTACCTCTCCTAACTTAGAGGAATCAAAGTTCACGTAGTTCTTTATGCATGAGGTGAATGTAGAAACAGACTTTCCATTAGGTGTCCATACTCGAATGACTTGTGTAGCTGGTTTCTAATGCAGTCGGACTTTCTATTAGGCGTCCACAAGGATTTGAGATATGGGGTTTGAACTTTCCATTAGGTGTTCAACCCTCACAAACTTTTGACTCGAAGCCTAGACTATCCATTAGGCGTCTTGGTTTCAAAGTGATACTAGACTAGACGTTGATATGGGTATGCATGCTAGGCCGGGACTGAGACCCCTTGGAGCCGGATGCAAGGATTAATTCAGAGTCAGAGGAAGTTGTATTATGGGATGCTTCAAGGAGGGGAACTGAGACCGGCTCGGTTCTAGACCTAGGCGGGCTACATGCCTGCCATCTGAAGTGTTATTGACCTAGTTTCAGGCTAAAGCGGGCTACATGCCTGCCATCTGAAGTGTTATTGTGAGTATGAGCGAGGGAGCTTTCTATGGCATTGTTAGAGTTTGGGTAAGGTGCTTACCTGGTAACTAGAGGTGCTATTGGTACCTTTGCTCTCAGTTGGAACTCCTCTTCAACGTACTTCCTCAGTCACTGGTTACTCAGCAATTTTCCAGCAATTTCACCTTGAGCTTTACTTCTAAATTCCTCACCCCTAGTTCTTCGTCTTGAGGCTCTTTATAGCATTTGAAAAGTGGCGAGGGCAAGCCAGATCTTGCCACGTGGAACTACCCCAGCCTTCTGATTCAGTTAGTTAGCCTTGGTAACCCCTAGGTTGATGTTCGTTGGATCCCGGCCTAGTCGTGGCACGTTCTCCTTGGATTTGCGACGCGTTCTTTGGGTAGTGGTTGACCTGGTGTCTTCCCTTGCTGTGATTGCCGAGGATCTTCATTTTGTTGGGACTGGTGGGGTCCTTTGTCCCCTTGACGTGGCTTCATCAAGGGCTCCCCTTCCTCTTGAAGGATCTGATGGCTCGGGGCCCCTTGAATCTTGTGAGGTGGTGTTCACTTGTTGAGGTGGCCGATTCTGCTTGATTTTGCCGACTTGGTCGACTTCGTCAGCACTGAGCTGGAGTTGTTGGGTCCCTTAAAACTATGTTGGGCTAGTTGGGGCGCATCTCATTAACTGGGCCGAATTCGAGTGTGTAAACAACAATGGGCCTCTTTCGTCTGGATTTGGTTGTTAATGCGCACCAGTCATTTTGGACCTTTCTCTTGGTCAGGATGGACCGAGTCAGATGGCCTCTTTCTCCAATGGGCCGATTCGGCTCTTCTTGTCTTGGGCCTGATTTGGGTTGCTTTGACCTGGCGAGCCCACCCTTGAGATTTTTCTTTGACTGGTTGTTTCTAGGCTGAACAGTTTTGGGGTCCTACAATTGTGTTTAGTGTTGGAACAATCTTGTAAAAAATATCCAATCTTTTAAGATTTTGATAATTACAAATGTCCACATATATTACTAACATTTGAAAATCTAAGTGTTTCAGATATTTCATGCCTAAGTTGTCTTTGAGACAAAGTGTTCAATAGAAATAATATCAAAGTGTCAATTCTTTGGTATTGAACAAACTATTTAAGAATCATTGACCAACAAAGAAGTCTCCAATAAACCTCTCGGTGTTAGGAAGTAACTTTTTAACTTTTAATTTTTACCTAATGCATTTGAAAAATTAACTACACTCACTTTCATATAGGACCCTTCTATTCTGAGTAAGGAAATCTAAAAAAGATTCCAATCAGTGCCACAATCATAAACGGACAAAGCTTTGCTTGGCCAGATATCTCTATTTTTGCATATTCTTTGTTAAGAATATTCTCTTGCTCAGAAATCGTTAGGTATGACCTGTGTACAAGTTCTCTCTCTTTGCCAGTTGTTTCCTAAAGTTGCTCAGCCTCAACCGTCATTTGTTTGAAGCCTTTCAAGAAGAATATATATATATATATATATATATATATCCAAAGAAGAACTTCTATATATGACAAATAAAAAAAGTAACGAGATGTATATACAAGACGAGAAGTGATGACAAAAGCTAGTACAAGAGAAATAACATAAGAGAAGTATGAAAAAAAAATCAAAGTTAAAAAGAAAAGAGAACATACTCGAGATTAGAGAAAAAGAAGCATACAAAGTATAGAAAAAGAAAGGGACAATACTCTACGGTGTGTACATAAAGTTCTGACAAGTACATAAGAGAAAAAGAGAGATCATGTTGTTTATATCATATCCAAACGTTGTTCTGCTTTTGATTCTAGGTCCTATTGGACTCTCTCTATTAGAAAGGCTTTTAAGACTTTGTTTCATATGTAAAATGTTTTAGCTAAAGTCTTCCTATAAACTCACTCTATGAGTAACCTTCTTTCAAATCTTTGTTTTGTAAAGCCTAGATAGGCTAAGTTAAGAATACTTGAAGTCTTACAATCAAGGTTGTTGGTTGTAAGCAATTAGATACTTGAGGAGGTGAAGAATACTTTAAAGTTAAGTTGACTAAGTGAAATCCTTCAAGTTGAAGTGATTGAATGTAGATCTAGGTTATAAAGTAAACTGATATAAAACATATGTGCAATCCTTCTATCCCTATCATCTTTACTACCACTACAAAAAATTTCAAGTTTAGCGACCACGAAAAATCGGTCGCTAAACCTGAACTTCGGTCACTAATATTGGATTTAGGTCGCTAAATGGCTTAGCGACAGAATTAGCTACCGATTTCTTTCTGTGCAAAAGCTTAGTCGCTAATCAATTTAGTGATGAAACGTTTTCAATGGCTAATTGGAGGCTAAATTTGGTCGCTAAATCGGTCGCTATTTTACTTTTTTTTTTTTAAATCTGGTGACTAATTTTTTCGTTTTAAAGAGGAGAGAAAGGTGGAGAATAGAGAGGAGAAGAGGGAGGAAGAGAGAGGAGGTGGCGGTGGCGGCGGGGGTGGAGGGAGGAGGGAGGAGAATGATCGCTAAATCGGTCGTTAATATATACTTATTTATTTTTTTGGCATTTTTATTTTCGATCGCTAAATTGTTTTTTATATTTTATTTTCTAAATTTCGGTAGCTAATTCGGTCACAAAATCCAACCTTTTGTCCTTTTCTATTTTGTCGTTATTTTTGTCGCTAATATATGCTTTTTATTTTTTTTACATTTTATTTTTGGTCGCTAAATTGTTTTTTATTTTTTATTTTTTGAATTTCGGTCTCTAAATCGGACGCAAAATGCAATTTTTTATTTTCTGTTCGGTCCCTAAAATAAATTTTTTATTTATTTTTTTGACATTTTTTATATTCGGTTTGCTAAATTATTTTTTTTATTTTCTGAATTTGATTGCTAATTCGGTTGCAAAATGCAACCTTTTTGTCCTTATCTGTTCTATCGCTATTTCGGTCGCTAATATATATTTTTATTTATTTTTTTGATGTTTTTATTTTTGGTCCCTAAATCGGTCCCTAAATTGTTTTTATTTTCTGAATATCAGTTGCAAAATCGGCCGCTAATGTATTTAAAAAAGTAAAAAATTTTTGGTCGCTAATTCTGTTACTATTTAGCAACGTCTGGAGTCGGTTGCTAAATTCGGTCGCTAAAAAATAATTTTCTTGTAGTGTACTTTATTGCTTTCGTAAATGTGTTTTATAATTTCTGGACGCCTCTTTAAAATGTGTTTTTGATGCCTTTCTTTTGGTTGCCTTGGGAAATGTTTTTTGGACGATCTTTGTGAACCTATGTTAAACACTCACCTTTTGTGTAAAGGTTAGCAAATGCTTTAAAAAATCACATATACAATTCAACCCATTCTTGTGTATTTACTGTGGTACTTTACTTAGTTGTTTGGTTGTATTTAATTTGTGTATATCAAAATTGATAAAGTATAAGGCTTTTAACTTTATAATTGCAGGTTGAAGGGCTAGCCCTAAACTCAATACATTATGTTTGTTTCTCCTAGTTGGTAGAGCACATGACTTTTAACATCATTGTTGTGGGTTTAGGGATTGCCTTTAGAACCCCAATTGTAGTGTTCTGTTGTTTGAATGTCTCTAAAAGAGATAGTAGGCTCCCTAGATTAGGACATGAAATTTTTTGTTATTGTTTATATGTGTCTATAGATTTATGTGTTTTTTGAATGGTTATATGTTGAACTCCATTGTATGATGATTTATTGTTGTTGAGTTAATACTGTGAATAGTTGTTAAGATATAATATAAGTGCATTACATTAAGACATGAATTAAGAAATGAGTGATTGAGGATGAATGTCATTATGACGAGTGACTTAGCCAATGAGATGGCACGGATGGACTCACGTGACACTTGTTTAGTGAGTAACCTAACCTGAGAGAGACAATAATGATTCTCACTAATTGTAATGGATTATGAAATGAAGTGCCTAGTCTAGAGGGACGAGCATGGTCTGGGCACAATTTGTGAAATTAGAACAATAAAAGGAGTTATGTGTGTCATGCATCATTCAATAAAGCTAAAGGCATGAAAGAAATTAAATACGAACCCAAGTGGTAAGGTCACTAGACCTACTAGGGACTACTCAGTACAAAAAACTCAATGATTGTGATTGATCCCATATATTGGGAGGTGATGATGCAAGCTCAATAGCACCTAACGTGCTATTAGACGATATTGTGCTAGAGTGGAATAGGCCAATGAGGATTAAGCAGTATTATCGCTAGCCTACTTCTTGGTTTATAGTTGGTATCATATAACATACGAAGCAGTAATTATAAGTGCATAGTTGTCCTAGCATATGCATTTGTGGATGTTTGAATGTGTGATTGTTATATGTTGTTTATGTTGGCTATGTGGTATGTCCCGAGTGTTCTATCTAGCCTTTGCACTCATACCATGTGTTGTAGTGAGATATATTCTCACTCCCTATTGTTTGTGTTGCCTTTGTGTTTGGTTTTATTGTCTCTTCCAAGTAATGTAGAGCAAGAGCATGAAGAATGAGCTTGGGTTCCTTTACTCTTTTTGTTTTTTGTTGATTTTTTATGTTATGATGGGATGTGACATTGGGAGAGTGGTAAAGATGATTTATAAGTTGTTTATTTTGGTTGGCATTTGGAGTGTCAATATGGTGTATTACATTTCATGAGATTTCGTTAAAAGAATGTGAATCCTTTATCTTATCTATGATTTTCTTGTGTTCTATTTACTTAATAGTTAAATATGATACGTGGTAAAGGGTTTCATAGAATGCATTATGCATGATATTTAAAATGAGATATGAGTAATTAAGGATGTGTGTCATTGTGATGAGTGATCTAGCCTATGAGATGACACAAATGAGTTTAAGTGTCACTTGTTTAGTGAATGACCTTGCTTAAGAGAGATGTGGATGATGTTAATTAATTATGATGAGTTGTAAGATGAGATACCTAGTCTTTCAGTGGTAAGAATGATCTCTATCAACCCAATGTTCTAAAAGTAGCATGATAAAATAAGTTGTGTCATGCATCATTTAATAAAGCTAGAGGTGTGTAAGGAAGTTAATCCAAACCCAAGTGGTAAGGTCATTAGACCTCTTAGGAGCTACTCAATACGAAAACCCCAAGGTCATGATTGATTCCATGTGCCAAGAAGAGACGATGCAACCCAAATAGTACTCAACATGCTACAAGATGGTATTATTCCAGACTAGTATGGCCAACCATAGAGGGTTGAGTATTGTTGCACATAGACTACTTCTTGGATTAAAGTTGACACCACATTGTATATGAAGTAGTAATTAGGGTGAATTGATATCATTCATGCGCATTCACAAACATTTGTTATGTGATTTTTGGTGACATGATGATCGATAATTGTGTAATTATGTGGAACATTAATTGTGTAGGTTATGGTATGTCTTGAGTGTTCTACCCAACTTTTACGCTCATATCACGAGCGTGTAGTAAGATATATTATCACTCTTGATGTTTATGTTGTCTTTATGTATGAGATTATCATCTCTTGTAAGTGACATAGAACAAGAGCATGAAGACTAAATTGGGACTTCCTTATTGTTTTTTGTTTTATTTCTTGTTGGGTTTTTATACTCTTATAGAATGTGGTATTGGAGTGAAGTGGGTTTATCTTGTTTAAATTAGTTGACCTTTAAAGTACCATTAAGATATTTTGTTCCTCAAATTTCAATATTTTTATTGAATAAATGTGATCCTTTATCATGGATATGATGTTGAAAATAAGAAAAAAAATTCTTATATTCAATTAATTATTAAAAAAATAGGTTACGAGATAAAGAGTCTCTCAACCTAAATTTGCTAATTTCCTATGAAGTGTCAATCTTACTGTTAATACAACATGTATAATATGTCATAATTAACCTCGAATTAAAAAAATGCTACAAATACATTGTCATAAAAGATAATTAATTAATTTTCCATAATTAAAAATTCCCGTGCATGGGGTACGGTCTACGAACTAGTTAAAAATATTTAAATGTGTATATTTAACGTCCATTAACTTGTGCATCAAATAGTCACGATAAAAATATATGAATTCGATTAGATCAATTAGATTTTATTTAGATATAACGCAAATATTTTTCTCCTTTTACATATTTATTCATTAATGGTATTTAAAAACACATGTAGATTGATTTATAAACTGTTCTTGTGATTTAATAATATAGCGAATTAATTTGAGGTTCTGTATCCCAAAATTGTTTAAAATTAATAACTAAAATATTAATTATTATGACCGTCAATATTGTAAAGTTAAATTCCTATGTGAATGATTTAAAAAGATGTTTTTATAGATTTGATTGGGTAAATCTCTGGAAAAATAGAAAAAGAAAAGAAGAAAGAAAAATAAAATAAATTTTTATATAAACTAAAATTAATTTATGTATAACTTAAAAATTAAAAAATTAGTATGAGATAATTTATATAAATTAATTTTTAAGTTATAAAATTTATTTTATTTTTTCTTTCTATTAATTTGTTTTAAATAGTTATTTTAAATAGTTACGTGAGCATGAATTTCAACTCAAATTTGACGGCTACACTTTCATCAAGTCTAGTGATTGGGAAATGACAATGTTGAGTTGGAATTGCATAATGTTTTACTATTTGTAATAAAACTTGACGAGGAAACTTTTTTTTTTTTTCTAATTGTACAATAAATGAGAAATCGTGATTTCAATAAGACAAATTAATAAAGCTTCTTTTATAGTAGAATCTAAAACATTTATTTAAAGGTAAAAAAATAATTTAATGTATACTTTTTCGGTTTACATTCTACATGGCACTTTTTTCACTAGTCAAAGTCAAGATTCAAATGTCATAGTAACTATATTCTACCACTTATGTATGATTGATTAATCAAAGAGTTTAATATTTTCTTTTTAAATGTATTATAAAGTAAAAAAAAAGTTATACTATAAATCAGGATAAAATTATTGTTGATTTGACTTTCAAAATAATTAATGTAAAAATCAACTAATTTATTATATATGTAATTTTTATTAGATGAAAAATGTAAAAATCTTTTAGACCATCCATGCATATATTATTTATTCTTAATCAAAATTAATTTTTTATAATCCTGGCTAATATACTCATACATATGATTTTCGATTTGAATAAAGTATAATTTTACTTCAATCTCACTTAACTTGTTCATACTCTTAAGTAATACATTATGAATAATTATTTTCAAATATATAGTTAATAAATATAAACATTTGTGAATATATAATTTAATAGACTTTTATATCAAACATTTTCCCCTAAAATAATTTAATCACAGTCAAATGTTAATTTTTTTAGAGAAAGGTAATAATACATGCAAAGAAAATAAAACATTAATGTTTTCTCCACAATTAATATTGAATTCAAACTATAATAAATATTTCATTTAATACTCAAAGTATAATAAATATTCCATTAATTATTAATGTACAAATTTAATAACTTTAAATCATTTAAAAAAATGAAATTTTTTTTATATTTTTCTATATAACAGATATAGATTTATTCAAAGGAGGTTCGATTTTGTTTTGTTGTATGTTGTTCTCTTTGGCTTGTCATTACCATAAGGTTCAACCTGAAACCTCTTTCATCAGAGGCTAATGTCTGACACATCTGCTCTCATGAATATTCCTCTACCTTCGTTTTCATCGCTACCACCAGTTCTCTTTGACGACCTCATTGCTGAAATCCTGTCACAACTTCCAGTGAAAACCCTTATGCGATTCAGGTGCGTATCGAAGACATGGAATTCCCTAATCTTTAATTCCAGTTTTGCAAAATTGCACCTACAAAGGTCACGCAAAAACTCCAAACTTGTGTTAAAGTATCACAACTCATCATGCTATCTACGATTCTATGTTGTATCTTGCAATAATGTAAATTCTTTACTTAGCTCTAATGAACCCAAACTTGAGCATTGTTATGCATCAAACCGCAACTACTGGGTGGTAGGTTCTTGTAATGGATTGTTTTGTGTGGTTGCATGTCATTTCAACTTCTACACATTCAATGAATATTGGGTTGACTTTTGGAACCCAGCTTTAAAGTTGAAATCCCCAAAATCACCAAACTTATGTGTCAAGCACACCACTCATCCATATTCTGTTAGGTTTGGGTTTGGCTATGATGATTTGAGTCAGAATTACAAGGTGGTAGCAGTTATTTTGGGTTTGAAGAAGACAAAGGTGAAGGCTCACTACTTGGGTCACAATTGTTGGACAAATATTTTAAGTTTCCCTTCGTTTCCCATTCTACGTCAAGTTGAAGGACAATTTATGAGTGGCACTGTTAATTGGTTGGCACTTGACAAAGTTGGTTTGGATTATCATTGGGAAACTATTACTATTAAGCATTTGGTAATATTTTCGTTTCATTTAGGAAAGGAGACATACGAACGATTGTTGCTTCCTGAGGGACTTGATGAAGTTCCCCATATCGAGCCACAACTAGCAATTTTGTGGGATTCACTTTGCCTTTGTCTTGATTACAAGGGAACACATTTTGTTGTGTGGCAGATGAGAGATTTTGGAGTGGAAAAGACTTGGACTCAACTGGTGAACTTACGTCATGAATGTTCACCACAATTGCCGATATGCATATCTGATGGTGATGATGTGATGGTGATATTATTAAACATACCATATAAGGAGGCAATTCTCTACAATCGGAGAGATGGTAGAGTAGACCATATCAAAGTTTGTAACTCAAAGGTTTTGATTGATGCAAAGGAGTATGTTGAAAGCTTGGTTTTGCCTCGTTGACATTCAGCTCCTTTATAGCATATATGTTATTTTAAATCCTTAATTAGCATTTCATGTAGGGATAGAATAAATTATGCATGTATTTTTGGTAAGACTTAATAAAAATCTATGGATTTGAGGAAGTTGTTTTGATAATTTTATGTTTATGTACTTGAAAATGATATGAAATATTAGAAATGTGTCTTTATTGTGTGTAAATTTGTTATGATTACAATTGACCTATTAGTTTGTAGGAAACTTTCCTCTTAAGCATCTCATTGCCGAGATTATGACTTCTTTTACATAAGATTGGTTGTTTAACACTTTCATGATAGAAGTTTTTAACTTATAATTAGCTTGAAATGAAGACAATATATCTTGCCAATTAAATTGGAGTCTTGTCTACATTTTGAAGTGCAAAAAGTTGTTGTGTTCATATTTTTTCTTTATAAAAATTATATTTAGTAGATATTGAATTTGAGAAAAGTAATCTTCACCTATTTCAAACAGACAAATGTTGAAAATGAAATCTTAACTCAAATTTACCTTAATCTTAACTTTGATTGATGTCTTTTAGTTTCTACTTACCTTTTATTTTTAACCAACCAAACAAATTGAATTTAAGTTGTAATATTTGATAAATTGAGTGATCCTCGTGCTGTATTTGGATATTTCATTTTTAAATTAATTAACCAACCAATCAATTACCCATTTTTCTTTTGGCTGCTATATAGTTAATTCAATCAATAAAATGTAGGGTGGAAAGGATTGTCTTCTCTTCCTTTATTTTTCTTCCTTTATTTTTCTTGTCTTTCTTTAAAATGTCGGGATGTATAGCAAGTTGGAGGTATTCACTAAAAGATACCTATGGGGTGTGGAAGAAGGAGAAAGAATTATCACTACACCAAAAATTGAATTAGTAAAAGTGCTTATTTTGTTATTAGAGAGTGCTTTTAAAGAGCTTTATATGCTTTCACTACCTATTCCTATAGAGTACTTTCTAAAGACTAGGTTATATATATTTCTTATTTAAGAAATAGCTATGTATAGGCTAGCCTTTAGAGAATGTGTTGTAGAAGGAAACGCTCTCCATAGTTTAGCCTTTAGAAAGCACTTCCTTGAACAAGCATTCTCTAAGTAATTTTTTTAACAATCCACTCTTATGTCTCGACCTTGTTAACACAAACAAGTTAAAAAAAATTAAAAATTATTTTTACATAGCTTTTTACTATTGTGTCAAAAATAGCATAGGAAAATTGCAAGAAAGGCATGCAGAAAATGCACCCAAGATTTTACTTGCATTTATTTCATATAAAACAACAAGCTATTGCAAATGAACGCTATAAGTATATTTTTTTAATGGCTTTACTAAAAGAGGAAGTTTATCTTAGACAACCGCCTAGTTTTGAAGATTTCAACCTCCCAAATCATGTTTTGAAACTTAAAAAGGCTTCATATGTTTTAAGTACCTCGTGCTTTGTATGAGAAGCTGAGTAATTTTTTTTTTTTTTATCTCAAATGACTTTTCAAGAGAAAAAGTTGATACAACTTTTTTTAGAATAAATAAATAAATTAATATTTCATTATGATACAAATAAATGTGGATCATATTATTGTTTGTGTTACTAATAAAAGTTTGTGCAAGGAATTTTTTCTAATGCAAAGTGAATTTGAGATGAACATGATGGGAAAACTTCAAAATTCTTTCTAGTATTACAAGTAAAACAAGAAGACAAGAGAATCTATATCCACTAATGGAAGTACACAAAGAAACCTCTCAAAAAGTTTAAGATGAAATTATCAAAACTAGTGAGCACTTTGATCCATTCATTTATTGACTTAACAAAAGACAAGTAGGTAAACTTACAAATCAAACGATCTATTGATATATGATTGGGTCTCATGTATCTAACTACTAGCAGACCAAACATTGTACAAAATTTCAATTTGATCCTAGAGAGTCTCATCTCTTAAAAGTTGTTAAAAGGATATTTTGTTATATCTTGTTGGCACAACTAATATAAGTATGTTCTATAAGTATGTTCTATAAGAAAAATCAAGATTTCAAGTTGGTAGTTGATTATCATAAATGATTAATTTTATTACCATGTTCAACATGAGGTAATTTGATTATGCATATTTCTTACCATAAATGACTAAATACCCCTCTTCTCCTATTATAAAAACACTATACCTTTTCTTTACAAATACTTATCTTCTCTTTCTTAGACTCTCAACCATGTTAGAAAAGTATGCATAAGCAATGTTAAGAACATAAAGTTGAAGTACAAGATGAAGGAGGAGCTAACCATTTTATCAATCTTCAGACCCTCCAAATCACGAAGAGCCTCGAGGGATGCAGGTTATTCTCTAAAATCTGTTGATCCTTCCAATAGCCAAGTGCAAGAAGGAAATCGACACTCCTGCAAGTTCTTCAACAAAAAGTTTCCCAATTCTCAAGCCTTGGGGGACACCAAAATACTCACATGAATGAGTGAATCTTCTTGAATGCTTCTGGGTTTAGACCCAATAATGTTCATCTTTATCCTTATTCATTTCATCCTTGACAAATCTTCCTTTGTAAGATACACCTTTTTATCATGGTGCACACATTCACCCCATGGTTTAAAACTCTAATGTGACACTCCTTACTCTTCTAGCATTTATATTTAGTAAAGAAAGTACAAGAATTAAAATCTCAATTATCTCCTCATTTATTCCAAAAGGTAAACAAAATTTACATTCTTAAACAATGCAAAAGATCAAATCAAATCAAATTCAAAGGGATGATACTCCAAAACACATATTTATCAAAAGCAAACTAAAGGAAGGTAAAACATCATAAAACTTAATCTTTACAATACTTCTCTGATGTGAAAACCTATTAGAGTGTCCCGACACTAAACATAAATAAAACCATAAGGCACGAAGACACTACTCTTCATGCTCTACCTCTCCATCACCTGCAAGTGGCGTTCAACCCAAATACAAGCAACATACAAATACAAAGGAATGAGAATATATCTCACTATTATGCGAGAATACCTTGGTAAGGTTGGGTAAACCACACAATACAACATATATAATATATAACAACAAACGCACACTCACAGGTAGCACAACATATAATCATAATGCATATGTCATGATAGATATGCACCCTAGCTTTTACTTTGTATGGATGTGGTACCATCACAATCAAAATAGTAGGTTAGGGTAATTTTTCTCAACCATTATTGGTTAGTTATATCATCTAGCATGAAATCATCTAGTAGCACGTTAAGATCTACTTAGTTTGCATTGTACACCCCGACTAGTGGGATCAAGCAAGATCATTGGGATTCCTTTACCGAGTAACCTAAAGAGGTCTAGTGACCTTACCACTTGACTCGTATCTACTTTCCTTCACAACTATTTCATTATATGATGCATGTTACATACTCGTTTTCTTAGTTTCTCTTGTCACAAGATTGGGCTGATGAGAGTCGTCCTCACCCTACTAAGGCTAGGCTACTCATCTATAACAGATGCAAATCAACGAGCACCATTCTTACCCCTCAAAGGCTTAGGTAGCTCACTTGAGAAGTGCCATTGAACTCATTCTCATTCCACTAGGGCTAGGTTACTTGCCGTGGTGCACACAACTCCTTAATCGTATTTTTATGTTTGTTTCCATGCACTATATGCTTAGGTCTCAATTCATAACAATAACACAATCCATATAATAATTTCAACATTTAAACACAAAAGCATAGACATTTATCAACATAGTGGATTAGTATAGAATAAACCTAATCCGAGGGTTTAATCCCCCCTCAAATATTGTAAAAAAAATAATACAAAGATCAAGGTCCTAGGCCCTTTTACCCATAATTTTAACTTTCAAGAATGAAAGATTCATTCAATTACTTTGAGGTTATCCCTCCAAGATATGTGAGAATCACATGTCAAACTCACTAATCCAGAGGTTTGATCCTCTAATCACATAACAATAGTGATAAATCCAAATGACTGGGATTTCAACCAAAAAAATAAGTAATCTAGAAAAGTCAACGAAAACTATATACAAAGATGCATACTAATTTAGGGGTTTGATCCTATAATCTTAACTTTCAAACATACAAAACATCGAGATCCAAGAGATGACCCACTACCTACAATGCATAGTAGCACCCCCACAGTAAGATAATCTCACTCTCCCTCTTTCTTGGAAGGTGTATAATAAAGACTTTGAGATGTCCTTAGGGTGTTCCTCCTCTATCCTCTATTGTAGCAATACAAGAGGATTTAGAAGAAAAGTTTTTAATGCACTACGGGTTGTGCTAGCTCCCCCTTCTTATAGTGTTAGAATGAGTCAAGCTAGATTGTTAAATATTTATTATCTAAATATTTAAATGCTATTAACTATCTCTTATATCCAAATATAATAATTTCAAATATAAATAATATCTTTTGAATATTCAAATATCTATAATTATATTTGAAAGTTTGTTAAACATTTATTACACAAAGATAATATAAGTATCTTCTAAATATCTAAAAAAGTTGTATATTTGAATTCAAATATTTATTGATGTTTAAGTAACACCTATTTTCTCGAAAATATAATCTATTTAATTATTCATAAAATATAATTATTTTAAAAGGTGATAAACACATAACAACCATTATTTAATAGAATAATTACAACAATAATAATAACAACAATGATAATAACATATTCCCTCATAGTGCATCTAAAAGTCCCATTGGTGGTTCTCCTTCTAGTCTTTGTGGTGGTCTTAATCTTTAGGGAAGAGTAAGTATCAACTAAAGATTCATCTTCAATAGAGTTCGACTTATCTCTTAAACTTTAAACTTTTATTATTATTATTTTTAGACATAGTTTGGACACAACATTTTGCAATTGTTTGCCTCTATTTCTTTTATTTTCAAGGAATTGTTATCTAGAATAAGGAATCAATTCTTTGATCTCCCTATACATAGTCTCGTTGAATCAAATCATCACTTGCTTTGCTTATCCCATAAATCTATTACTAGTACAATTTAATTATTTTTATTTATAATTAAATTGAATATCAAGTTAGATATGGTCTCACATCTCACTTTAATTCATTCAAAAACATATAATTTCTTCGTATAATTCATCCAAGTCAAACATTGGCTATCCTATTTTTCCTAAAACATGTTTGACTCTAAATCACTAATAAGAAACAAAGACAAAAATTAATGCTTCCTAATTCAAGGAAAAACATACAAAAGTCAAGGTCCTAAGGACGATCCCTCTATCCATGATCTTAACTTTCAATAATAATAAGAATTCTATCAGTTACTCCAAAGTTATCCCTCTAGGACATGCAAGAATCACATATCAAACTTATACTAATATAGGAGTTTGACCCCTCCAATCATACCTTTCAAAACATGCAAAACCTCGTAGTCCTAGGGATTACCCTACTATTTATAATGCATACTGGTACCCCACAGTGAGATCATCCTACTCCCCCTCTTACTTGGTAAGTGAGAGACAACAAAATAAGGGTCTTTACAAATCTCCTATTGCTCCTCTGAAGCTTCCTCCAAGGGTTCTTCTTCCTCTATTTTCTAGTCTAAAATCAAATGTCTATGAATGTTAACTCAGCAATAGAACAACTCTGATGCTTAAGAGAGTGTGTTCCATTGTTTATTTTTTTTAACCTTAATAGGTATAACATGTTTCTGATTAAAATAAGATCATATGATTTTTTCTTAATTTATTTAATTATAAAATTTATTTAGAATTCAATATATATATTTAAATAGTATTTATTTAATTATAAAATAATTAAATTATTTATTAATAATAATTAATAAAATACACTATTTACCACTAATAATAAATAGAATAAAAATTTAACTGTTATAACAAGAATGCGTGAGACATCGTGAAAGAAAAAGGCCTTTTTTTGTTATATTTTTCCTTGCCAAGTGATTGAATGATTATTTTTAATCACTATTTTTATGTCTATTAGAAAAGTTTATAGCTATCAAATATTTTAAATTTTCTTATATAATTTAATTATTTCACAAATTCAGTTTTTTTATGTATCTAAGAAAATTATTTCTCCAGTTCTACTACTACATTAGTTTTACATTTATAAAGTAATTCAATTTAATTAATTTCATTTTCATTTGAAAACACCATAAATTTAAAGTTATTATATTCTAAAAAATATAAAATGTTAAAACTATACCATCTAAATATTAGGTATTTTATTGAGATGTATTATCATGGTTATATTTTGATCATATATATGTATGTATGTATAAATAGTCTAATTAACATTAATTTTTTTGAAATATCCATACTGTTTTTTAATTTTAAATATAGAACTATATTGTAACTATATGATTGAGCAGTAAGCTATTAATTAAAATTTAAAATTATAGTGGTGTTGTACCTAATGTTTTGGCGGGTATTTGTGCAAATATTTTTTAAAAACATACCGACAGTTTTATCGATGCAGATGTATGCTTGAACTCTCATGGGAGTGAAAATATATAAAGTTCGAAAATGTAAATATATAATATTGTGATATAAAGTATTTTCCTATTAAAAATATCTAATTTCAAATTAATTAATATAAAGGTTGACCATCTGATAAATTAGTTTTTAGTTTGACCATTTGATAAATTAATTTTAAGTTTGACCATTTGATAAATGATATCCTATAGGAGTTATTAAAAAAAAAAAAAAAAGGTTATTCTCCATATAGTGAAATCATCAACATATTGTAAAACTAAAACTATATTATCTATTTGTTATCTACAAATAACTTTTTTTTTTCTTATACAAGCTACAAATACCTCATATAGCATTTTCTTGTTATTAGTCGCATCTCTTAAATCAATTAAAAAATGCATATATCTCTTTGAAGTTAAATTACAAAGTTTATTGTGTTCCTGGGTTTTACTATTTAGAATTAAAAAAATACATGATACCAACGACTGACTGATTTAAGTAATACATATTTATTTAAATAAAGTATCAAATTAAAGTTTTATGTATTAACAAAATATACATTTAAATGCCGTGTAAGATACCTATAATCTCAAAAAAGAAAGAGAAAAAGGAAAAACACATGTCAACAGATATGGTTCCCTATTTGTCGCAGGTTAAAAATGAAATTCAAATTATAAAATTATGGATTAAGAAAACATTTTACATTTTTTTCAAAAGAATTATACCGATTGGTTAAAGTGAGAAAGAGTTAAAAAATGGTAAGAAAAAATATATTATTTATGTTGAAGGGTGTATGTTAAATTCTTGCTATCTATATCAATTTATTAGGAAGGACTTTCTTCCTATACATATTACTGTGTTTTCTTTTTTTGTTATTCAATCATTATAACACGCGCTTCAAAAAAATTTTTTTTTTTTTAATATTCATTTGATTGAATATTGTTTCGTACAATAAGTATGCAATATTAAATTCTTATTTTTCTTAAAAACAAAAAGCTTTAATTAGGATAACTTTTACAAATATTCTTTTAATACGAATATTATTATGGGTCATCCTTCATGACCTCATCAAATCTATCTTTCCCTATTAATTTCATTACCATATTCAACATGAAGCAATTTGACTGTGCTTATTTCTTTCTATGAAAGCATCAATACTCTCACTCGTCTCTTCATAAATACCCCTTCTCTTATCACAAAAGAACCACACACCTTTTCTTTTGCAAATATTTTATCTTCTCTTTCTTAGGCTCTCAACAATGTCGGAAAGAGTATACATAAGCAATGCTGAGAACATAAAGTTGAAGCGCAAGATGGAGGAGGAGCAATCCATCTCATCAATGTTTACACCCTCCAAATCACGAAGAGTCTTGGGAGATTCAGATTCTTCTCCAAAACCTGTTGATCCCTCCAATAACCAAGTGCAGGAAGAAAATCAACACTCCTGCAAATTTTGCAACAAGAAGTTTTCTAGTTGTCAAGCCTTGGGGGGACACCAAAATGCTCACAAGAAGGAGCGAATCTTCTTGAACACTTTTGGGTTTAGACCCAATAATGTTCACCTTTATCCTTATTCATCTTCACCAATGGCAAACCTTCTTTTGCAAGATAAACCCTGTTATCATGGTGCACACATTCACCCCATGGTTTACAACCCTAACATGTCCTCTACTCTTGCACCACCTAGTTATGGAATTAACCAACGGTTTTTCCTAACACCACACAATTTTGGGACAACAACTTCTTGGGTTGGAGGGGCTACAACATCTCAATGGAGATTGAACACTGAAACTATGGGGCTATCACAGAAAATTCCCTTACTTGCTGAGAGTGCATCTAAAGGTCTCGCTGGTGGTTCTTCTTCTGGTATTGGTGCTGATTTTGGTCGTCTTACACTTCAAGGAAGTCCAAGTGTGTCAACTGAAGATTCACCTTCAGCAGAGCTAGACTTGTCTCTTAAACTTTGAACTTTTTAATTTTATTTTCAGGCACATTTTAACAAATGGCATTTTGCTATTGTTTGACTTTGTGTTATTTTTATTTTCAAGAAGGAATAGTTATCTCCAAAAAGGAATCAATTCATCACTTTCTCTGCTCAGCCCATAAATCCATTTACAAACACAACTAAATTATCTTTATTTATAATAAAATTGAATATTAAGTTAGTTATGATCTCACATCTCATTTTAATTCTTACGAAAAATTCTATCTATATTCTAGTAAATGAAAAATTTAGGGATTATGTTCGTTGTTTATTGTTTAATTATTATACTATACGAAACTAATCAGATATATACCAAATAATAATGATAATAAGGTTAACAAAAATCATTTTGTTTTGAATGGAAAGAAATAAAGACGTAATAATAAAATGATAAATTCGCATTAAATTTTAATTAATTTAATTTTGATTCTTCCAAATCCCTTGACCTAAGTTTTTTTGTATTTTTATTTTTCTTTATAAGAATAGTTATTAAATTGTTTTAATTATTTCTTGTAAATTTTAAATGTTTATTATGAATAAAAAGTTATAACAGGAACAACTTTTCAAAGTTTTTAATGTCTCCTTATGTTTTAAATTTTTATTATAAAAAATTATATCTTTAACGAAATAAGATATAATTTTTTTCTCAAATTACTTGATTTACTGTTTACTGTTTTCCTTGTATTCTCAAGAGTTAATGACAAGAAGAGCATGCGAAAACTAAGAAAGTAAAGTTGGTCAAAGTTTGCAACCTATTAATATGGAATCTAAATGAAATAGAACAAATTTAGTTTGGTAAAAAAAAATTGCAGATGATTTAACAGCATTTCTTGCCAGTTATTACAGTTAAATTTATGTTATAATTTCATTCCATATTCCGCAATATGACTGCTTTTAATTCTCTTTAAATCTCTATCCTTTAATAGATAATAAAATTATATAATTATCTATGTATCTACTAAATATAAAGTAGTACCGTTATTGTTGTTAGTTTTTTTTTTGAAAAATTAATTGGTAAACAATAATTACGTGCATTTACGAAAGAATATCATTTATAAACTTTTTATATTATCTTATTTTTATCTTATAATATATAATCACAACTAAAATGTTTTTGTTTCCATTCAAACTGCAAAATGATTCATATAAATATTAAAATTCAAAATTTCTTTAAAAGTATATATGACATTTATTAAAAAAATGTAAAAAATTCAAATTTCTAGTCCTCCTAATTATTTGAGATCGATTTTTGTGCTAGAAAACTTTTTAAATTGTTTATTATAGATAAAAGTTTATACATATAATGAAATAATTTTTTGATTTAATATTTCTTTTTCATTTTCATGATTAGTGATAAAGCTAAGAATTCACAAACAATAATTAGTTAAAAAATTCATATAAAAACTAGGTCTAGAATTATGAATCAAAATTGAAAAAAAAAATTAAAGAGATGAAGAAAATAGAGATGGTGATTTTACTATAATAGATAAGAATGAGTGATATTTGTCCCAAGCTCCATAAATGGGAGTTTTATGTAAATGATTCTTGCTCAAGACAAGGGAGAGGGAACTCTTAAAGTGCTTATAGCACAAGTTTCATTCAATGCAAAAAGTGATTAACCTAATTGCACTCAAGCCTTATATAGACTGGATTAATACCAATTAACTAGTTTAATCTGATCCTAAGACTAATCTAGAAGTCCAACCCAAAAGGCCCAAAACATAAGCCAAAAATGCTCCTTAATAATTGACAACATTTTAGTAATTAAAATTTTCGTCACTAAATGCAAAAATGGCTTTTCATCACTAAATGGAAAAATGTTTCCAAGTAAATGCATTTTTACCAATTGCAAGCAATCCAAACGAAATTACAAGTAAATACCACTAAAGTATAGTGGTTTAAAGGTCGAAAACAAGTTTACAAAAAGTCAAAATGACATTTCAAAAAGGTACACAAAAGTAGATAACTATTGAGTTCTCATCTCTCTTTGAACTTCTTCTCGAAGTTTCTTCAAGCTCCCCCTAGTTATGTGACCTTCCAAGGTTGTGTTCCCATTTCCTTCAAGCTCTTTTGATGGTTTTGACCATGCTCCCATATTTATATTCTCTCATTCTTGAAGAGAATTTGACCTCAAATTTAAGACTTGAGTACCTACAAAATAAAAGACAAGAATGAGTCGTATGTCATGATTAATGAAAGGGAAACATATCTAAAGGGAGATTAGTTCCCATGCTCCACCCATATCAAAGATCAACTTTGAGTCCCCTGAAGGATCCAAAGATGTCCTTATAATGATGACCACTAGAACAAGCATCCAACATAATGTTTCTCAAAGGAAAATTATATAAATAATCATGAATAATATCCAAAGTCTTGGAGATGCCCATGACTCTCCTCAAATTGTCTCTATGAAATTTCTTAATCAAGCATTTATACAATATATCTTGGGACTCAAAAAAGGTCAATATACTACACTCAAGATAGTGAAAATTATTTTCATCATACTCACATATACTCAAAGAAGGCATAAGAGCTTACATGGAAAATATATATATCATTATTTTTCAATCCAAGCAAATACTCATCAACTTTTCATGTTCATGTATGTACAACGAATGCATATGGATTGCACTTGGAAAATACATATCACCTCTTTCTGAATCAAGGGAATTTACATCACCCATTACCAAATAAAAAAAAATGCAAATCAACACTTCCCAAATCAAGGGAATGCACATCTACCCTATCATGCTCATATATATATCAAGAATGCCCAGGGGCTGCATGTGGATAGAATATAGCATCCATTTTTAATTCAAGAAAGATCTAATCAACATCATTATACAAGTTAGTATTTTCAAACACTCTCAAAGATTCAAAATAAAATAACAAGCTTTTCCAACTAATGCCTTTACTCAAGGATCCACACATAAGGCTCCTATAAGCATTTCAAATAACAAGTGTTTCATGACATCACGAACACCACTTTGGCCACATGCCTCTAATTCAAGTCTAATGTGTGGAATTTCATTTTCTTGGACATAAAACATCTTATTACTTCCATAGCCACACCATTCGTGTAAGCAAGTAATGGATAGTCCATTCAACATAGATGAAGCATTAATAATTAATTTAAAATGGTTTTAAGAATGCATCAAAACACCACAATTTTCAAAGGATTTAAAGAAAGCATGCAATAAAATAATATAAGCTTTATTCAACATGCCATTTGCACAATCTATGTGATCTATTGGCACAAGTACAAATACATCTTTAAGAGACATGAATGCTTTAGGAAGGTGAAAACTGAGAACATCCTCTTGCATTCCATTTCCAATCTCCTTCATAGCTTACATGAAACCTACAAAGAGAGAAGGTTCATAATACAAATGAAAGTTACAAGGAGTTAACAAATAAGGGCTCTTCCCTATTAACATAAGTTTCTTAACTCCTTTCACCCTCAAGCATAAAGTTTCCTTCTTTTTTTTCTATCTTTTCCTCTCTTTTCATAATCTCTCTTTTGGGAACAAGGATGATCTCTTTCTCTTTTTCTTTTCTCTTCAAATTTCGTCTTCTCTTTTATATATATTTTTTTGCTATCACTCTTCCTTTTCTCTTTCTTTTCCTCTCCTTTTTTTTTCTCTATCCTTTTTTACCTTCTTTTTTTATTTTTTCCTCTCTTTTTATTCTCATTTTTATTTGGTCCTCACAAACTTCCATTGCAGACAAAGGTTTGAGAACTAATTATGTCCCTTATGTTCAAAAGAGAACCTATTAGTGACACCATCATGGGTCACTCTCATATCATATTATCAAGACCTATCCAATAGGATGTGTGTGGCCTCCATTAGCACCACATCACATATAACTTGATCTTCATAGCTCCTTGTGGTAAAGGCTAAGGACACTTGCATGTCCACCACTATCCTATCTCTCTGACTAAGCAATTATAACTTCTAGGGTTTTGGATGAGGGAAGGTAGGGATAGGTAGCTTTTCTACTAGCCTTAAGGTAACAACATTGATACTACTACCACCATCTACAACGATGAAGCACAATTTTCCCAACACAAGGCACCTAGAGTGAAATATATTGTCTCTTTGTGTTTTGGCTTCCTCACCAACTAGGTTTACTCATAAGCCTTCTCACCTTAAGAAGGTCACCCTTATAATAGGAATCATCATTAGAGCACTCAAACCTCACTTGAGGAAGAAGACTCCTTTTGTGAACTTTCACTCTCCACCTCTCTTTACTCTCTTAATACCATGGTTCTTCTATTTAGGCATTATGTCCTTTACCCTTTGTCTAAGTACTTAAAACACTTAATATTATTGATATAGAAAAACTAGGTGGTGGTGCAACTCTCTCCTCTTTTTGTCCTTTTTGAGGCTCACTCCTCTTTTTAAGACTATTGTCCTTTTTAGGGCTTCTTTTCTTTACCTCTCCCACTATCACTAAGGTAATGTTTTCAAACATATGTCTCCTCTTTAATTGCAACTCCACCTTAGTATCTTGGTGTACTAAATCCCCTAGGGAATGATAATGGTGAAGTTCTACAATATTTTGTATTTCCCTATTAAGGCCATGGAGGAATCTAGTCATGGTAGCCTCTTGAGACTCTACTACTTGAGCTCTCTTGACACATATTTCATCTCTTTATGATACTCCTGAACACTCATAGAACCTTGGTACAACTTTTGAAGTTGGTTATAAGGGTCTATAGCATAGTAAGAAGGTACAAACCTCTCCCTCAAATCTCTCTTCAATTTAGCCCAAATTTCAACAATTGGCCTCCTTATTCTTCTAATGTCACATAGTACTTGATTCCACAAAACAAGAACATAGCCATTAAACTCAAGTGAGACTAGCCTTTATCTTCTCATTGAAATCAAAATACTCAAATATTCGATTTTTACCTTCATCACCCAATCAAAATACTCAAATATTCGATTTTTACCTTCATCACCCAATTAAAATACTCAAATATTCGATTTTTTCATTCTCCTAGGAATAGAGGGATCTTACACTTCATTGCATCCATTTCCTATCTCCTAGGCTCTTCTCTAAGCCTCCTATGTCTCTCATTCTCTCATGTCTCTCATGTAAAGAGAGACATTTTTACTCCTCTTTCTCTCTACTAAGTGTTGAAACATAAGTCTACGTGTCCATTAAGAGAAACTTATTTAGTATATAAGTTTATCATGTGCATCCAAAAGAGAGCTCGTCGTCCAAAGATGTATTTGTGTCCAAAAGAAAATATCATCCAATACAAAACAAATGTACTATTCTATAAATGAAGTATCTCTATTAGAGTGTAAAGAGTTATGTAAAAATGCTTATCTTATCCTATGACTCTTTTCATACCTATACGAGCTTGTAATCATCACACAACATTCAACATTTTCATTGTACCTAATGCACTGTATTGAGAATGAATTCATTTTTAGATTGACGAAAGTCCAAATATTTTATTATCACAGGTCAAGTCTAATAAAAGGAAGCTCAGATCATGACTTCATCCAGAAGGAACAAAAAAGAAGTTTCATCCCTTATCAGCGAAAGATAATAGGTCAAGTATAGAGAAAAACAGTTTTCTCTAACACAACTTTTCTCTGTCTTCAGAAAAAGATGACTCTCTATAGAAGTACAACAAAAAGCAAATATTTGGTATTTAATGTTGAAGTAACCACTCCTCATGCAAGAGTAATGTTCATCTTTCTACATGCCTATATTGATCAAGCTCGAAGAAACCAACCAAGTGAATGAAAATGGAAATACTCTCTTACGCTTTTGGACGACGATTTGTAAAATCTTTGTAAAGCTTATTTTGTGAAGAAAAGTTAAGTTAAGTTTCTTTATATTGTTATATGTTCACTTTGTGAGTTATTTTTGTAAAAAAAAACTCTATATAGTTGTTGAGATAGCCTAAAGAGACTAAGTGACAAAGAATACTTAGGTTTATTTTTAATCATGTAGATTACAAGGGTTGTAATACCTGAATAGGTAGATAATACTTAGGTGTAAGTCAATTGGACTTAGTGAAAAATCCTATATGTTGAATGGACTGGATGTAACTTTGTTGGAAGAATGAACTAGTATAAATTTTGTGTGTATTTCTCTCTTACCTCATAATTTTTACTTACTGCACTTCTTTGGGCGATCCCTTTGGAAAGCAATTTATGAAAAACTTTTGAAAATCACACACACATTATTTAACCCTCTCCCTTCTTGTGTGTTACCTATATCTTTACTTAGGGCCTCAACCTTAGCATTGACACTTTGAGTGTTCTTCTTCACCAAATCTAAGCCTTCTTTATCTTCCCTCTCTATCCTCTCCAACCTCTCTCCTAATTTGGCTTCCAACCTCCTCATTTGTTTTATCATCGTTTTAGTTTTTGATGATAACTCTCCAACTTTTCACTAGAATCTCCCATCTTTTCTCCCTCAAAGTCCAAAAAACTACTTCACTAATTACTTAACAAAATAGTACAGCAACGTAACCAAAAAGTGTAGGCCAAGCTCACCACTCCTAAGTGTTTACACTCAACATTCATGTATCACACTTTAAGGATTTTTTTCTAATGTTCACTCTAGCATTTTTTCACTCACTTTTATCCCAAGCTTGTACAAGAATAAATATCTACTAATCAAACAACTAGGTACTTGTGAAATAGGAAATAATCTCAATCACTCTTAAAAAGGTCAAGGAAAGAAAACTCTAGGACAAAACAAAAGAAGCCAAAGAAGTCAAGCAAAAAAAAAAAGCACAAGAATAAAAGCTAAAACTCAATAGGAATAATACTGAGTCAACAAGAAGACTCAAAATGGACAAGGAATTTAAAAAAAAAATGTAGGGCATATTCATATATGTTTATGGTTTATACAAAAGGAATAAAGAAAAATCACATTCAAAGTCCCTATAGCATGCAAGTTAAACTCTAGAAAGTTAGGGTGCAACATTTTTGTCTTTTGGACCATACACTACTTATTTTTATTTTCTTATTTTTCTTTTGTGTGGTTTTGCTCTTTTTCTTAGCACTTATTCTTGCCACTAACCACTTTTTTCTTTTCACTTTTGTAATTTCTTTTCACAATTTTTTTGTCCATGATGTTTCACACTTTTTTCTTTACAAACACACCACCCAAATTCCATTATTAAACCATTGTAATAAGCAAAGTTCAACTCAACATTTTTATCAAACACATAGTGAGCAATTAAAAGAGTGAAGATGCAATACTTTCCATTGTACCTTTTTTTTGTCCACAAGATTTTTCAATTTTTTTCTTCAAGAATTCACCACAAAAACTCTTAAGACAAGCAAAATTCAACTAAACATTTGTCGAACACATGGTGAGAAAGAACATGTAAGGTATAGTACTTTTCTTGATCCAACAAGTTTTAATCACTGTTTTATTGCACTAATACATGGTTCCTTTCATAGGATACATTCATATCAAAGTATATTATCATATAACAACCATAAGCCTTTTATCATAAGATTTCACATGATCAAACAAGGAATCTTTGGAGAATATGTCAAGAACAGAATTTGGATAAAAGAAAACCATAAGTAGATGTAGAATTATTAGGAGAACAAAACCTAACATGGTCTTGGGTTGTCCAAAATGGAGAAGACTACGTGGAAATGCTTGATTCCAACATTCAATGTGTAGAACTAGGTGTTGTAAGCGAGCTCTAAATACCAAATGATGAACCAAAGAATTCACAAACAACAACTAAGCAGTAATTCATGCAAAAACTAGGTCTAAAATTAGGAATCAAATTTAAAAGAAGAAATTAAAGAGATGAAGAAGATAAAGATGGTGATTTTATCACTAATCCAAATGAAATAATTAAGAATGAGTAATATTCGCCTGAAGCTTCATGAGAATTTGATGAGAATAGTTCTTAATTAATATAAAAGAGATAAAATAAAAAAATAATTAAGCACAAGTAAAGCACTAATAAAGTAAAATCACGTGTCAATAGATATGGTTACCTATTTTTTACATGTTAAAAATATAATTCAAATTGTAAAACTGGTTAAATTTTTTTTACATTTTTTCAAAAGAATTATACCGATTGGTTAAAGTGACAAAGAATTCAAAAGAATGGGAAGAATAAATGCATTATTTATGTTGAAGGGTGTATTTTAAATTCTCGCTATCTATCTCAATTTATTAGAAACGACTAAGTTTCTTTCTATAATATTAATGTTTTCTTTTATTCAATCATTATGCACATTTGAATTGGAAATATAACACGCACTTCAAAAATTAATGTTTTAAAAAATCATTCATTTGATCGAATGTTGTTCCGTACGATAAGAAGGAAATATTAAATTCTTATTTTTCTTAAAAACAAAAAGATTTTAATCAGGATAACTTTTACAAATATTCTTATGATACAAATACTATTATGATACAATCCTATAGATAGTTACGGTAATCGGCAACATCTTCCAATTTTTGGTCATCGTTCATGACCTCATCAAATCTATCTTTCGCTATTAATTTCATTACCATGTTTAGTATGACGTAATTTGATTGTGCATATTTCTTTCAATGGAAGTAGCAATGCTCTCACTCGTCTCATGATAAATACCCTCTTCTCCTATCACAAAAGCACCACACACCTTTTCTTTGCAATTTTATCTTCTTTTTCTTTGGCTCTTAACAATTTTAGAAAGAATATGCATAAGCGATGCTATGAACATAAAGTTGATGCACAAGATGGAGGAGGAGCCATCCATCTCATCAACATTCACACCCTCCAAATCATGAACAGTCTTGGGGTATTCAGGTTCTTCTCCAAAACCTATTGATCCTTATAATAACTAAGTGCAGGAAGAAAATCAGCACTCATGCAAGTTCTGCCCCAAGAAGTTTCCCAGTTCTCAAGCCTTGGGAGGACACCAAAATGCTCAGATAAAGGAGGGAATCTTCTTGAACGCTTTTGGGTTTAGACCCAATAAAGTTCACCTTTATCCTTATTCATTTTCATCCTTCACAAAGCTTCCTTTGCAAGATACACCATTTTATCATGGTGCCCACATTCACCCCATGATATACAACCCTAACATGTCTTCTACTTTTGCACCACCTAGCTATGAAATTAACCAACGATTTTCCCTCACATCACATAATTTTTGGATGACAACTTCTTGGGGTGGAGAGGCTGCAACATCTCAATGGAGATTGAACCCAGAAATTGTGGGGCTATCGCAATAGATTCCTCACTTGTTGAGAGTAGATCTAAAAGTCTCGTTTGTGATTCTTCTTCTAGTGTTTGTGGTGGTCTTACTCTTTTAAGTATAAGAGTGTCAGCTGCAGATTCACCTTCAGCAGAGTTGGACTTCTCTCTCAAACTTTGAACATTTTTTTATTTTTTTATTTTTTATTTTCAAGCAAAGTTTGAACAAATAGCATTTTGCTATTGTTTGACTTTGTGTTCTTTTATTTCCAAGAAGGAATTGTTATAAAAAAAAAAATCAATTCTTTGATCTCCCTGTACACTATATCTTCTTGAATGAAATCATCACTACTTGCTCTGCTCAGCCCATAAATTTATTACAAGTACAACTTAATTATTTTTATTTATAATTAAATTGAATATCAAGTTAGTTATAGTGTCACATCTCACTTTAATTCTTAAAAAAATATTCAATCTATATTCTAGCAAATGAAAATTTTAAGAACAAAGTTCTTTTTTTACTCCTTAATTATTATACTATACGGAACTGACAAGTTATATACCAAATAATATTGATAATAAGGTTAACAAAAAGCTATTTTTATTAATGGAAAGAAATAAAGACGAAATAATACAAACAAAATATTTGAACCATTTAAGTTGTTTTCATTATTTATATTGAATATATTACCGTTACTTAAAAAATTTCCCGTAAAATTTTATTCAAATTAATTTTGATTCTTCCAAATCACTTGACCTAAATTTATTTTTATTTACAGTTTTTCTTTATAAGAATTGTTTTTAAATTGTTTTAATTCTTTCTTATAAATTTTAAATGTTTATTACGAATAAAAAGTTATAATAACAAAAACTTTTGAAGGTTTTTAATGTCTCTTTATGTTTAAAATTTTTTTTGATAAAAATTGTATATATAATGAAATAATATATGAATTTGTTGCAAATTTTTTATTTATTTACTATTTACCTTTTATTCTCAAGAGTTAATGACGAGAACAGCATGTGAAAACTAAGAAAATAAAATTGGTCAAACATTGCAACCTATTATGATGAAATCTAAATGAAATAGAACAAACTTAATTCTGAAAAATACAAAAAACAAAATTCCGGATGATTTAATACCATTTCTATGCCACTTATTACAGTTAATTTATTTTATAATTTCCATCCATATTCCGCAAATATGACTGCTTTTAATTCTCTTTAAATCTCTATCCTTTAATAGATAATCAAATTAGCTAAATATCTATGTATGTACTTAAATATAAAATAGTATCGTTGAAGTCGTTATTTTTTTAAAAAAAATTAATTGATAAACGATAAATACATGCATTTACAAAAAATAATTCATTTATAAACTTTATATATTATCTTATAATATATAATCACGACTAAAATGTTTTTTTTTTCTTTCGAACTGCAAAATGATTAATATGAATATTAAAATTCAGAAATTCTTGAAAATTAAATATGACATTTATTAAAAAAAAATGTGAAAAATTCAAATTTCTAGTCCGCCAAATTATTTGAGCTGGATTTATTACAAATTTTCTTATGTTAGAATACTTTTCCATTGTTTATTATATATAAAAATTTATACATAGCATGAATTAATATTCTGATTTAATATTTTTATTTGATTCTCATGATTAGCGACGACCGCGAGAAGAGAAAATGATTAATAAGAAACAAATTGATCAAATGTTACACACTAAGATTTTTTTAATCAATTTTCTAATTGATTCGGTTGTCAGTAACTTCAACAAAGTGAGTGAACCAAACACAAATTAAATAATTACATATCATAGGAAATGATGTGTAAATTACGTGAATGAATCCTTGGTCAAATTTCTTTAATAACTTCATAAAGTAAGCAAAAAAACTTGATCAAATAAAAAGTTTAAATGATTTAAAAATTAATTTTCATGCATAGATATGACTAAATATATAAGAGATGTTATTTGTCCAACAAAATATGCAACAAAACGAGAGAAAGAAATAAAAAAAAGGAGAGATAAATATACATTGTAATTAATGATGTGTAGGAGAGAGATACAAACAGAAAATAATCTTTGTGCTAGTTTTGGTGTGTTTATTGTTGAGGTGTTTTCTTTACCTCCACATACTCAACACACTTCCATCCTTGCATCATTTTCTAGAAACCTTTATGTAAAAAGCCAGGATTTTCTTTATGTTTAAACCACCATGAGCTATAAATCATACTATGAATCTTCCTTTTACCAAAAAAAAAAAAAACAAAATCCTCAGGCCTCTTGTCTGCCATAAGCCAAAACCACCTACTACTATATGTGGAAGCTACCATCAAACCTGGTACTTTTAAAAGAAATTATTTGGTAATTTTTAATTATTATTATCTTTATTAATCACCAAAATGCATGTAATTAATTGAGTGTTATTAATTTTTTCATAAATTATAATATTTTGAATATATGTTATGTAAACTTTGTTTAGGACCATAGACACTTGTTGGTTCTACATTACCTAATTATTTCATTGGGTATTAACTATCACTAAAGCTATAATAAGGGTGAGAGAGCGAAAGCTAGGTGCTCCCTCCAAGCAAATTGAAACTTTAATGTAGGCTCAAATGCAATATATATCACCTCCTCCTGTCACTTTGGAGTAATGTAAGACACCAAGCCATGAGGGTAAGGACTATCAAATGAGCAACTTCTTTGTCAAGGCAATAGAACAAGCAAATTTCACCAGCTCTAATAAGAGTCATAATGACCTTTACTCCTTGAACTATAATCCTAACCCAACTTTTCTTGGGGAGGACAACCAAGGGGAAAACCATCACACATGCAAAATGAGAACCAGGGGTATAGACAAGAGGAGAGGAGGCCAAGCTTGTAGGAAACCATGGCTCAATATATGGCCAAGAGGGATGAAAGACTCAAAGCAATAGAGACTCAAATCTCTAACTTGGCTACCCTCATGTCACAATGGGTATAAGGCTTGCTACCTACTTAGATAGAACCTAACCTAAGGAAGAAAGTAAAAGTTATTACTCTTAGGAGTGGGAAGGAGCTGAAAGAGCCCCAAAAGATAGAGAAACAGGTGTCTCCACCAAAAAATGAGGCTCCCACCAAAGAAAACCTAGTTAATGTCACTAACAAGTGTAAGGACATTTTAACGCTAGAAAAGGTAAGTGTCCATTTCCCTTAAAGATTAAAAGATGATAAGAAAGATAAAGAGTTTGCCAACTTCCTAGAATTATTAGAAAACTAAACATAAACATTCCATTTATTGAAGCTATCCCTCAAATTCCCAACTATGCTAAATTTTTGAGAGAAATTATGTCTAATGAAAAGAAGTTAGACGACTTTGAGGTGGTAAACTTAATTGAGGATGTTCTCCTGTAGTACTTAAGAAGTTGCCTCCTAAACTTAAGAATCTAGGAAGTTTCATCATTCCCTACATTATAGGTAACTCATATTTTGAAAAAGCACTATGTGACCTGAGTATAGACATAAATCTAATGCCTTACTCTATTTTTAAGAAACTTAGTTTGTAAGAATCCCAACCTACTAACATTTCTTTGTAATTGGCTGACAAAACCATCACTCATTCACTTGACATAGTAGAGGATGTTCTGGAAAAAGTGGGAGAGTTCATCTTCCCTATTGAATTTGTCATCCTAGACATGGAAGAGGATTATGAAGTTCCAATCATTTTTGGTTGACCTTTTCTGGCCACAACAAAAATAGTAATAGATGTCGAGTAAGGAAATCTGATCGACCATAAGACTAGGCAACAAGGAAGGAGTTTTTAAAATTTTTAACTCTTATAAAAATCCATCATCGCTTGTTTCTTGTAACTATGTGCAATCTCTTGATGTTTTCCTAATGGAGAAATCTCGGGAAATCACTTAAACATAAGGAAGTCTTTCCTTGAAACCCTAGAAAACCTAAACCATTCAAGGAACCCATCAAAGAGAAGCATAAGCAGCAACATTAGTTCAAAGTGGGTAAGAAAATATTGATTTATAACTCATATTTGTTCTATATTCGAGATAAGTTACATTCTAGGTCGTATGGTCCCTACATAGTAAGCTAAGTCCTCCCTCATGGGGCAATGGAGGTCACTAAGGAAGATGAAATCACCTTTAAAGTAAAGATGCATAAAGTGAAGCACTATGAAGATGGACTCCTACAGATCCTCTCTATCGCTACTTTTGAAGACTAAACCTCTCGAGTCTCTATCAGGCTCAAAATATTAAACAAAGCGTTGCTAGGAGGCAACCTAGCTACTTTTCATTTTTGGTATTTCATTTATTTTGTTTAGTTACTTTAAGTATTTTTGTTTTCTTCCCTTTTAGTATTTTTCTATATCTGCATTTTTTTAGCAATGGGGGAACATGTTGTCTCTCAAGTATGGGGAGAGGATTTTTTGATATATAACAATAAACATTAAAAAAGGAGTATAAGGTTATATTTTTACATTTACATCTTGTATGTTGTACGTTCTTTTGGAATATAACTTTTCAACGTATGTTAATTTCTCACAATAATCCTCTTAACCCCCTCTCTCTCTCTATATATATATATTGTACTGTATAAGTGGAAAGAACTTTGTGTGGTATGAATATTGATAGTTGTTATTGATGAATTGAACATGTATTCTCGCATGAATCTCCGATGATGACTGTGATACAAGTAAGTATGTAAGTTGAAGGGACCTATAAGATTCCTCGTATAGGATCTTCCACATAGTGCTAGAAAGTTGGTAAGGTTGAATTCATGGGCTAAGGTTAAGGTCATTTGTAAATCTTGCACTATGATAATCTATTACCCACGTACACCTATCTTGACAAAGTCACTAATTCATTTTTATAGATCAATTAAGGACTTCCCCTAATTGATAGTATGAATCTAAGCGATCCCTTTGCTACACAAGTGAGTTTATGCTAAGAGTATATATGTTTGTGTTGAACATTATAATGAATAAATATTTTCATTGAGTAATATCTGCATATGTCGCATGATTATATTCATGTTGTCTTGAATTATGTGATTTGTTTTTGGTGACTTGGTAGTGAAAAATCTGTATGTTTTTATTCACTGTTTGTATGAATAAATCTAGGTTTAATATATATATATATATATATAAATAAAATATGTTGTAAGCTTATTCTTAAGTTATATGTTATTTGATTGTGATGATTGTGGCATTTGTGTTCACGGGTGCAGATGCTTGGAGGTATCTATATGTTTAGATGAAGACCCCTCGTAAGAGAGATGCTACACAACATAAAGGAATTCTATAGAAAATCTCAAAGACATTATCTGATTTTAGATTGTTATTTTGGGTATAGTTTTAGTTATGATCAACATCACGTAAAGTGAGTTATAAAAGATTATTTTGTACTTTGGATATATATGTTTATGTTCATGGTAAATTAAGTGATATTTTCAAGTAACATTGTGTACTTGTCATATGTTGGAATTCACAATGAAAATTGGTATGCAAATTTAATTTGTTGTTTAATACAAAATCATTACAAGAAAAATATTTTTTTAGCGATAGAAATTAGCGACCAAAATTGAATTGTTTTTAAAATTAGTGACCGAAATTATAATGTAAAAAAATAATTTAAAAAAGGATTTATTAACGACTAAATTAGAGACGAAAAGAAAAGGAAAAAAATTGAATTTTGTGACCAAAATTTAGAAAATAAAAATAAAAACCAAATTAGCGACTGAAAAATAAAAACATCAAAATTTAAAGAAAAAGGAATTATTAGCGACAAAACGAAAAATGACAAAAAAAAGTTGAATTTTGCGACTAAATAGCAACCAAAATTCAGAAAATCAAAAATAAAAAATCAAATTAGCGACTGCTTTAGCGTTCGAAAATAAAAACATCAAAATATAAAGCCAAAAAGGAATTATTGGTGACTGAATTGAAAATGACAAAAAGTTGAATTTTGCGTCAGAATTAGTGATCGATATTCAGAAAACTAAAAAAAACAAATTAGTGACCAAAAATAAAATATCAAAATTTAAAGAAAAAAGGAATTATTAGCGACTGAATTAGCAATGGAAAAAAAAGAACCAAAAAGTTGCATTTTGCAACCAAAAATTAAACGTCATAAAATAATAAAAAGATTTATTAGTGACAAAAATTAAAATTTCAAAAAAAAAAAAATTATTAGCAACTGATTTGGAAAAAATCCCTCTACTTTTTTCTTTTCTTTTTCTTTCCACTTTCTTTTATTTAAGCACTCCTCCCCTCCCTCCCTATACCTTTCACACACTCCCTCCTCTCCTCCCTCTGCCGCCGCCACCACCACCTCCGCCACCACCTTTGTCGCCTCCACTCTCCTCTCCTATCTTTCCTTTACCATCATCACCTATTCTCTATCCCATCCTTCTCTTCCGTCCATTCCTTTCTCTCCTCCCTCCCCTGTTCCTCCCTCTCTTTTTCCTTCTCCTTTTCTCCCTTCGATAGGCCTCCTCCCTCCTCCAACCACCAACCGACCGTCACCAAATCTATTTTTTAAAAAAAAAGTTTGAGTGACCGATTTAGTGACCAATTTTAAAAAATAAAATTCAAACATTAGTCATCGAAATAGCAACCGAATTATTTAAAATAAAAATTAAAAATTAGCGACAAATCTTTTTGTATAAATAATTAAAAATAAAAACTTAGCCATAGATCAATGTGATTTTTATAAGAAAAAAATAAAATAGCAACTAATATAGCGATCAAATTTTTGGCTTCTAATTAGCTACCGAAAATAATTCGGTCACTAAATTACTTAGTGACTAGACTTTTCGTGACGAAAAAATCGGTTGCTAAGTTCGTCGCTAAGCTATTTAACCACCTAAATCCAACATTAGCGACTTTTTTATGTTTAGAGACCGATTTTGGTGGTCGGTAAACTTAAAATTTTGTAGTGAATAAAATTTTATTCTTATGATGTTTATCTTGTAAATGTGAAAATTTTATATGTATTTTCATAAATAAATTAATAAGAGATTTAAAATTGAAATTAATTTAACCATTATGTTGTAGAATATCATGCAGCTACACCAAGTTGTTACATTTGTGAGTTGGTCAAGTCTTTTGGAAACAAACTAACGGAGAATAGGTTTGTTGTATCCTTTGCTACATTGAGTGGAGTTATTTCTCCAGAGAAATGACTTATTTGACAAGTTGAATGATTTTTTTAGCATAGTTATCTCCATAAGGAGAAAGCTATTTGCTAAGAATTTATGTGATGTTACTTCTGTAAAGAGATAATCATTGTATAATAATCTAGGTTTATGCTTGTATCTCTTCATGAATTATAATCACTTTACGATGATAACAATTCATGGTTGGGCACAATGCTTAATTTGAAGCGAGTGCGTCGTGGAATGTAACACAAGTTTTCATAGGTTGGCTACAATTATGACCTAGCAAGAAATGCTTATTGATCGACGCACTATTGCTATTCTTTAGCAGACATCTTCATTTGAAGTCTGCCATCCAGTTCAAGAAGGAACATGTACTTGATGAGACCTTGTACTACGACAAAGAGATCGCTAGTGGCAATGACGTCAGTACAAATCTCACGTAAAGTCAAAACCTAAAGCAGATACCTTGATGATGTTAGTACATCAAGACTTGAGGAAATTAAAAGTGATGAAAAAGAATAATGACAACCATCAAGCCAAAGTTGTCAAGACTATTGGAGATGATAATATGTTCTTAGCAACAATAGAGAACCTTGCTAAATCAAAATGAGAGATGAACTTTATTGCACCAAATCACATTTGTCGATGTGTATGGTCATTTCATGTTAAGAAATTATGATAAATGAAAGTCGAGGAGAATGTCAGAATGAAGCTCTAACCACCCTCCAGAGGAAGAGCCATCATAAATACAATGATTTTGTCTCCTCTATTGTTATCAATATCATATTTTTGGGTAGGTAACAATATGATGGTATAATATAAGTTTGTTGGTTCAAAATGGGGTTGGAAAGTGTACAAGGGCAAGCACTTAGTCATTCAACCAAGAAAAATGAAAAGAACTTTGCTACTTAGAAAGGAGAGACAGGAGAATGGCAAGTGGTGTGGAAGCAAAATTGAAAAAGAAAAAGTGAACTTTTCTGAGGATGTTGAACTTTGTACATTTTAATCATAAATCAATCAATTTCATTCTCAGTTTGTGAACTCAACTTAATAATTCTCCTCCTCGTGGCTTCCTATCTCACAACCGATAGCTAGGACGTTGCATTGTACATGATTTTGGAGACAACCAACATTCTTTCATGAAAATGAAGAAGATTAATCGCTAATGGTTTAAGTAAAATGCAAATGCAACTCACGTGATTTCCAAATAATAATGAGTGCCCACATGTGTTGCTCGGTGTCAATTAAGATGTCTATATAAATATTTGTTAGTCACGTCACAACTTAATTATGTTAATGATAGAAATTAAATATTGTGATTTTATATTTTAAATGGATGATTTTTTTATACAGATAAAAAAAAACATATTGAATCTTAAACTTTATGTATTCTATTATATTATTTATAGTGTATTTTTGTCTGTTTTAATAATCTTTTATGGTTGAAATTAATTTAAACAAAGAAAAGAGAGAAAATGAAATCTCTATTCATCGTATTCAGAATATAGAATGCCTAGTATGAACAGATTTTTGTGAAATTTGAGGAATACACACAGGATTATTGTTCTTGAACTAAAAAGATATAAAATTTAAGAATCTGTATTTGTCTAAACCATATGTCACGGTGTGACAAACGCATGCTTAATTTGTAAGGCAATTCAACACCAGCGACTGGAACAAAGAATTGTACGCCAGCTGTGACCCAAAAAGAATTGCATGCACTTCAACAAAATTTAATGCAGAGTGCGAAATCACGTACATGCAGCACATTTCCTAGAAAGCTCTACTTGCATTGATGGTGCGAGGACCACAAAAAAGAGCCATGGCGAGGCTTTTAGATCGAGGACTTGAGACAAATACGCAGGCCGAGTCACCGGAGAGACTATAAATAGATTTTTAGAGATTTTTTTTTATTTTGAATAAGAAAATTATACATTCATTTTTTATTATAATGTGTAATTTTTATTTTATTAAAACTATGAACAAATAATTTTTTTTTTGATAAATCTAAAACTTAAATTTTAATAACTTTACTTTTAGAGCTACATGCAAATAGGGGTGCAATAGAAATAAAAGGAAAAGTCTTCATATTGTTGTGTCCAAGCATCAAATTTCGGAGGAAAACATACACCGAAACAATCAAGTTTCATTTTACCTGAAGTTTTGGCCGAAAGACTTTATATTGTTGTTGCGTCTTGGGTAAGGAAGTGATTCCACCTGTTAAAGGCGTTCAACTCCTTTTAAAACTATAAAACTTGTTTCGTTTTACATTATAATTAGAAAACTTAATTAAATTTTAAATAAAAAGTTATAAATATAATAAAAATTGCATAAAACCCATGTTTTATGAGAAAAATATAATTATTTAAAGAATAGTGTTTTTCATTGAGATGACAACTTTGAAATATACCGGTAAGAAGATAAGAAAAGACGGATGATTTGTATTCCTCTATAAATTGTAATTCATTATAGTACTATAAAAAACTATAAACGTGGCTATATATTAAGCCTATTATGAAAATGAAAATGATGAAGATTAATTATATTGTATTTTCCCATCTCAATCTATTTCAAATAGGTCATGTTAAGATAAAACTTGAGACCAAGAAAATTTATTAAATTAAACAACCTTACAAATATGAGTGAGTATGCGGACGCTAAAACATGAACGAGAAAATATAAAACTATAACAGAGATTAAAAGTAAAATAGTACAGAAACACCAAAAGTTTGCCGTGAGTACCAAATATGTCGCTGTAACCATCAAGAATTGATGATATAACGTGGTGCACCATTAGTATAACTGAGGATCACTTTCATGGCTTTGAAGCATTTCAACCACTTGGCTCATGGTTGGCCTTATATCTTTGTCTTCCTCTACACAGTCCAAAGCCACTTTAGCCAAAAGCTCCATCTTACATTCATCATAATTTGTTTTAATTGCAGGATCAATTATGTGCTCTAGCCAAGATGTGCCACTCCTTTTCTCTCTCACCCATGTTACCAGCCTTCCATTGTATGAGTCTTCTCCATCAATGTTTTGGACACCGCTTGTTGGGCTCTTCCCCGTTATCATCTCCAAGAGAACAATTCCATAGCTGTAAACATCCACCTTGGAGGTGATTGCTAAGTTCAGAACCCACTCAGGCGCCATATATCCTCTGGTTCCTCTGATCATTGAAAAACTTGAATTGTTGATGTTATTTCTGTTTTGTAGCTTGGACAAGCCAAAATCCGCTACCTTGGGCTGATAACTAGCATCAAGAAGTATGTTTTGGGGCTTTATATCACAGTGCAAAATCCACTCCAAGCATTCTTCATGAAGATATGCTAGAACTCTTGCCATTCCAAGAGCAATGTTATATCTCTTACTCCAATCAAGTATATTAGATGAGAGATTTTGAGCCAAAGAACCATTCTCCATATACTCATACACCAACAACCTATGCTTTCCCTCAGCACAATATCCCCACATTTCAATCAAGTTCATGTGGTTGAGCCTTCCAATGATGCTGACTTCAGCAAGGAATTCACCTTCTCCTTGTTTAGCTTCATAGAGTCTCTTTATGGCAGCATGTCTTTGATCTGATAAGATGCCTTTGTACACAACCCCTCCAGCACCCCTTCCAATCTCTTGGCTGAACCCCTTTGTCGCTTCCTTCAACTCAGAATAACTATATTTTCTGAATCTATTAATCAGGGGATGGTAGCCCTGTTGATCTGCAGAAGACTTTTGGCGGGTCCTAACTACGAAGACCCACACTACAAAAATGCAAACCGACTCAAAAACACCAATCGCAATAACAACCCAAAGAAAAAACCTCACGAACCGGTTTACATGCTCTCCGACATACACTCTGGGAATTTGTACAGAACAAACATGGTCATCTACAACAAAGGATTCTTCGTGAAAAAGGCTATGATTTTTAGGCACTCTCAAGTATATCGTTCCTTTGAAATCTGGTGTACGCCGTCCATTGAGCAGTTGTGTCTTGGTGTAGCACTTGAAATCGTTCTTCCCATCATTGTAAGAGTGCTGGAACCCCTTACAATTGCAGTCTTGTAAGCACAAATTCTCACAATAGCTATAGGTATTGGGTTCAGAAAAATTAGAATCATAACCGTAAAGCTCAACACCCGGCAACTCCAAGAAGGTAGACTCGCTTCTATTGCAAGTAAAAACAAACACGGGTTCACAACCATAAGACCAATCGCTATGGTTCTTCACTCTGTGCCCTGGAAGACACGAGCACTTCCTTCCAATGTCAGGATCATAACTACACATGCTATTAGCTCCACAAATCCCGTGGATATTGCACGTGTCAGCTCTCGCTTGCCACGAAACACGCCATTGATCTGACACGTCATCATGCAGACTATACACTCTGAGGTTACCATCACAATCAATTTTCAATCTTCTCTTCTTTACAGTGCCGTAGTCAGATGTTGTGAAAGTGAAATCATCTGATGAAATGAATCTTCCAAGTGAGTCCAACGCGGCAAATCTGCTGCTATTGTAAGTAGACCTTCCCGCATCCCAACTCACCAGCCAGGGATATGGCCAGTAAACGCTGGAAACATCAGGGCCATCATAAATAAGACGAAGAACGTTGTCATCGTCGAAGAACAGCTTGTAGAAGCCAGAGGAATGGTTACTCTCGCTTCTGGCAGACACGAGTTGCGTGTGTCTCGTAAGAGGTTGACCGGGAAGGAGAGTATCGGTGGGGAAGTCAAAACTTTGCCACAGAAGGGTTCCTTGCAGCTCACGCAACACGAGATTGCCATTATCTTTGAGATGCAACTCTGTTGGGGCTAATGAAACGGTGTTTGAAGACCACACGTTTTGTTGACCTGCGTCAACTAAGACCAGGTTCCCGGTTTGTAACAGTGAAAGCTCGGAGCGTTTTCCGTTAACGGGGTTTTCACGGTTCGCCATCCACACGATTATGGTGTGGTTGTGAGAATGAGTTTGCGTGAACCATATGGCGAAGGAGTAGGCATTTTCACCGATGGCGACGAAGCCAGCAGAGAAGACGCCGTTTGGGGAGACAATAACGTCTTGTGGCTTTTCTACTGAGAGGGATGAGCCCTTGCTGAGTGATAAAGATGAAGAATATGAACAGTGGAAAGACAGAGCCGGTAGGAGAAGAAATAGTAAGATTACGGAAGCCATGTTCATGCAATGCAATGCAAGCACTGAATACTGGTGGGTGTCACGTCCTATGGTGCTTAAATAATTAGGGTCACTGACTTGCTTCTTAAGGTATACGTCAAGAGGACGCGTGAATTTGAAAATTAGTAAAATTTTCAATTGGGGAAATAGTAGTCCTAGCCACCTGGTGCACGTTACGAAAGCATTGTTACAAATTCTAAAAGCACGGTGTGAAAGCATTAATTCTTGAAAATTTTAATAGCACGGTATGAAAGCATTCTTAGAAATTCTAAAAAGAATAAAGGAAGATATATAGATGTGAAATGCAAAGGAGATGAGAGGAAAATATATGGATTATTTTCATCGTAATTTGTATATCATATTCATTATTTATTTACACGGCTTTTAGAAAAGTTTATAAGTTAAAACTTAAATAATAAATTGCCTTATTTAAAGAAGTATTACTACAGTGACTTATACCTAAGAACTAGTACTGTATCATAAATATTTACAATAGCTTTAGATGATTCAATTTCTAACTAAATTTTGAAAATTCTTGAACTGCAAGCATATATCACATAAGTAAAGAAAAAAAAAACTTGTCTTGATAAATAGTAATAGCTAGTCAGCAAGTATGATGGACTTAAAATTGATCCTATACATATTTGGTTTGTATGTCGAGAAATTTTAAAAAACCTTTGCGAATTGTAATTTTGCCTATATTGACTACATCTTTTAATGGAACTGCTTATTGGATCTTGAGACCAAATTGATTATTCGACGGTAAATATTGTAACGGAATATAGGAGAGTTGTTTTTATTGAATTGTCTTTGGTTCTAGTGTGGGATAATCCACCTTTAGTTGTTTGTATAGTTTGCATACTTTTTGTATTACTTGTTCAACTGGGAGAAAATCTGGCAACTGTACTCGTTCCCACTCTTCTCAGTGGTTCCAATTATCCTTTGTGGGCGCGTGCGATGCAAAGAGCCCTTAGTGGTGAGATTCGATTTATTGATGGAAGTATCCCTATGCCTGATAATTTTGATCCTGATTTCGATTTATGGAAGCGTCGCAACAATCTTGTGCATTCTTGGTTGATGAATTCAATTTCTAGTTCCATTGCACAAAATACAATGTATGTGGACTCGATAATGGATGTGTGGAAAGACCTCAATGAAAGATTTTTCACAAGGTGGTTGTGTTCGCATAACAAAATTACAGCAAGAATTTTATAGTTTTAAGCAAGATTCATTGTTTGTGACTGATTACTTCACTGAATTGAAAGTGCTTTAGGAAGAATTGGAAAATTACAGGCCCACTCGAAATTGTACTTGTACTGTCAAGTGTAGCTGCAAAACATCCAGAGATTTAAAGAAATACAAGCAAAAAGACTGTTATTAGGTTTCTTAAGGGTTTGAATGATAATTTCAGCATTGTAAGATCGTGAGTTTTTCTCATGGACCCATTGCCACCATCGAATTGTGTTTTCTCAATGATGATACAACATGAAAGGAAAAATGACCTTATTCCTACAAAAGAGTTGTATTTATAGCAATAGCTACAATGGCCTTGTTTCTAACAGACTGTAACTGTCACCAACAAACTTATACATGTGTGATACTCGTAGTAAATAGAGAAAACAGAATATGGGAGAACAAAAAATTGGTATATGATTTCTTATTACTGAGGGATTTGAAAGAGTTGTATTTAAAATAGTAGCTATTTACATAGTGAACTTCCTAGCCGTTATAACAACTACTCCAACTAATAACAGACTACAATTGTAACCAACAAACTATACACGTGTGATACTTATTTTTCTCGTGGTGAACTCCAAGTGTCGTGACAATCACATTGATTAACTAAGCATTTTTCTCGTGGTGATTATTATTTATTGATTAATTATAACTGAATTAGTATATTTAATTTATAAAAAGAGTTTTTTATACTTAATTACAAATAGCGTTTTTCATTGATCATAGAAAATAACTTACAATTATACTACATTGTATGCTTGTGAAATTGAAAATAATATTAATCATATGAAAACATCACACATAAATAAAGAAATAAATCATTAACAACATGAGCGTCCTATAACTACAAACAAGTCACCATATACAACTGTCATCGAATATAAGATTTTCCAAAGGCTACTATTCTATCTTTTAACAAGAAATACATACAAGCAAAACATCATGATCTACTTCCATTATATACTACCAAAAAAAAAAAAAAAAAAAAACAGAAGAGTCCCTATATCAAAGCAGTACTACTACCTATCATTTATAAGCCCATCCCACCTAATATAACTATATATGTAACTATGTCAGGCAACAACAATTGCCACTTTGATATATCCTCCTCCTAGGTGTATTTCCCAATCTCAATGTCTCTGTTATATGCATCTCCATTACTAGCCATTTCTAGTAGCAACATCGTATTAATTGAATATATACAAGTAATGAAAAACAAAATAAAAGGAGTGACATAATTTAATTCTTAAATCATGAATCACTAACGCATTCACGTGATAACCTACTTAAACAAGTCACAACAAAGCAATCCACTAATATTCTATATGTAAGGATTCCTATGATTTGACCTAAGCTATAATATGACACATGTATTCTCATACTTTTCTTAGTACTATTCGTTAAAAAACCAAAGTCATAAAAAAATGATTGAGAGTATATATTTCTTACCACAATAATACCATCGTATTTTAAGTCATATTAAGATTTTTCGTAAAGGAATACTCTTAACCAATTATGGTGATGCCGTCGGATCATCAAGTCAGTATATGTGATAGTCCTAATTTAGAATTTTCTACCTAACTATTTGGATTTCACAACTTGACTCCTTAATTTTCTCTCCCAAAATCATAATTAGTCCATATTTACATCTCACAATATACCAAATCTTAAATTCCCAAGTCATTAACAACAAATGTAATATGATGCATGATCTCAAATTAACACTTAAGACATCTAACCTAAAGTTTCACAATTTCTCAAATTTCAAAGTTTTCTCTAGAATTAGTACTTTCCACGCATACATAACTTGTTGGTATAACATAATCAACAAATATTTCAATATCCAATCATAATTTTTCATTTACATACATATCATAATATATTGCATCATTAGAATAAATTAAATTAAAAAGCTACCACACTTAGCAATAGTGACTGGATTGCCTTCAAGCAATTCTAACACCATTTATCAACTTCCATTTGCTTGCAAAATTTAATTCAATTATGTATTTAGTATTCTTTTCTAATCCAGTTTAACTTGAGTTATAATTTATTTAAGGTTCTATTTTATTTACTAAAGCTATTCTCTTTTAACTTTAGAAAACATGATAAATTCTTAGAGATCGAGAATGGACTAAATCTATATGTTTTATTTAAGTTTGAGGAACAATTTCATTAATATTGAAGTATAGAGACCTTAATCACGTTTGACTAAAATATAAGAACAAAAACAATTTTTTCCAAATTGATAAAATGGAACCCGTTGCCTAATCTACAGGCCATTTCGGCCAAGCTCATCCAATTAGCTAAAGTTCACTAAAATTTACTTTTCTACGTTAATTTAATTTATCCAAACTATATGAAAGTTACAAGAAAATGGTTAAATTGTGTTTTAAAATTTTTTTACAAACATTTTTGAAATCATAGTATAGTCTTAGAAGAAGGATGGTGCTGGTAGGAAATGGTTGAATGTGAGAGATGTTTAAATAAGGTTTGAAATATTGAAAAAAAAAAAAAAGTGGAAAATGTTTTAAAAAAGAATGGGAAAATTTTTTGAAAATTTTTAAAACTTGATCGTTAAATTAATCACTATTTTTTTAATTATTTAAATTAAAACAAATCAGTCATTAAATCAGTCGTTATATTTTTTAATTTTAAATAAATAAAAAATAAAAATTATTTGTTAAATTGGTCTTTATTTTTTTCGAATTTTTAAATAAATAAAACACAATCGATTGTAAAATCAGTCACTATTTTTATATTTTTATTTAAAAAATAAAAATGATCGTTAAATTGGTTGTTATTTTTTCAAAAATTTTAAATAAATTAAAAAATAAATTAGTCACTAATTTTTATTTTTATAAATAAAAAAATTGCTCGCTATTTTTTAGTTTGTATTTTTAGAAAAAAAATAATATTCAATCAATGTTAATATTTTTAGTCACCGATTTAAACCGATTGGTATATGGCATAGTACCAAAATATTAGTGACAAAATTTAAATCGATAGTTAAATTGATGGCTAAATGATATTTATAATTTTCTCACTTTTGTGTTGGAATTATCAATCGATTATTTTAGCAATGGTGTGATTCGGTCGCTAAGATCCTACCATTAATACTTCCTATATTTTATCGCAAAATCGGTTGCTAACAGTGACCAAATGTATTTGGTCAAAAATTAGATTTTTCTAGTAATGTATTCAATAAAAACAATAATTTATGCATTCTTTTTAAATAATAGTTCTAATATTTGGACTCGCTAATTTTATTTTAAATTTCTATACACATTTTAAATTTATCTAAATTTATAATATTTTCTCAAAACTAATTTAATATAATTTCACAATTAATTGCATGCACAAATATTAAAAATATAAACTAAAATATTAGCAACAAAAATCAGATACTAATTTATTTATTTATTTATTTTGTAAATAAAAAAATAGAAAAAAAAAGATGTCATGATAATTGTATCGAAACACTATCAAAACTACTAAATTTTTCTTATTTTTGTAGTGTAGGGATTAACTTAGGTCGAATCTCTCAATGACACAATCTTGTAATACCTAATCTTGATGAACTAAAATCAAATTAAATGAGGGGTTTGTTTGCAGATGATAGAAACATAAAAACTAGAATTATAAGGTTGCAAAATGCAAAACAAAAACAGAATGTAATTGAATTATAGAACATCAATCCAAAGATTCAATCATGCAATTGGAATCATAATCGTAGTCTCTAATTAGCATGGACTCAAGCGCTTAATTGGTTGATCTAGGTAATCAATTGATTACCTAACCTAGCACAATCCAAAACTTCAAGTGAAATCATAATCATGAAAATGGGTCAAGAATTAGAAAGAAAAGAAAGGCATAGAAGAATTTGCATAAGAAAAATTTAAGAATTCAAACTAAACCATAATCATGGAACGTCCAATAGAGTGGGTGCAGAGGTCACAACTTCATACGAACTTTTGATATTGAAAAAGGTCGAACTGGGTTGAGCCTAAAAGAGAAAAGTTGTAGTTCCAAATATTACCTGCACAAGACAAAAACATCATAATGAGAAATAAATTCGAAAATAAGTAAAGATTAGCAATTAATCTCAATTAAGTCCAATAACCCAAGACTTAATAATTTTTTCAAGATTAACCCTAAAAAGATGTAAAAATGTCCAACATAAGTCATTATTGAGTGTCTTAAAAGTGCTCTGTCAAATTCCCCTACATTTAAACTTTTGCATTCTAAGCAAAATCAATAAAAAAAAATCTATAGAAAAGGAAATGAACTAAAGCAAGTACAAATAAAGTGCAACATTTTTCAATGAATTAGGTTAATAAAAAGAATAATAGTACAAGCATCCTAGTATTAAGGTAGCCAACAATCTACAAATGTACTTCTAACATTTAAAGCAAACAAGAGGACAAGAGAAATTAAAGAATGATCCACAAATGAAAGAACTCTATCAAAATACATATATTCAATCTCTCAAGTGTTTAGATTTATGTTTACACTCACATCGAATGTTAACCAGCACTACCAAGCTATGACTAGCCTTTAATTTCTACAACTTGAAACACATGCACAAATGATCAAAAAGACTTTATTAAGGTTGTAATGTGATCATGGACAAGGTAGGATATGATAAGTGATTTAAACTTACACAACCAAAAAGGGAATAAGACCAATAAGGAATAAGTCAATAAGCATAAAGGCTATCCCCAAAACAATACAAGATACCAAAAACAATGCAAGACAAGTAAGATCCACTTTGTCTCTTTTCATCTTTTTTTTTCTTTCTTTCTATTTCAATTTCACTTCTCTTTTCTTTTTCTAGACACTTTTATTTTTCAAAAACAAATCAACTCAACACAATAATTTCCTCTTGCAAAAGCTAAATTATCAAGGTACCACTTTAAAAACCTTGGGGTATCATCCCCATACTTATTTATAACTCATTCCCAAAATAATTCCAAAGATCATTTAACCCCAAAGGTTAAGGTGATCATGGTTTTCCACTTTAAGGCTTGTAACCAGCTATAATATCAAAGAAAGGGTTAGATAGACTCAAAAAGGGCAAGCAAAAGATTTAACGCAAGGCAAGTCCATTTGGCTAGTGACTGTAAAAAGAGAATGCCTAAATCATATCACTAATGCAAGTGAGACAAGAGACATAAAAGAGAGTCAAGATAAAATCTAGAGTAACTAGCAACACATGTGCAAATCAAACAAAAAAGAAGATAGTGGCAAGATGCAAGTCATCAACATACAAGGTTCAAAATCTCACAAAGATAAATGCTCTATCACCAATGATTCAAGCTTTAATTTTCAAGCCACTCATTACACTACAAGAATATTTTGATTTTACTACTAATTTTAGCTACCATTTAAATCAGTAGTTAAATCCTAACTAGAATATTATTTTTTCTAGCTAAATTTAAGTTATATTCATTTATACTTCTTATTACTACAAATTACCTAAAAAATAACTACAAATTTTAAAAATTTACTACAAATTAACTAAGATTATTTTCTTAGCTAATTTGCTACTTATTTCATACTACCAATTAATATTATAGTAATTTTGTAGCTAATTATTTTTAATAGAAAATAGCTACAAAATAACTACTGATTTTAAAATTAGCCACAAAATTATTTTGTAACAAATTTTAAATTTTCTAGTAGTGTTACACTAAAGATGCAAAAGTGGTTCCACATGATGTTGTGAAACCTCTCAATCAAGAACGAGCAACTATTCACAATTTACACAACCTAGAAAAATACTAAAAAGTGCTAAAAACTACAAAATATATTTTTCCTCTTTTTAGAAAAAACGAAATTGACAATAATAGTAAGATTTGAAAATAGTAGAAAATAAGTAAAAACAATAAAAACAACCAAAATAATAAAAATAGAAAAATAGAAATAGAAAATAGAAAACAAAATTATTATAAAAACAACAAAAAATAGAATTATTACAACAACAATAGAAAACAAAAACAGAAATAGAAACAAAAATAAAAACAAAAACAAAAAACAAAAAACAAAAACAACAGAAAATAGAAACAAAAATAAAATATAACAAAATTATTTTACAAAAACAGAGAACACAGTAAATCAACACTAGAATTATTGTAGAAATAGAAAAACAACAAAATAGTAGAACAACAAAATAGTAGAACAACAAAATAGCGCAACACTTAAAATGGGTATTGTCATTAATGTAAGCATATAGGAACATAATAAAAAAAGAACACATGAAGCAATAACTACAAAGGAAGGGGTGAAAACTAAACTCCTCTAACTCTTCTCTTAAGGTGGAAAAACGTGCACAATTTTGCATTCAACATCTTTGCTTTGCTCATAGCTGTAGTTGCTTGGGGGAGCTCCATCCATCTTAATAATTCCAATGCCAAGTGGCTTCTTCAATAGGAACCTCAAATGGAATTCTTGACAAAGTGCTCATAGAAATTTTCTAACTTCTTCAAGTCTTGCAACAAACTCTCCTTTTGCTCAGCCTGGAGTTTGTTGGTTGTTATTATTGAGGGTTGTAATAGTTGCATAATGGATGACAATGGAGATTGAACTGCTACAACCTCTACAACTCCTGCAATATCCCCACCTGCAATATTTACAACTCTTGCACATGCATTAACAACAATATTAATTTCTATACAAATAGGACACTTATTTAACCTAATACAGGTACAATCACAATTAATAAAATCATCAAAATCAAGGAATTCAAAATGCAAATTTATGTAATCATCATCCAATTGGTCAATCACATCAAAATAGAAAACTGAATAGTTCTTTATAGGATGTTTCATGACCTCAAAGATGTTATACTCCACCCTATGATCAAAAAATCCATAGAAAGTGTTCCAACACAAAAATAAGTGGAAACTACTAACACAAAAAATCTATATATCAAACAAGTTAAATATATCACAAGATTAAGACACAACAACTTGTATCCCTGGCAATGGTGCCAGTTTGATAATGGTGTCGAAACACTACCAAAACCACTAGATTTCCCTTATATTTGTAGTGAAGGGACTAACCTAGGTCGAATATCTCAAGGACACAATCTTGTAATACCTAATATTGATGAACTGAAATCAAATTGAAAGGCAAAAGGGGGGTTTATATGCATATGATAGAAACATAAAAACTAGAATTATAAGGTTGCAAAATGCGGAACAAAAATATAATGCATTGAATTATAGAACACTAATCAAAGGATTCAATCATGCCATTTTGTTATCATGATTCTAATAAGAGTGAAAATTCATATCAATCCAGGATTCATTAGACAAACATCTAACATTCATCCATACAAATTGAGATCAGAATTGCAGTCTCTAATTAGCATAGATTCAAGCGCTTAATTGGTTTATTTAGGTGATCAATCGATTATCTAACCTAACACAATTCAAAACTTCAAGCAAAATCATAATCATAAAAATGGGTCAAGAATTGGAAAGAAAAGAAAGACATAGAAGAATTTGCATAAGAAAGATTCAAGAACTCAAACCGAACCACAATCATGGAACCTTAGATTGACAAGAGAACTTAGCCTTTCATGATAATCGTCATAGAAAATGCAACACAAGTACAAAGAGAATCCAAAAGAGAAGAGAGAATGGAGAGAATAAAGAAAAAATGAAAATATAGAGGAAACTTGTGATCTAAGAAAACCTCTCTAAAAAACAAGTGTGAAAAGTCTTTAAAACTAACTAACTAAATTCTAACTAACCAAAATTAACTCTAACTAATTGTGACACCCTTCTACCCCGAATACTTAAATTAAATTAATAAAATAAATAAAATGAAGATAGGGTAATAGTTAAAACCAAATGCACAATTTGTATTAAGGACAAAAGGTTCACATGGTAATTAAAAGGTAGGCACAAAGTTTTCAAGGAGGTTTTAGATCTAAACATTATAATTGAGAAAACTAAAGTCATCATCATCTTTAAAATAAGTCATTCAAACATCAAGGCATAGAGCAACTATTCTAACTTCTAGAACCCCGATGTCACACTAATCAGAGCAAGACCCTGCCTTTTCAAAACTTGGCACCATGAGTGCCCTCAATGTTACCTAAAAGAAAACAACAAGAGAAAGTACGGTGAGAAATCGCATTCAATCATATATAAAGACAGATAATGTCCCAAATCCCACTCATTACCGTACTCAATCACTAACAGTTAACAAATGCCCATATATCAATCACATTTCATTCATTCAAAATCAATCACAGTTCATTCATGTTTACAAAATGCACATACTCGCACAATGCATATGTTCATCACCACACTTAAGAGTCTCGAGTCGGAACTCCACACCATGGGCGAACCTCCTCAATCCCCTTAGTTATTGCTAATGATGGCCACACCGTTAAACACCCCGTATGGACCGGTGTGTCGCACAGTTAAACACCGTGTGAAGACATTCCACACAACCTTTAAACACCACCTATGGCCAGCGTGTAGCATGGTTAAACACCACCTGTGGCCCATGCATATGATTGTCCCCCATCTTTAGTCCCCCATCTTTAGTCCCCCCTGTTAAACACCACATACGGCCAGGGTATTATAGCCACGTTTGACTTCTCATGTATCTCATGCCTCTCATGTCCATGCTCAATGCATTTTCATCCACACTCTTATTCTCATGATTTATTTATACATCATTTGCGCAGTCCACAATCATACCCAACCATATTAATTTAACCATCATTATTATAAATCATTCATCAGAAAGCACAGAAACGCACATAAAACACCGTTGAATTTCACCCAGTTTCATCATTGCACACAAGAGCCTCAAATCATGAACAACCATAAACAACACAAGAATCAAGTAATTAGGACAATTAATCATACAGTTTCCCAACAAAATCACATTAAGACAAGACGTTAATCAGACCACAGAGTATATTGACAAATCTTTTCTACCGATTAAAATATTTTTAAAACATAATAATCAAAAGAAATTGAGAATTTAGATCCTAGAGGGACTTAGGGATTTCCCTCACTACTCGTACCCTCCCACATTCATATATGACCGAACCAATCTCCCTCGTACCTTAGAGACAATGAACGAAGAAGAACTAATGCGTTTCCGAGACGATCTGAACACTCTAGCTTCTCCTCCTTGCAGGTTTGCGTTCTCTCTCCTCTAGGTTTGGCTGTTTGACATGCAAAGCACAAATTAGGGTAAACTGATTATCCCCATCTAATATTCTAACTGGGTCGGGTCAACCCCGACCCGCCCATCAGTATCCCCCGTTAATTCAATTAATTAAATTAATAAATGAAAATAATTTAGATAAAGCCTCATCAGTTTATAAAATCATAAACCCCTCTATTAAAATAAAATTGATAATAATAATAATAATAATGTAATTAATTTTTAAAAATAATTAAATAAATTTTAGGATGTTACACTAATCATAGCTAACTAATACATGCTTTGAATACTAAGTAAGATGCTCTAGACTAGAGGATTTCGTAACTTAGAGGTACACCAACAAAAGTTCCAAAATTTGGTCTAGAATATACAAAGAAAGGCATAATAGAGTGGGTGCAAAGACTACAACTTCAGGCAAACTTTTGACATTGAAGGAGGTCGACCTAGGTTGTAGAGAAAAATTGTATATCTTTGTCTTATCTTCCTAGAACCACCAAAATTATTCAATTTGGAGGTTTGTAGCTCCAAATATTGCTTGCATAAAACAGAAACATCCTAGTGAGAATTAAATATGAAAATAAGCAAACATTAGTGACTAATTCCAATTAAGTCTAATAATCCAAGACACAATAAATGTATCAATATTAATAAAAAAAAATGTCAAGAATGTCCAACATAAGTTAATATTGAGGGCCTAAAAAATGCTCTATCATGTCACACTAATAATCATTTTTCTAAAATAATTAATCTTATGCATAAGTCTTAATTAATTTAATTTTATAAAATTTTCTCTAAATTTAAATAAATTGACATTCTTATTCTATCAAAATATAATAAAAAATAATTCCAAAACCAATAATACTATTTATTATTAAAATACCATTATATTTTCATACTAGAGAGATTGGAAAAAAAACAAGATGTTACATAATTCTTTTCTATTAATTTACATTATATTGTTATTATTTCTAATTTCAAGAATGATTTGGATATTTTATCATGTCTCGGGTTTCGATCCTAAAAAATTATTAAAAATAAAAATTAATAGTATTTGTTATTTTGAGAGCAACAATGTCTCTCAGAATTTTTTATTTCTTATTCAAATTTGCAAAACTTCAGAACAATCTCTTCTTCTTCTTCAACTTTTTATTTAATAAAATAAACTTTTAACTTAATGTGATTTGAACGAATATGAAAATCGAGATTCTCGGTAGATGTAAACCCTTGATTTTGCTTTATGCCCTTCAAAATTCTTCTATATCAAATTAAGAGTAGCAATGTATTCCGTCTTTAGAGAAGATAAGGTCTTTTGCTTTGATGACCATGAAACAACCTTCCTGAGAAAAACATGTAACCTAATGTGTTATTCCTATCATCAATTGGACTAGCTTAATTACTAACAATATAGTCAATAATTTTATTATTCTTCTCTATTTGGTATAAAATACTAAAGTCTTTTGTTGCTCTTTTTACATATCTTTAATATCTTAGTTGCTTCATAGTGATGCTTGTTAATGTTAGGGTCACTCATAAACCAAGATATTATACTAACAAAACAATACGATGATCTATCAAATATGATCTATCTAATCTTTGTTAACTTTCTTCAAACACTACTCATCAATACTCACAAGAGGTGTTGGTTTGCATACGAAAATTCATAATTAGCATTGGCCAAAAGGTAACACAAACTAGAAAAAAAAAAACATGTTAAATGTGATTTTAGCACTGATTTTGCATTGATGTTAGGCCAATGTAAATTTTGCCAAAGTCAATATTAAAGCATTTACTTTTTGGAGACTAACAATGGTGTTAGTATCCACTTAGCCGATACTAAATAAAATAAAATAAATTTTTGATGCTATAAGCGTCGATAAATAACTATCAAGTCAATGTATTATTAATATCAGTCATTTAGTTGACATGTAGCAATGATTAAGTCAACACTATACGCAGATGTAAATAGTTAGCATCAATTTAGTCCATGCTAGTTATATAATTTTTTTTTAAAATCAATGTCTTTATTTATCACTAATATACTACAAAGCCTAGATATATAAATTAAAATTATAAAGTCATAACAAAGACATGTATAATAATATACAACAAAATAAAAATAATTTTTATATACAACTATTCTTTATGTAATATAATAGTACTAGAAAATAATATAAAAAAAGCATAGTATCTTTAGTTAGGCATGAGCATCGAAGGACTGATTTTTCAAATGTGCTAGCTCACCTCCTTCAATACTTCTTCCAAGTTTGTTGCATCTATATACCTCCAATTTCTTTTTGATTTGCTTCTAAAAAAATTTTGTCCATCAACATCTGATAAGTTGCTCCTACATTTTTCAGACTAAAAGGCATGACTTTATTTTTCCCTCATTTGGGAAATTTATTCAGATTTAGTTGCATCGAGGAAGCTTAGCATCCCAAATCCCAATGCACTATAATGTTTGGGGACGTCGATAGTAATCACCAAAAGATAATCTTGATGTGGATCCATACATTCAAAATCTTCATTTGTGAAGGAAATAGGTGGCAATTTCCTAGGTACCTTGTTGGCTACTGCATTAATAAATCATATAGCCCACATGTGTTTCTTTCTCACTAAGTTTGTAGACCTTCCTCCTACAAACCTTTTAGTGTTAATTACTCCTTGAAAGCGATGGTTATGGTTAGAAATAATAATTAGAAATTGAAGGATTGTAAGATAAAAAGTTGTCGGTTAATTTGTATTAAGAATAATTATTCTTATGTAACTATCAAGTATTTGAAGAGTTGTTTTCTTTTAAGTGTATTTAGTGTGTTAATTGAAATACATTGTAATAGTTATGAATTGGTCTTTTATTAATAGAGTATCAACCTACTTAACTAGTGGGGAAAAGAATTAATAATATTCTTCTATTCTTTCCTAACATTATTTCCTTCGTGATTATCTTTTCTTTTAGCTCCCTTCTTCAACTAATTACTCACCAACCCTCTTTTGTCCCATCTTCATGATAAGAATCTAGATTCAGGACATTTCACGACCCTAAGCATTGCAAAAACTGACAAAGGTTTGAATAAGTTCTTCAATTCAATCCCTAAGGTTAAGAACCCCTTTGTTGCATAGGCTATTGGAGAAAAGGTTGGGTTTAATCGCCATGATAATGGAGTAAAGAGCCACTTCTGTCTTTAAGTCCCTAATCTTGATGGATATAGTTGCATAGCATTCCATAAAGCATCTTAGAGACTCCTCTTTTCCCTGGCTCATATTGACCAAAGCCATTAATATTAGGTGATGTGACCTACTAGTAGGGTATTTTGCTTCAAATCTTGTAACAACAGTTTCAAATAAGTCAATAGAGTTAGAGGGCAATCAAGTATACCAACTCAATGCTCCTCCTTCAAAGATGTGGGAAAAACTTCATATAAGATAACATCATCATTGGTAAATAGATTTACCAAGATGTTGTATCGTTATTGTGCTTGTATGGATTGATAGTTCTGTCGTACTTGTGTATGTTTAAGCTCTTCCATCTAGACCATAAAGGAGTTTCCATGATACCATCAATAAAAAAGGATATTTCCATATGGTTCCTCCTCCGAAGAAGCAAGACTTACTTACTACCATCGTGGTTCATCACATTTGTTGATTCACTACGAAAAATTGATGTTAAGCGACCACTAGAATTGATCGCTAAACTTAAAAAATCAGTCACTAATTATTGAAAATTGGTGACTAAATCCTTTAGCAATCAAACTTGGTCGACGATGTAACCCCATCACTAAACAATTTAGCAACTGTATCTGACTCGATGTCTAAAATAGCAACTGCAATTCGGTCACTACGAACTTGGTGGTTGACGATTCCATTACTAAAGGTACTAGAAATAGAGACCGAAAAGGAAATGTCTACTTCGGACACTAATATTTCGAAAAAAATAAAATAAAAATTAAAAATATTCACTAATTATGTGAAAAAAATAAAAATTAAAATAATTTTTTGCTTTCTAAATCAGTCTCTAATTCTCTGAACATATATAAAATAATTTTGATTGCTAAATCAATTGCTAATTATTTGAAAATATTTAAAAAAAATTAAATATTCGATTGCTAAATAGATTGCTAATTATCTGGAAAAAAATGAAATTTTTGATCATTAAATCGATCGCTAATTATCTAAAAGAAATAAAAATAAATAAATTTTCGGTCACTAATTATATTATAAAAATAAAAATAAAATTAAATGGTCATGCGTAAATCAAGGTACACATGTATTGAGGCAACACACATGTACTGAGGTAGAATGCGCGGACCAAGGTAGAGCGCGTACCGAGGTATGATGCATGGACCAAGGTAAAGCGCGTACCAAGGCAACATGCGATGGTCGAAGCATGTGCCTGGGTGGTAGGCAGCAGGCAGGGCGCGACTTTGGGCGGGTAGGGGCAGTCGGGAGAGTAGTGTGGGGCGAAGCGGCCTAGGCGAAGAGGGGTGGGCACCAAGTGAGGGTCGGCGTTGCCTGGCCCAAAGGGGACATCGAGTAGGGGCGGGGGTTTCGTGTGGTAGGTGAAGAGGGAGGAATAAAAGGAAGGAAGGAGGAAGGTGGAGGGAGGAGGGAAGGGAGGGAAAACAAGGAGGGATGGTAGGCGTTAATGGTGGCTAACGGCAACGATATTGATGGCAGTTGTTAGAGAGTGAGATGAAGAGAGAGAGTTAGATGGAGAGATTAAGAGTGGAAGATGAGAGTTAAAATGAGTGGGAGAGAGAGTTGAAGTTCAAAATTTTTAAGAGAGGGTCACAAATATTTGAAAATGAAGGTTGGATACTAGAAAATGAAAGTAGAAAATGAATAGTCTCATTTGATTTAAAATAAACTTCAACATCATAATTAAACTAAATATAAACTTAAAAGACTAATTTAATTAAAAAAATGCACTATTATTTGAATAAAGAATGAAAATATCTAAAATTTAAAGAAAAAATACTAAATTTACTTCATTCTAAAAATAAATAGACTTAATTGACTTAAAATAAACTTTAACGTCATAATTACACGAAATATAAACTCAAAAGACAAATTTAATTAAAAACACACTATTATTTGGATAAAGAAAAGAAATATCTAAACTTTAAAGACAAAAATACTAAATTTACTTTATTTTCAAAAGAAATAGTCTCACTTGACTTAAAATAAACTTCATCATCATAATTACACAAAATATAAACTCAAAAAACAAATTTAATTAAAAAACACAATATTATTTGGATAAAGAAAGCAAATATCTAAAATTTAAAGACAAAAATACTAAATTTACTTTATTTTAAAAATAAATAGTCTTAGTTGAGTTAAAATAAATTCAACACCATAATTGCATGAAATATAAACTTAAAAGACAAATTTAATTAAAAATACTCACATGAAAATATCTAAAACTTTAAGACAAAAATATTAAATTTACTTTATTTAAAAAAAATAGTCTTAATTGCGTTAAAATAAACTTTAACACCATAATTATATAAAATATAAACTCAAAAGACAAATTTAATTAAAACACGTACATGAAAATATTTAAAATTTTAAGATAAAAATACTAAATTTACTTTATTTTAAAAAATAAATAGGATCAGTTGACTTAAAATAAACTTCAATATCATAATTAAAAGAAATATAAACTTAAAATACTAATTTAATTAAAAAATACATTATTATTTAGATAAAAAACGAGAATATCTAAAATTTAAAGACAAAAATACTAAACTTACTTTACTTTTAAAAATAAATAGTCTCACTTCACTTAAAATAAATGTCAACATCATAATTCTTACTATCATAGTATTTTTTATAATATTATTATTACGTGTCATATTATCATAGTATTTTTAAATTCGTTATTTTAAATACCTTAAAATAATTTATTACGACCATTTATATAAATTATATCTATTAAATTAAATGATTATATTAATTACTCTTGAAAAAATTTTAAATATAAAATAAGTAGATTTTTATTTATAAAATTTAACTTCAAATTTTAAATATTTTAAAAAATAAGGTATCTAGTTTTATTTAATAATCTAATTTTTATTGTTTACGTTTAGCGGCCAACATAAATCAGTTGTTAAATCAGATGTTATTTTTTTTTTTAAATTAAAACTCAGTTGCTAATTCAGTCATTAAAATTTGCTTTTTCAAAATATTTTTATTATAATTTGGTCACTAGTTCTTTGACTAAATATCTATTTCAATTTTTTAAATAAATTTCGGTCACTCATTTGATGGCTATTTTTCTTTTTTTATTTTTAAATTGAAAGTGGTCGCTAATGTAGTCAATAAATTTTGTATTTTTTAATTGTTTTATTATAATTTGGTCATTATTTTAGTTGCTAATTTGATGATTGTTTTCTTTTTTTAGTTTTTAAATTGAATTTCAATTGCTAAAGTTTGCTTTTTACAACTTTTTAATTACAATTCTGTCGTTATTTTGGTGGTTAAATGTATTTTTCAATTTTTTATTTTTAAATAACTTTTGATCGCTAATTGGTGATTATTTTTGTTGTTTTATTTTTTAATTTTTAATATTCAAAATTTCAGTCGCTAATTTTACTTAAGGTAAACTATTTAGTGACGAATATCAATTGCTATTTTAATTTCAAATTTTTGTAGCTATGTGTACCTAAAGTTTGGATTATTTTACGACAGTTGCTATTACTTTTGGCGATAGATTGTTGAATCGCTAATTATGATTTTTCCAATAATGATTTTAGGTCTGTTTGTTTTTCCCGTATGCTTGTTTTGTATCTATATCTTTTTTCACTACAAAGAATTAATTTTTATAAATATATAGATGTATAAAAAATAGGAGTTTACTCACATATCTGCCTAAAAACTAAATGAATCATGGTTCTTAAAATATACTCCATTAAAATCTTTATAACTGAAAATAGATTGATTTAGGGTTTTATTTTATTTTAACTTTGAATTATAAAAAATACTTTTCAACAAGTTTAAATTTTTGTAAACTATTATAATTGGATTTTTCTTCTTTGGTAAAAGACCTCCCTCCCGTATTATAATTGGAATTTTCTTCTTTGGTAAAAGAACTCCCCTGTCGGATTTGTTTTGAGACTAATCTTTAGTTCAAAACTTAATTGTACTTAAAACTCATTGTTCCTTCTTAAGGATGAATTCTATGAGAATCAAACTGATATTTCCTTACAAATTTAACGTGTTGCCAACTAAACTATATTATTGGATGTGATTAATGATATATGAACATTCACATATAATATCAAATATTCTATCAATATATTATTTTTTAGTAATAATTTACGTATTCTATTTTTTAAACACCTAATTAATACTATTTTTTTATCTCTCCTTATCATATCACTTAAGACTTATATTTTTTCTCTTTTTTCTCTCTCTCACCAATTGTCAAGGTTTTTGACTGTCCTAAAATTATTTTTATTTATTTTTATCTCTCTTTGTCACATCATATTTCTTTTTTTTTTTCTCAATTTTTTTCGAATTCACTATACTAAAACTTATTTTATTTTACGAATAGGTAATAGTGGTTGACTCAAGATAATTTTTTATGTTGTATTATATGTAAATTTCAATCTGTTGTATTTCTTTATGCCTTTGTCATCTAGATATTAGGTGTTGTAGCTCCTGGCTATTATTTTTCTTGTTTCACTGGTCAAGAAGCCGTTGAATCTTTGGCACAAGTAGACCACCATCATAGCAGGCATCCATCAAGACCTTGGGAAATAACCATCATGGACTCTTTCAGGAAGGGGAATTACTGCACTGATCATTTGGCCAAAATTGGTAATTCCTCAAGGGTTATGTTCCGAACTGTCAGCATTGTCCCATGCATAATATAACATGCTTTTGGGAGATGTATGGGCGTTTAATATTTACGATTGTAACTTTCCTATTCCTGTTCTTTTTTGTTTCCTTTTCTCCATCTATAATCTATATATAAAAAAATAATATACAGAATCCACTGTTTCTTACTAGTCAAATGTCATTCTTTTTTGGGTAATATTCCATATAAAATATGCTATAATGATTAATTTGATATGACTAGATCAGCTCCTTGCAAGAAAAAATATGTGTACAAGTATGTTATTATTAATAAATAATAATAACAATAATAATAATAATAATAATAATAATAATAATAATAATAATAATAATAATAATAATAATAATAATAATAATAATAATAATAATAATAATAATAATAATAATAATAATAATAATAATAATAATAATAATAATAATAATAATAATAATTAATAATAATAATAATTATTATTATTATTATTATTATTAGTAGTATTAATATTAAGCCAAATATAGTCAATTATATTCCCATTTGTGATAGAAAACTGAAAAGGTAAGATTTAGCTACACTTTTTATGTTTAAATTTTTGCATATTTAATTTTTTTATCATACTGCGTACAGATTTTAAATTATTTAATTTTCTTCCAACTCCGGGATTAGCAATAATGGTAATTGAGGTAAAAGAAAGGAATTAAGAGGAAAAGGTAGGATATATATACTAAATTTTATTATTTATTTTAAAATAAAAAGAAATAATTCTTCTTTTTACGACTAACCTTAAAAAAAACCCTCTCAAATCATCAAAGTAGGAGGAAGAGAGTTGCCTTTATGTAAATTTCAAAAGCGGTGTTTATAAATACTTTGTATTTTTTCCTGTCCTAGTTTTTTCCAAACTTGTGTATATGTTCCCCACGTACTAGAAAAAATCTCTACTTTTCGCATTTACTATAAATAGAATTTAAATATAGTAAATAAGTACACAATAACTCTTACATTTAAGTTAGTTTTATATAATCGATATTTTAAAATGAGAATAGTATTTATTCGAGATCCATTAATAATGTTGGACGAAAAGAATTTATTAAGAAAAATCAAAGTTACACGTTAATTAGAAATAAAATTTAAATAAAATATACAAGTAGAAAACATTGTATGATTATATTAGATTCAAACACTCATTCTAACCATATTTAATAAATTACGTCTTTAATGTGAAAGTTGGTTAATTATATATATTAAAAAGTGATGATGCTTCACAGATAATTTAGGAGCATCCTGTAGCAAGGCCTGCTGGTTTTCACCATCTGTACTTGTATTCATAGTTTAGTAAGAATTTTGTTTATTTTTAACCTGTATGAATCAGAAAATTTATAATAGTATGCATCATCCTTAATACATGCTTATTTTGAAAAGCTTTGTGTGGTCTAAGGCATTCTTAGAGTTGATGAATATGATACAATTTTTACTTGACATAAACCACACATTTTTCACTTCTTTTGCTATTAATAAAAGAAAACAATAAATAAAGAATGCCTTGGTGTCCTATTTATACTTATAACAGTTCCTATCAGGTGATAACGCATTAAATAAACAAGGGGCAGTGTAAGGACAACTCATCGATACTCCATGCTTTAAATGTGTAAACAATTTAAAGAACAAGTGATATCATTAATTAATTCCCGAGAACTAAAAGATTAGAGCATCACGTATATCATAGTGCAGATTTTGTAAAAGAAGAATGTGACAAACACAAGGCTTGAAATATACATAGGTTGTTTCATCCTGAAGAAAACAAGCATGTTGCTCTAGTAGAGCTCTGCCCTATCTTCAAGCAAAATATTGATATCCAGGTAATCTCCTGCAATAATTGACTGGAGCCTTGGTTGTCTGTTTACTTTACCCTTAAGCTTGTTATCTTTCAACACTGCCAATTCCATGTACCTACATTTTGTAAATCTCTATACATCTTCACCTTGTTTGAATAAATCTTTTTATAAATACTTATAGAAAAAAAAATTAGAAGATAAAATAAATTGAATTTTTTGCATTAAAATCAACTTATGACTGACACGTGGTTTATTATGCTTGTAATTCATTTGGACCAGGCTTCGCATTGCTTGTGCTTTGCTCAACTTTTGCTTTAGTTATATATTTGTCATCTTCAAAAAGGAAAGCTAACAGGATCCTTGTCAAAGCACTAAATAAATTCCCCATGCATGCTTCTGCAGGTGCATGCGGGATTTCACAGGGAACAATCATCACAAGCTATTCTGAAAGCTTTGAGGGATGAAAATCTATCTGAATCATCCTCGAACAAATTGAGATTGCACAAAGCCATGTTTTCTACAAGCCTTCACTTGTTGGACAACGTACCATGATTATTGTTTTATATTCTCTCTGGCAAAAACCAATGTGGATGGAACCATATAGGAATGTCAAAGGGAATACTTAACGAGCATGCATGAATGTATTACTTTGTGATGATTTTTCATAAATTAAATATAATATTATTGATAAAATGAAGCCAAAACCTAACGCGAGGTGTGTCAAGAATTGGCACAAAAGAAGAATACACAGTATTAGATTATAGCACCTCAACAACAAAAAAAAAAGTACACGACCAAAGAGAATATCCAATAAAGCTGAAAGAAAAATAGGCACGTAGCCTATATATTTCAAATGTTGTGTCCAATTTGTCATGAGCTCCAGGGCTATACCTCGCTGAATGAATGGCAGGTTTGTGGCAAACTTTGCTGAGCACTCTCTAGTGCAGTAGTGCCTGACGGAGAATACAACATTGTGGCCAGTACAAAATAAAAACTAAAGGGTACACAAAAGTCCGACTTTAAATTTTATTTAAAAAAATTAAAATTAATTAGTGCATAATAAATAAAATAAAAACTAGTAATATAAACTTGTGTATAGTATACAAACATATTTTAGTTAAATCAACCTATAAAGTGACTTATTAAATACACTCAATCTCTTTACATATTAATTTGATATTTGGTGTCTGAAAATTCAAAATTTTAATATTTAAATTCAAATTGATATTAATTAAATATAAATAATAATGCATAAGAGAAATTAAAAAAAGTAAGATACTTGATGCAACAGAAATCATAAAACTTAAAAAAAATGATAGATCCCTTAAAATTATCACATTTCAAGTAAATATTCAAAATTACTTAATGCATAGGAGAATTAGTAACCTAAACTATTTATTTTTGAGAATGAATATTTTAAGAAATTATAGCTTAGATATTTTCAAAATATACTGAAGGTGTAATTTACTAAAATATAAATTTTAAATACATTAACAAAATTTCTGTGTATTGTGTGTATGGTGTACTATGTATAATATATATTGAGAAACAAAAATGATAAATGGATACCCGTGCAATTGAGACACCCAAGTAACTCCTATTTTAAAATAATTACTTTTGCTGAGTCATATAAGTTACTACATGGCTTTGAAATAAAAAAAAATGAAAAATGAAAATTAAAAAAAATAAAACAAGGCGAGGAAAGCTCGTAGAAGAAAAAAAAAAAAAAAGCGAGAGCAACAACAGGAAGGGGAAAGGAAGAAGAAACACAAGGAAGAGGGAATGGGAAGGGGAGAAGAACCACAATGAAGAGGAAGCGAGAAGGCAAAGAAGAAAGGGAGCGGGAAAGGGAGAAAAAACATAGGGAAGATGGAGGAGAAATAATGAAGAATGGGTACCAAATTAGAAATTTATGCTTAAAACAAGAGGAAACTTCTTCCCAAAAGTATAGTTCAAGTAGTCTAGGAAAGGTTTACAACATTGGATTCAAAAATCTCTTTGAAGGTGTTAACTTGTTCTCTTTCTTTGATTTAATATGTGGTTTGTTGAAATTTTTTTTGTATGAATGACTATCTTTTTAGTTAGGTTGGGGATGAGATGGAAGTTGAGTTTTCTTAATTTTTTTGTTTGATAGTTTACCGGATGTGATTATCTTTGGTGAATATATGAAATTAGATCTAAGGATTAATAGAGTATTATTGAACTTTAAGTCAAAATAAATGACATATCAAAAAATTTTAAGGATTAATATTAGGAAAAAAAATTGAGTTAACCACACCTGTTTTAGTTAACCTTTTATTTATATGTAAATAACCATTGAATTATGTTTCTGGTATATTTGGATTTTGTGACAAGGTGCATAGATTAATTAAATAACAAGTACAATATTTATGAAATACCCTAAAATCTATTTATGGTTAATTGTTTATAGTTTGGATGTAATAGGTAACAAAGTTGTATTTAAATAGATAAAATTTTATATTAACATTTTTTGTTTATGTGATTGAGGAATTAATGTTGTAAGCGTGTTTGTTTGAGAAAATAATTAGAACTATTTTGTCACTCTTGTTTAGACATTGTTATAAACTTTTACATGATTAAGACAAGCAAGTCCTTACAGTGATTCTCCACCACAAGAGTGGGATAAAAAAAATGTAGTTAACCACGAGTGTTTTAATTAACTATTAATGAAAATGTACTTAACCATCTTATTATATTTATGATAAAATTTGGATCATATCAAGTATTTAAATTCAATTGAAGGATAATTATAATGAACCATCAAATACGGTAAATAAAGTCTTTTGTGAGTAATTCTAGACAGTTTGGATGTAATAGAAAATGAAATTGTATTTAATCAAGTGAAACATTAGATTAACACTATTTGTGTGTGTGATTTATCAACAAATGTTGTATGTGTTTAAAGAAAGAGTTCTAATATTATGTCACATGTTTAGACATAGAATTTACACACTCAATTTTTTACAAACTTAAGACAAACAACTCCTTATAGTAATTTGGTATTGGAAGCATATTAGTAGAAAAAGGCTATTAACCATGTTTGTTTTAAATAAACCATTAATAAACATATAGTTAATCCTCATATTATATTTCCGATAAAATTTACATTATATTAAATGCTTAAATTCAATTGAAAGATAAGTATAATGAACCATCAAATACCATAAATAAAGTCTTTTTATAAGTAATTGTAGACAGTTTATAGAGGAAAAGTTGCATGTAACACTTTGTGTTTGTGTGATTGACTAATAAATGTTGGAGATATATTTTTCTGAGGAAACAATTCCAATTATTTAGTCACATGTTTTGACACAAACTTTGTGTAAGAATATTTTATTATTTTTTACTATAATATGTTGCATATGATGTTTATTTGAAGATATTAAATATTTCTAGTGAAAGTATGAGCTATTAAGGTTTTTATTATAGCACAAAATGACAATAAATAAAATGGGTTATGATTCGTCAAAAACTAGAAAGGTGAATATCATAAATTGATTTGTTATACATGTTTGATTGTTACAATGTTGTTAACCATGTTGTATATGTTTCGCTATAACAATCTTCTAAATCATTATTGTATTTGTTTATGAGCATTTTCAAGTGTGTTTGAGGCATGCATGTGAGACAAGGTGGTTGGATAAGGTTAACAAGAATCCAACAAATATGCAAAAGTCACAAATAGAGGCAACATTATTTAAATGGTTAATGTGCTTGAGAGAAAAACTAAATATTTGGGACATTGCTTAGTGAACTAGTTGGTAGGTAGATTGAAAAGTGTGGGGACTTTAGAATAAGAAATAAGATAATAATTTTTACTCCTTTAGATGTGTTCTTAACATCTAATGAGTAAATCCTACAAAAATATTCTACATGTTCATCATTTTGAGTATACTTTGCATTGTCATATCATTCCCCTTAGACAAACATTTTAAATGGCAATCTCCATTATCACCTAACAACACAAGTTCCCTAACTATACACAACCCCAGTACAAAACAAACATGTAATGGTGTAAAAGGAATAATCCTATACCTTACGTCTACCCACCTACTTATTAATTCACAAAAAAAAAAATTACTTTTTCATTAATGCCCATAACCCATTTGAAATGGGTCTTTTGAAGTCTTTCTTTTTTCAATTTGATAAAATTTGCATTAATTTCAATCAACTATCTGTAACAACCACATCCCTTAAACATATCTATAAATTAATCATTTTAAAAAAAATATGAATATCATATAATTTGGGTCAAATTATAGAAGCATTTCACAACCCATTGAAAATATATAAACATTGTTCACGTATAGGTCATTACTCCCCTTACTTCACTTTTGTTGACTCATGATATAATGCCCTGTTTAAAAAAATTATTTACAAACACAACATTAAACAAGAAACTACCTTTGAATGTCATTTTGTTAGTCAGAGCAATAGTCTTGGGATAAAGATTACATTAACCAACTAAAGTATTTAATTAACCACATATTTACATTCACTTATCTGTGGTTTTTGCTGAACATTTAAATAACCACCTATGAATTGTTTGTAGTCTAAAATGTCAGGATAAATTGGTAAGGCAAACAAGTAATATTAGTTTTGATAAAAAAAAATTTCTCATATATAATTTTAGTCATATTTATGAATGATTTCAATGGTCTTAGAATAAGAACTTTAACCATAATTATGTGTAGTTAACCATTTTCTTATGCAGAATTAATCATTCAAGCCTAAATTTTATATTAGCATTCCATGTTAAGTCAAACACTCATTGCAAGTGGTTAGAGGGATTCAAAGCTAGTTGTTTGTTGTGCCAACAAATACACCCTAGATTAGTTATAAGGTTTTAAGACTAGTTATAAGGTTTTGAATTCTAATTAGGAGAGATTGAAGGCTAAAAATGGAAAATCTTCTAAGCAGACTTCGTTGGCTTGGACGATTGTCAAGTCATTCAACGGGCAATCAAAATGTCATTTTTTGTTGGGCTACATTATGGTAAACACTTAATTAAGTAGCCAAAGTATTGGTTTAACCACATATTAACCTTCACTTAACCTTGTTTTTACCGAACACTTAAGTAACCACCTATGTAGTCTAACTTATGAGGATAAGTTAGTAAGACAAACAAATAACATTAGTTTTAGAAAAAGATTTCTCATACATAGTTTGAATCACATTTATGAATTATGTCAAATATTTTAGAATAAGAACCTTAACCAAATATTTTTTGCAGTTAACCATTTTCATATGCTGAATCGACTATTCAAGCTTAAATCTCATATTAGCATTCTATGTCATGTCGGTCAACCATTGCAAATGGTTAGAGGTATTTAGAGTTGGTTCCTTGTTGCACCAATAGATACACCTAAGTCTAGTTATAAGATTTTAAGACTAATTACAAAGTTTTGAATTCTAAGTAAGAGAGATTAAAGACTGAAAATGATAATTCCTCGAGTCATTCAATAAGCAACTAACTCTAAATGTGATTTTTGTTGGTCTGGATACTAGTGTTGGGGTAAAGACTTAATTAACTAGCAAAAGTACTAAATTAACCACATATTTACAATCACTTAATCGTGTTTTCCAATCAAAATTTAAATAGCTACCTATTGCCCACTTATAGTCTAACATGCAAGGATATATTGATAGGACAAACAAGTAATATTAGTTTTGGAAAAAACATGACATACATAATTTACATCACATTTATGAATGTTATCAATTATCTCAAAATATGAAACTTAATCAAATATTACATGCAGTTAACCATTTTTTATACATAATTAACCAATCAAACCTAAATCTTATTAAAATCATTGTCAAGTCAATCCCTAATTGCAGGTGGTTAGAGAGATTCATAGTTGGTTGCTTGTTGCACCAAAATGCAAAACACATGAATACTCTTCAACTAAATTATATCTAGTTACAAAATTTAATCAAACATCTAATGGGCATGGTATATAAGAGAGTATTTTAAAAACTAGGGTTTCAAAAATTAGGATTAAGTAACTCTTCTCACCAAAACAAATGTTAAACCACACTATCAAAATCTAAAGAAATGTTAATGGGACAATCAAAGCATCAATGACAAATTCAACAAATGCAAATAGAAAAGAATGACATACAGGAAAGAAAGATAAAGAGGAGGAATGAAGCCTTCCTTAAGAGTGTAGGAGAATATGAAAAAAATGAGAAGAAGAAAAATAAAGAAAAGGAATTAAACCTAAAAGAATGTATTATAAGATGAAACATTGATTTATTGAAATTGAAAGAGACCATTAATTTGTTCTCACGGTTACGAAAATTGAGAGTGAGCAACAAGAAAGAAAAATATGAGAAAGCAAAGCGTTTAGATTTAATAGAGGAAGAGTGAATGAAAGAATATAAAATAGAATTAAGAGAGAGGGCTTTCTTTACCCAACTTTTTCCTCCTACTATTTTTTTGTCAATTAAAAAAATGATTTATATAAACCACGCTAAGTCATGATTCTTTCACCACATAAGCAGGTGTCGAAGAGGTGGTCATTACTTTTGGGTGTCCAAATATCAATGAAAAACAAAGTGTTGCACTGAAAAACAAAGACAGACCAGAGTCAATGAAATTGATTAAATACCTTTAGACAAGATTGACCATTTACCCTATACCTACAGGAATCACTTCACATTAACATACAAAGTATTCATAGCTCTTGAAATATGAGTTTAAAATTAATTTAATTCTAAAATTTATTTTAAGAGGTGAGAAATTTTTTCTTTCTATTTTAGTTGTATCACATAATCAAAAACTAAAAATAAAATTAGTCATATCACTAATTGATTATTATAAGATTTTTAACACCTCTTGTATTAATAATCAAATATTTAACATAAAATTTATAGGATTAAATATTTATAAATGATTTAATAATAAATAATTAAATAAATATAACAACAATATTAGAATAGATTCTAATATTATTTTATAATTTTAAATTTAGAATTAACTCAATATTCAAAGTTAACTAAAAAAAGAAGTTATTTCATTTAATTTTACTGGTTGACATAGGATCTCCAAGGATTACAATTGCACAATATGATCATGGCTTTCTCAATGGCATTTTCTAGTCTTATTTTTTGCTTTCCATAAATTTCCATCTTCCCTATCGTTGTTGAACAAAAGGGTTACTCATTGGGGAAACGCGCAGAAGACGTTAGCCTCCCCAAATCAAATGTTCTGTGCTGACTTCTTCATTCTAAGTTGGACAAAATGCCTACTCCTTTGCCCCATCGTTCAACCACCCTCACACTCACAACTCCACTATTTCAAATTTAATTCTCAAAATTAATACACAACCGTTGATATTTTCTAATGAAGTTTTAAATAAATTTTTTTATGACAATTTTAATTTTCTTTCCACGTTACGTATTATACATTTATTGAACTAATGTATATACAATCAGACTTGAAAATTAAGCTTTTCTAAATCTCCTGAAGTTGACCAAAACAAAATATTATGTATGCAAGTGTGTTCAATATATATAATAGGTTTGTCGAAACTTTGGTGGCTTAATACTACTAATCATGTTATCTTGGTCTTCTAGCATTTATTTGCTTAGCACTTGAATTTTTGTAATTAATTCAAAAGAGATTTGAATATTATGTTTCAGAAGAAAAAAAATCGTATCTTAGTTGATCGTAAAGCAAATGTTCTGTTCACAATCATATTTTTCAATCTAATTTGTAAACTCGATTTATAAACTTTTCTGCGTAGTATTTCTCTCTCTCTTTTAACACATTCAAACTACATTTATTAATTTTTCTTTTCTCTTCCTATGTTTTTCCTGTATCTATACAACCGTGATAAAGGTAAAACAGTCTTTATCTTTTCGCTACAAACAAAACTCGAAACTAACTAGTCTTTTATTAGATTAAGCAATCTTACTGAGATATATAATACATGCTTGGGGAGGGAGAAAAAAAAAAAGAAAAACAACGTAAACAAGAAATACACTTAAATATAGCTTGAATGCTAATTCTACATAGTTCACTTTCCCCTAAATTTCTTGAACGAACATAAGAAAAACAAAGAAAGGAATCTGCCAATTTTGAAAGATAAATAATGGGTTCATAACCATCGCATAAGACTTGCGCATAGAATTTGTTATCATAACATCCATGACAGTGCATCGCTTTCATGGCTTTGAAGCGTCTCAACCACTTTGCTTCATGGTGGGCCTTACTTCAAAAGTTGTGGATCCACAATCTAAAAACAAATTATAGCAAATTGTGTAAGTGGTTCTTCAACTGAAATTGGTCCTTATATAGTAATGCTTCTGTTTGCTTTCATTGTTGTAATGATATTTATACACACTATTGCTTTTTATTCTTTTGTATATTTTTAGTTTGGTGAAGAAGACAGAGAGAAAATGTCCTCGGATGTATATTTTGTTAATTTTATTATTTAATAAAAAAAGTAAAAATATCATAAGAAAAACTATACGAAAGTATGATTTTTTTTATTAGTGATGGTTACTATTGACTTTATGTATGTATTTCATGAATATACATAAAAAAAAAAAAATCGTGCAATTGCAGTCCAAGTTAATGAATGTTGTATGCGTGAATGTGAAAAAGTGATGCCCTTTATTTTTCTGTATTATATATAGAGAAATTTAGAAGTGATAGGCATACTGAATGCTGACGTGACGTTGAGGTGGGAAAGAAATAATAAAGTTACAAAAATGTTACATGACTTGCATAACAAGGGATTTGAACTAAAACCTTCCCTTTTTAAAACACTTTCCTTACATTAAATCAATTTAAGTACTAATTTAAAATGTAAAACATATATTATATAACATTATTGTAAGAATTGTTAATTTATAAATATATAATATTAATTTTTTATTATTTTAATTTAAAAAACAATCTAGTTATTATTAATTATAATATTTTATTAAATAATATAAATTTAATTATGAGTATTTTAAATTAAATTAAATTTTATATATTCAAACTATATTATGTAATTCAATATATTATAAATTTTTATTATTCTAATTTAAAATTAATAGTTATTATATTATTTTATTAAATAGTATAAATTAAATTATGTGTATTGTAAATTAAATTAATTTTTTTATACTCTAAATTGTAAATGTATATTCTAAATCAAATTAAATTATATTATTTAATTTAAATTACTAGAAAATTTAAAATTTTCTACCAAATGCCTAATTTTAAAATCAATAATTATTTTGTAGCTAATTTCTAGTAAAAATAATTAGCTACGAAATTACTATAATATTAATGATAGCATGAAATAAGTAGAAAATTAGCTAAGAAAATAATCTTAGTTAATTTGTAGTGAATTTTTAAAATTTGTAGTTATTTTCTAGCTGATTTGTAGTAATAAGAAGTATAAATGAATATAACTTAAATTTAGCTAGAAAAAATAATATTCTAGTTAATTAATAGTTAATTAGCTAGGATTTAACTACTAATTTAAATGGTAGTTAAAATTAGTAGCAAAATCCAAAAAATCCTATAGAGTTATTTAATTTAATTTAATTTAATTTGATTTAGAATATACATAATTTGATTTTGAATATGCATAATTTGATTTAATTTACAGTACACATAACTTAATTTATATTATTTAATAAAATATTATAATAACTATATTATTTATAAATTAAAATAATAAAAAATTAATTTATAATTTATAATTTATAATTTATAAAATTACATAATATAATTTGAATAAATAAAATTAAATTAAGTTAAATTTATAATTATATAGATAATTTAATTTAATTTAAAATACTTATATTTGAATTTTATAATAACTAGGTTTTTAAATTAAAATAATAAAAATTAATATTATATATTTATAAATCAGCAATTAATCTTATGGTAGTTAATAATATATGCTTCACATTTTAAACTAAGTTTCTACGTTGGTTTAGTGGTAAAGAGTGTTACAAATGTAAAGTCTTGGTTCAAATTTTATGTTGTCCAAATCATGGAAATATTTTATAATTTTTATTTCTTTCTGTTGTGCAAATCATAGAATATTTTACATTTTTTATTTCTTTCTCACATCTGTGCCATCCAACGAACTGGAAGACTAGAGATCAGAATCGCGAATTTAAAAAAATAAAAGGATTAAAACACTATAAGATTTTTTTGATTTTACTATTAATTTTAGCTACCATTTAAATTAGTAGCTAAATTCTAGTTAATTAACTATTAATTAACTAAAATATTATTTTTTCTAGCTAAATTGAAGTTATATTCATTTATACTTCTTATTACTACAAATTAGCTAGGAAATAACTACAAATTAACTAAGATTATTTTCTTAGCTAATTTGCTACTTATTTCATGCTACCATTCAATATTATAGTAATTTTGTAGCTAATTCTTTTTACTAGAAATTAGCTACAAAATAACTATTGATTTTAAAATTAACCACAAAATTATTTTGTAACAAATTTTAAATTTTCTAGTAGTGAAAGTACATTTTAACCTTAATGTATTTTAAAAAATATTTTAATAAATCACCACTTGACTATATTTTGAGAAAATCTAATTATAATTTATTAAAATACTTATTTAAAAATAATGAGTATAAGTTAATAAATCATATAAGAACTAAGTAATTTTAAGTATTTACTTTAAAATGCGATGATTTTTTGGTCACTATCATTTTTGGTAAGTCAGAATTTTTCTTGCACAAGTATCTTACATTTTTTCATTTTTTCTTGTATATATGTTTTTATCTAAATTAAATTAATCTCAATTTAAATTTAAATCTTAAATTTTGATTTGTCAAACACAATATCAATTTTGTATCCTCTTCGTTACTCTACTAGAAAAAGGATACATACAAAAGAGATAAATTTTAAACTTTTTTTATCATTTATCACTTTTATGTGTTTCTTTCTTATTAAAAATGTCCAATAAAAAAAATACATATTAAATTAATATATAAAAATTGAGATTAACTTTTCTATATACAATTAATAGCAACAATAATATTTCAACATAAGGCATTGTAAAAACTACTTCAAATTCTACCACTAGAACAATCCTAATAGGTATATAAAGAGATTATTCAAAAAGTTTAGTTACATATATAATTTTCTCCTTCATAAGTCTAATCTTTTATTATATTTTTCCCTTTCTTCAAATATACACTTTTCAGTTATAAAAGTCTATTAGTTGATCAAATAATAAGTGAGAGCCCATGATAAAACTATTTTGAAGTCGTTGGTCGATGAAATGGGGCATGAAACTATATCAATTTAGATAAATTTTTTCATAAACATTAATAAGAGGATAAAATAGAAAGAAAAAATAAAATACATTTTTTTATAAATTAAAATTAACTTATATATAAATAATTTATAGAAATTTTTTATATTAATTTATTTAAAAACTAATTTTTAACTTATATATAAGTTAATTTTAATTTATAAAAAAGTTTATTTTATTTTATTCTTTTTATTTTCTTCTCCAATAAATAGAAAATGTTTACTTAAACAAACTCTCAAATGCGATAGATTTTCTTGTCAAACTTTGATGAATAGATTGATTGAACTAAACCGATGAAAAGGTGACACAACAAGTTTTCCAGCAAACCAATGTTATGAATTTTTAGGGATTTTTTAAGGTATGGTTTGAATTTCTATAGTTTCTAAGATAAATAAAACATTATAGATTATAAGTATTTTGTAATTTTTTAATATATATCATAATATAACCAATAATTCACTATGACTAATTATCTAATGTCATAACTTAATTAGTTTGGGTACGATAACATTGGTAATTTCACTAATGATAATATTTTATTTTTATATTTAGGTTTTGTTCTTATCCGATTTCGACATGCATAATATTGACATAATCTTTGTTATTATGTATTACTCCTCTTTTATTATTGATCTTATCTTATTGATTTATATTTATTTCTTTTATCATATTTTTTCAGTACACAAGTTCTTCATAACGTAGGGGCTTATCATTTCTATCCTTTGTTTTTGTTGTTGAATGAACTTTTTATTCTTGGATAAACTTGGCATATCGATCTATTTTTAAGAAATTCTCGTATTTATTTTCATATAAATTCAGCATGTTGATATACTTTTAAGAACCTTCACTTTAATTTCTTGTATAAACCTTGTTATGTCGGTCTATTTTTAAGAATCTTCATCAATGTCTCATATAGATTCGTGATGTTGGTCTATTTTTGAAAATCTTTAGTTTTATAAACCTCAAGATGTTGGTCTATTTTTTTAGAATCTTCAATTTTCTCATGTAGACATTGAGATGTCGGTCTATTTTTTATAATCTTCTTTAATTTCTCATATAGGCGTATTGTTGATCTATTTTTGATATTCTTCAATTTTCTCGTATAGACCTCGATATATCGGTCTATTTGTGATAATCTTCTTTAATTTCTTGTATAAGTTTATTATCAACCTATTTTTTGAAAATCTTCAATTTTTTCGTATAGACCTCAAGATGTTTACTAGTTTTGATAATCTTCTTTAATTTCTCGTATAGGCTTATTGTTGGTCTATTTTTGAGAATTTTCAATTTTCTCATATATACCTCGAGATGTTGGTTTATTTTTTATAATCTTCAATTTTCTCATATAGGCCTCGAGATATCAGTCTAATTTTTAGAATTTTTAATTTTCTTGTATAACCCTCAGGATGTCGATCTATTTTTTAGAATCTTCAATTTACTCATGTAAACTATGTAGGGATAAACTTTCTCAACCAAAAAATCAATTAAAACTTTTAAAACATAAATATCTTTAGAGAAATATGTTAGATAAAAAATGACAAATTATATTTATGAGTGTGGCTCATTAAGACCTTCTTGGTTATGCCTTCAAACTTTGCATGTTGCTCGACTTTGACATGATATGTAAATTGTCATTTCCTCCCTTTGAATGTATCCGGATACTCTTGCTCTTAACTCATCCTCTGCATTCGACATAGACGGTGCCAAATATTCTTACCTGATTCTAATGCCTAAGACTAAACTACTTCCTTCAACCTTCGCTCTCTTCTTCAGATAAAATATTTTTTCCCATTTTGATGGTAAAGGGGAGAGTACTTACAAAACACACTCTCACACTCAAGTTAATCTTTTTCTCACTATTTGTGTATAAGAAAAACTTACCTTTAGTCTTCCTCTTATAGTTGAATTTTAAGGAATGTACAATATTGACCTCATCATGACATAATCTTCGTTACTCTCTTTTAATCCTCTTTTATTATTACTGTTATCTTATTAATTGGTATTTATTCCTCTTATACATTTTCTTAATTAAATTATAGTTCAGTCATCTTTATGAGTTATATCAATCATAATTGGTATAAGTATTCAATGACCAAGTGAATCTTGGATTTTTCTAAACAGGATTTACTTAAATTTTTAAAAAAATCTATCTAATTCATGTAAAACTTACTAATACATTATTAATATATCTCGCAGCATTATTTACTTTCACTACAAAAAAACTTCATGTTTAGCGACTAAAACAATCGGTCGCTAAAGCTGGAAAATCGGTCGCTAAATGGCTTAGCGACGGAATTAGCGACGACATTAGCGACCGATTTCTTTCGTCGCGAAAAGCCGAGTCGTTGGACATTTTACAACCGAAATACTATAGTCAAATTTTAGTCGCTAAATAGGTCTCTATTTTATTTTATTAAAATAAACCCGTGACTATTTTTTATTTTTAATTATTTATATATTAAAAAATTCGTCACTAATTCGGTTGCTATTTTTAATTTTTTAAAATAATCTAGTCGCTAAATTGGTTGTTATTTTGATTTTTTATTTTAAACAATTTGGTCGCTAATCGGTTGCTATTTTTTTTTAAATAGTTGGATGGTGGTGGTAGATTGTTGGTGGTTAGAGAAGGGGGAAAAAGAGAGGGAGAAAGGAGAGAAAATAGAGAAGTGGGAGGAGAGAAAGGAGTGAAAAAAAGAAAGAACAACGATGGAGAAGAGGAGCGAGTAGAGGGAAAGAGAGGAGGAGTGTTTAAATAAGGGAGGGAGAAGGAAAAAGAGGGAAAATTGGAGGGAAAAAAATTTTGAAAATTTGACATTCAGTTGCTAAATTTTTTTTTTTGTTTTACTTTCGGTCACTAATATATATTTTTATTTATTTTTTATTTTTTAAAATCTCTCGCTAATTTATTTTTTATTTTTAGAAATTCGGTTGCTAATAAATATTTTTTTAATTTTTTTATTTTTAAATTTCGGTCGCTAAGTCTTTTATTATTATTATTTTTTCTGAAGTTCGATCGCTAATATATATTTTTTATTTTTTATAATTTTATATTCAATCGTTAAATCGGTTGCTAATATTTTTTTATTTTTATTTTTCTGAAATTCAGTCGCTAATTCGGTCGCTAATATATTTTTTCCGCTAAATCAGTTGTTATTTTTTTTAAAAAACCTATTCGGTCGCTAATTCCGTCGCTATTTAGCAACTGTAGAAATCAGTCGCTAAAAAATATTTTTCTTGTAATATTTTTAGAGGATAAAACATCCATTATAACTTTTGTAGTATCATGAACAAGGACGAACCTAGAAAATCGATCGAAGGGGAGCCAGAAATTTTTTTATTTTATAATTATTTAAATATTTAATTTTGAAAACAATAAATTTTACAAAAATATTTACTAATTTTTTATCTTCTACAACAATAATATATATATATATATATTAATATTATAAACATATTTATAATATAAACATAAGTAATATTAATTTTATATATACAACTTTAGGGATGATGATGTTCTTCTTAATTTATCTTTCTTCTACTAGATCGATAAAGTGTTGATTAGAGTATTAACTATTTCATTTATTACATTTTCCTAACCAGCGTTATACTTATCTATTCTTTCTTGTACAAGTAATTTATAGCAAGTGACAAAAATGTTTTTTCAAAAGTAAAAAATATGTTGCTATTTTTTTATTTTTTTTATTTTTGCAGAGGATATGAGATATTGGAAAAGACTTTGGCCTTACCTTCAAAGTTTCTACAATATTCTTCATATAAGATAAATGATGTATTATTCTGCACGAAACAATGTTTATATGTGTGTAGATATATTCATTTTGTTTGTATTACTATATTAAAGCGTTTTTTATTTTGTTTTTGTACACAATATATGATATAGTTATCCGTCTGAACAACATACCCGTCGTCATTAATCTAGAAAAACATAACCATATTTATTTGATATTAATCAAAACTTCGAGGTCTTAAATCATCCTATAATCTAACAAATTTTATTTTTATATATAATAATGGTTTTATTGCTTTAAGTTAACTATGTCCAAGATTGATAATTAAAAAAATTTAGGCACTAGAAAAAACACAAATTAATTATTTTAAAAAATTGTTACCTTAGCATATATTGGACTAATTGATCCTAGCTATGTAATCGACACTATTTGCATTAGTTTATAGCTGATACTACTAGTGTCAGCCTCAGCCAAAATTTGTAGCAATAACTTATCATCTATTAAATAGATGTTGAAGATAGTATTTATCATTTTTTTTTATATAAATTTGTCTCAAATTTAGCATTCATTTTTTTTTGTTAACACTACTTAATGTTGGCAAAAATATGGATACAATATTTTTTTTCAAGCTTTTAAATGGTAGTATTAAGGTCGATTTTGATGATTTAGTTGACTTTTTGCCAACATTAAAATACAATTTTCTTATAGTGACATTAAATAAGGAAAGAAGTAACATAGAATTTTAAGAATATCAACATGTTAAGACAAGAATTGAAAACACTTACTTAGCTTGAAACATTCATTACACATTAAATATTACCCACGTTCAAATTTATTTGAAGTTTTTTCATATCAAAAAAGTTTATAAACATAGCAAGAGTGTTATTTTCTTTCTTGTACATCTATCGAATATCTTTAGAAGATAGATTCAACAATTTCTTAGTTCATATAATTCATCCTCCGACAATGTTATATTTCTATGATACCTTTTAAACACAATAGTGTGGGAGGCTAAGATGACATGTATGAGAGAATACGAAGGATTGGGCCAATAGAGCATAGTAAATCAATTTCACATCCAATTAGACAAAGTTTTGTGTTGCCAAAGCAATCATAAGTGTGATTGTGTCATGTCATCACGGAGTTATCCATATCCTATACCAAATTCTTGGCTATTTGTCATGTCTTATACTTGTCAACTTAACCATTTTCCTTTAATTTTATCAAATACAAACTTGTTGTGTCCTTTTGGAAGATTACTCAACTCCTATTTATTGTTTCTTTCAATTACACTACAAAAAGTTTTAAGTTTAACGACTAACCAAATTGATCGCTAAACCTAAAAAATCGGTCGCTAATGTTGGTTTTGGGTTGCTAAATGGCTTAGTGACAGAATTAGCGACCGATTCCTTTCCGTCACAAAAGGACTAGTCGCTAAGCAATTTAGCGACTGAACTCCTTTTGGTGACTAATTGGAGGCCGAAAATTCGATCTCGCTAAATCAGTCACTATTTTTTTTTTTTTAAATCCTGTGGCTAATTTTTTATTTTAATTATTTATATATTAAAAATTGATCGCTAATTTGGTTGCTATTTTGAAATTTTATTTTAAACAATTCGATCACTATTTTGGTGACTAATATTTGAATTTTATTTTTACAAATTGGTCGCTAAATTGGTCGCTAATTTTTTTTAAAAATTCTATGGGTGGTGGTCGATTGGTGGTTGGGGGAGGGAGGAGGGAGTGAGGGAGAAGGGAGGGAGAGGGAAGGAGAGGGAAGGGAGGAGAAAGAATGGAAGGAAGAGAGGGAGGGAAGGGAGGAGCGAAAGGAGTGGAAGGAGGTATGAGATGGAGAAAAGGTGGTGGTGGAGAGAGAGAAGAGGAGGGTGGAGAATAGAGAAGAGAAGAGGGAGGAAGGGAGGGGAGGCGACAAAGGTGGTGGCGGTGGCAGTAGAGGTGGCGGCGACAATGGAGGGAGGAGAGGAGGAGAGGAGGGAGTGAGTGAAAGGTATAAGAGGGAGGGAGGGGAGGAGTGTTTAAATAAAAGGGAGTGGAAAAAAAGAAAGAGAAAAAGTACAGGGAAAAAAATTTTGAATTTTTGAAAATCGACCGTTAAATCGGTCGTTAATATATATATTTTTTGACATTTTTATTTTCAGTCGCTAAATTGTTTTTTTTTATTTTTCGAATTTTGGTTGCTAATTCAGTCGGAAAATGTAACTTTTTTGTCATTTTCTGTTCCGTCGCTAATATATACTTTTTCATTTTTGAATTTTTATTTTTAGTCGTTAAATTGTTTTTTTATTTTCTGAATTTCAGCCACTAATTCGGTCGCAAAATGCAATCTTTTTGTTCTTTTCTATTCTGTCTCTAAATCAGTTGTTAATATTTTTTTTTTTATTTTTTGATGTTTTTATTTTCATTCTCTAAATTGGTCATTAAATTGTTTTTTTATTTTCTAAATTTTGGTCGCTAATTTGATTGCAAAATGCAATGTTTTTGTCCTTTTATGCTCCATCGCTATTTCGGTCATTAATCATTCATTTTATTTTACTATTATTTATATTATAATTTCGCTCCCTAAATCGGTCGTTAATTTTTAAAAACAAAATCACTTTCAATCATTAATTTCATCTCTATTTAACAATGTCTTGAATTGGTCGCTAAATTCCATTGCTAAATTTTTTTTATAGTATTAATGCAATTTCTTCATTCATTACTTTCCCTTGCTTCTTTCATAACCACTTCAAAAGTGGTGGAATGACAATATTCATAACGTGTTCTCCAAATTGAAATTGATCTTAAATAATGGTCTTATTTGCTTTCATATATTGATGTTACGGTATTTATATATAGTATTACTTTTGAATTTTTTTCTCTACTTTTTAGTATGACAAGAAGATATAGGGAAAAAATAGCTCTTTGATAATTTTATTATTGAATAAAAAGAGTAAAAGTAGCATAAAATAATATTATGCAAATAAGGTTAATGTTTCATTACTGATGATTACTTTTGAGTTTCAACATGTATAATTATACATCCTTTCCTTATACTACAAGGAAGGTTATATCCTACATTAAGAAAAATAAACAAATTTAACTATTCTAAGTTTGGATGTTGTATCATTTGAAGAATTAATAATGTTGTGAGACAGATTAATAGTTAATTAGTAAGTTTTACATGAGTTATATAGGTATTTTTAAATTTTAAGTAAAACTTAAAAGAATAAAAATATATAAAACTAAAAATATCATTAAGAGTGAAATTACCAAAGTTGTTAGATTCAACCATGTATCTGCTCGAAAAGTTCTTACTTTAAAATTTGTAAAAAAAAAAAAAAAAGCATATTAATTATGCCTTAAAAAATTCCAAAAAATCTCAACATTAGCTCACTCAAACTTATTGGGTCACTAGTTTATTTAGATTGGTTCAAGTCATTGATTCAGAAGACTAATCAAGTCCAACTGGTTCTATATATGACATTTCTAATCTAACAATGAACCCGAATTTATTATATTATTGGTATCTGCTTCGACTTGTTTGAGTCAATTTTTATAACCGAAAAATACATATATCAAGAAAGAAAAACAATATATAATTAAAAATAGTTTCATCATCAACATAAAAATTTTGTTTTATTAATTATAAAGAAATAAATTAGAATAATATAAGAGTTTTGAAATTAACCAGGAAATTATGTAACTAAACTATTTCAATAAAGACACATAATTTCTTTATATATTTATTAGATATATGGTGTCTGAAATTTCAAAATTTAAAATTTAAATACAAATTGGGATTGGTTAATTTTATATATATAATAATGCATAAGAGAAATTAAAAATATGTAAGATACTTGATACAAGAGAAATCATACCACTTACCAAAAAAAAAAATGATAGATTTCAAAACAATATCTTATTTCAAATTAAGCAAATACTCAAAAATTACTCAATTCTTATGGGATTTATTACCCTACACTTATTTACATTTTAGAATCACTAGAAGAATTTTTTGATTTTACTACTAATTTTAGCTATCATTTAAATTAGTAGCTAAAATCCTAGCTAATTAACTATTAATTAACTAGAATATTATTTTTTCTAGCTAAATTGAGGTTATATTCATTTATACTTCTTATTATTACAAATTAGCTAAGAAATAACTACAAATTTTAAAAAATTTACTACAAATTAACTAAGATTATTTTCCTAGCTAATTTACTACTTATTTCATGCTACCATTTAATATTATAGTAATTTTGTAGCTAAATATTTTTACTATAAGTTAGCTAAAAAATAACTATTGATTTTAAAATTAGTCACAAAATTAATTTGTAGCAAATTTTAAATTTTCTAGTAGTGAATGAGTATTTTTAGTAAATTATAATTTAGGTTTTCTCTAAATATGCTTAAGATGTAATTTACTACAACACTTTTTTTTAAATACATTAACAAAATTTCTCTATATGTACTGTGTACCTGTTATAATGTAAAGAATATGTATGTTTCATTAATTCAAAGCGATAAAGTGATATAAGAAGTATATATATATATATTAATAACACGCTTCTCGAGACAAGAAACAACCTCTGCAAGATAAGGAAGTTATAGCAAGCAGCTGCTACAAGATAACAAATGCAGCTATAATAACAGCAGAATAACAATCTAAGATAACAATAGATATGACAATCCCATGACTGAATCAATATTCCTATATAATATAGAAAAATATAGTGTTAGTATAGGAAAACGTACATAGAACCAAAAATCTCTAAAAGACGTATTGACACGGGCATCACTTCAAAATCCATACATATAATAGCATTTATTAATTAGCTTGGACTGCAATTGCACTATCACAGCTTTCTCAATCTCACTCTTTTTTCTACCCTTGCTTTTCTTCCAATCTTCATTTTCCATATGGTTATTGACCAAGGGGCCATCTCTCAATATATTTATTACTTTTTTTTCTCTTTGTATTTTTTTGAATGTGGGTATACAACCGTTATAAAGATAAGACAATATTTATTTATCGGTTTGCTACTACAAAACTAGAAACTGACAAGTCTTTTATTTATTGGATTAAACAATCTTACAGAGATATATAATACATGCTTGGGTAGGAAAACAAGAGAGAAGTACAACACAAACAAGAAGTGCAATCAGAAACACTTATTGAGATTAACTACGGACAGAAGCACCGTCATTCTAAGAGATTGAAATGCTTATTCTAAATGATTCACTTCCTCCTAAATTTCTTGAACGAACATAAGAAAAACAAGGAAACAAATCTGCCAATTTTCAAAGATAAACAATGGGTTCATACACCCATCGCATAGAAATAGTTAGCATAGCATCCATCATTGTCCATCGCTTTCATGGCTTTGAAGCATCTCAACCACTTGCTTCATGGTGGGTCTTACATCTTTATCTTCCTCCACACAGTCCAAAGCAACTGCAGCCAATATTTCCATCTTCTTCACATCATAATTTGGTCCAATTGCAGGATCCATGATTTGCTCCATCCAAGATGCACTCCTCTTTTTCTCTCTTACCCATGTTACCAGCCTCTTATTGTGTGGTTCTGTTCCTTCAACTGTTTCAATATCCATTGTAGGGGTCTTTCCGGATATCATCTCCAAGAGAACAATACCATAGCTGTAAACATCCACTTTGGAGGTGATTGGTAAATTGTAAACCCACTCAGGTGCCATGTATCCTCTGGTTCCTCTGATCATTGAAAAGCTTGAATTGTTGTTGAGGTTATTTCTGTTTAGTAGCTTGGACAAACCAAAATCTGCTACCTTGGGCTGATAACTAGCATCAAGAAGTATGTTTTGGGGCTTTATATCACAATGCAAAATCCACTCCAAGCATTCTTCATGAAGATATGCTAGAACTCTTGCCATTCCAAGAGCAATGTTATATCTCTTACTCCAATCAAGTATATTAGATGAGAGATTTTGAGCCAAAGAACCATTCTCCATATACTCATACACCAACAACCTATGCTTTCCCTCAGCACAATATCCCCACATTTCAATCAAGTTCATGTGGTTGAGCCTTCCAATGATGCTGACTTCAGCAAGGAATTCACCTTCTCCTTGTTTAGCTTCATAGAGTCTCTTAATGGCAGCATGTCTATGATCTGATAAAATGCCTTTGTACACAACCCCTCCAGCACCCCTTCCAATCTCTTGGCTGAACCCCTTTGTCGCCTCCTTCAACTCAGAATAACTATATTTTCTAAATCCCACTGCTGCAAGATGGTAGCCTTGTTGATCCGCACCAGTCTTTTGACGCGTCCTAATCAAGAAACCCCAAATCATCAAGAGGCAAACCATTTCTAAACCTCCAACTGCAGTAGCAAACCACAGAAAAAATCTCACGAAACGATTTGCTGGCTTTTTGACATAGTCTTTGGGAAGCTGCACTGAACAAAAATGATCATATTCACTCACAGTCACAGATTCTTCTTTGGAGAAGTTATTGCTATGTGGTAGTCTCAAGTAAATTGCTCCTGCAAAACTTGGCGAACTCCTCCCATTCAGAAACTGTAACTTCGTATAGCAGACAGAGTAGCCGTTGTCCCCATCATATCTGTACTGAAACCCTATGCACTTACAATCTTGCAAACACAAATTCACACAATACATGTAGGTACTGTTTGGGACATAATTACTGTCATAACCGAAAAACTCAACACCCTGCATCTCCAAAAAGGTAGACTCATTTACATTGCAGGTAAGATCAAACACGGGTTCACACCCATAAGACCAATCGCTATTGTTCTTCACTCTGAATCCTGGTAAGCACGAGCATCTCCTTCCCGTTTTAGGATCATAATTGCAAGTGCTGTTAACACCACAAACCCCGTGAATGGTGCAAGTATCAGGTATGACTTGCCACGAAACGTACCATTTCTTTAAAGCCTCATTTCTACTGTACACGCGAACGTTACCGTCAGAATCGAGTGTTAATCTTCTTGGCATCGTCTTGCCAGAATCATTCGTGGAAAAACCATAATTATCCGACGAGTTGAAAATTCCAAGAGAATTTAAGACTGCAAGTCTGCTGCTGTTGTAATTAAACCTTCCAGCTTGCCAACTGAGTAGCCAAGGTTGTGGCCAATATTGGCTGGAAACATCAGGACCATCATAAATAAGACGAAGAACGTTGTCATCATCAAAGAGGAGCTTATAGAAGCCAGATGAATGGTTAGTGATGCTTCTTGAAGACACAAGTTGTGTGTATCTAGTAAGAGGTTGACCGGGAAGGAGAGTGTCCGTTGGGGAATCAAAACTTTGCCACAAAATGGTGTGTTGGAGGTCGCGTAACACAAGATTGCCATCATCTTGGAGATACAACTCCAGTGGGGCCTGTGAGGCTGTGTTTGATGACCAAGTGGTGATTTGAGCTGCGTCAAGCAAGACGATGTTACCAGTGTTTAAGAGGGAAAGCTTTGAGAGCCTTCCATTAACGGGTTGTTCACGGTTTGCCATCCAAACCACAGTGGTGTTGTTGTGAGAATGAGGGTCGTTGAACCATATGGCAAAGGAGAAGGCGTTTTGTCCAACTTGAAAGAAGCCAGCGCAGAACATTTGATTTGAAGAGACAATAACGTCTTCTGCGTGTTTCTCCACTGAGAGGGAGGACCCCTTGTTGAGTGATGATAAAGAAGATGATGAACAATGTAAAGGAAAAAGCAAGAGTAGAAAAAAGAGTGAAAATGAGAAAGCCATGATCCAATTGCAGTTGAAGCTATGGATGTACCTAAGGAAACGTATATTCTATTATCTATATATAGTGGTGGTAGTGGTACGTAAGAGCCGCGTTCCGTCTTCCACCGAGAATTTTAACTTCCTTCACTCGGGATTTTAATTAAGTGATCATTCAGTTACGTGGATTTATGGCTTAGATGTGTCCAATAGAAAAATTACGTGGATTTGAATTAAATAATCATTCAAATAGAAAAATTATTCTACGTATTCATAGCTTAAATATTTTTATACTATAATTCAGTTAGAAATCACTATTACCATGCTAAATTTGCAAAAAAAAAAAATTATAATAAATTAATATTTTAAAAATTACAATAACAATAATTTTAATTGATTGATCGTGTAATATTTTTTACACGATATATAATTATTAAACTTATTAGAATATCATTTTTACAACATGAAAATATTATTTATTATTGTGGATTATTAATTATAATAATGTATTTGTGAATTTAAAAAAAAAAAAAGTTATACGGTATAAATATTTGGAGAGATAATTTTATTATACACATTAATCATATTCAATCATAAATGATTGTCTTAAGTGAAAGATATTTATAATTTATAAAAAAATATTTGTCATTTATAATTTTTATAATCTAGACATTATTAATTTTATGAGTGGTAATGTAGTTAGTGGAATGAGCCCAACTTCAATCTATTTTTTTTTCTATTGCTTCAAAGAAAAAAAATTAACAATATGTCAACATCACAGAACTATTATGCCATAGAAATGAAAATTTTCTCTCTTTTTATAATTTTGTCTTCATCTACTTATTTTTAAATATAACTGTTCCCATTATGCAATTTTATATACACCTACAATTACTCTCAAGGAAGTGGACGATTTATTCTCGTAAAAGAATACTGATTTCTCTCATCAATTGAATCAATAAGATCCTATATGATTAATATGTGCTATGCATGATTTGAATGTTCTTGTATTGTTTTATATTCAATAATTGATATTAGAAGCACTTAGATATAGATTATAGATATTATTTTTCATTGTATTTTTTTCATCAAAACGAGCTCGAGAACAAAATAATCGTATTTTTGTTTATGGTTCGTTTTCAAAAATTTACCATCAATATTTTATGCATGAAAAGTAAAATTGTTTGAGGTTTTTGATCTCTATCATTCCTGGAACAATTAAAGTTTTGCATGATTTTCTGAACGGATTTGAGGGAATTTTAAGATTGTTTTGCAACCTTTTTAAAATTGTTAAACATTTTGAATCCAATTATTCACTAATGAAAGTCATCCTTAATTATTTTTATTTTCGTTCACAAATTAACACGAGAGAAATTTGAAAACTCGTTTTTCGGTTCGGATGCATTTTCGCTTGAGGTGACTTCGTTCGCTTTTTCCTCCATTTTTTTTTTATTTTTAACATCTTTCCTCAAACTGAAATTTCGTCCATAAGTGCAAAAAATCAGACAAAAAATCGTTGTAATATGAGAGAATTTCGAGCTTCAATTCGCATGTCGTTTATTACACGTTTTCTCCCAAACCAAGTTTTGGGCTTCCCACAATGCTAACTCTCAATCTGAGGCGCGTCTTGCGCACAGGCACATGGACCATCTCCAGGGCTCAATTTTTATTTTTAATTTTGCCAAAAATTATTTATTTAAAATTTTACAATTATATATTTGTTTACGAATTTTCATGAATTTTTTTATAAACAAATATATCTATTTCAATTAATCTGAGATTTTATTTTTCAATTTTAAATACTATTGAATTTTTTACTTAAGTTTTTTTTCCTAATTCTTTTATATTAATATATAAGCACTAATGAAATTAATTACATTAATGTACCTTTAGCTAAAAAAACGCTAATAAAAATTTAAAATTAATTATTAAATAATTAAATACAATTTTAAACAAATAATTAACCAATATTAAAATATTTAAATAAGTTTATTAATTTAAATTTATTGTTAATAGGATATATAATGTGTGTAGTTAAAATTTTATTAAATAAGTAAATACTTAAAGTTATTAATAACTAAAATTTTAAAATATATTTAGGATTTAAATAATAAAAAATTATTTTCATCATTCTTATTAATAGGATAATAAAATAAGTTATGCTATATTTTTAAATAAGCAATTAAAGTCTACAGCTATTAAACATATAATAAAATAAGAATTTTCATTAGTGGTATTATATTACTAATAATTGAATTTTATACATTTTTAGTTTGGTGAAGAAGATAGAGAGAAAATGTCCTCGGATGTATATTTTGTTAATTTTATTATTTAATAAAAAAGTAAAAATATAAAAAAAAAACTATACGAAAGTATGATTTTTTTTTATTAGTGATGGTTACTATTGACTTTATGTATGTATTTCATGAATATACCTAAAAAAAAAATCGTGCAATTGCAGTCCAAGTTAATGAATGTTGTATGCGTGAATGTGAAAAAGTGATGCCCCTTTAATTTTGTATATTATATATAGAGAAATTTAGAAGTGATAGGCATACTGAATGCTGACGTGACGTTGAGGTGGGAAAGAAATAATAAAGTTACAAAATGTTACATGACTTGCATAACAATGGATTTTAACTAAAACCTTCCCTTTTTAAAACACTTTCCTTACCATTAAATTAATTTAAGTACTAATTTAAAATGTAAAACATATATTATATAACATTACTGTAAGAATTGTTAATTCATAAATATATAATATTAATTTTTATTATTTTAATTAATATTTTATTAAATAATATAAATTTAATTTTGAGTATTTAAATTAAATTAAATTTTATGTATTCAAATTATATTATGTAATTTAATATTATAAATTAATTTTTTATTATTCTAATTTAAAATTAATAGTTATTATATTATTTTATTAAAGAATATAAATTAGATTATGTGTACTGTAAATTAAATTAAATTTTTATACTCTAAATTGTAAATGTATATTCTGAATCAAATTAAATCATATTATTTAATTTAAATTATTTAATTAAATTCAATTTAATATGATTTAGAATATACGTAATTTGATTTAATTTACAGTACACATAAATTAATTTATATTATTTAATATAATAACTATGTTATTTTAAATTAAAATAATAAAAAATTAATTTGTAATTTATAATTTATAATATTACATAATATAACTTCAATACATAAATAATTCTTGCTACACTGAACGATAAAGTAAGATTTAACTACTAATTTAGATTGTAGTTAAAATTAATAAAAAAAATTAAAAAAATCTTGCTACACTGAACGATAAAGTAGTTATAGCAAGCAGCTGTAACAATCAAACAAATGCAGCTATAATAACAGCAGAATACCAATCGAAGATAACAATAGATGACAATCCCATGACTGAGACAATATTCCTATATAATATAGAAAAATATAGTGTAATTAGTATAGGAAAACGTACATAGAACAACCAAAAATGTCTACAAGACGTATTGACGCGGGCATCACTTCAAAATCCATACATATAATAGCATTTATTAATTACCTTGGACTGCAATTGCACTGTCACGGCTTTCTCAATCTCACTCTTTTTTCTACCCTTGCTTTTCTTCCAATCATCATTTTCCATATCCTTATTGACCAAGGGGCCATCTCTCTTTATATATTTATCACTTTTTTTTCTCTTTGTATTTTTTTTCATGTGGGTATACAACCTTTATAAAGATAAAATATTTATTTATCTGTTTGCTACTACAAAACTAGAAACTGACGAGTCTTTTATTTATTGGATTAAGCAATCTTACAGAGATATATAATACATGCTTGGGTAGGAAAACAAGAGAGAAGTACAACACAAACAAGAAGTACAATCAGAAACACTTATTGAGATTAACTACGGACAGAAGCACCGTCATTCTAAGAGATTGAAATGCTTATTCTAAATTGTTCACTTCCACCTAAATTTCTTGAACGAACATAAGATAAACAAGGAAACAAATCTGCCAATTTTCAAAGATAAACAATGGGTTCATACACCCATCGCATAGAAATAGTTAGCATAGCATCCATCATTGTCCATCGCTTTCATGGCTTTGAAGCATCTCAACCACTTGCTTCATGGTGGGCCTTACATCTTTATCTTCTTCCACACAGTCCAAAGCAACTGCAGCCAAAATTTCCATCTTCTTCACGTCATAATTTGGCCCAATTGCAGGATCCATAATTTGCTCCATCCAAGATGCACTCCTCTTTTTCTCTCTTACCCATGTTACCAGCCTCTTATTGTGTGGTTCTGTTCCTTCAACTGTTTCAATATCCATTGTTGGTGTCTTTCCGGATATCATCTCCAAGAGAACAATTCCATAGCTGTAAACATCCACTTTGGAGGTGATTGGTAAATTGTAAACCCACTCAGGTGCCATGTATCCTCTGGTTCCTCTGATCATTGAAAAGCTTGAATTGTTGTTGAGGTTATTTCTGTTTAGTAGCTTGGACAAACCAAAATCTGCTACCTTGGGCTGATAACTAGCATCAAGAAGTATGTTTTGGGGCTTTATATCACAGTGCAATATCCACTCCAAGCATTCTTCATGAAGATATGCTAGAACTCTTGCCATTCCAAGAGCAATGTCATATCTCTTACTCCAATCAAGTATATTAGATGAGAGATTTTGAGCCAAAGAACCATTCTCCATATACTCATACACCAACAACCTATGCTTTCCCTCAGCACAATATCCCCACATTTCAATCAAGTTCATGTGGTTGAGCCTTCCAATGATGCTGACTTCAGCAAGGAATTCACCTTCTCCTTGTTTAGCTTCATAGAGTCTCTTAATGGCAGCATGTCTTTGATCTGATAAGATGCCTTTGTACACAACCCCTCCAGCACCCCTTCCAATCTCTTGGTTGAACCCCTTTGTCGCCTCCTTCAACTCAGAATAACTATATTTTCTGAATCCCACTGCTGCAAGATGGTAGCCTTGTTGATCCGCACCAGTCTTTTGACGCGTCCTAATCAAGAAACCCCAAATCATCAAGAGGCAAACCATTTCTAAACCTCCAACTGCAGTAGCCAGCCACAGAAAAAATTTCACCAATCGATTTTCCAGCTTTCTGACGTAGTCTCTAGGAAGCTGCACAGGACAAAAATGATCATATGCATTCACAGATTCTTCTCCGGAGAAGTTATTGCTCTTTGGTAGTCTCAGGTAAAATTTTCCTGTAAAATTTGGGGAACGCCTCCCATTCAACAACTGTAACTTTGTAAAGCATGAAGAGTAGCCTTTGTCCCCATTATATCTGTATTGAAACCCTATGCACTTACAATCTTGCAAACATAAATTCACACAATGCATGTAGGTACTGTTTGGGACATAATTACTGTCGTAACCGTAAAATTCAACACCCTGCATCTCCAAAAAGGTAGACTCATTTCCATTGCAAGTTAGATCAAATTTGGGCTCACACCCATAAGACCAATCACTATGGTTCTTTACACTATATCCTGGTAGACACGAGCATCTCCTTCCCGTTTTAGGATCATAATTGCAAGTGCTGTTAACACCACAAACCCCGTGAATGGTGCAAGTATCAGGTATGACTTGCCACGAAACGTACCATTTCTTTAAAGCCTTTCTACTGTACACGCGAACGTTACCGTCAGAATCGAGTGTTAATCTTCTTGGCATCACCATACCATGATCATTGGTGGAAAAAGTATAATTATCCGATGAAGTGAAATTTCCAAGAGAATTTAACACTGCATGTCTGCTGCTGTTGTAATTAAACCTTCCAGTTTGCCAAACGAGTAGCCAAGGTAGTGGCCAATATTGGCTGGAAACATCAGGACCATCATAAATAAGACGAAGAACGTTGTCATCATCAAAGAGGAGCCTATAGAAGCCAGAGGAATGGTTAGTCATGCTTCTTGAAGACACAAGTTGTGTGTATCTAGTAAGAGGTTGACCGGGAAGGAGAGTATCGGTTGGGAAATCAAAACTTTGCCACAAAATGGTTTGTTGGCGGTCGCGTAACACAAGATTGCCGTCATCTTGGAGATACAACTTTACTGGGGTTTGCGAGACTGTGTTTGATGACCAAGTGGTGATTTGAGCAGCGTCAAGCAAGACAATGTTGCCAGTGTTTAAGAGGGAAAGCTTTGAGAGCCTTCCATTAACGGGTTGTTCACGGTTTGCCATCCAAACCACAGTGGTGTTGTTGTGAGAATGAGGGTCGTTGAACCATATGGCAAAGTAGAAGGCGTTTAGTCCGACTTGGAAGAAGCCAGCACAGAACATTTTATTTGGGGAGACAATAAGATCATCTGCATATTTCTCCACCGAGAGGGAGGACCCCTGATTCAGTGCCGACAGGGAAGAAGAACATTGGAAAGGAAAAAGCAAGAGTAGAAGGCGTTTAGTCCGACTTGGAAGAAGCCAGCACAGAACATTTTATTTGGGGAGACAATAAGATCATCTGCATATTTCTCCACTGAGAGGGAGGACCCCTGATTCAGTGCCGACAGGGAAGAAGAACATTGGAAAGGAAAAAGCAAGAGTAGAAAAAAGAGGGAAAATGAGAAAGCCATGATTAGGCAATTGCAGAAGCTATGGATGCTTTAAGAGTGTGAAGTGATATATGGAAAGAAAGATTGGTCTGCCTGCCTCAAAGACTTTTTTGAGTCCGGTCAGTCTTTCAGAGACTTTGAACTTGTTGATTGACTACTGTCCAAAGAAATGGAACACATCTCTATAAATGAATCATCAATAATACCCTGAAACATGATTTCGAATTGTCTTTATAAGGAAAATTTGTTTCGTCAACAGGAACACGTCTCTGTAAATGAATCATCAATATCTGAAACATGATTTCAACTTGTGTCTTTATAAGGAAAATTTATTTCATCAACAGGAACACGTCTTTACAACTACAACTTACACTGTTTAGAAATTTTATAAAAATTGTCCTATATTAGCAAAATGAAAAAAAATACATTATATAGATAAGAAAATCTTATATGCCATTGGTAATGTAAAATATTTTAAAGAAATAAAATAAAATTGATATTTTGTAATTATTAGTAAAATAAAAAAAAATTTAAACAAGATAAACCTTAAGATATCGTTTTATTTTTTATTTTCCTCTGATAAATTTTTATTAATGTTTATAAATATATCACCATATGTCTTAATTTTGTTTTAATTTTTTTAAAATAAATAATAAAAACAGACTCCTTTAAAAAATTAAAAATATAAAAATTAAAATATATAGTTTTTAATATTAATAAAATAATTAACTAAAAATTTAAAATTAAAATAAACCAAATATCTCTATATTGGTATGGGTATTGGCCATTTATTAATTAAAAAATGATATTATTACCTTTTAATCCCCTAATTTATATATTAAAAAAATAAAATATTATCCTATGTCAAAATTAATAAATTGAAATGTAGAAATAACATTAAAATTAATATATTAAAATTAAAATTTAAACACATAATTAAATTATATTTTTTTAAGTATAAAATTAATAGTAAATTAATTAATTGAAAAGTAAGATCAATATTAACAATAATCACTGTTCATAATATATTAAAAGTAAATTATCTATAATTATCTTATTTATGTAAAATAGTAAATATATTACCTATTAATTCCGTACTTAAATAATTTTATTATCTTAAAGTAAAATATTTTTTATTATTTTATTTATCTTAATTATATTATTTATTACATTACTCAACACTAAACTAACAAAAATAGTGAAGACTTAAAAAAAATACGAAGAAAATTTTAAGAATTTAAAAAGAATAATTTTTTGTAAAAATTAAAATTAGATAGAATTATATTTATAGAAATTTAAAATATATCTAAATCCTAATTATTTAAGTTATCTTTAACTTTTAAATTTGTTTTATACCTTTTATTAACAAGGTATAGTATGAAAAAAGATTTTATTATATATTTTTAACTTAGAAAACAACTAAAAAGTTAATTTATTTTTATTTAAAAGGAAAATATTTTTAAAAATTTATTTTGATATTGAGAATAATAATTTATACTACCCACTTATTTGGATGTGCAATGAAGAATTTAAATTCACATTCTTTAGAAAATAATTATGTATTGAATATTTTTTTTCTTAAATATGACCTCACCAAACTATTTTACAACTCAAGTGTGTTACATTAAGATATCACGTTTAAATTAACTTTATGTTTATACTTTTATATAAGAAGTAGTGATCAATATTATTATAATTTATTTGTAATGAAGCAAAACGGAAGAGTTTTCCATGTCTAAAATTGAAATTGTAAGATTAGTAAGATATTATATCTAAATTAATCTTTTTAATATTTATATAAAAAGCAATGATGATAATTAATTTGTAGGGAAGATTAAAAAAAATATGATCATTAAGTGGTCGCAACCCACTTAAAATCTTAGGATTAACAAGGTGCGCCTAAAAATTAATCTATTTACCCATTAACAAAAATCAACATTATAAAAGAAACCAACTAATGAAATAAATGAGAGAAATACTTTAATTCCACCAAATTATGAATATGGGAGATGACTAAATATTATTTGATTTATCTACTTATTTATTTACATATTTATATTTTATGTTTAATTTCTTTGCTTTTCTTTTCCTAAACGGAAAGGGATAAGAAAATAAATAAAACAAAGTTTATAATAAAAGAAAGAATAATGCATTAAAAATGTAAAAATAATAATAATAACTACTAGACCCAACATGGATACAGCGCGTATAAACTAAACAACTTTGATTGTTGTAGCAATGCGAGTCCTTTCGTCATGACAGCGCAAGACTCTATTCATGGTCGCGCATCAGCGCTGATGACTTTTAAAAAATATCTCTTTGTTTTTTTTTTTTTTTTTTCTTTTTTTTTTCTTGTTTAAGATTTTATTGGGTTCTAATATGTAGGTTCTTAGAACGATCTTTCTCACTGGGTTATATTTTTCGCTATCTTTTAGGGTTGCAGTAAAGGGGAAAGATTTTGGTTTATGAGTATTTTCTTGCTGCTAATAAATTTCTTAGCAACTCTTGTAACAAATGTCCATTTGCAAATGAAACTATTATTCATGTTTTGAGAGATTGTTGTCCGGCAATAACTGTGTGGTTAAAGTTGACAAAGGTTAATCTATGTTCTGATTCTTTTTTTATTTACCAAGATACCAATGTTTGGTTCCTCAGTAATCTTTTGCATATTAAGAATCCTCGTGGTCATTGGCACATCATTTTTGGGCTTACACACAACAAACAATTTAGTGTCTAGCATCTTCAAAAACTTGAACATGTTGCTACATTCCAAATCTCCTATTTTTCTCTTTTAAAATGAGATAATGCCACAATTTAATTGATATTGTCACTTTGTAAATAAAAAGTAAAAGTTATTAAATTATAATTTGTAAAAATTTAAAAATTAAAATTATTATAGTAACAGCTTATAATTGTTATGTTAAAATTACAATTTTTTAAAATTTAGTTAAATAAAATTAAATAGTAGTGGTTATAAAGCTAGTATGTGTAAATCAATTTGTGGCAATTTTTTAATGGTGGTTCAAAACAGTAGAATTTTCAAAGTTAACTAGTTAGTGTTAATTGGCAAAAATGGTACAATGAAGTGTTTTAAAAAAAATGAAGGATTAATTTAGTATAACATTACCCATTTTAATTGTTTGGAATGTACTAAGCGAACGTTACAAAACAACTCTCCTATTAGCATTAGTCTTGACCCTATAGCTATATAGTGTAGTCAATCAACAGTGATACCGATATATATTTTCTATTTTATTTAAGATAAAGTCAATCATGTTCAACACTCTTAATTGAAAAAAAAAATATTACTATTGACCTGACAAACATTAATTAATAACTTTTAAAAAATAATTATATTTTATTATTAGAGTTGGTTAGACTGATACTAATTTTTATATAAGTGTAAAAATGAAATGCTTATCCTTTTCTCTTCTACTTTAATTTAAAAAATAATTATATTTTATTTTAAGAATAGAGTAAGTCATCACTTATTAGTGTCATATGATTGTTAAACCAGCCCGACACTAATTTTTAACATGACCACAAAAAACAAAATGTTTATCTGACTGTCCTCTTGTCCTTTTTTTAATTTGAAATTCCCCGTGTTTTTTATTGCCCCTCAATCTCTTCCCCTCTCTCTTTTTCTCTCTCACTTAATTTCTAAAGATCACAACAGTGGTGAAGAGCGGTGACGATGAGAAGCTGCAACAATAAGGAGCATAACCGCTGCAAACAGTGGTGAAGAGCGGAACGAGATAACGACCAGGAGAAGAACGCGATAGTGGCAGGGAACAGAGCAGGGAGTAAAGTGGAGTGTGACTGCGACTACGACGAAAGCAGAGCATGATTTCGGCTGCGAGTGGTGGAGTGCGACAGGGGATTGTAGCCATTGCTACAACCACGAAGAGAAAGAGAAAAGAAAAAAGATGAACAAAGCCCGCCAGCCAAGTATTTCTTTTTATCGTCCTTATTAGTATCGACCAAACTTACTCTAATTATTGTTGGTTAAGAGTTGGTTAGCCATTTTTAATAAGCAACAACTTTTTTATGTTTTTTAACAAAGAATTGGGAAATGTTATTTGGATGACACAAAATAAAAATTAGCATTAGCTTTTAATTGATAGAGCTAGTTTTTTATTGACTTTAACTTAAAATTTTATTGCACAAGAGAGTATCTAACTTTTGATAAACAATTAGTAAGATATTTGTATTTCCTTGTAACTTTTATTTTTGCGCATATTTGATATATACATAAAATATAAGTTTATATTCACACAAATATAATTAGTTGTCTTAATTCTCTTAAGAAAAATGCTATATTAGCATATGTTTTAGTATTAGTTGAAATTTATTCAACATTATAAAATAAAAAAAGAAAAAATCATTAAATATAAAGTAAGACTTCTTGAAATTTATGATTTTTAATAAATTTTAATTAATAAAAAAGAATATATTCAAATGAGTAGATAGAGACTCTATTACTGACATTTCTCTTCTCCGTAAGTATAAAAAGTTTCACCAAAATAAGATAAATTTCACTCTTGGAGAATCAAATAAATTTCTTGAAGGACACCTATGACAATAAATTGAAAAGGCATATTTTATACACCACTCAAAGTGAATAAAATGGATGAATAATAACAATTGTTAAAAGGTTTCAATACCTTTTAATCCTATAAGAATAATTAATTATATCAATACGTAAGTTATTATGGCTCATCAATTGCTTATCAATGTATAAAATAATCTATATTTTTATATATCACTACTAGAAATATATTATTTATATGTGAATTTTTCTACGAAAAATAATTTATAAGAATTTCATGTGAATTTTATTGTGAAATATAATTTGTAAGAAATTTCTATAAATTTTGTTATCAAAATATATTCATAGATACTTCTTGCAAATTTTGTTACCATTTCAATAATCATAGGAAATTTTTTTGCAGATAAAAAATAGTAGAAAATTTCGTAGATTTTTTTTTGTTTCCTACGAATTTATTTGAAAATAAAAAATTAAAAAATATTTTACATAAATTTAAAATTCGCAGAAAATAATTCCTGCGAATTTTTTTCAGAGGAAAATCCGCAGGAAAAGAGATTCAATAATAAAACATGTTTTAAAATGTTGAAAATATTTTCTTCCTTTCTACTTTGAAATAACGAAAATTCTTCACCACTACTGTGTGCTTTGCTTCTCTTCTATTTTCACCTTTCTTAGCATTCGTTTCTTCATCTACTTCATTTCACTCGCTCTCTTCATCTTTTTCGTTGCACAAGATCGATATAACCAAAACTAGGTTTCGTGCGTTTTACCATCTCACTGTCGTTTATGTGTATATGTACTTATCTCTGTTTTACTTTTCAGTTTCTCTGCTTTTGAGTGTTTTTCACTCTGATATGAATTTGACATCGCTACTCTCATCGACAGCAAGTTCGATTCCTAGAAGTGTGAAGCTCTCAAGTGCTTGCTCACTCTCATCGCCTAGGGCTTTGACGTCTGCAACTTCTTCCCTCAGGTATCGATCGATCCATGCCTCCTGAACTATTCCTTACTCGCCTCCTCCTCCATTTCTCTTTGTATCGTCAAATTCGATTTGTTTCACCTTCACTAAGAAGAGAATTTTGCATGTAGATAGATTGTGTTATGTAGTTTTTTTTTTTTTTTGTTTTGAACTAGTTTAGGGTTTAACCATAATTGAAGGGCAAAGAGCTTGGTTGGTCTGGTAGTTCATATGTCATATTGTTTGTTCTTTTCTTGAGTGGACATGTTTTGTCTTTGCAATTATAGTGTTTAACCATAATTGGAGGGCAAAGTGCTTGGCTGGTCTGGTAGTTCATATGTCATATTGTTTGTTCTTTTCTTGGGTGGACATGTTTTGTCTCTACAATCAATGACATTGGCAAAAACATTAACAGATGACTAATGAACATTGAACTTATAGTTTTAATATTTCTACTTTTTTATTCTTATATGGGATGTTTTTTCATGGTGAAAGGATGTAATGGTTTTTAAGTAGTGAGCATATTTCTAAGTGCTCTAACTTTTCTCATCAATGTTATCGATAATATAGTTATTGTACGTGTCAATTGGGTATTCTTTATAGGACTAGCTAGGAAGGATTGTGTCAAATTTGATTTTTAGGAAGCATACAAATAGTGTTGCTACTACATGTATAAATTTTTGGGTTTGATACTTATGGTTGAATAGATTTGCAAATTAAAAAGAGGGTTAAAAATTAATTAAGCTACTATATTTAGCATTGATAAGATGTTTTAGGAATGTAACAATGCACTTGAACTTTCAACACACAGATTGAACTTTTAGTAAATATTAAATAGTAACAGAATTAAAATTAAGATACTCATTTTGGAAATTACAAATAATTCTGGGAATGGTATGAAACCATGCGAGGAGTTGGAAACTCTGCTCAAATTGCATATTCAGGGTTGTAGGTTGCCAACCTCAAACCATCACAATAAGGAGAACGTGCAGAAAACAGAACTTGCAAACATGAACTTTTTTTAGCACGAAAATTCGTATATTTCTGGTACTGCAGCAAACTTGAAGTTATTAGTCTTTCTCTTGATGAGTTAAATTGTCTTTTCAATCGTGATGGGCAAGGATATAATGAAATCGACATTTTTAGAGTGTGATTCCATAGCATTCATGCTATAACTTTCTATCATTTTTTCCTCAAACGATGCTACACCAATCTTTTCTAGCATATAATAACTTTGTATCTTTCTTTCTTTCATGTTGTCCCTTTAAATCACAACATTCACTATCATATAATATAGTTGGACTTACGACAGTCTGATAAAACTTGCCTTTGAACATGAATACAAGTTTTGAATAAATTAAACAGAGTACGAAAAAAAAAGAATGACAAAGGATCATGCTAACAAGGAAAATCTTGGACATTAGTGTCGCATTGCACATCCTTATAAGGAGTTATTTTTAAATATGAACTATAAATGTATAGTAAAACTTCTCTGCAGTACACTAAAGAATAGATAGCAAGAAATATTGTTCTACACAGCCAAAGGTTAAGCATAATACATTTTCCCAGGACAATGTCAAGTCCATCAACAACATCGTTGGTCCCAAGAACATGCCTCCAAACTGCAAGCAACAAAACACAGTTCAGCATTTTCTGATTCTAAACAAAGAAAAGAAATAGCTAAGCAAGCAATGGGCATTGCTTGGGAAGACTTGATTTACTTTTAAACCGGTGCAAGTTTATTAAGTTCAATGTTGGTTATATTTTATTGGAGCTTCATAGACCATATTACATTTATAATAACCAAATTAATGGAGTCAGCAAGAGTAGTTAAACAAATCAGACTTACAAATCTCTCCATGACGAAGGTCCAATGAAGCTATAACATTCTCTTCAGTGGACACTAAAACATGCTTTCGCCCAGTCTTTTGAGTATGGAACAAAGCGTGCTTTACTTTCCCAATGTACAGTTGGTGCCTACAATTAGTATCCAAACATACTCAGTAGTTACTAACATTTAAAACACATGATAGGCAAATCAGGCATTAGAATAAGAAATTTCACTGTCTCCAAGATGATAATCCATCAATAAAGCAATTAAACTTTAGATTAAGCAGCAAGTATTAGTGTATCGTCCGGGTGAACCGTCCGGCCTACCGGACGGTCCATAAGGCAGGCCGACTATGGTTACAGGTCCGACTGTCCTTCAAAGGACACCCCGCTCCTAAATCTGACATATCTGATTCAATCCGTAGGGCAACGCCGTCTCGTTTCTGTCTTGTCTGTACTATTGTCGGGTGATGTGGACTTTTGGGCCTATATGTATATATACGTGTGTATAATGAGATGAGGCTTACATTTTTTATCCTAAAACAGAACATTGGCGCCCACTGTGTAAAAAAACTCAACGATCCAAGAAAGAGAGGAGTGCTAGTACAAGAGCTGTGACAATGCCAATAATGAGAAATCAAGCAAGTTCCACGAATGAAGGAGAGGAGGATACCTCCAGAGACTACTCCAAGCCGTAGCGTCCCTCCAGGCGCGCAGCGATGAACAATCAAGGCTTAGCGCCGAAGCTGAGCAAAGGCAGGTCAAGGTCGAGGAGAGACACCGTCAGGCTGAGGAGCGTCACCTTGAAGCCTTGAAAACGGCGGAGCAGAGGGAGGAAGAGCTCCGCCAGCAGATTGCCGCACTTAAAGCTGCGAGTAGGTAGGAGCCGGCTGCGTGTGACGGGACTATCATCCAAACTTTCTGGGGACAACCATTTTGTGAGGAAATTGACGAGACCCCTATTCCCTTCAATTTCAGAGAAATAGTGGTGGAGCCCTTTGATGGGACCCAAGACCCGCATGCACACTTGTAAGCCTTCCATACGCAAATGTACATTAGTGGAGGCAATGATAGGCTTAGCTGCAAGCTATTTCCTAGAACTCTGAGAGGAGTGGCCATGTAGTGGATAACAACCCTCCCTGCCTGGTCCATCCGTATGTTCAATGACTTAGTCGGATCGTTCGTATCTCAATTTGCGGCCAACAAGGTGCAGAGGTTGGAGGTGGCCGACCTATTCGACATCAAACAATCTAGAGAGGAGAGCCTGAAGAGTTACCTAGCTCATTTTAACAATGCGACCATCTAGGTGAATGATCCAGATCAAAAGTTTGTTGTGAAGGCCTTTCAAAAAGGGTTGAGGGCTCCCATTCAGTGATGCGCTAGCTTTGAGGCGGCCGGCCAATATGGAAGAGATTCGGGTTCGAGCAGAAAAGCACGTCGAGGTTGAAGAAGATCAAGCGAAAAGCTTGGAAGCAGAACACGCTGGCAGCAAAAATGCCTAGCAAGTAGGGGAACATAAACACTAGGGCCACACACGGTCGAAGTATGTTAAACAACACTTCACCCCGTTGACGGAGAAGAGATAGCAGATCCTAAGAGAAATATGCCACACGAGACTGCTAGAGTTTCCCCAAGAGGTCAAAGGAAAGGTCATGGGACGTAACAGGAAGGACTGGTGCGATTTTCATCGCACTTTTGGGCATTTGACGGAAGGGTGTTGGACCTTGAGAACCCAACTCAAAAAGTTGGTTCAAGAAGGTCATCTCAACTGTATGTCCAACGCTAGGCGAGGGAGGCGCGAGGTGAGCAAGGTGCATGAGCCCGACGGATAAAACGAGGAGAGCGAGAAGTCGGTCAAGACAGGGTGCCCACACACAGCATAGGGGCACTATAGCCACTATATCCGGAAGGACGACAACAGCTAGGTTGGCGAGGCAGAATCGAAGGGAACGCGAGAGGTTCAGGCAGTGCCCACAGGAGCAAACTTAACACCCTTGGGGAGGAGGCAGAGGTTGAACCCAGTCATCACGTTTGATGATCGAGATTTGAGGTTAAGCACTCCCATGTAGGATGAACCGATGGTGATATCCGTCGTAGCGGCAGAATATAAGGTGGAGACGGTCTTGATAGACCAGGGAAGCTCTGCCAATATTTTGTATTGGTCGTCCTTCCAAAAAATTGGGTTATGTCGTCTAACGGAGAGTCCGGGAGCACTTTACGTTTTTGCAGGAGAATGCGTGCTGATTAAACGAACGGTCGAACTAGAAACGGTTTTCGGAGAGTGAGAGGGGGTCAGAGCCATCTCGGTCCTGTATACGGTGGTGGACGCAGAGGCATCCTACAATATAATAATTGGGAGGCCAGCGTTGAACAGGTTGGGGGTTGTCGTATCCATTTATTATCTTTGTATGAAGTTTCCTGTTGGCAGGGAAGTGGGAAGCGTATGGGCGAATTCGCGAGTAGCCTGTAGGTGTTACAAAGATAGTTTGAGAGTAAGGATGAGCACAATGGAGCCGACCGTAAACGTTTTAGATTTGGATTTGAATCCTAGGTGCCTATACGAGAATGGAAGACCCCATTCGGCCGAGGATGTCAAAGAAGTTCAAATAGGGTCGTTAGCTATCCACGTGACGCAGATAGGAATGACTTTGGGCCTAGAGGAAGAAGTACGACTAGTGGATTTCCTCAGACGGGACATCGATGTTTTCACATGGACTCCCAAGGACATGCCGGGCATTGATCCTAACTTCATGTCTCACCACCTCTCGGTGATTCAAGGAGCCAAACCCATCGTCTAAAAGAGGAGGAAGTAGGGAGAAGAGAAACGGAAGGCCGTAAAGGAGGAAACAAATAAGTTGCTGACGATCGGTTTCATCAGGGAGGTGCAGTATCCTACTTGGTTAGCCAACGTTGTCATGGTAAAAAAATCGAACGGTTGGTGGAGGATGTGCACGGATTATACCGACTTGAATAAGGCATGTCCAAAAGACCCATACCCCTTGCCTAGCATTGATAGATTGGTGGATGGGGTGTCAGGGTACACACTTCTCAATTTTATGGATGCCTACTCAGGTTATAGTCAAATATGAATGCATCCCCAAGACGAGGAGAAGACTGCATTCATCACAGAGGTAGGAGCATTTTGTTATAAGGTCATGCCTTTCAGCCTCAAGAACACTGGGGCGACTTACTAGCGTTTGATGGATAAAGTTTTTAAGGAGATAATGGGCATTGATATTGAAGTGTATGTGGACGATATGGTGGTAAAGTCCATAGAGGCGGCCGGGCACTATAGAGCACTTGAGCGGGTGTTTGGCATCTTGAGGAAGCACTAACTTCGACTCAACCCAGAGAAATGCTCATTCGGGGTTCACGCTGGGAAATTCCTTGGATTTATGTTGATGGAAAGAGGCATTGAGGCCAACCCGGATAAGTGCCAAGATGTGATAAACATGAGAAGCCCATAGAGCGTCAGAGAGGTACAACAACTCATGGGAAGGATCACGACTTTGTCGTGCTTTATCTCCCGGTCGGTTGAGACGGTCATGCTAATCTTCGGGGCTCTAAAGAAAGCAGGAAATTTCACCTGGATGCCCGAGTGTGAAGAGGCATTTATGAGATTCAAGGCAATGTTGGTAGCCCCCACCCGTTTTGACTGTTCGGTCGAAGGTATGCCTCTATATTTATACATCTTCGTATCTGACACTGCGATTAGTGCTGTACTAGAACAAGAAAAGGATGGCAGCCAACGACCGATATATTTTATAAGCAAGGTGCTACAGGGCGCCGAGCAAAGATACCAAAAAATTGAGAAGGCCGCCTTGGCCCTTGTGGTCACCTCGCGAAGATTGCGTCCATATTTTCGAAGCTATAGTGTCATAGTCTGGACGGATCTGCCGATTCGTCAGGTGCTAAAGAAGCCAGATCTAGCCGGGTGAATGGTGGCTTGGAGTGTTCAACTATCTGAATTTGACATCTCATTTGAGAGGAGGGTCCACGTCAAGGCGCAAGCCTTGGCCGATTTCCTTACACAACTAATGCGGGGAAGTGCTTCAACCGTGGTAGGAGGAGAGTCGGATGAAGGAGAGTGGTATCTCTTAGTTGACGAGTCCTCCAATCAGGTAGGAAGCGGAGCGGGGGTCATCTTAGAAGGACTGGTGGGCGTCGTCATTGAACAGTCTTTACACTTTGAGTTTAAAGCTAGCAACAACCAAACAGAGTACAAAGCTCTACTGGCAGGTATGTGGTTGGCTCGAGAATTAGAAGCGAGGAGGCTCACGGCTAAGAGCGACTCAAAACTCATGACGGGGTAGGTTAATGGAGAATATCAGACGAGAGACCTACAATTGATGAAGTACTGGGTGATAGCCAAGAAAATGGCTTCAATGTTTGAAAGCTTCACGCTCATACACGTACCCCAGGATCAAAACGAACAAGCCAATTTGCTAGTAGGTAGAGGAGGGGACAACAGAAGTCGATCATTAACGAGAGTCTACGCGCCCCGACCGTCGACCAGCAGGAAGTTTGGTGTTTGGATGAAAGTTATACTTGGATGACTCCCCTTCTTCAATATCTCAAGGAGGACTGAACCCCAAGTAACCCCGAAGAAGCTAAGAAGGTGGTAAGAGAAGCCTCAAAATATACCATAGTCGGCTAGCATCTATATCGGAGGGGTTTTGCTTTCCCATTGCTCAGATGTGTGAATAAAGATGAGGTGGAGTACATAGTCAGGGAGGTTCATAAGGGTATATGTGGCACGCACATTGGAGGACGTGCATTGGCCAATAAGATAGCCAAGGCCGGGTATTATTGGCCGACAATGAGAAATGACTGTATGGAATTTGTGAAAAGGTGTGACAAGTTCCAAAGATTTGTAGAAGGCCACAGAGCACCCCCAGAGCGCCTGCATTCGGTCACATCCCGGTGGCCATTTTACAAAGGGGGGGTGGACATTTTAGGTCCTTTTCCGGTAGCGCCTGGCCAGTTGAAGTTCCTCATTGTAGCTATTGACTACTTCACCAAGTGGGTGGAAGCAGAACTGGTCGCCACAATTTCCTCTGAAAGAATAAAACGTTTCTTCTGGAAAAAGATATGTGTCGAACAATAGTAGCCAATTCGCATCCCAGGTAACGGCCGAATTTTGTGAAGGTTTAAAGATTAAGCAGCTATTTATCTCAATGGAACACCTCAGTCCAAACAGCCAGGCTGAGGCGGCAAACAAGGTCATACTAAGGGGCTTACGAAAATGTTTAGAAGAAGCCAAGGGAAGATGGGCGGATGAACTGCCTTAGGTATTATGGTCATACCATACCACACCTCATTCCACCACTAACGAAACCCCTTTCCGCCTAACATTCGGCATAGAGGCCATGATCCCGATCGAAATTGGAGAGCCTTCCCCTCGAACAACGTTGTTTGAACCTAGCACAAATGAGGAAGAGTTGAGAGCAAACCTTGATATGTTGCAGGAGGTACGTGAAATAGCCCATGTAAAGGAGTATGCTATCAAGGCGAGGGCAGCAAGAAAATACGACAAAAGCTTAGTACCTCGCAGCTTTAAACCACCATATTTGGTACTAAGAAAAGTAACCCACAAAGTAGAAGGCAACAAGTTAACCCCTCTCTGGAAGGTCCCTTTAGAATTCTAGAAGAAGTAAGTGGAGGGGCTTATCGCCTCGAACACCTAGACGGCAGGACGGTACCTTGCACATGGAACGCGGCCTCTTTACGGATGTATTATAGTTGAAGTATGCAATTTGAATTTTATATACATACGTCGACTTTAGGAACCAAGAAAAAAAATTTTGATTTACAAAAGATTTGATTTACGAACGAAAAACTTGATAACGGTCGACCCAAGAGGCCAGTTTGGGGGTACGACGACAAGCCCGATAACGGTCGGCCCAAGAGGCCAGTCCGGGGGTACTACGACAAACCCGATAACGGTCGACCCAAGAGGCCAGTCTGGGGGTACTATGACAAACCCGATAATAGTCGGCCCAAGAGGCCAGTTCGGGGGTACCAACGACAAACCCGATAATAGTCAGCCCAAGAGGTCAGTCCAGGGGTACGAACTATAAATGATTGACTGAAGAAATGAGCCCCACGGTCCGTGGATAGGTCGACTAGTTAAGGCCAATCTATGCCTTGAAAAATAACACCTAAAATGGATATAGTTGTTCGTGATCTAAAAGGCGATAGTCGATTGGTCGAGCGGGCGTGACCAACGAAAACGAAAGATATAAAAGCGATACGTCAACGCGATACAAAAATGAAAGAATTTTATATACATATGTCAAAATGCGAAGGGATGGTTGTAGTATTCGGAAAAACATGATTTATAAAACGCGATAAAAACAAGTTGAAGGCACGTATTACCAATAAATAGTCATAGAAACTACAAAATTACAAGACAGAAAAATTAGGCGGCAGGGGAATCCGGGGGAGTAGGAACATCAACAAGCCGACCGTCCACGATCTCCTTATAGGGATCGGTTTCGGAAATATCCAAGTCAGGGTATAACAGCTTGATTTGCTCCATCGCTCGTCGAAAACCGATTTCATATTGTTGCACAATAGATGATCCTTGTTTCAGTATGGTAGCATCCTTGACCACACTTTCCTCCTTGATCTGTGCCAAAATTGACTCCATTGACGACAACTTCTCTTTAGAAGCAAAGTTGGCTGCCTCAAAATCTTGACAAGTTTTCTTCAAGTTCTCCACTTTGGAATAGAGAGACTCCCGAGCAACTTCCCAGTCAGACTAAGCCATCAACAGATCTTTGTTCTGAGCCACGGTTCGTCGAAGTTCATCTTGAAGGCTGGCCACAGTTTTCTGGTAATTCTCTATCTTCACCACATCCTCCGAACAGACGATCGTCAGCCTACGCTCCTCCCCTTCTGCCTGGGAGAGTTGATTGGTTAAGCATTTAACGTGGTCATCTAGAAGCCCAAACTCAATCTCGGCAACACTAGATAGTATTAAAGAGCACCTCGCAAACCTTTGAAGAGTATCCAAGGTGCCCGAGAGGCCTAGTTGTCTGACCCGAGGACCATCGGATGGCATCAAGAGGTCACGATTCACCACTCGACCGACTGCCATAGACCGAGTCCAAACTAAAGGGTTATGGACCCCCCCCCCTCCGTTTAAGACTTCATTTGCGACACCTTCATCAGCCATAGGGGACAATCGATCATTGAAGGTTTCCAGGAGGAAGTCTTCATCTAAATTGGTGCGCTTCCGCGGACGCTCTTGACTTGCACCCTTAGCATTGGCTGCACGCTTTTTTCCCAAGTGGGGATCAACATCTACGTGAAAAGGAGAACCACTGGGAGAATCTAAATTCACTACTGGCGGAACCGGAAGGGACTCTCCCACCAGAGCCAAGGGTATCTGAGATTCAGCGGGAATGGGAGCGCCTTGGGCTTCGATCTCAGCGTCATCCGCCTGAGAGGTCTTTCTCTTCAGATTCTTCAAGTACTGAGCAAAATAACCTGCGAAATGAGATTACATCAGAAAAATATATAATAAACAGAATGAAACATCATAGGTCAATCACAGACCTGCGCTTTGATAATCTCCAAGACAAGAAAGAATAGGTAAGTCGTTAAGCTCCTCAATAAACTCGCTTTCCCACTTCTCCATGTCCTTTTCGATGACCGTCACAGATACAGCCGGTTGGGAGGTCCAATAAAGGGGAAAGAATGGGTCTCCTGAGTTGTCGGCTAAGATGTTCGGGCCGGTAGCGCCACACCCGCCCTGGAAGTAGCGGTTCTCGAAGACTTTGAAGCTTTCAAGAAAAGGCTTCAACAGCTTACGCTTTGGCTGACTACTTAAAGACGTCCAACCTACCTTTGTGTCTTTGCGTAATGAGAAAAACCAGAAAAAAACGCTAAGTGAAGGTGCTCTTCCTAGATCCTCATAGAGAAGTTCGAACGCCCTTACGAAGGCCTAACTATTTGGATGGAGTTGGGTTGGAGCAACATTTAGGGCCCGAAAAATCGATCGCTCGAAGTGTGTGAATGGGAGTTTGACACCCAATTTCAGTGGAAGGCTGTCATAGAGAAAGAAAAAAAGAGCTTCATCAGCTGCCGGCTGGTTGCTTACTGGTTCGTTCGGTCGGTCGGCAAGGGCATACGATTACGGACCAAGGCTCGTGTTGGCATATTGCTTTCGTTGTACCAAGCAAAATGCTAGCTCGCATCAATGTAGTCAAAACCTTCTTCACATTCGGATCGACCCACATATAAGGATCATCAGAAAGATTGTCCTTAGTATTGTTGTGGTACCAAATCTCAAAAGGAAAAACCTCGGTCGAGTCAGATAGGGAGCTGGATGACTGGCCCCATAGGATGGGGGAGCCGGCCTCCGATGCAGCCTTACCTGGAGACTGGTTTCCCTGGAAAGAGGAACCAGTAGCATCCTCTGAAGGGTCACTTGCGACGAGACAGGCGAGGGTCAGTTTGGGACCCAGGCAAAAAGACGATTTTCTCAGGAGAAGAAAATCGTACTAGCGTAATAACAAGTATGCTCTATATGGAAATGTAAAGACATAGAGAGAAGGTGAAAAAGTTACCTGGGTCCATGAGTGCAGAACAAGAGCGAAGATGAAAGCAACAATGAGAAGCAAGAATAAAGACGAAAAATCTAGAGAACGAACAATCTTCTTCTGATGAAACGAAATGAAAGCAAGAAGAGGCAAGAGTGAAATGACCCTGGGTCCAAGTAAGGATAATTATTGCACCTGTTGAACTGAGAGACGAAGCGACACGCCTTAATTGCCAGGCGCCACGAACCACGCACGCGTCCCCAAAGCATTCAAACCCCTGAAATCTAAACGTCAATATCCCAACGCGGAAAACCGAGATAATTAGGTCATTTGGACGATAAGCTTATGTCTAGGGGATAAAGCTTAAGGGGCTATGTACCGTCTGGGTGAACCGTCCGACCTACCGGACGGTCCATAGGGCAGGCCGACTCCATGGTTACAGGTCTGTACTGACCGTCTTTCAAAGGACACCCCGCTCCTGAATTTGACATGTCAGATTCAATCCATAGGGCAACGCCGTCTCATTTTTGTCTTGTTTGTACTATTGTCGGGTGACGTGGACTTTTGGGCCTGTATGTATATATACATGTGTATAATGAGATGAGGCTTACATTTTTATTCCTAAAACAGAACAATTAGTAACGACATTAACACATTTCAAAATATAAATAACATCAACTTGTTGGAGAAACTAGATCGAGGTTCCAGGCGATAATTACAAATGGAGAATGAAAATAAATTGAATTAGAGGAATGGAACGAAGACAAGTTGAATAATCTTACGGGTTAAAGAAGTATTCAGCGATTGAGAGATGCAATCTACGAGACTAAACAAGCTACAAAGCTAGGAACCGTGAGCACCTTTAGATTCAAGAATCGTGGAATTCAATTTGAAATTGATGAAGAGAGAAAGAGAAGTTATTTGTTTTTCCTATCTTTGGCAATACTCCAACGCGAATGAGAGGACTTTTGTTTTTTCTATCTTCTTTTTATTTTTTTATTTACATTAAGAATAATTTAATGAAGAACTATTCTGCAAATTTTATTGCGAATTTTTCTGCGAAAAAATTCACAGGTATTATTTTCTGTGGATTTTAAATTTTTATGAAATATTTTCTACAAATATTTATTTTCAAATAAATTCGTAGGAAGCAAAAAACAATCTACGATTTCTACTACTTTTTATTTGCAAAAAAAATTTTATACGATTATTGAAGTAATAGCAAAATTTGCAAAAAGTTCCTATGAATATATTTTAGTAGCAAAATTCATAGGAACTTTTTATAAAATATATTTCATAACAAAATCCACACAAAGTTCCTACAAATTATTTTTCGTAATGATTGAAAGATCGTCAATTTCACATTCAACTGGACAAAGTTGTGTTTCCAAAGCATACGAAAGTGTGATTGTGTCATGTCATCACGGAGTTCTCCACATCCTATACCAAATTCTTTGCCACGCCTTATACTAGTCAACTTCTCCATTTTCCTTTAATTTTATCAAATACAAACTTGTTGTGTTTTCTTGGAAGATCACTCAACTCCTATTTATTGTTTATTTCAATTAGTACAATTTCTTCATTCATTGCTTTCCCCTTGATTCTTTCATAACCATTTCAAAAGTAATGGAATGACAATATTCTAAAAGCAAAGCATAATGTGTTCTCCAAATTGAAATTGATCTTTAATTAAGGTCTTATTTGCTTTCATATATTGATGTTATGGTATTTATACATAGTATTACTTTCATATTTTTTATACTTAGATTGTCAAGAAGATATAGAGAGAAAATATGCTCTTTGTTAATTTTATTATTGAATAAAAAGAGTAAAATTAAGTTCATAAAATATATTATGCAAATAAGGTTATTGTTTCATTACTGATTATTACTTTTGAGCTTCAACATGTATAATTATATATCCTTTCCTTATACTACAAGGAAGGCTATATCCTACATTAAGGAAAATAAGCAAATTTAGCTATTCTAAGTTTGGATGTTTTATCCTCTGAAGAATTAATAATGTTGTGAGACAGATTAATAGTTAATTAGTAAGTTTTACATGAACTGTATAGCTATTTTTAAATTTTAAGTAAAACTTAAATGAATAAAAAGATATAAAACTAAAAATATTATTAAGAGTGAAATTACCAAAGTTGTTAGATTCAATCATGTATCTACTTGGAATTTTCTTGTAAATTTCTTACTTTCAAAATTTGTAAAAAAAAAATCATATTAATTATGCCTTAAAAAATTCCAAAATAATCTCAACATTACCTCACTCAAAAATTTATTGGGTCACTAGTTTATTCACTACTAGAAAATTTAAAATTTGCTACAAAATAATTTTGTGACTAATTTTAAAATCAATAGTTATTTTGTAGCTAATTTCTAGTAACAATAATTAGCTACAAAATTACTAAAACATTGATTAGTAGCATGAAATAAGTAGCAAATTAGTTAAGAAAATAATCTTAGTTAATTTGTAGTAAAATTTTAAAATTTGTAGTTATTTTCTAACTAATTTGTAGTAATAAGAAGCAAATGAATATAACTTAAATATAGATAAAAAAAATAATATTCTAATTAATTAATAGTTAATTAGTTAGGATTTAATTACTAATTTAAATGGTAGCTAAAATTAATAATAAAATAAAAAAATTCTTGTAAAATGATTGATTCACAAGACTAATCAAGTCAACTGATTCTATATATGACATTTCTGATCTAACAATAAACTCGAATTTATTATATTATTGGTTTTTGCTTCGACTGGTTTGAATCGATTTTTATAACTGAAAATTACATATATCAAGAAAGAAAAATAATATAATTAGAAATAGCTTCATCATCAACATAAAAATTTTGTTTTATTAATTATAAAGAAATAAATTACAATAATATAAGAGTTTTGAAATTAACGAGGAAATTATGTAAGTAAAATATTTCAATCAAGACACATAATTTATTTTATATATATGGTGTTTGAAATTTCAAATTTTAAAATTTAAATACAAATTGAGATTAATTAAATTTATATATAATAATACATAAGAGAAATTAAAAATATGTAAGATACTTGATACAAGAGAAATCATACCACTTACAAAAAAAAAAAATGATAGATTCCAAAAAAAAAACTTATTTCAAGTTAAGCAAAGACTCAAAAATTACTTAATTCTTATGGGATTTATTACCCTACACTTATTTATATTTTAGAATGAGTATTTTAGTAAATTATAATTTAGATTCTCTCTAAATATGCTTAAGATGTAATTTACCAAAACACCTTTTTTTGATATACATTAACAAAATTTCTCTATATGTACTGTGTACCTATTATAATGTATAGAATATGTATGTTTCATTAATTTAAAGCGATAAAGTGATACAAGAAGTATATATATATATATATATATAAAACCACGCTTCTCGAGACAAGAAACAACCTGCTGCAAGATAAGGAAGTTATAGCAAACAGCTGCTACAAGATAAGAAATAAGCTACACTGCAAGATAAAGCAGTTATAGCAAGCAGCTGTAACAAGCAAACAAATGCAGCTATAATAACAGCACAATAACAATCGAAGATAACAATAGATGACAATCCCATGACTGAGTCAATATTCCTATATAATATAGAAAAATATAGTGTTAGTATAGGAAAACGTACATAGAACAACCAAAAATGTCTACAAGACGTATTGACGCGGGCATCACTTCAAAATCCATACATATAATAGCATTTATTAATTACCTTGGACTGCAATTGCACTATCACGGCTTTCTCAATCTCACTCTTTTTTCTACCCTTGCTTTTCTTCCAATCTTCATTTTCCATATCGTTATTGACCAAGGGCCATCTCTCTTTATATATTTATTACTTTTTTTTCTTTTTGTTTTTTTTCATGTGGGTATACAACTGTTATAAAAATAAGACAATATTTATTTATCCGTTTGCTACTACAAAACTAGAAACTGACGAGTCTTCTATTTATTGGATTAAGCAATCTTACAGAGATATAATACATGCTTGGGTAGGAAAACAAGAGAGACGTACAATCAGAAACACTTAGAGATTAACTACAGACAGAAGCACCGTCATTCTAAGAGATTGAAATGCTTATTCTAAATGGTTCACTTCCACCTAAATTTCTTGAACGAACATAAGAAAAACAAGGAAACAAATCTGCCAATTTTCAAAGATAAACAATGGGTTCATAAACCCATCGCATGGAAATAGTTAGCATAGCATCCATCATTGTCTATCGCTTTCATGGCTTTGAAGCATCTCAACCACTTGCTTCATGGTGGGCCTTACATCTTTATCTTCCTCCACACAGTCCAAAGCAACTGCTGCCAAAATTTCCATATTCACATCATAATTTGGCCCAATTGCAGATCCATGATTTGCTCCATCCAAGATGCACTCCTTCTCTTGATGGTTAAGCTTTGTTGTTTTTTTTATCTTATGATGGTTAAACATTTGTTCTTGGTTTATCACTAAGGTGATTAATCATATTTGCTTCTGATAAGTGGTTAATCATATTTGCTTCTGATAAGTGGTTAATCATATTTGCTTCTGATAAATGGTTAAGTCTTGAGTTGTGACTTCATTTAATGATTAAGTTTTTTCCTAATAACTTTTGATCTATTTAGTCCTTGTATCTTTTTTAGCTGATGTATTTTTGAAAGTTTTCATTATTCACTTTGAGTTTATATGCATTTATATTGTTCATTCTAGCTGGAAGTATTGTGAATGCATTCCATCTTGTGGGGTCTATGTCATACCCCTATTTTGTCCTGTATGCATCAACAAAAAGAAAACAGAAAAAGCAGAAGATATGATAGAGGTGCACCTTTTCCCATCTTGGGTAGGCGCACGAGAGAACAAGCGGATGTTGACTTCTACGAGAGGTCACCCTCAACTCTACCACTATACAGAGAAGCAGAGATGTGGAAGTAGGCTTTGGGGATTGAAAATCGGGCCGATGTCGATCGTTAATGAGATCTCCTTAAAAGATCCATGGTGGTGACCAGGATGAGAGGTGCGATAAAAAGGACTGGCTTGGCAGAGGAAGGGGGTCTTTGGCGAGGGGATCTTGAAATCTTGGGAGGAAGAAAAGAGGAGAACAAAAAGGAGGATATGACGCTCTAAAAGCTCAAGAAGAGAGTGGGCAGTATCAGAAGGAAGGAAAAAGTTCCTATCAACAGAAAACCTCACATCTACGTAGGATTTTGGTTATCCCACTATTTTACATAAGATATAGCTCACCGGGCTAACATGTGGTTCTCCCCTTTACTATAAATCTTTATTATGGACAGCCGGCTAAATGACCTAGTCAGGTTCAACCTTTCGGCCACAAACATCTTAACCTCTCGGACTCTCAACCAAACCTCTCGGTCAAACCTCTCAGCCTCTCGACCTCTCAACCAAACCTCTCAACCTTTCGGCCTCTCAGCCTCTCAACCAAACCTTGATAACTCGTATTTAATCATCTTTACACACATCAAATAAACTAAAGCTAACTATAGTATAGCTAACCCTAGGTCGATTCTCTCAAGGACACAATGTGTTCTAATATGGTTAAATGTGAAAATCAGAGTTAATGCAAAAAACGCTAAGTGTAGAATGCCGACTTGCTCTCGGCAAAGACTAATTCGATTCGGTCTCGGCAAAGACGGATCCGACAGGGTCTCGGCTAAGCGCGGACTCTCGGACAGACATGACATTGTCGGACTAACTCGGTCTCCGACTCAAATGGGAGAAATAAGGGGGGTTTTGTGTTAAGTGCAAAGAGATAAACTAAGGACTAAAAGTAAACTAAACTACGCTAAGCTAACTATTGTATCAAACCAAAATTCAATCCACAGCCGGTCTTTAATTCCTTACCTAAGATTATATTTTGAATCAACCTGAAAGTCTTACGAAAATCGTCGAACGTTTGTCCCTTGCCATACCAAGGATTTACACAATCGCTACCTCATCAGTTGGTAGGAAATATATATGTGATTGATTTTAGGTTCTCTTATCTAACAAAGTTATTAAACTAGCTTCAATCGGTCCTAGTCTAACGTGATCCACTCCTCATAATGTGCAATTGTGAAAGGAATAGCAGATTAAAGTTTAGGAATTATAATCAAAACACAAAATTGCAAACCAGTTGTATTATTGAAAACAACATTGAGTACAAGGTGAGAATTCAGAGATTCCAGAGAATCCGCCTTCCCCAATGATCTCCTTGGAAGGACGGTGATGGTTCACCAATGATAGTCGAGACGTTGAGGATCGGGTCCACCAGAGTGTATTGGCTAGCCAAGCGGTCCCCTCTGACAACCTTCGGCCTCCCAGTTCCTTGACCTGCACCTCTTGAAGCTTCTTGTACTACCGTGCTAGTTAGGACGCACTGTAATTGTTGACAGAGCTAGGTCTAAATTCTACTAAAATTCCACACCGAAGACGTGGCCTAGCATGCTTTATTTATACACAAGCTAGGCAGTTGCAATGCACCCTAATCCTAACAGATTACAAATTTGAATTACTTATTACAGATTTTTCAATCCTAGGAGATTATAGATTCCTCAATCCTAGGAGATTACAGATTCCTCAATCCTAGGAGATTACAGATTCCTTGATCCTATCATAATCATATTTGCATTGCAAATTCCTAATTTCTATCATAATCATATATACATTACAGATTTCTTAATTCTAGCATAATCATATCTGCATTACAGATTCCTCAATTCTAGCATAATCATATCTGCATTCTTGCCAGAGTGATTTTAGCCACTGAAGTCAGCTTTGACTGGGAAGGCTAGTTTGGTCGGGATTGCTTCTTTTGGGTCGAGACGCTTCAATTGGGTCGAAACGCTCTTGGTTGGGCCGAGACATCCTTATCTTGAGCCTGCAAAATAAATTCACTCTTTTATTAGTTAAAATCCCCATTTTAGCACATATTTATATTTTTCTTATTTCTAGGCCCATAATTCAAATCTTAACTAAGACAGGACTTTTATTTACTAAACAGTCTTAATAATATCCATCTTAAGCCCTTGTGAGGTGTATAAAATATGACATATCAAACCTCTCGGCCAAACCTCTTAGTCAAAGCTCTCAACCTTTCAGCCTCTCGGCCTTTCGGCCACAAACATCTTAATCTTTCGGCCTCTTGACCAAACCTCTCAGTCTCTCGGCCATGAACGTTTCAGTCTCTCGGCCAAACTGTTAGACTTCTCGGTCTCTCAGCCACAAACCTTTCGATCTCTTGACCTCTTGGCCAAACCATCCACGAGCCTCTTGGCCTCTCAGCCAAACATTCCAAGCCTCCTTAAAACTACGTAAACTTTGATTTTTCCATTATAGTAGGAGATACATTGGAGCAAGAGACAACTCTTGTCAAGTTATTCACCCCAAAACCAAAGACATTCTCCATCCATCCCTTGTAAATATCTTCCATTACAAAAGTATAAACCATAATGTCTAAGTTATCTTATTTCATGCATCTAGTTATGGTAACTATCAAGTGATAGGCACGAGGGATGCAATGTATTCCTCACGTAACCGACTCTCGAATTTCATTTCTCTAGTCTAGATTCCAACCTTATCCAAAAACCTTCCATTTTGTGGTTTCCTGGCGTTTCCTCCTTAAAATGCTATTGGCGACTCATATCCTCCTTGGTGAGGTCGCGAGACGATCGCGACAGATGGCGACTTCGCTGAGGACATTTTGAGAGTCAAGCCCTGTATAATTATATGCATAAAATTAATGAGTTCTTCTTTGTTGCTTTTGCCTTTCGTTCGCATATTCCATCTCTTCAAGTTTACATTTTTTCTTATATTTGCATGTCTCCATCTACATTGCATGCTTTATTTGGTTTGAACCTTAGGATAGCAAACATGTAAATATATTTGTTTTGTTTTGCAGTAGGGGCAAATTTGTGGGTAGCCTATTGCACACACTACACTTATGCTTTTCACATAACGAGAAGGGTCTTATTCCTAGGCATGTGTGATAGAGAGTGAGGAATGTGTAGTGGGGGTCACTTTGGGGGTCTATCCTTACTTGACGTCCATGAAAATTCCATCTAGAGCATGACTCTTCTGTGAATTCCCACATTTTGGAACATTTTCCTATCTGTGATGGATTTGCAAAAAGGGTACTAAGCTCTAAAGGCCAAATTGTGAGGTTAGGATGACCAGTTGAAAGGAGCCCAGAGTAAACTTAGAACCTGAATAGGATGTGTCGACCCAGCCTCTAAGTAAAGGGGGAAGTACATGAATTCTTGATTTTGATCCATGCCCAGGCCGAATACAATTCGACCCTGCACTGATATCAATCCGACTCTGTGCCAAGTACATTCCTACTCGGTCCTCGTGCCATTTTCTAAGTCAGCTTTGTGTCGTTCATGTCAATATGGCTCCGTGCCACTTCTTTAGTCTCCTCTCAACCTCTGTTTCGTTTCCAATCCAGCTCCGTGCCATTTCCACTTCAACCTGACTTCATGTCATCTCTTCAATTTTTGTCCCGACCTCGTGCCGTTTCTAAGTTAACTTCGTGCCATTTCCACTTCAATTCAGCTTTGTGCCATTTCCACTTCAACCTGGCTTCATGCCATCTCTTCAATTTTTGTCCCAGCCCCGTGTTGTTTCTAAGTTAACTCCACGTTGTTTCCACTTCAATCCAACTTCGTGCCATTCCCGTTCCTAAGTCAGCTTCGCGAAGTTTCCAATTCAATTCCAACCTTGTCCAACTCTTGGATTTGATTTAGGAACTTAGAGTCAATAATAAATAAATAAATAAATAAATATATATATATATATATATATATAGAGAGAGAGAGAGAGAGAACCAACTAGCTAGCCAGACTAATAAAGAAGTAGGGACCAAGTCCAGAAACACCCCTACAAGGCAATTCCCAAGGCAAAACAGATGGAGGTAGCCATGAGGAATTTAGAAAAACAGTAAGAGACTTTAAGGGATGATATTAATCAATTAAAAGCTCAAGTGGGCCAGATCATAGAGAGGCTGAAACCCATGCAAAATCGCAACTAGGGGACATCAGAGCAGCCTCAAGTCACCCCCCACCATACTGCCTTAGACCCGGCTTAACAACAAAGTCAAACATTCATTCCATCCCGTGCTCATCTCATACTCCCTCAAGGTGAAGACTTCCAATCCACCAGAATGTTGCAACTCCTGAAGAAAGATTGGACACCTTGGAAGGAGTTAAGCAATCTGATTTTGATGCGGTTGGCTTATGCTTAGTTCCTAACATTATCATTCCTCCCAAGTTTGAGCTGCCGACATTTGACAAATATAGAGGGACTACGTGTCCAAAAAGCCATCTCACCATGTATTGCAGGAAGATGGCTTTGCATGCCCATGATGATGCGTTGCTAATCCACTTCTTCCAGGAGAGCCTTACTGGAATGGCTCTCGGATGGTATCTGGGACTAAAGCGGGAACGCGTCCAATCCTGGAGAAGCTTGGCATAAAACTTCCTTGACTGATACAAATACAACATAGACATGGCTCCAAACCGCTCTCAACTACAAAACATGGTGAAAGGAGAAAGGGAAACCTTCAAAGGATATGCCCAACGTTGGAGGGAACTAGCCGCTCGCATCCAGCCTCCTCTATCCGAAAATGAAATGGCGACGATGTTTATTGACACACTTCACTCGCCGTTCTATGAGAAAATGGTGGGAAACGTGGTATCAGACTTCTCGAATCTAGTCCTCATTAGAGAAAGGATGGAGGCAGGGATGAGAACAAGAAAAATTGTGCCAGAGGCGACCATATCCCATCCAAACTAATTCCCTAACTCAGAGGAAGAGGAAGAAGCAACTTGATGCCTCCAGCTCCAGACCTTCAAATGCCGACTCCACGAACTGGCTCAACCTTAAAAAAAATCATAAAGTCGAGTTTTGATCAGTTTGCATCCCAGGAAGAGCCTCATTGCTTTGTAGTTTTAATCCCTTTCAAATTAGTTGTAATGCTCCTTTTCTCCATGCTTTCCTTCATATCTCTTTCCACCTTTAAACCAAATCAAAACACCAAAAATTCATCTCTAAATGCTAATATCTCAGTTTCAATTTTTATTATTCCATCAATCAAATATACAAGGATAATAAGCGTAATTTATAAATCTCAAGCATCTAGCCACCTGACTATCCCCTAAGAATAAAAACAAAAAGAAAAAGTGACTCGCTAGACCAAAAACTCAAAAGAAATGGCCTAGGTAAAAGTCGAAGTCATTAAATGAAAAAAAAAGAGCAACTCGCTAAGTTGAAAACCCAAAATCACAACCTAGGCAAAAGTTCGAGTCCAAAAAAAAATCAAAAAAGGTTCGCTAAGACTGAAAACCCGGAAAGGGCAGTTTAGACAAAAATTACAATACTAGGGGCAAGCCACCAAGCACCAAAGTAGGGGGAAGTGGCCAAGCAGGAACAACAACCCAGTTATAGAAATATCCAACTTATCCTCAAAGGCTTGGTTGATGGACTCTTCAAAATAAATACGTGAGAAGATATCATTATCCAAATTCATTCACCCCACATAAATTTCTTCATGAAATAGTAGAAACACCCTCCACCTCCTCACCACAATCCTTCCAAAAATGGAGAATTCAAAGAGATGCATTACAATTAAAATGAAAAGTGTTTAAATCACCCAAAGCAGTGAGTCTCCAACTGGTCTCAAAGAATGAGTAGCGACAAGGTGACACAATGGCAACAACATCCTGCACGTTCTTGATGCCAAGACTAAAACAGAAGAAATCCAACTATCTCCACCATGAGTCTCGGGATAGTGAAGCTGTAGGGAAATAAGGACTTATCCCTACAAAGCGCTCACGCCCTGTACAACATCCTTACTCCACGTCTTTCCATTGCCTTACACAGTCTATACCTTACGAACACCCAATCATTCATGTCAAATATCCAACATTCATATACCCATCCGTTCACGTCAAACATCCATGCATTTAGTCATTCATGTCAAACATCCATGCATCCAGTCATTCACGTCAAACATCCATACACCCAATTATCCATGTCAAACATCCATGCATCCAATCATTCACGTCAAACATCCATGTATCCAGTCATTCACGTCAAGCATCTATGCACCCACCAATTCATATCAAACAATCAGGCAATCCCTATCAAACCTCCATGCATCTAGCAATACGTTGAAAATCCATACATTTCAAGCATCCAAATATCCATTCTCCCATACAATAGAAATCTCAAATAGTTTTGCACACATACATACATTCTAGCATGCCATACATACATACAACACCCATGCATACTAGCATTTGGTTCTTCCCACGGTGTTCCCATAAGACGTGTCAATCCTTGCATTCCGACTCCGTGTTGAATCCTTCAACTCCGTGTCACTTCCAATATTAACATTTCCAATCCGGCTCCGAGATGAGTCCTTCATTACGACCTCGTGTCATCAATTCCACTTCGCATCGAGTTGCACCCCATTTGATCCAATGTCATCCAAACCAATTTCAAACTAAAATCAATTCAAGCTAATCTACGTTTTTGGATGCCAAGAAAAAGTTCATCTTTCAAAATCCATGTTTTGGATGCCAAGAGAAAGTTCATCTTTCAAAATCCACGTTTTGGACACCAAGAGAAAGTTCATTCTTTCAAAATCCACGTTTTGGATGCCAAGAGAAAGTCCATTCTTTCAAAATCTACATTTTTGGACGCTAGGAGAAAGTCCATCTTTCAAAATCTACGTTTTTAGATGCTAGGTGAAAGTCCATCTTTCAAAATCTACGTTTTTGGATGCCAAGAGAAAGTCCATTCTTTCAAAATCTATGTTTTTTGATGCCAAGAGAAAGTCCATTCTTTCAAAATCTACGTTTTTAGACACCAAGTGAAAGTTCATCTTTCAAAATCTATGTTTTTGGATGCCAAGACAAAGTCCATCTTTCAAAATCTACATTTTTGGACGCCAAGAGAAAGTCCATTCTTTCAAAATCTACATTTTTGGATGGTTCACTCACCAATTTGGCTCCGCACCAGGCTCATTTCAACATGAGTTACACCTTCAACTTGCCCTAGGCTAAGACCCATCTCTAGCTCCATGCCAAGATAACTATTCGACTCCAAGACAAGATCACCTATCCAACTCCAAGCCGTGAACCCCTCATTTTTTATTTTTCTGTGCCTGTCCAAGATCCACTCATCCACTCCATCCGACTGAGTTCTTTATTTATTTTCATGCAAAAAGATGTAAACCATCTCCTCTAATTGAACACAAATAAAGAGAGGACAAGTATCATATCCAATTTTGTCCAGTATGCATCAACAAAAACAAAACAGAAAAAGTAGAGGAGATGATAGTAAGCGCACATTTTCCTGTCTCAGGCAAGCGCGCAGAGAGGTCACCCTCAACTCTGCCACTGTACAGAAAAGCAGAGATGTGGAAGCAACTTTAGGACGAAAATCAAGGAAGCCAATGTCAATACATTAATGGAGATCTCCTTGAAGATTCGTGATGGTGACCTAAGGATGAGAAGTGCGCCTAAAAAAGGACCCACCCTTGAACAAAGAAGGGGGCTCTTTGGCAGGGCATCTTGAAATTTTGGGAGGAAGAAAAGAGGAGAACAAAAAGGAGGATACGATGCTCTAAAAGCTCAAGAAGAGAGTGGGCAGTATCAGAAGGAAGGAAAGAGTCCCTATCAACAAAAAACCTCACATCTAGGTAGGATTTTGGTTATCCTACTATTTTACATAAGATATAGCTCACCGATATCCTACTAATTGCTATGTGAATTCTCGGATTGTTTTTAGGGAGGGCTAACATGTGGTTCTTCCCTTTACTGTAAATCTTTGTTATGGAAGTCGGCCAAATGACCTAGTCTGGTTCGGCCTTTTGGCCATAAACATCTTAACCTCTCGGCCTCTCAACCAGGCCTCTCAACCAAACCTCTCAATCAAACCTCTCAGACTCTCGGCCTCTCAACCAAACCTCTCGGCCAAACCTCTCAACTTTTTAACCAAACCTCTCGATCTTCGGCCTCTTGGCCTTCCGGCCATGAACATCTTAACCTCTCAGCCTCTCAACCAAACCTCTCGGCCTTTCAACCATGAACATCTTAACTTCTTGGCCTCTCAACCAAACCTCTCGATCAAACCTCTCAGCCTCTCAGCCATGAACCTTTTAGTCTCTTGGCCAAACCAGCTATACTTTTCGACCTCTTAGCTACAAACCTTTCGGTCTCTCGGCCTCTCAACCAAACTGTCCACAAGCCTCCTGGCCTCTTAGCCAAACATTCCAAGCCTCCTCAAAACTACGTAAACTTTGATTTCTCCATTGCAGTAGGAGATTGTAGGAGGAAAAGACAACTCTTGTCAAGTTATTCGCCCCAAAACCAAAGACATTCTCCATCCATCCCTTGTAAATATCTTCCATTACAAAAGTATAAACCATAATGTAGAAGTTATCTTATTTCATGCATCTAGTTAGGGTAACTATCAAGTGATAGGCGTAAGGGATGCAATGTATTCCTCACGTAACCGACTCCCAAATTCCATTTCTCTGGTCCAGATTCCAACCTTATCCAAACACCTTCCATTTTGTGGTTTCCTCCCTAAAACGTTAGTGGCAACCCCTATCCTCCTTGGTGAGGTCTCGAGACGGTCGCGACAAACTATTAATTAGAGAAATTAATATAGATAAAAAAATTAGTATAAATTTATAATTAATTTGGTAGCCTATATAAAAACTTAATATAATTAGTTGAGACTCACCTTGTCGTTATCAATACAAGTTATTTTTCTAACCATTATAATGTTTCTTCAATTCTCCTTTCTCTTATGTTTAAACTATGTTTACTAATAATTTTTTGTTTTAAAGTTCTTAATATAAGTAGAAGTGCCATTTTCGAATAATCATGGTTAATTTATACATTTTTTATGTAAAAAGTTCCTAACAGTATATTATTTATTCACTTTACGTATCATTGTTACTTTTTGTTTGAAAATGATGATTCTTATCAAAAGTTCGATGTTCAAGGCGAAGAAAAGGAAGAAGAGGGTGGGGCACAAGATAGACACGGCAAATGTGCGAGAGTGAGGTAGGAATCAATAACTAGTATATAGGGCAAATATAATAAAGTGAAAAAAGTTAATACATAATAAAATATTTGAGCTCCATCATATTCCTCTTAACATTGGAGTGATTAATTAAGTGATTGAAATATATTATAAGATGAAATTAAATTTAATTTCATTATTAAATTTAAATAAAACAATTAGAATTGACCCATTTTTGAAAAAAATATTAAATAAAATTCGGATGTTATATTTTTTATTTTTCAACAATCATTCTTGATGGAATGGATCTTATAATTCAAAACTATAAAAAGTTAATAACATAATGTTATTTACATGTTTTTTAAAATAATTAACTTATCAATTAATTTTTTAATTTTATAAAAAATTATTATATTATTTATAGTTAATTATCATTTGATACAACTGCTCTAAAACTAAAATTATTAGTTTGCTACTGAAAAACTAGAAACAAACGAGTCTTTTATTAGATCAAGCACTCGTGTAGACATATATAATACATGCTTAGAAAAGAAAAAGAAGAAGAACACGGAGAGAGAACTAAAATAAAAAACTTAGATTAACCACAGATAGAAGAACCATCTAAGGGATTAAAACATAAATATAGCTTCAAATGCTAACTAAATGATTCACTCTCTTGAACAAGCATAAGAAAAACAAAGAAAACAATCTTCTAATTTCCACGTATAAAATAATCGGTTTTCATAAACCCATCGCATAGAAATTGTTAGCATAGCATCCATCACTGCACATCGATTTCATTGCTTTGAAGCATCTCAACTACATGCTTCATGGCGGGCCTTACATCTTTATCTTCCTCCACACAGTCCAAAGCAACTGCAACCAAAATTTCCATCTTCTTCACATCATAATTTGGCCCAATTGCAGAATCCACGATTTGTTCCATCCAAGATACACTCTTCTTTCTCTCTCTTACCCATGTTACCAGCCTCTCATTGTGTAGTTCTGTTCCATCAACTGTTTCAATATCCATTGTTGGGGTCTTTCCGGATATCATCTCTAACAGAACAATTCCATAGCTGTAAACATCCACTTTGGAGGTGATTGGTAAATTGTAAACCCACTCAGGTGCCATGTATCCTCTGGTTCCTCTGATCATTGAAAAGCTTGAATTGTTGTTGAGGTTATTTCTGTTTAGTAGCTTGGACAAACCAAAATCTGCTACCTTGGGCTGATAACTAGCATCAAGAAGTATGTTTTGGGGCTTTATATCACAGTGCAATATCCACTCCAAGCATTCTTCATGAAGATATGCTAGAACTCTTGCCATTCCAAGAGCAATGTCATATCTCTTACTCCAATCAAGTATATTAGATGAGAGATTTTGAGCCAAAGAACCATTCTCCATATACTCATACACCAACAACCTATGCTTTCCCTCAGCACAATATCCCCACATTTCAATCAAGTTCATGTGGTTGAGCCTTCCAATGATGCTGACTTCAGCAAGGAATTCACCTTCTCCTTGTTTAGCTTCATAGAGTCTCTTAATGGCAGCATGTCTTTGATCTGATAAGATGCCTTTGTACACAACCCTCCAGCACCCCCTTCCAATCTCTTGGCTGAACCCCTTTGTCGCCTCCTTCAACTCAGAATAACTATATTTTCTGAATCCCACTGCTGCAAGATGGTAGCCTTGTTGATCCGCACCAGTCTTTTGACGCGTCCTAATCAAGAAACCCCAAATCATCAAGAGGCAAACCATTTCTAAACCTCCAACTGCAGTAGCAAGCCACAGAAAAAATTTCACCAATCGATTTTCCAGCTTTCTGACGTAGTCTTTAGGAAGCTGCACAGAACAAAAATCATCATATGCATTCACAGATTCTTCTCCAGAGAAGTTATTGCTGTTTGGTAGTCTCAGGTAAATTGTTCCTGTAAAACTTGGCGAACGCCTCCCATTCAGCAACTGTGACTTTGTATAGCAGGTAGAGTAGGCCCCATCATATCTATACTGAAACCCTTTGCACTTACAATCTTGTAAACATAAATTCAGACAATTCATATAGGTACTGTTTGGGTTAAATATACTATCGTAACCGTAAAACTCAACACCCTGCATCTCCAAAAAGGTAGACTCATTTCCATTGCAAGTAAGATCAAATTTGGGCTCACACCCATAAGACCAATCACTATGGTTCTTTACTCTATATCCTGGTAGACACGAGCATCTCCTTCCCGTTTTAGGATCATAATTGCAAGTGCTGTTAACACCACAAATCCCGTGAATGGTGCAAGTGTCAGATATGACTTGCCATGAAACGTACCATTTCTTTGAAGCCTCATTTCTACTGTACACACGAACGTTACCGTCAAAATCCAGTGTTAATCTTCTTGGCATCACCGTGCCAGAATCATTCGTGGAAAAACCATAATTATCTGACGAGCTGAAAATTCCAAGAGAATTTAATACTGCAAGTCTGCTGCTGTTGTAATTAAACCTTCCAGCTTGCCAACTGAGTAGCCAAGGTAGTGGCCAATATTGGCTGGAAACATCAGGACCATCATAAATAAGACGAAGAACGTTGTCATCATCAAAGAGGAGCTTATAGAAACCAGAGGAATGGTTAGTCATGCTTCTTGAAGACACAAGTTGTGTGTATCTAGTAAGAGTTTGACCGGGAAGGAGAGTGTCCGTTGGGGAATCAAAACTTTGCCACAAAATGGTTTGTTGGCGGTCGCGTAACACAAGATTGCCGTCATCTTGGAGATACAACTTTACTGGGATTTGTGACACTGTGTTTGATGACCAAGTGGTGATTTGAGCAGCGTCAAGCAAGACAATGTTGCCAGTGTTTAAGAGGGAAAGCTTTGAGAGCTTTCCATTAATGGGTTGTTCACGGTTTGCCATCCAAACCACAGTGGTGTTGTTGTGAGAATGAGGGTCGTTGAACCATATGGCGAAGGAGAAGGCGTTTAGTCCGACTTGGAAGAAGCCAGCACAGAACATTTTATTTGAGGAGACAATAACATCATCTGCATATTTCTCCACTGAGAGGGAAGACCCCTGATTCAGTGCCGACAGGGAAGAAGAACATTGGAAAGGAAAAAGCAAGAGTAGAAAAAAGAGGGAAAATGAGAAAGCCATGATTGGGCAATTGCAGAAGCTATGGATGCTTTGAGTGTGAAGTGATGTTATATATGGAAAGAAAGATTGGTCTGTCTGCCTCAAAAACTTCTAACTTTGATGACTCCGGTGAGTCTTTCAGAAACTTTTAACTTGGTTGACTCTTAGTCCATTTTCGTTTTCTGTACTATTTCTTCATTATATTTTTCTTTATTAAAAAGGTTAGGTAAGTTGAATATCCTAGACTTATTAGGTTTGGCACAACTGACTACTATTCAAAGAACTAGAACACGTCTCTATAAAATAATCATCAATAATTCCCTTGCAACAACATGACTTCAACTTGTGTCTTTATAAGGAAAATTTGTTGCATCAACTGGAACACGTCTTTATAAAATAATCATCAATAATTCCCTCGCAAGAACATGATTTCAGCTTATGTCTTTCTAAGAAATGAGTTTCATCTTTATTAGTTAGAATAAGTACTCGACTTGTTTGGATTTTTTAAAATTTAATTCATTTGCAATTAAATTAAATAGATTGAATTTAAAATTATATATATTTAATTAAATAAAATTGGTTTAGATTTTTTGAAATTGATTTTAAAATCGATTTCAAATAAAAAATTTCAAAATCAATTTTAATTTTGAACCAAAAATTAATTCTTGACATGTATAATTTGTAATAAAAAATAGATGTTATATTTTTCAAATTCAACCTACATTTTTAAGAAGTACAATTCTTTTAATATATATATATATATATATATATATAATTTATAAATTAAGAAATAAAATTTTCTTAAAAATTATATAAATCGTATTTATGAAATACCAGGGTGATGCGAAGCACTCGTGTCTCTCTATATTTTTTATAAAATAAAATAAAATAAGAAGAATGAGTAGTGGGTAATTTTGAGAATAATTAAAAGATAAAATAATCTTGATAAAATATAGAGAGCAAAGGAAGGTATTTCCTTTATATAATAATAATACAAGACCAAAGAGAGGTATTCACTTTATATAATATATATTATAGAAATATTATTGATAATTCACATAGCATATTAAAAAAGAGAAAAAAAATACATATATAGATAATGCAAATACATTAAGATTCAATCATAAATAAGCATATGTAACAAATTTATTAATTTTGACAATTTGGTATTGTAACTCATGTTTTGGAGAGGTATTTGTGCAATTAGTTTGAAAATGTACCCACAGTTTTATCGATGTTAATGTATGCTTGAAGTCATGGGAATTAAAATATATAAAGTTAAAAAATGTGAATATATAGTACAGTGATATAAAGTATTTCCCTATTAAAACTAAAATATCTAATTTCAAATTAATAATATTAAGGTTGACAATTTGATAAATTAATTTTAAGTTTGCCAATTTGATAATGATATCCAATAGGAGTTATTAAAAACCATAAAGGGGTTATTTTCCGTATAATGAAATCGAAAACATATTGTAAAACTAAAACTACATTGTTCATTTGTTAGGGAAGAAAGTAAAAGAAATTTTATATTGATTGAATTGAATAATATAATTTTTAATATATTTTTATAGGGTAAAAATTACTTAAAGATAATATAAATAATAAAAAAATAAAGATAATTATTGTAGATAAACTAACATGATCACGATCTCCTAATAAGATATTAAGATATTTGTACCTTTTTAATCTAATGAAATATTTAGATATTTATAACATCTTAATGAGTTATCTATTATATCTTATCAGATATTTATAATATTTCCAACATTTAACTACAAATAATTTCTTTATTTTTTTTCTTATACAAGCTACAAATACCTCATATAGTATTTTCTTGTTATTAATCGCTTCTCTTTAAATCAATTAAAAAAAAAATATATCTCTCTTTGAAGTTAAATTACATAAGTTTATTGAGTTCGTGGGTTTCACTATTTACAATTAAAAGAATATATGATACAGTGATTGACTTAAGTAATCCGTATTTATTTAAATAAAGTATCAAATTCAAGTTTTATTATAAACAAAATATACATTTAAATACCGTGTAAGATACCTCAAATCTATAAAAATAAATAAAAAGGAAAAGCACATACAATACATATGGTTAATTACCTATTTCTCACATGTTAAAAATGTAATTCAAATTGTAAAACTATGGATTAAGAAATTATTTTACATTTTTTCAAAAGAATTACACTTGCACTTGTTAAAGAAAGAATTAAAAAAATGATAAAAAAAAAAACTATTACGTATGTTGAAGGGTGTATTTTAAGTTTTTGCTATCTATATCAATTTATTGTAAAGGACTAAGTTTCTTTCTACACATTAATATGTATTTTTTGTTAGTCAATCATTATGCAAGTTTGAACTCGAAATATAACACGCGATTCAAATTTTTTTTTTTTAAATATTTATTTGATTGAATCTATTGTTTGGTACAATAAGTAAAAAAATATTAATTTTTTTTAATTTCCATAAAAATGAAAAGACTTTAATTTCCAATTTTTGGTCATCGTTTATGACCTCATCAAATCTATTTTTCCTTATTAATTTTATTCCCATGTTCACTATGAGGTAATTTGATCATCCATATTTCTTTCTATAGAAGAAGGAATGCTCTCATTCGTCTCTTCATAAATATCCCTCTTCTTCTATCACAAAAACACCACACACCTTTTCTTTGCAAATACTTTTATCTTCTCTCAACAATGTCAGAAACTAAGACTATACATAAGCTATGATGGACATACAGTTGAAGCGCAAGATGGAGGAGGAGCCATCCATTTCATCAATGTTCACACCCTCCAAATCACGAAAGAGTCTTGGGGGATTCGAGTTTTTCTCCAAAACCTGATGATCCATCCAATTACCAAGCACAAGAAAGAAATAAGTGATAGGAAAAAAAAAATAATGCACCACCAATGTGCCAACAATGTAGTGGATATAAATTCTCCTTGCAAGAATTTATAAGGAGTAATCACAAGTAAAATGACAGTAACTGATAAGAATTATACAAGAGATACCAAGATTTCTTAACATGGGAAACTCTCTCAATGTGAGAAGTAAAAACCACGGGTCATGCAGATCAAAGAAATAAATCAACTATTATCAAACAAGGGTACAAGAGTGCTCAATCAAGAGTATAAATTCGTGCATACAACCAGCCAACACAATCAAGCAACAAAGTTTGCAAATGGAAAGTAATAAATGAGGAACAAAAAAGTGAAGAACTCACAAAATCAAGCTACTGTACGAGCACGATTTCTCACACCACAGACTTCCAAATCAAGATCCAAATGGTCAAGATAAAGAACTATATGTGTTGAACCTACTATCAAAGTTTCAGCCTAGTTTCATGCTAATCTATGCAAAAATGAAAAAACATTTTCTCTCTCCCTCTTTCTCTTCTCTATTTCTTTTTTGTTGCAAAAATTCACTATCTCACCTTCCTAATCTGACCCTTTCTCCTATACTAAGAGAGACCTAGTGTGCTTGAGGGGTATTGGGTTTTTGTCCACACAGTTGGGAGTCAAAGAAAAACCAATATATCTCCCTATCACAATTATATGGAGGTAATCGTTAGTCCAGCTATCTCACAATAAGTTTCAAACTTTCTTCATGGCAACACCTTGGTCATCATATCAGCACAATTATCATCAGTGTGAACTTTAGCCAACTCCAACAGCTTAGCATCCAAAGAATCATGTATCCAATGATACCTCACATCAATATGCTTGGACCTAGAATGGAAAGTTGATTCTTACCAAGAAGAATTGCACTCTGACTATCATAGAATAATAGGTACTTATCCTAAACAAAACCACACTCTTGCAAGAATTTCTTCACCCAAAGCAACTCCTTGCATGCTTTTGTAATGACATTAAACTCTGCCTCGATAGTGAACAAAACAACACACTTCTGCAATTTAGATTGCCAAGCTACAACTCCCCTTTGCAAACTTAAACAAATAGCTCGAAGTGGACTTTTTGGAATCAATATCTCCAACCATATCTAAGTATGAGTATTCCACCAAAATAGGCTTATCACCTCTAAAACAAAGTCTCAAATCACTAGTACCATGAAGATACCTCAAGATCCATTTCATAGAATTTCAGGGCTCTCTACCTGGATTAGATAGAAATCTACTGACAATACCAACAGCATGTGCAATATCTGGTATTGTACACACCATTGCATCATTAAACTAACCACTACAAATGCATAAGGAACTTTGATCATATTAGTCTTCATATGAGTAGCAAGAGGAATGCTCACTACTTTAGCATTTTCTATATGGAATCTCTGTAACACCCTTTTAACATAGTGTTCTTGTGACAACCAAAGTTTCTTTGCTTGTCTATCACGAATGATTCTTATACCAAGAATCTGTTTATCAATTCTCATGTCTTTCATAGCAAATGACTCACTCGATTGCTTCTTTAACCTGTCAATTTTAAAAACATTTTCCCTAACAATAAGCATGTCATCAATATACAATTATAGGATAATGAAGTTATCATCAAAAAAATTTCTAACAAAGACGTAATGATCAGAAGTAGTCTTCTTGTAGCCTTGCTCACACATAACAAACTCAAACTTCTTGTACCATTGTCTTGGAGCCTGCTTAAGACCATACAATCTCTTTCTAAGCCTGCACACATAGTCTTCCTTTCCACTAACTTGAAAACCATCAGGTTGCATCATGTATATCTCTTCCTCCAAATCACTATGAATGAAAGCTATTTTTACATCCATCTGCTCAACCTCCAAATCAAAAATAACAGCTAAACTTGGCATAATTTTGATGGATGACATCTTCGCCACAAGAGAGAAAATCTCATTGAAGTCAACACCTTTTTTCTGACTGAAGCCTTTCAGTACTAATTTGGCTTTATACCTTGGAGATGTAGAATTACTCTTTTGTTTTACCTTGTAACTCCACCTATTTTCCAAGACCTTCTTTCCTTTAGGCAACTTCACCAAATCATAAGTATGATTATCATGCAAAGACTTTATTTCATCTTGCATTGCATCCAACCACTTTTGCCTCTCTTCACTCTCCATGGCCTCTTGGTAACACTCACGTTCTTCTCCATCTGTCAAGGTCACATACTTATCAAAAGGATACCTTATAAATGATTGTCTCTTCCTATTAGACTTCCTGAGTTGAATTAGAGGTGGTTCGGGACATCACCTAGATTCTCATCTTGTGAAATCTCTTTTCCTCTTCAACATCATTATTAGGAGGAACATTAAAAACATCTCTAAGTTGCTGATCACCAACATAATCATGTTGCTCACCATTTCAAACATTATTCTCAACAATATCCAAATCATGTACAAGCATCCAAACTAGATCAATTTTAAATAAACTATTATCTTTCTCAAGTGTAGTCTTCTTTACCTTATCAATGTCTTTAATGGTTTGGTCTTCCATGAATTGCACATCACGACTTCTGACAAGTTTCTTCTTAATAGGATCATACAACCTGTAACCATACTCATCCTGGCCATACTCAATGAAGATACACTACCTAGTCTTCATTTCCAACTTGGATCTTTCATCCTTTGGAACATGCACAAAGGCCTTGCAATCGAAGACTCGCAAACGATCATACTTGAGATCTTTGCCAAATCTAATCTTTTCTGGCACCTTAGTATTCAAAGCAATTGTAGGACTGAGATTAATAACTTGCATTGTTGTATAAAGTACCTCACCCTAGAAATGCTTGGGCAACTTTGCTTCAAAAGGCATGCACTTAACTCTCTCAATCAATGTCATGTTCATCCTCTCTCCTAAGCCTTTCAACTGAGGAGTTTTAGGATGAGTCTTTTCATGTTTGATACCCTACTACTTGCAATATCATCAAAGGGTTCACAATACTCATCATCATTGATAAAACGAATACAATTCACCTTCTTGCCTGATTGTCTCTCAACCAAAGCTTGGAATTATTTGAACTTCTTCAACACTTGGTCCTTTTTCTAAATAATGTTTGGAAGATTCTAAATAATTATTAATAATCTTAGATCACTAGGCAAAACTTATGATAATTACGATCACATAACAAAAATTTTGAGAAGTTTGCCTAGAAGATGAAGACCACAAGTCACAGCCTTAAGAGCGTCCAAAGACCTTAAGAAGCTTCCCATGGAAGAATTTCTTGGTACGTTCGAAGTTCACAAGATGGTGCTAAACAAAGATAAGGGGCAACCAAAAGGAAAGTCCATAGCCCTCAAAGCTTAAACGGCTTAGCATCCAAAGCCATCAAGGCAAAAGAATCATGTGGAAGCACATCAGATAAAGATTGTTCTGATGAGGATAAACTCTCCTTCATTTTAAGGAAGATTCAATCTATGTTGAAGCATAAGAGATGATCAAGATGGAAGAATAACTTCAGGAAGCACACTAGGGAAATGAAAGACAAGATGCAAGTAGTGTGTTATGAATGTAAGAAACCAGGACACTTCAAATTCGAATGTCCTAATCTTGAAAAGGAGGAAGAGAAGGAGAAGAAGAAAGCATTCATCAAGAAGAAGAAAAGTCTCATGGCTACTTGGGAAGATCTTGACCTATCATCCTTAGAAGATGAAGATGAAAAATCCAACTTATGCTTTATGGTAGACACAACATCTAAAGAAGAGGTATATTTCAAAATATTTACAAATAGCCTATCAAGAACTTCTTTCAAATTCCTTAACACTTTCTCTGGGATACAAAGAACTAAAAAGAAAAACTTCAAAACTGACCAAACATTTTGAATCCTTGGAAAAAGAAAATAGTATCCTTAAGAAAGAAAATGAAAAGTTGAAAGAAGAACAAACTAATGACTTATCTAAAGTCAACAAATTTGAAGTAACTAAACTTTAAAAAGAAGTAATTTACCTTAGACAAAGTCTAGCCAAATTTGTCAAAGGTACAAAAAATTTAAACAAGTTGTTGAAGTACAGCAAAAGTGCATATGACAAATCTAGCTTAGGTTTTAAAAAGGAAAAGGAAATAAAAAGAAAAGCCAAATATTAATTGTTCAAATTATAGAAAGTTTGGATACAGAACCTATGACTATAGAGAGCATCCAAAAGGATTGTTCAGACCTTCAAGGACTAACCCAAAAGGACCCAAGAAAATTTGGGTACCTAAAACAATGACTATTCTTGTTGCAAATATGTTTAACAGTAGGAAGAAAACCCTATGACTATAAAGAGCGTCCAAAAGGATTGCTCAAACCTTCAAGGACTAACCTAAAAAGACCCAAGAAAATTTGGGTACCTAAAACAATGATTATTCTTAGTTGCAAATATGTTTGATAGTAACCTCTATCATGGTACTTGGACAGTGGGTACTTACGACACATGACGAGCGAAGAGTCTATGTTCCAAGACCTTCATCCAAAGAAAGGTGTAACATCCTAAAATTTATTTAATTATTTTTAGAAATTAATTACATTAATATTATTATTATCAATTTTATTTTAATAAAGGGGTTAATGATTTTATAAACTGATGAGGCTTTATCTAAATTATTTTCATTTATTAATTTAATTAATTGAATTAACGGGGGAGGCTGGAGGCGGGGTCGGGGTTGACCCAACCCAGCTAGAATATTAGACAGAGGGTAATCAGTTTACCCTAATTGGTGTTTTACGCGTCAGACAACCAGACCTAGAGGAGAGAGAACGCTGACCTGCAAGGAAGAGGAGCTAGGGTGTTCAGACCGCTCTAGAGGGTACGGGGGAGATGGGTTTGATCATATATGAATGCGGGAGTGTACAGGTAGTGAGGGCAATCTCTAAGTCCCTCTAGGATCTAAATTCTCAATTTTGTTTGACTATTATGTTTTAAAAATATTTTAATCGGTAGAAAAGATTTGTCAATATGCTCTGTGGTCTGATTAACGTCTTGTCCTAATGTGATTTTTGTTGGGAAACTGTATGATTAATTGCCCTAATTACTTGATTCTTGTATTGTTTATGGTTGTTCATTATTTGAGCCTCTTGTGTGCAATGATGAAACTGAGTGAAATTCAATGGTGTTTTATGTGCGTTTCTGTGCTTTCTGATGAATGATTTATAATAATGATGGTTAAATTAATATGGTTGGGTATAATTGTGGACTGTGGGAATGATGTATAAATAAATCATGAGAATAAGAGTATGGATGAGAATGCATTAAGCATGGACATGAGAGGCATGAGATGCATGAGAAGCCAAACGTGGCTATAATACCCTGGCCATATGTGATGTTTAACAGGGGGACTAATGATGGGGGACAATCATATGCATGGGCCACAGGTGGTGTTTAACCATGTTGCATGCCGGCCATAGGTGGTGTTTAACGGTTGTGTGGAATGTCTTCGCACGGGCCATAGGTGGTGTTTAATTGTGCGACTCACTAGCCCATACGGGATGTTTAACGGTGTGGCTATCATTAGTGATAACTAAGGGGATTGAGGAGGTTCGCCCATGGTGTGGAGTTACGACTCGAGACTCTTAGGTGTGGTGATGAGCATGTGCATTGTGCGAGCATGTGCATTTTGTAAACATGAATGAACTGTGATTGATTTTGAATGAATGAAATGTGATTGATATATGAGCATCTATTAACTGTTAATAATTGAGTACGGTAATGGCTGGGATTTGGGGCATTATCTGCCTTTATATATGATTGAATGTGATTTCTCACCGTACTTTCTCTTGTTTTCTTTTAGGTAACGTTGAGGGCACTCATGGTGCCAAGTTTTGAAAAGGCAGGGTCTTGCTCTGATTAGTGTGAGATCGAGGTTCTAGAAGTTAGAATAGTTGCTCTATGTCTTGATGTTTGAATGACTTATTTTAAAGATGATGATGACTTTAGTTTTCTCAATTATATTGTTTAGATCTAAAACCTCCTTGAAAACTTTGTGCCTACCTTTTAATTATCATGTGAACCTTTTATCCTTAATACAAATTGTGTTTTTTGGTTTTAACTATTACCCTGTCTTCATTTTATTTACTTGATTATTTTAAGTTAAGTATTCCGGGTAGAAGGGTGTCACAAAAGGAGGATGGGTTACCTTTGGAGGTAATCAAGAAGGTAAGATATATGGCATAGGAAGGATCGGTAAGCATTCACTCTCGTCCATAGATAATGTTTTATATGTTAAAGGATTGAAACACAATATACTAAGCATAAGTCAATTGTGTGATAGTGGGTATGATGTTTCCTTTAATAAGGGAGAATGAACAGTCAAGGACTGCAAAAATTCTATAATATTTTCTAGTAAGAGAAAAAACAATTTGTATAAGATTGATTTGGCAGACTTGACCAATCAAAATGTAACATATCTAGTATCCATAAATGATGATCTATCGACATGGCACAAGAAACTTGGTCATGCAAGTTTGACACTTATATCCAAGTTGAAAAAGCATAACCTTTTGAGAAGTCTACCAAGCCTGTATACAAAGCTTATCTATTATGTGATGCCTATCAAAAGGGGAAACAAATCAGAGGTTCTTTTGAGTCTAAAAACATTGTTTCTACCTCTAGACCCCTAGAATTGTTACATATTTATTTGTTTGGGCTTACCAAGACTGCCTCATTAGGTGGAAAAAATATTATGGACTAGTATTAGTAGATGACTATTTTAGATGGACATAGGTTATGTTCCTTTCCCCCAAGGATGAGTTTTTCAAGGTCTTCTCTGTATTTTGAAAACATATTCAAAATGAAAAAGGTTTTGATATTGCTTTTATCAAAAGTGATCATGGAGGAGAATTTGAAAATGAAAATTTTCAACAATTCTGTGAAGAACATGGAATTGATCATAATTTTACCTATCAAAGAACTCCTCAACAGAATGGCGTTGTGGAAAGGAAAAATAGATCTCTCCAAGAGATGGCCAAAACAATGTTGAATGATTTTAACTCTCCTAAATACTTTTGGGTAGAAGTTGTTAATACAACTTGTTATTTGCAAAACATAATATATATAAGATCCATTTTGAAAAAGACTCCCTATGAATTGTGGAATGGTAGACAATCCAACATTTCTTATTTCCACTCTTTCATATATTATTGTTTTATTTTAAATAATAAAGACAACTTTGGTAAGTTTGATCCTAAATTTGATAAGGGAATATTCATTTGATAATCAACAGTGCCCAAAGCATATAGAGTCTATAACTCTAGGACTTTGAAAGTTGAAGAATCCATACATGTGACATTTAATGATTCTAAGCTTGATAAAGAATTATTAGAGCTAATTGAACCTTTTGTATAGTTAAATATCAAAGAGTTGCTAACAGCATCCAAAGAACCACTTTTGGACGATGAACCAAAAGTAGACGAGGTTAAGACATCCTCAAGGAATTAGCAAATGAAAACCTACCATCTTGAGCAATAGATCCCCAGGAACATTGAAGATAGAGTTAGAGCTCGGTCAACCTTCAAAGACCAATCTCAAATGGGTCTACTCTTAGAAGTTGAACCCAAGAATGTATAGGAGGCTCTATTGCACAATGGAAGGATACTCGCCACATAAGAGGAATTAGATTAGTTCTAGAAAAATGACGTATGGAAGTTGGTTTCACCACCAAATGACAAATCCATTATTGACACAAAATGGATATTCAAGAACAAATTGGATGAGAATAGTAAGGTTGTGCATAATAAAAGCAAGGTTAGTAGTAGAAGGTTATTCTCAGCAAGAGCAAATAGTCTTCACTAAAACTTTTGCTCCTATAGCTAGACTAGAAGTCATTCGCATTTTGCTATCATTTATAGCTCATCATAATATGAGATTACATCTAATGGATGTCAAATGCACTTTTCTAAATTATATAATAAATGAAGTTTTTGTGAAATAATCACCTAGTTTTGAGAGTGATATTTTTCCAAATCATGTTTTTAAATTGAAAAAGACATTATGTGGGCTCAAGCAAGCACATGTGCTTGGTATGAAAATTTGAGTTCATTTCTTATGACAATTGGTTTTCAAAGAGGAAAAGTAGATACCACTTTATTTCGCAAGAATTATAATTTAAATTTTATAATAGTGCAAATTTATGTAGATGACATAATTTTTTGTGCTACTGATGACTCTCCCTGTAGAGAATTTTCTGAGTTAATGCAGAAATAGTTTGAGATGAGCATGATGGGAGAATTAAAATTCTTTCTTGGACTGCAAATTAAGCAAGCAAAATATGGAACTTATATCCATCAAACTAAATATGTCAATGAGTTACTCAAAAAATTCAATCTTGAAGATTGTAAAACAATGTCAACTCCAATGCACCCAACATCAATCTTAAATCTAAATGAGACATACAAAAAGGTAGATCAAGCATTATACAAAGGTAATGTTGACTCTACTTTATTTAACTGCCTCTTGACTAGAAATAATGTTTAGTGTATGTTTGTGTGCATGTTTTCAATATGATCCAAGGGAATCACATTTCACAACAGTTAAACATATTTTTAGATACCTAAAAGGTACTACTAATCTTGGTCTATGCTATAAGAAATTTGATCAGTACATATTAAAAGACTATAATGATGTTGATTTTGCTAGAGACATAATAGAAAGAGAAAGCACCAGTGGAGGATGTCACTTCATTAGAGCTAATCTAGGATCTTGGTCAAGTAAAAGGCAAGGTACTTAGCACTCTCCACAACAGAAGTGGAATATATCACAACTGCTCATAGCTTTTGTGGATCAAGTATCAATTAGAGGATTATGACATAATTGAGAGTAACATTCCTCTTCTTTGTGATAATACTGTTACAATTAATTTATCTAAGAATTCCCATTTTGCATTCTCATGCTAAGCATATAGAAATTAAACATCATTTCATTAGGAATTATATAGAAAGGGATTTTAGATTTAAAATTCATTAGTACTGAAAATTAGTTGGTTGATATCTTTACAAAATCCCTTCCTAAAGATAAGCTTGTCCATATTAGGAATCTTCTTAGTATGACTTTTATTCTAGAATGAAGTTTAAAATCATATGACTTAGGTTTCCATAAATTGTGTGCTCATAACATATGAATCCATAACATGTGTGTCCATATTGTGTTCATTCATAATCTCTTCATTCATTGCATATTTTCATTTTTCTCATTTATAAGCTGAGTCAATGCATTTTATTTACCAATTTTAACCTTTGTAAATTACAAACAACAATATCCTTTTACCATTAAATAATCTTTTATTGCTATAGTTTTAATAAGGGTTTCTAGAAACGTTTTATTTACAAAGTCTTTCCATCTTCCCTCTTCAGAAAATTTTGAATATCTTGCTCTATATCTTTGCAAAACCCTCTCTTCTTTCATCCCTTCACCCTTCACCATTACAAACCATTGTCCATACCATATTGGACATCTCTAAACCTATCCCTTCTTCACTCATTCAACCCACCATCCAAATCGTTTTGGATGACCCTACACAAATCACTGTCCAAACACCTATGGACAACCATATTGCCCATAAGCCTATGGACTCCCCTGATCCTATCACCACCCTCAAAAAGGAATGGTCAGTCCTATTCCTTCAACAACTCGAGCGTAAAAGCTTATCCACTAAGATCAGATTACTCACTACCTATCTACACCTTCGAACAAATACTTCCACCCTCATACCCTTCCCTAACTCACCACCTGAACCCGCAACATCTCACCTTTGGGTAACCCTCTTCCAATTCTATCTTCACCCTCCTACCTCACCATACAAGAAACCACCACCTTCTCCAAACCCTTAAAATTTTCTTTATTTATTTTTATTTTTTTCTAACTGTAATGGTCATTCTTCCAACCCTTTTGTTGATAAAAAAAAAAAAGGAGAATTGTGTAAAGGAGAGAGATTCTACATTTTTTTAATACATAAGAGTCTGCATTTAGATTTTGCATTTTTTTTATCATATGATGCTATATATACTTTGATAATTTTATATGAATGTCTTGATACATCTATCATACACTCTAATATAATACGATAAATCATATATATATGATTTGATCCTTTTGCTTTGATCTTTGTATTAAACCCTTATGCTCTAATGCGCTTAAAATATGTTTCTCTTAACCATCCATTAGCTTAGGTAGAGATAAAATAAAATAGAAGTTATATATCTTAAGAGGAGCTAGTAAAATATATCACATGCTTAAAATGTTATATCTTGAAATCATCTTTCTCTTTAACATAATTTTTGTCATTATCAAAATGGGGGAGATTGTTGAAGCATAAGTCTATACGTCCAAAATGACCAAATTGTTTTGATGATGACAAACATTATGGAAATGGATAATATATTATGATTAACCATAATTCTCTAGATTCTAGAAGAATTACAGGTTATTCGACTTCAAGGTTGGAATCCATCAATTTAAGAAAAACTGACTTTAAAAAAAGTTCATCTACTACGTCTATAAAGAGCTCACTATCCATAGACACACTCATCGTTCAAAGGACATGCTCAATGTCTATAGAGTCACTTGCTGTCCAAAGGACATATTTTACATCCATAAAGAAGTTCTTTGTCCAAAGGATTTTTCAGCATACATAGAGGACCTTAACGTCCAAAGACGCAGTCAAGAGTCCATAGAAGAACTCATTGTCCTAGATGTTCCTACTTTCGAAAGAAGATATCGTCCAAAAAGTGAAACAACTTCATTGTTCCAATTAGGAAGAACCTCTCGTAAAAGTATTAAAGTATTGTTTATCTTGCTTATCTTATCTCGTGAACTATTTCATTCGTATAAAAAGTTGATTATCTATATCCAACATCAAATGTCTACCTAATATACTATTTGACAACGCATTAAGCTTTCATATTGACGAAGAGCAAAAACAAAGATTTTATAATACAAGTCAAGTATGATTAAAGGAAACCCAGATTGTGACTCCATTTAGAAGGAACCAACAAAGCTTCCTCACTCATTAACAGTAGATAGCACATAGAATTTAGAGAAAAGCAATTTTTTCCTCACACAACCTTTCTCTGTCTTTAAAAAAGAGGAGTCTTTGTAGAAGTACTGCAAGAAGCAACCAAGTAGCATTTAATGCAAATCCAACCACTCCTCATGCAAAAGAAAATGTTCAAATTTTCACTATATAAAGGGATCTATCAATCTCAAAAGAAGGTGAAGCTGGACTACAACACATTCTATCAAGAAAGAAAAAACACTCTCTTATGCTTTAGGCGACTATCTTGTAAAACCTTATTTGCAAAGTAAAGTAAAGTCTATGCTTTGTATTGTAAACGTCTATTGCGTGAGTTACTCTTTTGTGAAAATCCTACTAAGTTAGTGTGATAGCTTGAAGAGACTAAGTGTCAAACAATACTTAGTTTTATAGTAATCGGGTAGATTACAAGGGTTAGAATACTTGTAGAGGTAGAGAATACTTGTTTGTAAGTCAAGTAGACTTAATGAAATTTTTTCGTGTTAAAGGAAATTGACGTAACTCTATTGAAAAATTGAACCAATATAATCTTTTTGTGTTTTCTCTCTTATCCTACGCTCTTTTATTTATGCTCTCCTTTGATCAACCATAACAAATTGTGTTTTTAAATCCTTCATTTTTGCGAAAAGCTTTACAAAATCACACATACACACAACTCAACCCTTTTTTTTTCTTGTGTGTTATCTTTTCCTTCACTAATGAATAAAATAATGAAGGGTGAGGATAATGAGTAACTTGATCCCTTCTCATATATATATATATGTGTGTATATAGACATATACATACACACACATATATATGTATGTGTATGAAGCGAATCAAGTGAAAGGAGCATTATAATGAGGGTCAAAGGAGTAAATCTAGACAATATAATCATACATGGAAGGTTTAGATTAAAAATTATTAAATATTCACACAAGCACCTAAAAAAGTCATATAATTTTGTGATTTAATCCAAACCATCAATTTATCGTTGTATAGTTTAGATTTACTCATTTCATCCTCATTATAATACTCTTCTCACTTTATACACTCCTTAAATATACATATATATATATATATACATACATACACACACACACACATATATATATATATATATATACATATACATGTGTGTATATTTGTGTGTGTGGGTGTTACAAAGGAGAAACTTTTACGAATTTTTAATCATAGCTCTTATTTCTCAATTGAAAAAAAAATGTATTTGAGATTAAAACTCAATTAAACACCTCTTATGAGACTATCACTGTTGTTGTCTCCACCATCACCAGCGTCATCATCATCACTACCACCACCATCATTGCTAGTTCAACTATTATCGTTACTATTGTTGGCTATGGTGTCAATAGTAAAGGCGACACAAATGGTAATGGTTGAGGCAATGATGATTCCAACAATGTTTGTGATGGAGACAAGTGGGGATAATGATGACGATGGTGATAACAGTAGTGATAATAACGACAGTGATGGTAGTGATGATGATAACGATAATGATGATGATAGAAATTTGTAATGGAAGCAATGATAATAGTGATCTTGTAAAAGATTTTTAATTTGGTTTTTAATCTCAACCACAATTTTTTTAATTGTGATACAAGAGTTATGATTGAAAATCCTCATTTTCTTATTATCAATATTTCTGATATGAAAAATGAATTGAATTAAATAAATAATTAAACATCTAATGTGGAATAACAAACCCTTGAATTTCCAAACACTATATGAAAGTCCATTTTCTCCCGAGAGAGTCTAATGAGACGAGGGTCTGTTGTGTGAGAGTAAGAGAAACTTATTTTACCCATTGCATAAAAATAAATGAATTGAGTTAAAGGAATAATTAAACATCTAATGTGGAACAACAAACCCTTGAATTTCCAACTCTTATGTGAGAGTAAGAGAGACTTATGCTTCCTTCTTTTCTTGCACCCATTTGAGGCAGATGCAGTGGTAACCACAACCATTGCCCAAATGCACATGAGCACGCACTCACTATATATAATGGTACATTAAATGAAAGTAATGAATGCATATAATATTATATTAAATGCAAGAACATAAATGCATAACAAATCTTTAATAAAAAATTAAATGATTAAAAATTTAAATAAATAATAATAATTTACTCCTCTTATTAATTACCATAAATACATAAAATATTATATTAAGTTAAGACCATAAATGCATCATTATTTTTCAATAAAAGAAATTAAATGGAACGTATGTGACCGTATTAAATAAATAATAATAATTTATTCCTCCTATTAATTACCATAAATACATAAAATATTATATTAAGTGAAGACCATAAATGCATCATTATTTTTCAATAAAAAGAAAATAAATGGAACGTATATGCAATGGAAATGTTAAAGAATGTTTTATGGAGTACTTTCAACGAAGAAGATATATATAAACTTACTATGTGTATATTGTAATTTGTGTTTAGTAAAATGCTGTTAGCACATGGACTATTTTCTTAAAGATAATTATGGTGGATAAAATAAATAAATATAATCTATGTCCTTATTAATTGCCATATTAGTGAAAATCTAAAATTAAATTTTTTTCCTTAAATTGAAAGTCAACTTCAATAAAATGATATATGAAAAATTATTTTAATGAAAAATAAATAAATAAACTATTATATTAAATATAAGAAATAAATTCATAACAATTTTCAATACCATATTGTGAAAATCTAAAATTAAAATATTTCTCCAAAATTGAAAGTCAACTTCAATAATATATATATCAAGTTAGATTCAATGAAAACCATAAATACCTAAAATATTATATTAAATGCAAGAACATAAATGCATAACAATTTTGAATAAAAAGAAATTTACTATTATAAACATTAAATAAATACACAATAATTTATGACCCTATTAAATATCATATTTGTAAAAATCCACAATTAATTTTTTACCTTAAAATTGAAAACTAACCAAAATTGGTGCAATGATTAACATTAACTAGCCATATCTCACATGAATAGTATATGTCTTGTTAAGAAATTTCTTTTTCTTTGTGTATATATATGTGATAATGTTTTCCTCTCTGACATCTCAATCGAGATTAGATTTTTTATCACCTTATAAGAATTTCTTCTTTCTTCCTTGCATAAAAGCAAACAATTTTTTACATGAACAATAAATATGACTTCCATTGAGCAACAACTTCATGGAGTGGTAGTGACAGAACCAATAAATGTTGTTATGGATATGGATCTTCTCAATAAACTTAAAAAGTCCTTCCTAAAACAAATAAAGGTAAGTGAATATAATTGTCCCCTTCTAAAATCATCTAATATTCTATATTCATATATTATTTTTATTTTTGAAAACAAAAAAATTTATCAGTTGATACTCTCTTTGTATATTCGAGAACAGGAAGTCAAGAGGAGAGCATTAGAAGATCCCCGACACGATGAACAAGCATTAGTTGTACCTGCAATCCCCATACCTAAGAGAAAGGTATAAAAGAATGATAACGTTGATGTACGTAACCCTTAGAAAATTAAAATTCTTAATTTTTTAAATTCTATTATCTCTTGGATTTTAAGATTTCACTGTATACCAACCATTAGGATCAATTTTTAGCAATAGGATTTCTCATTTCACTACAAGAAATTTTAAAATTTATTATAGTAAAATTAATAGTTATTTCATAACTAATTTCTAGTAAAAATAATTAACTACAATATTATTATAATATTGATGATAGCGTGAAATAAGTAATAAATTAGTTTAAAAAATAATTTTAATAATTTGTAATAAATTTTTAAAAAAATTTAACTATTTTTAATAAGAAATTGTATGTATTCATTATATGATGGTATTTGTCACATGCAGGCTCATTGCAAAAGAGGAAGAAAGACAAGCACCAAGCTTCTATTAGAATTACCTTTTTCTTTTGAACCTCCAACATTTTGTTTGGAGGAAAACATTAACTTGGAGAAGGTATGTTGCTTGCTAGTTTGTAGTCCATTACCAAATGTTTTTACTTTCTCTTTGTGTTTGCTTTCTTGTTCCATGAATGATAATGTGCAACCTATATGATTTATGGTATAATGAATTGGTTTAAAGGATATATCTTACCAATTTGCATTAGGTACTATTAAACCAATTCAGGGAAGGAGCAAGCAGAAGGGATCATGTTCCCAAATTTTCAGTGACAGAAAGATTACAAAATTGGTTGTTGGAAAAAAGGGAACGCCGCAAAGACGAAACAAAGGATGACATTTTAATTCAAGATTTTGTAAGACTGTACTATCAATAATTTTAATATAAATAACATAGAAACCAAAATATACATACTTGCTATTTTAAAGAAGAAACTGATGCAATTTTTTGTTTGTAATGACTTATTATGAATGCAAATCATATATATTTTTGAAAATTGTTATACCATATATTGACATCTAACATACACAATTGTTTGTGTAGTACTATCGCCACTTACCTTCACAAATGAAATTACGGTCCCAACTAGAAGTAGTCAACTTTTTGCTTCATGGAGATTTTCTTCCAAAAGGTGGTAGTAGCAAGAAAGCAAAGTTGGTTGAAGCCACTTCTGTAGATAACCAAGTACATTTTCTTTTATCATTCAAAGCATGAAGCAATACTATATATGTGTACTGTGTTTATCATTCAACGCGTGTGTGCATGTTTTACACTATATAGTTGATGTTGTATACAATATTTTTTCCCTATAGGATTCAAGTTCAACCTCCCGTGAATCAAGCATAAGGACAGAAATGTCATCTCAACTTCCAAAGACTAAGATAGCTAATAAAATGAAGAGTGGTGATGAAAAAGGGACTAAGAGAGAGATGAAGAGTGTCAATAAGATGATGAATGGTGATGAAAAAAAGAGTAATGAATTAAACAATAAGATGAAAATTTTGGAAGAGAAGATTATGTCTCCGGATGATGAAATGGGGCTGAATAAGATGGTTGACAATAAAATTGAAAATGAGTTGATGATTGAAGAACTACTAAACCAACCGGGTGAACTGTTGTTTCTATCAAACGAAAAGAAGTAATGTCAATGTCTTTAAAGCCCAAGGCATATATAATTCAAAGAATGGGTGTGATAGAGAGATGTTTTGGGGTGTATTATTTTTATTTTCTTTGAGAAAGATATGTATGAAAGGAGACCCATTTCCTTGATGTAATTATTTGTCATTTTTATTAATGAAATTGATTTTGTTCAATTCAAAGGAAATCTATTAAAAAATGAAAGAAAACCAAGATCATTAGGATAATGAGATCCATTTAGTACATTTCAATGTCTTATCACTATAATATTTTTTTTTATTTTCCTACTAATTTTAGCTATCATTTAAATTAGTAGCTAAATCCTAACTAATTAACTATTAATTAATTAGAATATTATTTTTTTTTAACTAAATTTAAGATATATTCATTTATACTTCTTATTACTACAAATTAGCTAGAAAATAAATACAAATTTTAAAATTTTACTACAAATTGACTAAGATTATTTTCTTAACTAATTTGTTACTTATTTCATGCTATCATTAATATTATAGTAATTTTATAGCTAATTATTTTTACTAAAAATTAACTACAAAATAACTATTGATTTTAAAATTAGCCACAAAATTATTTGATAGCAAATTTTAAATTTTCTAGTAATATACTCTGCATAATAGTATAATTTAGAAAAAGAAATTTCAAGAATATACAACACAATATACAAAAGTAACCGCTAACATCCATATAACACATCTTTGGAGGTATACATAATCCTCCCATTCCCTTAAATTTTTTCCAATGAAATACAATTCTATAAAAAAAAAATCTATTTAAACACAAATGAAATATTAATGGATTTTACACTACTAGAAAATTTAAAATTTGCTACAAAATAATTTTGTGGCTAATTTTAAAATCAATAGTTATTTTGTAACTAATTTCTAGTAAAAATAATTAGCTACAAAATTACTATAATATTGAATGGTAGCATAAAATAAGTAGCAAATTAGCTAAGAAAATAATCTTAGTTAATTTGTAGTAAATTTTTTAATATTTGTAGTTATTTCCTAGTTAATTTGTAGTAATAAGAAGTATAAATGAATATAACTTCAATTTAGCTAGAAAAAATAATATTCTAGTTAATTAATAGTTAATTAGCTAGGATTTAGCTACTAATTTAAATGGTAGCTAAAATTAATAGCAAAATCAAAAAATTCTTATAGTGTTAATAAAAGCCAAGAAGATTCCATTTAAACGCATACTTGGAATGAATTTTCATCCCTTCCACTCTATTTTTAAACTTTCAAACATGAAACATATATATCTTTTTTTTTTATCACAAGATACAAGTAACTTTATATTTTTTTTTAAAAATTTTATAATAGTAAAGTAGTTAGCATCGACCACAACCGATGCTAGCTTCAACAATAGTTGACTGATGCAAAATATAAATTTGTAATAACTGCATAATAACTTTTTTAATAAATACATGATAATTGAATAACTTTTTTTAACATAATGTGAACTAGGACTAGGTCCCACAGATGGGAAGCTTAGAAAAAATTTAAAAAACTCTAGATATTTATATAATATTTTTTTTCCTATATATTATTTTTGTAGATGGATTGAAATCATTGTCTCATGCTATGATTTCTTTATATTCAAATTAAAATGTGACATATGATTAAAAAATATTATTCTTTCAATTAATTTATTTTTTTCTAATATGTTATATTGATAAATTCATGTTAAATAAATTTGTGTTATTTTGATCTAACGTGATAATAGATTTAAAGTGTTTATTTTTTAACAAGATAAAAAAATAAAAACAAAAAATTAAATTATAGTACTAAAAAATTAAAATTAATGACAAAATATATTCATCGCTAATAGTGACAGTCATTGTGATAAATAATAGGATTTTGTGATACTCATATTTATCTTATTTTCACTACAAGAATTTTTTGATTTTGCTACTAATTTTAGCTACCATTTAAATTAGTAGCTAAATCCTAGCTAATTAACTATTAATTAACTAGTATATTATTTTTTCTAGCTAAATTGAAGTTATATTCATTTATACTTCTCATTACTACAAATTAGCTAGGAAATAACTACAATTTTTAAAAAATTTACTACAAATTAACTAAGATTATTTTCTTATCTAATTTGCTACTTATTTCATGCTACTATTCAATATTATAGTAATTTTGTAGCTAATTATTTTTACTAGAAATTAGCTACAAAATAAATATTGATTTTAAAATTAACCACAAAATTATTTTGTAGCAAATTTTAAATTTTCTAGTAGTGTTTGTGATAGAATTAATGACAATATTTCTCTCTCTAAAACATTTGTCACAAAATTTACCACTAAGAGAGGCATTGTGACGGAATTTTTGCCCCTAAAAAATGTTCTTTACATACTAAATATAAAATGTTAAGGAATTTTGTGACGAATTGCTATCCATTAAATTTTTTGTAACCGCATCCATCACATGCTATATATGAAATATTTAGCAACGAGGGATGTTAAGAAGAATTTCTATCACTCAAAATTATCCCTCACAAAATAATGAAATTTATTTTTAGCTATAAATTTGTGACAAATCAACCATTACTACTAGAAAATTTAAAATTTGCTACAAAATAATTTTGTGGCTAATTTTAAAATCAATAGTTATTTTGTAGTTAATTTCTAGTAAAAATAATTAGCTACAAAATTACTATAATATTGAATGGTAGCATGAAATAAGTAGCAAATTAACTAAGAAAATAATCTTATATAGTTAATTTATAGTAAATTTTTTAAAATTTGTAGTTATTTCCTAGCTAATTTGTAGTAATAAGAAATATAATTGAATATAACTTCAATTTAGCTAGAAAAAATAATATTCTAGTTAATTAATAGTTAATTAGCTAGGATTTAGCTACTAATTTAAATGGTAGCTAAAATTAGTAGCAAAATAAAAAAATTCTTGTAGTTCTCTGATTATGTTAGTTAAAAATTGTAATTAAATGAAATATTTTAAGATCTAAAAATTATATAGAATTTGTGAATTACTATATTAATTGAACATTTTTATCAATTTAAGAAATATAGTAAAATTATAATGATTAAATTCAATTACTTTAATTAAATATTTTAAAAATACATAAAACTATATAACTTTAAAAAGAAAAAGAAAATGAAAAACTATAATATTTAAAAATATAAATATAAATAAAATTATAACTAATTGAAGAATATGAAATTTCAAAAATGAAACTTAAAAGAGATATTAAAATTTTATTCCTTTCGCTTTTCTCTTTGCTAGTTCAATAATATTTTGATGTCAATAATCTTCTTATATAATAAGTATGAATTCATTCATTTGAATCTTGAAAAGTTTTAGTAATTAAATAACTAGTAATAGTAATTAATATCATTGATAAACTTAAATAAAACTAATTGGTTCAAATAGTGATTCAACGACTCACTACGATAATCTTAATTGGTGTGAAATATCATATTAGATAAGCATACATAATCAATGTGATTTAGGTTAACTTGATAAGTTGGATCACTACTCGGTTTCTTTTCTTTTACATTTTTGTTAAGTTATTTCACTCTTTTTTTCATTTTTTTCTTAGATATATAATATGTATATACCATTAAATACTATAAAATTATACTACTAGAAAATTTAAAATTTGCTATAAAATAATTTTGTGGCTAATTGTAAAATCAATAGTTATTTTGTAGCTAATTTCTAGTAAAAATAGTTAGTTACAAAATTACTATAATATTGAATGGTAGCATGAATAAGTAGCAAATTAGCTAAGAAAATAATCTTAGTTAATTTGTAGTAAATTTTTTAAAATTTGTAGTTATTTCCTAACTAATTTGTAGTAATAAGAAATATAATTGAATATAACTTCAATTTAGCTAGAAAAAATAATATTCTAGTTAATTAATAGTTAATTAGTTAGGATTTAGCTACTAATTTAAATGATAGCTAAAATTAGTAGCAAAATCAAAAAATTCTTAAAGTGTTAATTTGTTCCACGTTCCACATTTTACATCACTATTTGTAAATTGTATTATTATAGTATTTTATGTTATATTGTTATAATAGGAAAGAAATATTTTTAAAGTATTATATTATTATAAAATATTTTCATAATTAAGTAGAAATATTTTAATAAATTGATACCCAAAATAAAGATTTGATTTAGTAATGAAGTTGCCATTCACTCATTCCCCTGAATCCCTAGTAGAGTCAGCACAACACTTTACCACTTTTATTTTGGCTTCTTCTGTTTTCTCGTACCTTCTCCTACCTCAACACTTGTAGTGGGAATCTGTCTCATTATCTCATCCTATGTTTGTGGCCCATTTGAACAATTGAATAACCTTTATAATCACAAATGAACGCTTTAATGTGTTTCTCCTTCCTTTCTGTTATTTATAACTCCTTTAGATTTTATGATCGAATATACCTAAGACCTAAATCGCGCGTCAATTTGTTGCACCGATAGAAAATTTGTTAGGCAATCTTATTTAATGAGGTCAATTAAAAGTTGATGCCTAAGGAATAGAATAAGGAACCAAACCTTTATTTTACATTAACCTAACCTTATTCTTTTTCTATTTTCCTCAAAACAAAGCATAAATTCTTGAACTTAATAAACAAAAACTAATATAAATACAAATTTTCAATTAAACATTTATAATTTTTCTTTTATTATCATACACATGAATTAATTAATTCGAGTTCATTTCATCTTAACAACTAATTTTGATTTCAAGTCATAACAATGCAACTTGATTAAATACATAAATAAGCTTGAACATGATTGCTTCCTAGAGATACATGTGGTTTCTAAGTGGTATATTTTCAAATCTTAACATAATAATATAGTTAAATATATGTTGGAATTCCCTCCTTAATTGTGGTTCACAAGTCACAATGCTTGGGGGATGAACATGTTGGGTTATTTTTGGGCTCCCAACTATGTGGACAAAAGTCCAATACTCTCAAGCCCGCTAGGTTTCTCTTTATAAGAGAAGGAGGGGTTAGATTGAGAGACACACATCCAAGTGAAAAAACCCTAAGAGAGTTAAAGTGTCCTTTTTGTATTTCTCTTTGAGAGAAAGAGATATATATATAGAGAGGTTTGTATATCATCTGAGAGGATGAGATTCATTGAGAGATCCTCAAAGATTGAGAGAAACACTTTGTAATACTACTTTTATAGTGGAGATCTTTTACTGGACTAGGTCCTGTGGTTTTTCTGGAGAGGGTTTTCCACGTAAAAATTCTGGTGTCATCTTCCCTCTACTCTTTTAGTTATTTTTTACGCTTCCGCATAGTGCTCATTTTGCGTTCACAGAGGAGGGAATAGGTATTGTTGTTTCCCAACAGTGGTATTAAAACTATTGGTTCAAAAAGTCATAGTCTTGTGCAATTCAAGATAGAAGGAACATTCGCTCACGATGGAGACATGTTCAAGCTAACTACAGATAATTATTCCTATTAGAAGCCAATGATGGAAGATCATCTGTACTGCAAAGATTTGTATGAGCCAATCACAAATGAGGAAATGCTAGAAGGGAAGACTGAAAAAGATTGGGAGATTCTAAATCGTAAAGTTGTTGCTATGATTCGAAAATACATCGACAAAAGCTTGTTTGAGCATGTGTTGACTTATACCAATGCGTATGAGTTGTGGACGAAGCTTGAATCTATGATTCAAAAGAAAACTCCTAGAAACAAAGCTTATCTTGTCAGACGATTGGTAAAATTGGAGTACTCTGACGACCAGAATATGATCGAGCATCTAAACACCTTCAAAGGTATTGTGAATCAATTAATGAAGGCAGATATGAAGATTGATGATGAGTTACAAACTCTTCTACTCCTTAGTTCTCTATCTGAGAGCTAGGACACATTGGTTGTCACTCTCAGCAACTCAACACCAGATGGAAAGCTTAGTCTGGATACTATTACAAATAGTCTGTTGAATGAGGAGTCCAGAAGGAAAGAAAGAGGAATGAGTAATCACTCAGAAGCCAATGTTGTTGAGAATAGAGGAAGGAGTGAGCATAGAAGCAAAGGAAGCCGTGAAAAGTCACAAGGAAGATCCAAGTCTCATCCTAGAGGTTTGACATGTTTCTATTATGGAAAAATTGGCCACAGAAGCAAGAGTGTAGATTCTTGAAAAGAGATCAGAAGGCTGGATTAGTCCATCCTAACGAGATAGACCCCAAAAAGAAGTTGGAAGAGAAAAACCACAATAGCGGTGGCATCAGACGACGGAAAGGTGTTCCTTATTGGTAAAGAAAATTATCTAAATGTTGCTTTTGATGATTGCACATGAATAGTTGATACCGAAGCATCCTTTCATGTTACTCCTCACGAAGGATTCTTCTCATCTTATCAAAAAGGAGATTTTGGAATAGTAAAAATGGACAATCATGTCACAAGCAAGATTGTCGGAATAGGAGAAGTGACTTTGATAATAGAAAATGGAAACAAACTTGTGCTAAAGGAGGTAAGGCATGTTCCTGAGATACACCTAAACCTTCTTTCAATAGGTAAACTAGATGATGCTGGAATGAACAACCAGTTTGGTGGTGGAAAATGGAAACTTAGCCGAGGAAGCATAATTGTTGCTCGCGGCAAGAAGGAAGGCTCTTTGTACATCATGCAAGGAAAGATATGCAAAGGGGAGACAAATGCTGCTCAAGAAGAAAGTAAGGAGTTGTGGCATAAAAGATTGGGCCACATGAGCGAGAAGGGTTTAGAGATCCTTGCGAAAGATCATCTCCAAAGCATAAAAGGACAGCCATTTGATTTATATGAAGATTGCCTAGTAGGTCAGCAACACAAAGTATCCTTCCATAGACCTGATAGTGGAAGAAGAAGAAAGCATATTTTGGATCTTGTACATTCAGATGTTTGTTCAACATTTGAAAGGTCCCTTGGTGGTGCTCAATATTTTGTTACCTTTATTGATGACCACTCCAGAAAGTTGTGGGTGTATCCATTAAAGAGAAAAGATGAAGTCCTTCGAGCCTTCAAGGAGTTTCACGCCTCAGTTGAACGAGAAACTGGTAAAAAGTTGAAATGTTTGAGGAGTGATAATGGTGGAGAATATAGAGGTCCATTCGAGCACTATTGTAAGACTCACGGGATCAGACACGAGAAAGTACCTCCCAAGACACCTCATATGAATGGTGTAGCTGAAAGATTCAATAGAACGATTATTGAGAAGGTTATAAGCATGTTGTCTCATGCAAAACTTCCTAAGACATTCTGGGGAGAGGTAGTGGTTACTACAGCTGATTTGATCAACTTATCACCCTCAAGACCATTAAATGGAGAGATACCAGAAAAAGTATGGACCGGTAAAAAGGCCTCATATTACAACCTAAGAGTTTTTGGATGTAAGGCATCTGTTCACATTCCAAAAACTAAAAGGGCAAAGCTTGATGCTAAGGCAAAAGAATGTGTATATCTTGGTTCACCAAGAAATGAATTTGGTTTTAGATTATGGGATCCTGCAAATAAAAAGATTGTTCGAAGTAGAGATGTGGTGATCTTTGAAGATCAGACAATCCAAGACATCAAGAAAATAGAGAAACCAACACTCAAGGTGAGTAATGATCAAAGTCCTCTTATGGTAAACAACATAGGGGGAAAGACTCCTCAGACAGAGCCAGATCAGGAGCGACAACTTGATGAGATGGTTGAAGAATCTGATCAGATAGATCAACCTAACATGACGCTAGAAGATCAAGCAATTGAGAACGTTCAACAGGAACCCCAATTGAGACAATCAACAAGAGAGAAGCAATTGTCAAGAAGGTATTTTTCATATGAATATGTAAATCTTACTGATGAAGGTGAACCTCAATGTTTTGCAGAAGCCATTGAGATGGAAGACAAAGACAAATAATTGCAAGCCATGGAAGAAGAGATTCAATCCTTAAAGGATAATCAGACATACATTTGGTAGAATTACCAAAAGGAAGAAAAGTATTACAAAACAAATAGGTGTTCAAGCTCAAGAATGAAGAGAACAATCCAAACCCAAGATACAAAGCACGAATTGTCGTGAACAGGTGCAACCAAAAGAAAGGAATAGACTTTGATGAAATATTCTCACCAGTGGTGAAGATGACATCTATCAGAGCAATTCTCGGTTTGGCAGCAAAACTAGACCTGGAGATTGAACAATTGGATGTCCAAACAGCATTCTTACATGGAGATCTAGAGGAGGAAATTTACATGGAGCAACCAGAAGGCTTTGAAGAACCAGGCAAAGAACACTTGGTGTGTCGTCTGAAGAAAAGCCTTTATGGTTTAAAGCAAGCCCCAAGACAATGGTATAAGAAATTCGATTCTTTTATGATCTAACATAATTTTAAGAAGACCTCTACAGACCATTGTGTGTTTGTGAAGAAATATGAAAATGGTGAGTCCATCATACTTCTCTTATATGTTGATGATATGTTGATTGTGGGGAATGACAAAATAAAAATAGTTGCTCTCAAGAAGGCATTGAGTAAGTCTTTTGCCATGAAAGACCTGGGTGCAGTAAAGAGGATTCTTGAAATGAAAATCTTTAGAGATCATTCAAAAGGAATGTTGTGGGTATCTCAAAAAGATTACATTGAGAAGATTCTCAAAAGGTTCAACACGCACAATCCCAAAACCTGTCCGTATTCCAATTGCTGGACATTTCAAACTTAGCAAATCTCAATGTCCAAAGAATGAAGAAGAAAGAGAAGAAATGAACAAGGTGCCCTATTCTTCTGCCTTGGGTAGCCTTATGTATACAATGGTTTGTACAAGACCAGATATTAGCTATGCTGTAGGAGTTGTGAGCAGATTCCTATCAAACCTAGGAAAGGAGCATTGGGAAGCTGTTAAATGGATATTAAGATATCTAAGAGGAACTGCCAAAAGAAGCTTGTGTTTTGGCAATGAAAATCTAAAGCTCATTGGATATTCAGACTCAGATATGGCAGGAGATATGAATTCAAGGAAGTCAACATCGGGTTATCTGATTACTTTTGCAGTGGGAGCTGTTTCTTGGCAGTCAAAACTTCAAAAATGTGTGATATTGTCTACAACTGAAGCAGAGTATGTAGCAGTCACTGAAGCCTCAAAAGAGATGCTATGGATGAAGAACTTTCTAAGAGAATTGGGACATGATCAAGATGATTATGTGGTGAACTGTGATAATCAAAGTACAATTCATCTGACCAAGAATCCCATGTTCCATTCACGCTCAAAGCATATTGACATCCGTTATCATTGGATACAAGAAGTGTTGGATAGGAAGGAATTGAAGATAGAGAAAATTCATACAGATTTGAATTGGTCTGACATGATGACTAAGTCAATGCCAACCAAGAAGGTTGAAGATTGTTGCCAAGGTGCTGGTGTTGTGGTGCCTCCCAATTAAGTCAGGAAGGGGGAGATTTGTTGGAATTCCCTCCTTAATTGTGGTTCAAAGGTCACAATGTTCCTCCTTAATTGTGGTTCACAAGTCACAATGTTTGGGGATGAACATGTTGGGTTATTTTTGGGCTCCCAACTATGTGGACAAAAGCCCAATACTCTCAAGCCCGCTAGGTTTCTCTTTATAAAAGGATAAGGGGTTAGATTGAGAGACACACATCCAAGTGAAGAAACTCTAAGAGAATTAGAGTTCTTTTTGTATTCCTCTTTGAGAGAAAGAGAGAGATATATACAGAGTGGTTTGTATATCATCCGAGAGGGTGAGATTCATTGAGAAATCCTCAGAGATTGAGAGAAACACTTTGTAATACCACTTTTATAGTGGAGATCTTTTACTGGACTAGGTCCCGTGGTTTTTCCCGAGAGGGTTTTCCACGTAAAAATTCTGGTGTCATCTTCCCTCTACTCTTTCAGATATTTTTTCTTACGCTTCCGCATAGTGCCCATTTTGCATTCACAGAGGAGGGAATAGGCATTGCTGAATCCCAACACATTCTATTGATTATAGTTGAGCACCTCTAGAATGGTTATTAGCTTTAAAAGCATTCATATGATTGCTTTTAGAACTTTGTCATTTCATATATGGACAAGTCATATATTGTGAATAATTTTTGTGGTTATATAATTTGATTAATTTGTTGCTTAATCTCTCATTGGTTGATGTTATAATGGTTGTATTAAAATATTTCGATTCAATAAGTCTTTTTTAAATTTTTTTTTTTATCGTAAATGATTAGTTTGCTCGCATATATTTCATTAAGTACTTTTAATTAAAAGAAGGAAATGAGTTAAACTTTATTTTCATATTTCATAGTACTTAATCTTTCTTTCCAATTAAGAAAGTACTTAGTTATACATGTGCAAGAAAAATAATCATTTATTAAAATATAAAATTAAAATAATCTCATCTAATCCAAAGATATTGATACAACCATTATGACAATAGTCAATAGAATGAACCAACTAATTAATCAAACTGCAAAAATATTCACACTATATGTCTTGTCTTATATATGAAATGGCGAGGTTATAAAACCACTTGACATCACAAAAATTCTAATAAACAAACCACTGTGGAGGAGCACAATTACAATAAGACAAAACCAAACTTTGAACGTAATTAGTCGAGTGCAACCTAACATTTTCTCGGTGAGTTTCAATATGCTCTACCCCATTATCCCTCCGGTTATACCTAATAAATTTAAAATATCTATGGATTGCCAGCATTAGGACATCGCCTTTTTCAAACAGATACCATTGGAACTACTGCCAATAAAAAAGTTTAAAGATTTAAAGGAACTCACAACTAACAATTAGCAGCGGAATTCAACACTATACAAATTCAAACTACATTTGCCAAAAAGAAAAATGAGTTCCCTGGTGATAATGAGAAGGACATAGGTTTCCCCCCCAAACCCAAAGTTCTTGGGTGAGGGAATGGATTATATCAACACCATCAGGAAGCAACAAATATTTGTACGACTCTCTCTTTAAATAAAATGAATAAATTATGTACTAATTGGAATTAACAGTGTCTAGTTGTGATATTTAGAATGCCACTGACATATTGTCCATCAGTTAGTCCTAGTTTTGCAAAACCACTCCAACTTGCAACATTTCTCTGACAAAAGTAGTGAACTCTTAGTTCTGTTTCCAGGGATTCTCTATCCACAACCATGGCAACAACCTTGTAAGTGTCTCTTGAATTGTCATTACCAAAGCCTATCTTCATTGATCTTGAATGGGAGGCCACCATCTTCAATGGTAGATGATGGGTCCTCCAGTAAACATTCTATGGAACAACAGTGTAGGGAACATGATCCACCCATAGGGTGTAACATGTCAAGAATGGTGATGTTTCTAGAAGATTTTTGAAGGTGCAGATTCACAAAAGTAGGATCAAAGATGAGGAAGTTTCAAGACATAGAAAAAACACACTTTATATACAAATTTATCATAATATTTTAAAGATACATTTTATTATTTTTGTTTTTAAAAGAAAAAAAATATATAGAAACACACACTTTATACTAGTAATTTAGACTATGTATTTGAAACTAAATTTCCCTTTAGCATGTACCTACAATTAACGAGGATGAGTGGGGAGAGAGATTATAGAGGATAGAGAAATGAATGGGGACAAAAGAGAAATTAGTTTTTATTTTTTTTAAGTTAAATAGAAAGTGAGGTTAGAAATCAAATGACACTAATGTAACTCTTTTAGAGTTACATCAATCCTCAACCATTGATTTTATATGGATCTAATAATTCTAAAATAAAGACATTAGTAAGCCATGTAATATTGCAAGTAAAGATAGCAAAATGGGTTGCCATACTTGGTCCAACCGATCAAGGAGAGAAAACAAGTCAAGTTGGCCCAGCTTGATTTTTACATGGGTCAAGATTTTGTTGATTTGATCAGGCCAATTTGGGCCTATTTTTTTACTTAAAACACCTAAATGGGGTCAATTCATGTCAAACTAGCTTTTTTTGGAACTCGGCAATACCTCAGGAGCTCAAAGGGTTGAGCCAATTTTGCTCAATTCTATCTAGGCCAAATTTTTTGAGCTCAACTCGACCATTTGTCAAGTCAAGTGTAATACCCTAGTTTTTTCATTATATGTGTAAATTAATATTTTAATTAATTATTTAAATGTGGAGTATTTTAAAAAGGCTATTTATTCACATGTTAGGAAAGATATAATGGGGAAATAAGTATTGATCTAGGAGTGGGATTGGTGAGGTTAAAAACAACAAAAAGGATCTTCAAGATCCAAATTGCAAATAGACCACAAGCAAAGGCCATGCATGATAAATGAGCATGCCCGTGCAGGCCAAGTGTGCACACCTATGCACAATAAATGAGCACGCCCGTGCAAGCCAAGTGTGCAAGCTCATGCGCGATAATGACCATGCCTGTGTACACTTGTGGTCTAAAAAGTGAGCAACAAAGTCCACTTCGCTACCTTTATAAATGAGTGATTTTTGCACCTGGGGGAAGAAATCATTCACTCAGAATGTGGCTTTCCTCTTTATAGAGAATCAAGAAAAAGAACATCTAGAGAGGACACCTGAGGATTTGAGGAACGACCTTGAGGAGTGGAAACCCCATTTGAGAGTCAACAATCCAAGTAAGGAGGAGTGAGAAACCTTGCTCAGGGTATTGATATGACTATGAGTAAGAGAGATTGTCCTTAGGACCTTGAAGTGTGAGGGAATTGAAAGTAAAAGAAACTGTATTGATTGAATTATATTATACAATTTCTAATCTCCCTTTTTATAAGGTAAATGTCTACTACCTAAAGATGTTATAACTAATAACAAATTAAAAGATAACTAGATAATATGCAATATTCACGATCTCCAAATGAGATATTTAAATATTTGTAACCACTTAATCTAATAAGATATTTAGATGTTTGTAACCTCTTAATAAGTTACCTACCATATCTTATCAGATATTTACAATATCTCCAATACTTCCCCTTAAGTTGGTAAATGAATATCAATCATTCTTAACTTACCATTGAGTTCTTGAAATCTAATTGCAAGGAGCCCTTTGGTGAAAACATCTATCACTTGGGGCCCTATAGGAATATGTGTTGTGACTATAAGTCCATTGTCTAACTTCTCTTTAATGAAGTGTCTATCAATCTCAATGTGTTTTGTCCTATCATGTTGGACTGGATTATGGGCAATACTCATAGCTGAGTTATTGTCACAAAACAACTTAATAGGTCCCTCATATTTTACTTTGAGGTCATCAAAAATAATCTTCATCCACAATCCTTCACATATATCATGTGCCATAGCTCAGAATCTGCTTCTGTACTAGATTGAGCAACCACATTTTGCTTCTTGCTCCTCCAAGTTAATTGATTTCCTCCCAGAAACATACAATATCTAAAGGTGGATCTTCTATCCACAATCGATCCTACATAGTCTGCATTTGTATATATTTCCATGGACAATGTTCCTTCTTTTCTGAACAATAGTCCTTTACCTGTACTTGCCTTCAAATACTGGAGAATCCTTTCAACTGCCTGAAGGTGTCTTTTCCTAGGATCATGCATAAATTGGCTGACCACACTGACATCATAGGCAATATCTGACCTAGTGTGGGATAAGTAGATCAATTTCCCCAACAATCTTTGATATTGGGACTTCTCTATGATTGGACTTTCCTCACACCTAATCCTATGGTTTTGTTCAATAGGTGTCCTGAGGTCTTGCATCCCAATTTTCCTGTTTCTTTGAGGAGATCAAGTACAGACTTCCTTTGGGAGATAAAGATACCTTATTTGGAATATGCAACCTCAATCCCAAGGAAATATTTCAGCTTTCCTAACTCTTTCATTTCAAATTGTGTTGTCAACTTTTTTTTTCAAAGTTAGTTTTTCAATCTCGTCATCACCTGTAACAATTATATCGTCTACATAAACTAGGAGAAGAGTGAGTTTACCATTAGGAAAATGTTTTATAAAGAGAGTATGATCACCTTGACTCTGTCAGTATTCTAGGGATATCATAACTTGAGCAAATCTTCTAAACCATGCTTGAGGAGACAGTTTAAGTCCATACAATGTCTTTTTGAGTCTGCATACCTTGTTCTTCTCATTATGAGAATAGAATCCTGGGACAATCTCCATGTAGACTTCTTCTTCTAGGTCTCCATGAAGGAAGGCATTTTTAACGTCAAACTGTTGCAAGTTCCAATCAAAGTGGGCGGCTAAGGAAATAATAATTCTTCTCATGTCCATCTTTGCTACAGGGGCAAATGTTTTCTCATAATCTATTCCATAAGTCTATGTATACCCTTTAGCAATCAATCTTGCTTTGTATCACTCAAGGCTCCCATCAGATTTACACTTCACATTATATATTCATCTACAGCCTACAGCTCTTTTTTTTTTTTTGGTCTATCAACAATCTCCCAAGTTGAGTTTTTCTCTAACACCTCAATCTCTTCTTTCATTGCTTGAACTCAATTCTCATCTTTCAAAGCTTCCTATACTAATGTAAGTGTTTTGGTTGCATCAATGGCAACAATAAAACTTTGATGTTGTACATAGAGATGGTCAGTACACATAAATTGAAAAATAGGATACTTAATGCATGATCGTTTCCCTTTCCTCAAAGAAATAGGCAAGTCATCAATAACATCCTCAATGGAGTTATCAAGAATACTTACCTCCAGCTCAGACAATTGGACTTGCTCCTCAATGGAGTTATTAGGGATACTTACATCCGGCTCAGACATTTGGACTTGCTCTAGGACCAAAGTGGGTTTCGTGACTTCTTGAACTTGAACTTGAATATCCTGGGTAGGAAAAGGTAATGACTCGATGGCAAGCTCGACTTCTAGATAACTCTCCCCCTGAGTAGGAAAAGGTAATGCCTTTTGGATTGAAAAATGCAATGCCACTTATCAACAATTGATGGACTTGATCTTCAAAGACCATATGGGTCACAAGTTGAAGGTGTACGTCAATGATATAGTCATTAAATCAACCACCAATGGACAGCATTATCAGGCATTAGCTAAAGTGTTCTCGGTCCTAAAGAAGCAAAAACTGAAGCTAAACTCAGAGAAGTGCTCTTTCAATGTCCAGGTTGGCAAATTCCTTGGTTTTATGCTGACACTTAGAGGGATTGAGGCCAACTCAGAGAAATGCGAAGCCATGATTAACATGAGAAGTCCTGGGAGTGTCAAGGAGGTCCAGCAGCTAGCTGGGAGAATAACGGCTCTTGCTTGTTTTTTGTCACGATTGGCTGACAAGGTATTGCCCATTTTCCAATGCTTACGAAAGAACGAGCAGTTCTTGTGGACGGACAAAAGTGAGGCGGCCTTCCAAGAGATGAAAGCAATGTTGGCATCCCCTCTGATCCTCATTAAGCCAATCGAACGTATGCCTATCTTGGTTTATCTATCCATTTCTAATGAGGCAATCAGTGTAGCTATAGTCCAAGAGATAGGCAAGGACCAACACCTAATTTATTTTATCAACAAGATTCTCTAGGGGGGCGGAGGCACTATTAGAAGATAGAAAAGGCAACCCTAGCTCTAGTAATCATGGCTAGGAAGCCATAGTTGTATTTCTAGAATAATCAAGTATTCATTCAAACGGGGCTCCCGATCAAACAGATCTTGAGAAAGCCAGACCAAGCTAGAAGAATGGTGGGATGGATAGTCAAATTGTCAGAGTTCGACATATCTTTTGAGAAAAGGGGCCACATCAAAGCGCAAGTTTTGGTCAACTTCAACATGGAGCTAGCCCTTACCGGAGAAGCAAGCAAATCTGGTAAAGAATGGACATTATCAATAGCCGAAACGTTCAATCAAAAAGGTAATGGGGCTGAAGTTATATTGGAAGGTCTCAATAGTGTAATAATTGAACAATCCCTCTACTTTAATTTAGAGTGAGCAACAATCAAGCAGAATATGAGGCGTTGCTAGCCAAGATGAGCCTGGCCGAAGAACTGGGGGCTCAGGTTCTAACTGCTAAGAATGGTTCCCAACTAGTGACTAGCCAGGTGAATGGAGATTATCAGGCCAAGGAACCCCAATTAACAAAATACTAGAACAAAGCTCGGAGTCAGGCGACGACGTTTGAAAGGTTCACATTGCTCCATCTCCCAAAAGAGCATAATGAATGAGCAGACCTATTGTCCAAGTTGGAAAACACCTAGAAGAGTGGGTTTAATCAATCAGTCATCCAGGAAACGCTCAATCGGCCAACTATTGAAGAAGTAGAAGTTTGTTGTGCATTCGGTACCTCCTCGTGGATGGATCCAATCATAGGCTACCTCTGGATGGATAAGGTCTTGGCCGACCATGAAGAAGCTAAGAAACTTGGAAGAGAAGCATCAAAGTATGTCCTAGTTTCCGAACAACTCTATAAAAAAGGATTCTCCTATCCACTACTGAGGTGTTTGGATCTAGAAGAGGCATGGTACGCCATGAATGAGGTACATGAGGGGGTTTGTGGAAGCCACTTTGGGGGAAAAGCCCTCACAAGAAAAATAGCAAGGGTCGGATATTACTGGCCAACACTCAAAAAGGACTGCATAGAATTTTTGTAAAAGGATGTGACAAATGCCAGCAATTCACAGATTTGCACAAGGCACCTCCTAAGCCCCTACACTCAGTCATGTTGCCATTGCCCTTCCATATGTGGGGAGTGGATATCCTGGGCCGTTTTCCACCAGATGTGGGACAAGTTAAATTTCTCATAGTTTTTGTGGACTACTTCACTAAATGAGTGGAGGCGGAGCTAGTGGCGACGATCTCGATCTAACGAATCAGGATGTTTTATTGGAAAAAGATCATATGTCATTTCGATCTCCCCGTCGTCATAGTATTCAATAATAGCACTCAATTCTCATCCCACTCAGTCACTAACTTCTATTCAATTTTTGAAATAAAATAGTCTTTTACCTCGGTTGAACACCCGTATACAAACGGCTAAGCAGAGTCAGCAAACAAGGTAGTCCCAAAGGCTTAAGGAGAAGGTTAGAGGAAGCCAAAGGAAAGTGGGTGGAGGAGTTGTCGTAGGTACTTTGGTCATGTCACACTACGCCCCATTCCACCACACAAGAAACCTCGTACATGGAGCATAGCAAGTTTACGAATTTACTACAGTTAACACTTATTAAAATTGTACAAATCTTTTTCTTTTTAATGAAATATAGGATTTCTTCAAGCAAGCAACAGCACTAAAAATCTAAAGACCTGTGAGAAACGATCAACCAATGATCCCCTAGAAAAAAAATCTAAAGACCCGTGAAAGGTGGTCCACCAATGCCCATCCCAGAAAAAATAAAACTCATGAGAGGCGGTCGACCAATGACCGTTCAGGACAAAAATCTAAAGACCTATGGGAGGCAGTCAACCAATGATCCCCTAGGCAAAAATCTAAAGACCCATGAGAGACAGTCAACCAATGACCATTGGGGACAAAAATAAGACCCGTGAGAGGCGATCGACTAATGACCGTCTAGGGCAAAAATAAGACCCATGAGAGGCGGTCAACCAATAACCGTCTAAGGCAAAAATCTAAAGACTTGTGAAAGGCAGTCAACCAATGATCTCCCCAAGAAAAAAAATAAAGACTTATGAGAGGTGGTCTACCAATGACTGTTCGGGGCAAAATTCTAAAAAACTGAGAGGCAGTCAACCAATAATCCCCTTAGACAAAATTCTAAAGACTTGTGAGAGGCAATCAACAAATGATCCCTCTAGCCAAAAACCTAAAGACCCATGAGAAGTCATCAATTGGTAACCACACGAACAAAATGGAATAAAACAGTCAGCAAGGTGTTACGAAAAGCTAGAACAACTAACTATGTCTTATAACTAAAAGCACACAGCCTAACTAATTAACACATTAGGTATGCAATGATGTTTGAGTTATACCAAAAATACCCACAACATAGCGCTTTTTTATCCAAAGGCGAGTTATACAAAAAAAAAGGAAATAAAGAAAGAAAGAGATAAGCAGTTACTTAACGAAGGATTCATTTTATTAACCAAAAACTCATGGTTACAATAATTAGGGAGAACTATGAGGGGTAGCAGCCTCAACCAACTGGTCATCCACTATTTCCATGTAGATGTCAGCTTTGAAAATGTCTATGTTAGGGTGAAAAAAGGCCACTTTCTCTAGAGCACGGCCAAAGCCTGCCTCAAATTGCTCCAAAAGAGACAAGTCCTTCTCAACAAGAAGCTTATCCTTCCACCACAAGCAACCCATCCCTTTGCTTAAGCTCAGCTTTAGAAAAGGCAACCCGATCCTCCAGGTCAAACACCTTCACCAGCAAAGTGTGTTCTTTATCCTCCAAATGCTCCTTAACAGCCAAGTACATAGTCGTATCATCAATGATTGATTGGAGCTGCATCCTCAGACTTTCCATCTTCCAACAATTTTCTTCTAAGCTCTCCTCGGTAGTTTGCAAGGCTCCTTTCAAGTGCTAAATTTCAGCCTTGGCATTTCAAGAATGCTCAACCATCTTTTTCTCCTAGGATCCAAGGTTGTTGTACTTCCACTCAACAGTACGAGAAAGAACAAGGGCATAACTTGAGTATGCCTCAAGAGCCTTCAAAGCTCCAACCAACCCGATGTTGTCCACTTTTCTCATCGTCGAGGCGGTGGCCAAGTGCTTATCAACTACCTCAGCCAAGGGAAACTTTTGATTCCAGACCAATGTAGTGTTTAAGCTCCCAAAAAGAACGAACTTCTAGTCAAAGTCGATTGGCATGGTAGCCTCGAGTGAAGATGCGAGAAAGGTCACATATATGACTTTGTGAGGATGCTTCCTAGTCGGCTCCTCGAAAGGACCGATCAAAGATTGTTCAATACTGGTGGACAATTACGCAAGTAGGAGTCGGCACCTTCTTTCTGCGAAGCGCCTTGAGCTAAGACAATGTGAGCCCTCCTGCAAAGAAGTTAAAGCCTTTAGTAAATCACCACAAAAATGAGATAGTAAAAAGAAATTTGATTAGATTATCATCCCTCTTAAGGAGCTCAACACAAGAAAAAGTCGGCTGGCCTCAAAGGTCGATAACAAACTCATCTTCCCACTCCTCCAAATAGGCCCTCTCTACCCTAATATTGGCTACCGGACACTTGGTCCAGAAAAGGGGAAAGAACGACTCCCCGGCCCAGTTAAGAAATAAATTTTGACCGCCTCCCATGCAACAAACGCGAAAGAATCAATTCTTGAAAAACTTGTAACTCTCACGAAAGGGTCAGAGTAGAATGCGATGAGCCGATTACTAACTAAAGACCAACTAATTTTTTTCGTCTGCCAGATAGCAAAAACCAAAAAAATACATTTAAGAAGGGCGATTGTCCCAATTCCTCACACAAAACTTCGAACGAAAGCCCAACTATTTGGGTGGAGATGAGTAGGGACGACGTTTAGGGTCCTTAAGATCACGCATTCAAAATCCGAGAAAGGTCTCTGGGTCCTAATTTTAGCACAAGAGTTTCATATAGGTAAGTGTAGTGACCTCCTTCTTTATTTGGCCCTTCACAAACACTCTCGTCCAAGTGACAAGGCGACACCCTTATGGACAAAGGCCCGACATATGAATATTGCCAATCACTCCTTATAAGTCTTGAGGGCTAGTAAAGACTGATGACACCTTGAGGATGGACCCTCTCGTCCAGCCAATGTACACTGACAACTGATGGGTCGTCTCCTAGTCAACCTCCTCCGTGGGAGTAAGGCCAAGAAGTCTATACCTTTTGTCATGTTGGCAAAGAAGAACGAACGAAAGCGAAAAAAGCAGTTCGAGGATTGACGATGAGGTTGAGGAAGACAGCACTAGAAGCTTGAAATGATGAGAGAAAATAACACCTCTTGCCCACCACACTTTCCAACGTTTAAAGTAAATGGCTAATGTTAGGAGGGGGAATTCCAATAGTCAACTCGTGGGATTGAACCCAATAGTCACAACCATCCAATGGTGAGGAAAGGAGGGGCTAACCATCAGGATCAATGACCTGTCACATCTTAATCTCAATCAATAGTGCACAAGGTGCATCGCAGCACATCAATGGTGTGTAAATTGTGAATCACACTCAACTAATACGTCTATTCGTCATTCAGTGACTGGGAATGAGAGGGTCAACCACCATAATCAATGGTGCATGAAAAACGCAGCAGCGAATCATTACATAAAAAAAAACCCCAAGTTCCACGTGTATCCCGAAGTACATGTGCCCCCACTAGAGGAGTGACGATCAGCCTAGCATGCAAAGCATCCTCGCTCATGCAGCCATTGTGGGGCTATGACCAAGCGGTCGGCCAACTACCAACCAGATGTCAAAAATATGAGGACGATCAACACTTAGGTGGCTGGTCGAGCTTCATGACTATGGGAATTGACCGGATTCCCATACACTAGAATAACATCTCAAAAGCGCTTTTTGCTCGCTCAGCACTTGTAAGGCTGTGGACCGATCTCCAAGTCAGAACCTTAAGTGGTGACACCTCTCATTCGGTCTCGAATCAAGATCGTACATATTGCATTTAATGCTAAAAGGAAATGTCGTCTGACATGGAGGCGAAAATTAGATAATGCAACCTTAGGGCAGGCGACACCTCCTATACTAGGTATGGATCAAAAGGCTCAAACAATGTCCTAGTAGGGTTAGAGAGGACCCTAGCATCAGGTGATATGACCAAAGATACAATCCGTAGAGACGGTTATAAAAGCTGATCAAGGGACAACGAAGAAAGGGTTTCAAACTTCTATTTGCACTTTGTAACCTTCATAAAGAGTACATACATGAACAATAACTATAGTAAAATAAATTATAAGGAAAAAAAATATAAAGAATAGTGAAAAAAAGGAAGAAAATAGAAAAATAAGTAAACAAAATATTCAGGATTTACAAAATTATTCAAAATCATACAAATTATATAATTTTATAATTTTGTGAGAAAAAAAATATCAGACGAACGAAAAAGGTATAAAACAATATCATGATATTCCCAATTTTACAATGAAGCATCAATGTTTTTTTTCTTCAATTATCTTCTCTTGCAAAATTAACAAATAATTCATAATTTTGAAAAAGAAAAAAAAAATTAACAAATAATAGCGTCTTCGTCGAATATGTCAAAATAAATTAAAAATAAATAAGAAAGAAAAGAGATAGAAAAAAATTAAGAAAATCAAAAATTGGAGTGACAACAAAAAAATCACCTTTGTATCATCTTTTTCTATGATTCTCAATAACACCTTTGATTAGCAATTGAAAATGCTGAAAAAATCAATAAAAAGAAGAAGAAAAGAGGAAAAAGAAAAATATTAAGAAAATTGAAATTTGAAGAGTCATAAAAAAAAAAGTCCGCATTTGTATAGTATTTATCTACTATTTTGAATAGGACCTTTGATTGTTTGTTAAAAATATATCAAAAATAAAAGAAAACAGAAAATTAGAGTGTTATAGGATAAACCCCCCACCTTTTTTATCGTTTTTATCCGCAAATTTGAATAAGACCTTCAATTGTTGGTCAATCACCTAATTGTGGGTTTGCAATATCTCACTTTCAATCACCTAATTATCCAAACCCACCAACATATTTTCTATTATATATGCTGCCTCATATTGTTGTTTTTCCCCATCCAAAGAAATAACAAATAACTCTATTGGCTGATTCAAGTGCTTTAGAAACAAGTGTAATGGAACCTGCTTCTCTCTGCTCTTTAAGGACCATATTTCTTTTCTTGTGTGCTCTGTGGATAATGCCAGAGCTAACACTAGCAAAGCATACACGAATCACCAGGCACTACAAGTTTAACTCGTATGTGTAGTGCATTTCAATAATACATGTAATCAGCTTTTACTCTTTCTTCATCTTAGTGTTTATTAATTATCTTTTCATTTTCTTTCTGCAGGTCCAATTACAAAATATCACAAGACTTTGCCAAACAAAGAGTATTGTGACTGTTAATGGTCAACTTCGAGGGCCTAGAATCACAGCAAGAGAAGGCGACAGGCTGGTGATTAAAGTGACTAATAATGTTCCCTACAATATTACTATCCATTGGTATTATACAACAAATCCTCGTAATTCAGTTTATTGTAATTTTTGAATGGTCAAAATTGTTCAACATTATTGTCTTTGTCTTCATCTCTTTAGGCACGGTGTTCGCCAATTAAGGAGTGCTTGAGCAGATGGACCAGCCTATGTGACACAATGTCCAATCCAAAGAGGCCAAACATATGTATACAACTTCACTGGCCAAAGAGGAACATTGTGGTGGCATCCCCATATCTCATGGCTAAGAACAACTCTTTATGGTCCCATTGTCATTCTTCCTAAAAGACATGTGCCTTACCCATTCCCACAACCCTTTAAGGAAGTCCCCATCATATTTGGTAAGTTTATAACATTCAAACTCAATCCTAAAATCCTACTCTGTACTATTAAGTTTTTTATTTTCCAAATGTTAACACCTGGGCGTTGCCATTGGCTCAAAATGGTAGGCGAATGGTGGAAAGCTGACACAGAAACTGTTATCAACCAAGCAATGCAAACAGGATTGGCACCTAATCTCTCTGATGCTTAATTACACCATCAATGGTCTTCCAGGTTTTCTCTACAATTGCTCAGCCAAAGGTAACAACAGCATGATAACATGAGGGGTGAAAAAAAGATTACCTCCAATGTTCAATCGACTAAGTTAACAACCTCCCCTTCATGCAGATACCTTCAAACTCAATGAGGAGCTCTTCTTCAGCATTGCAAACCACACACTCACTGTGGTTGAAGCTGATGCTGTATATGTAAAGCCCTTCAGAACAAACATTGTATTAATCACACCTGGACAAACTACTAATGTCCTTCTCAAGACCAAGTCCAAGGCCCCAAATGCCACCTTTGTCATAGCTGCCAGGCCTTATGCTACAGGCCATGCAGCATTTGACAACATCACAGCCACTGGCTTGCTTGAGTACAAGAAATCTTCAGTTTCAAAAATAAACCAAAGAACAAGAAGCTTCCTCTTCTTAGACCAGTGCTTCCAAAATTCAAACACGGTTTTTGCAATGAAATTCAACAAAAGGTCCGCAGCTTGGCCAATGCAAAGTTCCCAGCAAAAGTTCCAAAAATTATAGACAAACACTTCTTCTTCACTGTTGGCTTAGGCATTAGCTCCTGCCCCCAAAGCCAGGCATCCCAAGGACCCAATAACACCAGGGTGTCAGCAGCCATTAATAATGTGTCCTTTGTGATGCCAAACATTGCTTTACTCCAAGCCCATTTTTTCAACCAATCAAAATGTGTATATACCACTGATTTCCCTGCTGATCCACCTTTCAAATTCAACTATACTGGCACTCCTCCAAAGAATATCATGGTAAGCAGTGGGACTAAGACAGTGGTGTTGCCATTTAATTCAAGTGTGGAGTTGATCCTGCAGGACACCAGCATCATTGGTGCTGGGAGCCATCCACTCCACCTTCATGGCTTTAACTTCTTTGTTGTGGGTCAAGGCAATGGAAACTTTGACCACAACAAGGACCCCTCCAAGTTCAATCTGGTTGATCCAGCTGAGAGGAACACTATTGGTGTGCCATCAGGAGGATGGGTTGCTGTGCGCTTCCTTGCAGACAATCCAGGTGCATCTTATAAACTGAGATTCTTATATACACTACATCCATTGATGATAATCCTTTTGATCCTCACACCACGTCACTTTGTGTCACGTTATAAACTAAAATAATATACGCATGGACAGTAAGACTGTTATCCAATTACAAACATGATAAGTTTATTAACTCTTAAATTTATACTAAGGAAGATTTCTGATTGGTTGAGAAAGTAAAAACTTTCACACTCACAGTGCCCATTAAACTCATTCTTAAATACACCTATTAGATGATCATGTTCTTGATCCTCACACCACATCACTTCGTGTCATGTTAATTATGTGGATGATGATTATTTCAAAGTTTTAAATCTCCAAGACATTAATCCACATCATTTTGGTGTGTTTGATGAGTGTGAATTTGTTTTAACTTGCAAGTGTTTGTAGCATTAATTTGGTGATCGTACATGAACAGGTGTTTGGTTCATGCACTGCCACCTTGAAGTGCATACGAGATGGGGATTGAAAATGGCATGGATCGTCCAAGATGGAACGCTGCACCATCAGAAGCTGCCACCTCCACCCTCCGACCTTCCCAAATGTTGAAAATAACCACCATATAACTTTGCATTTATTTTTTCTACATTCTTTTCTTCTGATCGAGGTATCGAAGGTTATAGGTACATCTCTTTTAATGATTGTCCCATCTCTTACAAGCTCACTCACAAGAGTAGCAGAGTTTTGTGTAGGTTATAAGCAAGAAATATTCAATTATCCATTTTGAAATAATAGGCCAAATGTTGTGAGTTAAAATCTTCAGAACGGGCAAATGCTCCTTCTATATGTGTTAAAATTACTGTGCTTTCTTGAGTACTTTCAAATCCTAAATCCAATTGTGTAAATTGATTCACTGGGAATTGAAGACTTGGAATTTCTTCAGTTGTCAGAGTGGTTATACATTTGTTTCGATTGGTACTGATACATGATATAATTTGTAGATTCCATCATTGTATTCCTAAACTTCTGAAAGACTGAAACTATATTAAGTATAAAACAAATGCTGTAGGATTTTTTATTTAAAATAAATGCAATTCGAATTAGTTTTACGTACCAAAATTAACACGAATTGTCCAATCGTTCGTAAGTAACTTATGTTTTCATATAGTTACAGAACTTACATTACACAACATAAATGATCTAAGGGTCTCTTATAGAGGCAGAAGACCTAGGTTCAAAGTCTGTCCCAAGCTAAAAATTGTAGCTTTAAACATCTCTAGAAAAATAGAAAGGCAATATATCGTGGGCTTTTTACAAGATTATGATACATAAATTACGAAGAGTAATGATACACTTATAACATATTGTCATAAAACTTTTTATAATATTTTTTTCCTTTACCTCTTTCTAGCATGTCACTCATCTAATTTGATACTTCTCTTCGATCTCTTTTCTTCTCTCAAATTATAAGAATTTTTGTAAAAAATTTGTGTGGGGGTAACGAATAGATTATTTTTTGGTACACTATTGTAAGATTAGAGACACCGAGAAAAATATGATCCTTTTGTATGTAACATCGATTGCTACAAGAAAGTGCTGAAATTGGGCAGATTAATACGTACACGTTTTTTTTAATAAAAAAATATAGACCCAGTATGAATTAGCAAATGAAAAAACGAATTTAAAACATCAAAATATATATGATACTTTTATTTAGAGTCTTAACCTGAATTATATTTAAATGTAATCAATATATTTATAAAAGGGTATGTATAAAAACTTATTTAATCTACACTAAAGGGTATTGTGTGCTTTCTTAAAATATTTTATTAAGTTTTTTCGAAAACTAAAAATTTTAAAAACCGTTTTAACATCTTTCAAAAGTTGATAATAATAACTATAAAAATATTATAATATAGTGTTAAAATAAAAAACTGGAACAAACATGAGATAGATATTTAATTTTCTCTATAATAAAATTTAAGAAAAATAACATTTCTACAGTAATTTGTCTTCAAAATTCGTTTTAAAAAAAAGTGTTTACGTTTGTTTCCGACAGGTGCCTCCAATATGATAGCATCCAAAGAAAAATCCCGATAGAAACAAAAAAATTATCATCGTTGACGAGCAATATAATTTCCCCTCACCCTAAATGGTTCTGTGATTCATCATATTTTTTAAACCTTACCGACAGAGCTTTTGAAAATTAAATAATCGTTTATTCTAGTCAATTTCCTGAGAGGTTTTTTAAAGCATAATTAACTTTAGATTTTTGGTTTCAATCCACTTGTCTAATAACAAATTATTATATATAATAAAATTATTAACTAATATAATAACTATTTTATAACTTATTATAATTTCTGATTGATTCACATTACTTAAATATTAAACTCATAAGTTTTAACTTCTTAATTGAATTTTGCTTCAACATTTTAATTGCTCCAATCACGTTCCGGCGTCTATTTTACTGTATCTACTGCCATCAAATTCTCATTTCTTTTCCCTAAAATCTCCATGAATTGAGCCTATTTGACCCATTTTAAACCCTCTTTCACTCAACTAAGCCATCATGTTCACTCAAAATTAAAAGATCACACACTTATCCCTCTTGAAACCTTAGGCTTTCATCTTACAAAATCTTTCAAATTAAATCAAACTATTGACTTCTATACCTTTAAATCATTTTCTATCTCAAATCCATCCTAAACCTCTCATGACTCGAGTAAAAAACGGGCTTGAAGTATTATGTAATGGGAAAGTGATGAAAAAACTTGATTATAACATTTTAAAAAATGAAACTAAATTCAAGCAGAAAATTATTTAAGTAAAATCACACATTAATTAATAATAGGAATAAAAAATTAAATGAACCTAAAGTAATTAGTACCCTGAAAAATGCTGTACACAAACATGCACTAAAAAATCATTCTACTTTCACTTTTAAAGATCAGTCACATGCACAGAAGACAGTGAAATTGCATGATGGAAGATACAGACACAGACCATATGGACAAATATAGATTTGTTCATGACATAAATCTTTCACTATACAGTTAAAAGCACACCACTTGGAATCATGTCATCCGTAACACTTTATTCCAATGTATGTTGATATAGATGCACGCCGCATATCCTATAATAAAAGCAACACAAGTGGACTTATGTAATAGTTAGGACACATTTTTTCTCGGAACCTTGAAACTGAAGAACACGATGCTCAGAACTCCCTTTCTGGGAACATGATAGGAGCAACGAGAGACCATAAGTACAGCAGAGCAGTTGCCCAGGAAGTGACAATCCGAACCCACACAGAAGGCCACCCCACGTCAACCAACTTACCACTCTCCCCAACAGATGTAGACCAACCTGTCAGAAGCATTGCCGAATACATGCTAGCAAGAGAGAAAATCAAGTGGAAGAAGGCGTATGAATATGTAACTGGCTTTGCTTTCTCTTTCTCTTCTTCCTCCTTCGTATCCAATGGAAGTAAAGGCTTACCTGCAGATTCACCAGAAATGGCAGATTGTCAGTATTAGTAAGTGGCAAATTTTCATAATTTAATGCTAATCAAAGAACCAAGCGACAATTCATTATTTTCGTTTATGGCACCAAATTCCAAAATTAAATTAAGCTTCAAGGCCAATAAAACCATTAGATTTCAAATTCAGATAATCAGTGGCCAAATTTTGAATTGCACACCCACATACTTAGTACATCAATGAAATATTGGATTTTAAGAATTTACCAGCACGAGGGGAGCTTGGTGGGGAAAGCACTGCAGCAGAAGATCCAGCACGCACAGCAGAATAAACAACAGATAGAACAGTCGTAAGTAAACCCAAAGTAAGGGTGCCAGTGGAAACAGCTTTTGAGTGTTTGTGAAGACCATTGCACTCATAATCTCTTGGTTCACTAGCCAGTGCACTATAGCAGAGATAAGTGCAGTATAACGATATTATTGAAGCAGGCAAAATGCTTCCATTTACCTGTATATGAAAATAATTCAAAAACTTAGTCCAACTAAAGTAATGAATGATCTACACATAGGCTGTATAGAATAAAACCAATTCCCATCTAAACAAAATAAAATTTCAACAATTTATCCTTCAAGCCAAAAAAATTTCAGTCACATCCCAGGCTGACAGGAATAAATATATTTTTTAATGCCATCTCTACTAAGTTTCCATTCCATCAGAAAAATTGAACCAAGATAGCAGAGAGAAACTAAATTTAATAAATAAAATATTATATATGAACTTCCATACAATAACATATTAATAATGTATTTAAGTTAAAACAAATGGAAAATGTATCATTTACAGAAAATGTATCATTTACAACTTTCAAGCAATGACTATTCAATATCATAGAAAAACATGGAAATCAAATTAAAAGTGGTTAGCTACAATGAAAATCAAATAATGAACTTACTGCAGGATGCAAAGCCACTATGGCAAAAACAAATGCGAGAATCAGAGTCATAGTAATAAAAAAGACATTGAGTCCACAGTCTTGTCCAGATGGCGTGAAGAAGTGAAAGAGAACTCCCGAGAATGCAAATGATCCCACATAACAAACAAGTGAAACAACAAATAGAGCAACATACCTGTACAAAGAAACAGGTAAATATTGAAATTCTCAATCAAAAATATTAATGCCAATTTATCAAGTAAAGGAAACAACATTATAGAAGTTAAATGCTAAAGCAAAGCCTAAAACTAACCAGAATTGTTCATCAAACCCAACCCATTTGTCATTCCATCCATGAACAAAATCCAACAAGAGCATGACTTGAACAAGAAGAAACATACCGGAGCCAAACTTTGATATTGTTTCTGCAAATTAACATACCACATCATAATCATAAACAATTTACATATCAAATGCATATGAAGTGTATACATGCTCTTTCAACTCAATCTGTTTAAGCACAAAGTAATATTTTGTATCTAGAAAATTTACAGTTTTTATGCAATACTTCTCCTATCGTGAAGATCATTCCGTGCACACATAAAAACTGAATAGCAAACCATTTTCCATGGTAAGATTTCAAACGAATCACTACACCAGGCATTTAAAGAAAATAATAGAATGATATTTAAAACAATATTTTGATCAAGAGTAGTAATCCCAAATTCAAAGCAATAGCTCAAACAAATAAGGTACATTACTCGTAGTAGACAATCCTAGGTAGCAAAGCGGAGCGACCGAATCCAAAAATGGGATAGTGGGATAGCGATTAGCAAGATGACCGTTATTTTTATTATAATATATAAATATATAAATTAGGTTAAATTATAACTTTGGTCCTTTATTTTATGTTAAAAATTCGATTTGGTCATTTATATTTTAAAAAATTCATTTTGGTCCTTTAAATCTTAAATTTAAGTTAATATTATCCTTCAAAAAAAAATTATTTTGAGAAATGATTTTAAATTATTTTTTGACTAATTCAAGACATGAAACTTGTCCCATTAAATTCATTTACATGAAAACTATAGAAATGAATTTGAACCAAAAAAAGACCATAAACAAGGTTAAAATCGTGTAAAAAGTGAGTTTGATGAACTACCAAAAAATTTCATATCAAATTATTTTTTAGATGCTTATGGGACACCTTTTACGCAATTTTCACCATTTTTTGCCCTTTTTTTCAAACTTTTATCGAAACTCATAGGTTTCATGTAGATAAATCTAATGGAACAAGTTTCACGTCTTAAATCAGTCAAAAAAATAGTTCAAAATCATATCCTAAAATCAAAAATGACTATTTTTTCGGAAAGACAACATTGACTCAAATTTTAGAATTAAATAACCAAAATGATTTTTAAAAAAATAAAGTACCAAAACAAATTTTTATCATAAGATAATGGATCAAAGTTATAATTTAGCCTATAAATTACAATATATATTTATATAGTTTATTTATATTATATAAGAATATATTTATATTTCTTTAATAATATTTTTCTATTCTTTCTACTTAATATATATTTCTTCTTATTATATTAATTTTATTAAATCGTTAAATTTTTATTTATATATATTTTGTTTATATATTTTTATATATTATTATAATATATTTGTCCCTATTATATAATAAAAAAATTATGCATTAATACATTTTTCTGTATTCCTAAATATTAGAGTATTTTATAATTTTATAATAGTATAACTATAATATATGATTAATTATAAAAAAACAGTAAAAAAACCCTAGTTTTAGGATGGAGAGTGGCCCAATTTGAGGCACAGGCCTAACACCCACTCTCTTCCAAAAAATAAAAAACAAAAGAAACCCTAATTGATTTTTCTCTCTCCCATCAGCTGTCACACTCTTTCTAAAACCTTAGTACCTTTCTCTTTCTACCATCAGCAGCAACCCCTCCTTTTGAAAAACAACACATTTCTGCCTAGCCGACTGGAGGACCTAAAATACTGGAGGTAATTCATAGGGTCTTCACTGCAGAGGGTGCAAAAACGCTGCCGGAGCACGGATGCGGCCGTCCCGCTCCACCCCAATTACGGCCGCTCCAACCGCAACATGAAAACACAACGCAACAGCGACTTCAGTGCCACTGCACCATGCTCCACCGCTATAACAGTCACTCTGGCTGCTATTGACTACTATGTACTTTAAATAATCTAAGGTTTATTACAGTAATCTTTTCATTTCAGCTATACTTCCATAATCCAATAATATATCAGGCACTCCAAAAGTCCATGTGGTGAGCACTTCATGAACAAAGTTGCATAAGCAAGAAGATATTTTTATTTTTAGTGGGCTATGTAAACATCAAACTTCCATTAGAAGAATGGATACAAGCATGGAGACACTTATGAAGTAACTTCTTTAAAAAATGAATAATCCCATTAATAGATTTCAAATGATGAAAAGCAATGATCAGTTTTAAGTTGTTAACCAAATGCTGTTATCATTCCAAACACAGTCATCAATTTTGATTCAATTCATATTTATGAATTATAAGTCTCAGGCAGTCAAACTGCACGTATGATTCAAGAGCTCGAGGTCTACAGGCACAAAGAAGACTTCTAATTAAAATCTAGAGGCAACAAGCATGAACAGAAGGATAGCTTCTTTTCCCATTGACAAGCAGCTACATCCTGAGAGCATCCCAATACTATTTAACTTTATAGTAATTATACAGTCTCTTACATGAAGTGTAATATAGACCCAAACATAAGACTCGGGCAAAGTAGAAGTACAGGCAGCTCAACATGTGTGATAATCAACTATTAGGAATCAACGGAAATCACTGTAGAATAAATTCTTACCATAGAAGCTGATGATCTCATTTGGAAGGAAAAACATAAAGATTACCAGAAGGCACCAACAGATAATTTTCATCATCCAACCTCCATGGTGCATACTATCCCGAGGATCCCTCTGGGTTTTCACACCAATCATCAAAATCGCCAGAATAGTGAAAAACAGAAAATTCCCCAAGCTAACCCGCAGAACTGCATCAGTTTCAAACCATTCTCGACTAGGAGTGTGATTGAAGTGATTGATCCCTGCAGCATCAAGAGAAGCACATTAGCTCCATCCAAGAGCACACAACAATGATATTACCCTCATCAACACATTTTATAAACTTCACCACGTCCATCAATCTACTCTTGTAACAATACCAAAACTACTAATTAACTTGCAAACAAACTTCAGCTCAGGAAAACAAAACTATACACATGTATTCCATTAGAAACAAGGTTTTAAAGCAAAAACAATTTCGGGGTCACAACATTAAGGTTTTTGAGGTGTCTGCAGCCATGACCGCATGGGTCACATTTGTTTGCAATTTTGTTTGCAATTTCCAGCAATATCAAGGAAAACGACGAAACCGTGGTCACAATTTAAAACCTCTATGGGAAATTAGGAATTATGTAATAACATTTTTTTAAGAAAAAAAACGAAGAAAACAACCCAGCTTATATGCTAAAACCCTTAAAAGTGACAAGCTCAACGACCACAACACTTGAAATGTTTTCAAGTAACAGCTTGTTCATTTTCAAACCCTCCTTCTTTCCAGATTAAATCAATTTGTTTCAAACCTAGAAACAATTTAAACGAGTGAAGAAAAATAGTTACATTAGAAACAATTGAAGACTTGTAGACAAATTTGGCGATTGAGATAGAAGACGAAATCGATTAAAGAACAAAAAAAAAGAATTGGAAAAGGAAAGGATTCGAAGGTTACTTACAGGGAATGGATTCCAAGAGAGGAGCAGCGACCTCGCGGAGGATCCAGGCGACGACGAGGGAGAAGGCGAAGAGGCCGCAGTAAGCGATCCGGGCGGAACGACGGCTGATTCCCGAAACGACGGTCCTGCAAGCGTCGCATGCGCAGGCCGCGCAGCATGACGCAAGGCAAGAGGCTGCCCACATCGATCCTCCTTTCGCGTCGAATTAGGGTTTCGAGAGGGAGCGAGGCTTGGTTTTGGGATTTTGATGAGAGGGTGGATTATGGTGGAATTGGAATTCAATTTGGTTAGGGCGCAGACGTAGACGACGAGTGAGGAGAGGATGAAAAGCAGAATATTTGGTGTCGTGGCGTGGGTTTGGAGCACCCTTTGGTTTTCCCCTGACTTGACCTTTTCACCCTTTCATGCCGCGTCGTTTTGGGGTATTTCTGTCATATCCTATATCTTTGGGGGTATGAAAAAACTATAAAACATGCCACTTTGGTGAATTGTATGATATCCTATAGTTTCTGGGGCATGAAAAAATGGAAAAGTAGGAAGGAAAATAGCCAATTTTTTTATAAAATCACTATTTTAGTTCTGAAAGATGGAAAACGTATAATGTTGTTATATTAGTTTTTAAAATTAATAAAATTTATCAATTATATTAGTCTAAAATTCAAAAATATATAAATTTAAATAATAATATTAATATATATTTAAAAATCAAAATATGTGATTAAGTTTTAAATTTTAAATAAATAATTTAAAATTTTCTTAATTTTAAAAAATAATATAATAATATTATACATTTTAGAAACTTAAATGGTAGTTTACATTCAAAATTTCACTCATCTCATTATTTTTCAAATTTATAGACATATTTGATGAGTCAAATTAACTTACATTCATACACCTTCTCCAAGATAACATAATTGTTAATTGGAAGCACCATAGAGAATTTTTCACAATTCTTTGCTCTATGAATTCGTGATGTGTGTTATGTTCCTGAATTTTCAAAGTTCTCCTATGTATTATCTTTTCTTTTATATTTCTCGAGTTTCTATTTTTTTCTTGGGTGGTTTTAGTAAAACAATTTGGGGGGAGAAGTTTATATTGATAAACTCATATATAGACTAAGAAAAATACTAAAATTTTAAAAGATTAGTCTTTAATATTATTCTAAGAGAGGTGAGTATTTTTTAAAAACAATAGAATAAATGTGGGTGTTATTTTTTTAGTTTGCATAAAAAAAAATACCATAAGCTGAAAACTAAAGTGTAATTATTTCTAGGCATAGCAGCCAAAAATAAAATTCTTTCTAAACATAAAAATTATTAAAGTGATATTACTTCTTTTAACAAATTTTAAAGAAAGTTTCTATTAATTATATTCACAAGCAATTTCTTGATTGCATGAGTATCATTTAAGAATGATGTCCAGGAAGGTCACCATGATTTTTCAAAGAAAATATTTTTAAAATAAATTTATATTTTAAATTTAAAACTATGTAATATTTATGAAGATAAATAAATATAAAATTTATTTTGACTAGTATTTTAGTTTGTATAATATACATAAAGCTAAATTATATTTTTATTCTTTTATCTTATAATAAAAAATCATTTTGATCATTTATTTTTTAAAAGATTCATTTTGGTCTTTTAACTTACATGTTTGAGTTAATGTTGTTCTTCTTTTTTTACTAAGTCAATACATGAAATTTATTTCATTACATTTACTTACACAAAATGCGTGTATAATTTGTCCTCATGAGACGAAAGTGTATCATACGATTTACTATAAACATAACATTTTTGTTTAAAGTATTTATATTAACAATTTATACAAAATATTATTTATACAATCTTATCGTAGAAGTTTTTAGGGCAAAAAATTTGTTACACATTTGAATATTACAAAGTGATTAAAAAACATGGCATCAAAATGACATATCTACTAACAATTCTAATCAACATATCTTTTAGAGAAAAATATGTCACACCAGTTTAACTACCTTTACCAAAAGCAGAAATAAACACGTTATTTTAATATGATTATTGACAAAATCATTTAAGATGATCCAATGTCTCTTCATACTTAAGACATGTCTAGTTTTAAAGGAAGGCTTTGTAGTTCTTCAACAACTATGTTCACCAAAAAGTTCTATTTGTACTCCCTACCCCACCCCTTACTTAGAAAGTCTTAGCAATTCACAATGTGCATTGACAAATACATTATCTTGTAAACTTGTTTTCTCTTAATATGTCTTAGATTCACTTTAAGAACTTGTATATTTCTATAAGATGATAAGAATAACTCATATTTAAACACTTATATAATATAGTGGTTTAAGCTTGAAGAGACTTAGAGTAAATAATATTTGAGAAAATTATTTGAAGAAACAATTGAAAGACAATTTTGTTTAATTACTTGGAGAATCAATTAAAAGACTGCTTGATTCAAGTCTATGATTGACTTGGTTGTTTATGTATCTATAAGTGAAAGAAGTTTACTTACATTGAAAAAACTTAACATAATTACTAAGGATTAGATGTATAAAAATCTCGTGCAATTATCTTTTTCCTTATATCTTATTTTTTTTGTCTTTTATATAGTTCATAATCACATATTTTAATAAATTTATTCAAAAGAAATTTTTTTTCCATATTGAGAGACATTGTGTTAAAAAAAATTTAAGAATACAAATCAATCACTCTTTTTCTTATCTTCGTATGTTCTAACATAAAATGACTAAAATGAACTTTTACTGGAAAATAAGAGATTACAAATATAATTTAACCTATATATAATAAATACTTAATTTTATATAAATAAATTTTGTAATAAATAAATTATATTATAATTTAAATGTATAATAAACAAATATTTTTGAACATATATAGAAACTAAAACAGATTATATACATATTACAAGGAAAAAAAAAAAAAGTATATTATAAATATTTAAAGAATAAAAAATCATAAAAATTATTTTATAAAATTTAAAACGAAAATAAAAAATTAAAAATTTTATTCGCCATGAGATCGATATTCAATTCTGATTCAGGTTGGCCGAATATGGAATTTCTTAAAAATCCCATTTCCTCAAACGCAGCTTTAAATTATTTTGCCTCTTTATCACTTCATCCTACCCAAACTTCAAACACATTTCTTTCTTCATACACCATATGAGACGCTTTCGCGAAGAAGGAAAAAAATCGTTATTTTGAGCCCGACCCATTTCCAAGCTTCGACTTTTATTCAAAGGGTATCTCCTTTTTCTTGTTTAATTTTCGTTTTCCACTACTGGTGGCACCTTCTGGGTGTTTTCATGATTGGAAATATCACTGATTGTGTATTCTCTTTGTTACTTATATGTTAATTCTCAAAATAAAAGAGAGCTTTATGTTCGGTGAAAGTGTATGGAATTATATACTTAAGTGATTTGTGTTTGGCTGTTTAGAAACTTGGATGAATGGATGTTCAATAATTATTTGATTGGTGTAAAAGTTAAATAGCATCCTACCCGTTTTAAATTGCAGTAATATGTCGCAGTTTCGGCACAATCTTTGATATTGTGGAAAATTGCAGACAAATGTTACCAATGTAGCCACAATTGCTTGACATTGCGGCCAAAATCATGGATCATTTTTTAAAACCTTGGTGCAGGGTGTTTGATGAAAATGAAATTAACAGAAATCTGGTCATGTGTGGGAAAGATGCTGTTACTACTTTAATATTTGTTTAAATTCTTTATAAGGCTTAATCTAACACATGGTGATAGTTACATTGTCTTCATTCTCTGATTTGCTTGCTAAGTATTCTGTGGTTAAGTCGAGAAAAATGGTAGAGCAAATTTTTGTGGATTATGGGGTATCTAGCTTAAGTGTTGGTTTCTTAACTCGGGTATAGATTAACTATTTTGTATCTTATTATGCTTTGCTTGCAGAATTATTGTTAAAACTCTAGTCATCTTGTTTAAACTTTAAAGACTTATTGTCGGTTGAAGATTGACTATGAATTTGGGCCAATAATTGTTTTAAAGAATTATTAAGTGTCAAAGTTTAACTGTAGGGTAAAAATATTTAGTATAATTATATGTTCAAACTCCCTGAAGTTTTGAGATTGAATCTGGAAAACTGATAGCTTAACAAGACCTTTAAATTTATACAAGTTTTGAAATCTGCTTAATGAGCCTGTTTGTTTCACGTTTTTCTTAGTTGTCAACATTTCAGAACCAAATAAGTTTTGCTAAGTGGACATTTATTTTGAAATAGGCACAAAATAAAGTGGAAGTTATCTTACCAAATATCCCCCAATTCAAATATTTTGGATCTAAAACAAATCTCTACCTGTCTCATTTCTTACCTTCATTTCCATCTATCAACACAGAAATTTCTTTTTTTTCTTTTTGCTTTTGTCCCTCCTGGTACGCTCAGACAAGCAAGTAAATGTGGTAGATGGAATCCACAAGCACCAGAATCAATGTTCCAAACTCAAGACAATCTTCTAAGCGGCTTCTATTTGACCGCCGCTATGGATGGGTGTAATTCTCTCTCTCTTGCATATGTATTAATCTTGTCTCACTATATTTTTCAAATAGTAAAGCTATGATCACTATTGTTTTGTGACAGAATTGATGAATGGAAAGACCCGTCGGAGGAAGCACTTGTTGGAGGTCGAGGAATGTAAGATGTTTCCCTTTTTCTTTTAAATCTTTTTACTTGGTTCCTGAATGGCCAAAAAGTTCCCCATATACTTTTTTAACTATTGTGTGATCTACTACTTTATTAAAGGAGTGCAACAAGTATATGAAATTCTACATCTCTTGCATTTCTGCCGGACAAGCTAAGCAACAAAACCACTATTTTATATTTGATTACTTGCTAATTATATTTCCTTCTTTTTCTATCAAAAGGTTTTGCATATTGCCACTTGCCAAAGCTTTGGTGCAGAAGGCCTCGCAATCGGTATGATGGCTATTTTACTTTTATTTGGGCCCAGCATTTACTTCCTTTAATAAAAAAATATCTTGATTTTATGATTTCTATCAGTTATTGCTTACAGTGTTTTTAGCTGGCCCATTTTGATTTATTCTTCTTACAATATTTTCATCTTTGCTTCTTCGTAGTAAGTTTTATTAGGTAATGTCTTTGATCTTCTTTATTGGTGTTGGATTTTTTTTTCAGACACAACAAGCATGTCTTTAAAAATGTAAGTAAAAAATGTGCATGTACGATCAAGATTCAATGACCATGACCACGACCATCAAATAGAATGTTTAATTCACTGCTTATTAGACACGAGTTACTAGCCATATATATAAAATAAAAGGCTGAATTACTTTTGAGTCAATTTATATCAATGCACTATGATATTACAAGAGTACAAGAATGACTATTAGTGGTGGAAATACAGCTCTGGATCTGAGATCCATAAGCTTTCAGTTGATGTGTAATTTACAGTAATCGAGCTTGATTAATTAATCATGTTGTACATGCTTTGAATGCCTCAACTTTGTGATCACCAATCACCATATTGCGTTTTGTAAAAGAGGAGGGCCTAACCATAGAAACTAATGAAAGATGTGGAGTAGGCTGTTTTAAAGTCATACATGATGATTAGGTAAATAGGTTTTAGAAGTAAAAAGGATAAAACTTCATGTAGGTATTGTAAGTTTGTAATTGTTTGTGGTGTATATGTTCAACTGAAATGCTAGGATCTGTAGATTCCAATTTTGTTACTACTACTAGTGTTGATGAACCGGGATTAATGAGGTAAATCAGTAATCTAGTGATCTAGGAAGTGTTTCTTAAGAACGTAAGTTGGAACCAAACTCAATTCTATAAAACCGACTTATAAGGTGAGAGTTATCTCTCACTTATAGACTCTATTTAAACCATCTCACTAGTTGATGTGGAATTTTCAACACACTCTCCTCACACCGAAAACTAGACATCTCGAGCGTGAAGTTTTGCAAGATTGAACATCTGTGAGTCGTCTGATAACAGTGCGATAGCAGGTAGTTCAATAAGTTTAACAACATCACTATAATAGACTCTAATATCATTTTTAAGAACATGGATTTAGACCTAACTTAACCCTACAAAACCTATTTGTAAGGTGAGAAATTGAGAATGTCTGCTACTTATATATTTTATTTAGGTCATTTCACTGGTCGATGTGAGATTCAACAAAGTTACTCCATCATTAAGCTTATGCCTTCCACATTCTCTTTGTAGATAAATTTTGCAGTAATCTCAGTCAAAAAAGCTTCAGAAAATCCACAGTTGCTTTCCCATCAGATGCTACAGAGTGCTTTAGATGACGGTGTTCGGAGTTTTATGACATCTTTGAAAAACCTTGGCAGTAAGGGTTTCATCCTCAACAAGAATTCTCAGTCACGAGCTTCCAATAGCTCTTGCCACTCACTCACAGAAAGCAATGAATGATGATTGATGAAGGGAAAAAAGTTAGCTTGTCATCAAAAGTTTGTGTTCTATTTAGTGCAACTATGCTAAAATGACTTATGAATTATGATAATTGTCATGATGTAGAAAGGAGAAAAATATTATAATTTATGCTTACAATGCAATTTCTCATCCATACTTTCCTATCTATTCATTTTTAATATATAATTTCTAAAATGCAAATCATTAGGTTGCCATTTCCGCGGTTTGGTTATTATTGTCTCATGTCAACATTGCATGTATCACATTCTGACCTCCTTCATTGTAACAATCTTAAAACACCATTCCTTTTTAACACAAAGAAGCAGTTACACTATCACACTAATATTCATTGAATAGGTCTCCTAATTCCATTGCTCACTCTTTAACTTCATATATCTTATCTATGTCTTTTCAATTATTTGGTTGATCTTTCACTTTTCTCTTATTTTTTAATATTTATTCTTCTTTATTACTAATTTTATTCTACTTTATGTCAGATTAATTTTTGTATCTATGGAACCTAATAAATCTATGTAAGATTATTATGACACCTGTGCGTTGCATGGGTCCATATACCTGGTTAACTAAATTTTATAATCATGCAATGTACATGCACCGGTGTGTAATATCTCGAAAATTCAAGACTAAATAATAATGCCATTTATAAAATTAAGGGAATTTTGAATAACTAAGGTATTAACATATAAAAGCAAATAGAAATTTAAAACTGGTTTCAAGGATTTTATATGGTCATACCTTAATTAGTTATTTAAAATAATTGTAATATTGATATTGATACCAGGTATAAGCCTTAAATGAAATTGAAAACTTTCTTAACGAAAGAAATTGAGCAACGTAAAAACTGTCAATTTAGAAAAAAAATAGCATAAAAAATTGTAAGAAGGGATTGAAGTTATTAAGAGATAGTGTGAATAAGAGAAAACATAATATTGTTCCATGGTTATTTCACGCAGCCTTGTGAGGAAAGAGGGAAGAAAAGAAAGTAAGAATAAAGGTAGGAAGGAGGGAGAATGGAGAGAATAAGAGATGGTTGGGATTCACATTTAAGTATAAAGCAAGAGGGAAGGAAACTCATTAACCCATTAGGAGGTTCAAATCTCATTACCATCAATAATAATGTCAATTAGAAAAAAAGTAGCATAAAAAATTGTAAGAAGGGATTGAAGTTATTAAGAGATAGTGTGAATAAGAGAAAACATAATATTGTTCCATGGTTATTTCACGCACGCTTGTGAAAAAAGAAAAGAAAAGTAAGAATAAAAGGTAGGAAGGAGGGAGAAGGGGATGAGAATAAGAGATAATTTGGGATTCACATTTAAGATAAAAAGAGAGGGAAGGAAACTCATTAACCCATTGGATGTTCAAATCTCATTACCATTAATAATAATAATAATAATAATAATAATAATAATAATAATAATAATAATAATAATAATAATAATAATAATAATAATAATAATAATAATAATAATAATAATAATAATAATAATAATAATAATAATAATAATAATAATAATAATAATAATAATAATAATAATAATAATAATAATAATAATAATAATAATAATAATAATAATAATAATAATAATAATAATAATAATAATAATAATAATAATAATAATAATAATAATAATAATAATAATAATAATAATAATAATAATAATAATAATAATAATAATAATAATAATAATAATAATAATAATAATAATAATAATAATAATAATAATAATAATAATAATAATAATAATAATAATAATAATAATAATAATAATAATAATAATAATAATAATAATAATAATAATAATAATAATAATAATAATAAATAATAATAATAATAAAGTAATAGTAATAATAATAATAAATAATAATAGTAATAGTAATAGTAATAGTAATAAGTAATAGTAATAGTAATAGTAATAGTAATAGTAATAGTAATAGTAATAGTAATAGTAATAGCAATAGTAATAGTAATAATAGTAATAGTAATAGTAATAGTAATAGTAATAGTAATAAGTAATAGTAATAGTAATAGTAATAGTAATAGTAATAGTAATAGTAATAGTAATAGTAATAGTAATAGTAATAGTAAATAATAGTAATAGTAATAGTAATAGTAATAGCAAATATAGTAATAGTAATAGTAATAGTAATAGTAATAGTAATAGTAATAGTAATAGTAATAGTAATAGTAATAGTAATAGTAATAGTAATAGTAATAGTAATAGTAATAGTAATAGTAATAGTAATAGTAATAGTAATAGTAATAGTAATAGTAATAGTAATAGCAATAGTAATAGTAATAATAATAGTAAGTAATAGTAATAGTAATAGCACAGTAATAGTAATAATAGTAATAGTAATAGTAATAGTAATAGTAATAGTAATAGTAATAGTAATAGTAATAGTAATAGTAATAGTAATAGTAAAGTAATAGTAATAGTAATAGTAATAGTAATAGCAAAGTAATAGTAATAGTAATAGTAATAGTAATAGTAATAGTACAGTAATAGTAATAGTAATAGCAATAGTAATAGTAATAGTAATAGTAATAGTAATAGCAATAGTAATAGTAATAGTAATAGTAATAGCAATAGCAATAGCAATAGTAATAGCAATAGCAATAGCAATAGTAATAGAATAGTAATAGTAATAGTAATAGCAATAGTAATAGTAATAGTAATAGTAATAGTAATAGTAATAGCAACAGTAATAGTAATAGTAATAGAATAGTAATAGCAATAGTAATAGTAATAGTAATAGCAATAGTAATAGTAATAGTAATAGTAATAGTAATAGCAATAGTAATAGTAATAGTAATAGTAATAGTAATAGTAATAGTAATAGTAATAGTAATAGTAATAGTAAAGTAATAGTAATAGTAATAGTAATAGTAATAGTAATAGCAATAGTAATAGCAATAATAATAAGAATAAGAATAAAGAATAGTAATAGTAATAGTAATAGTAATAGCAATAGTAATAGTAATAGTAATAGTAATAGTAATAGCAATAGCAATAATAGTAATAGTAATAGTAATAGTAATAGTAATAGTAATAGTAATAGTAATAGTAATAATAGTAATAGTAATAGTAATAGTAATAGTAATAGTAATAGTAATAGTAATAGTAATAGTAATAGTAATAGTAATAGTAATAGTAATAGTAATAGTAATAGTAATAGTAATAAGAATAAAGTAATAGTAATAGTAATAGTAATAGTAATAGTAATAGTAATAGTAATAGTAATAGTAATAGTAATAGTAATAGTAATAGTAATAGTAATAGTAATAGTAATAGTAATAGTAATAGTAATAGTAATAGTAATAGTAATAGTAATAGTAATAGCAATAGTAATAGTAATAGTAATAGTAATAGCAATAGTAATAGTAATAGTAATAGCAATAATAGTAATAGTAATAGTAATAGTAAATAGTAATAGTAATAGCAATAGTAATAGTAATAGTAATAGTAATAGTAATAGCAATAGTAATAGTAATAGTAATAGTAATAGTAATAGTAATAGCAATAGTAATAGTAATAGTAATAGAATAGTAATAGTAATAGTAATAGTAATAGTAATAGTAATAGTAATAGTAACAAGAATAAAGAATAGCAAACAGTAATAGTAAAGTAATAAGTAATAAGAATAAGAATAATTAATAGTAATAGTAATAGCAATAGTAATAGCAATAGTAATAGCAATAGCAATAGCAATAGAAATAGCAATAGTAATAGTAATAGTAATAGTAATAGCAATAGTAATAGTAATAGTAATAGTAATAGTAATAGTAATAGTAATAGTAATAGTAATAGTAATAGTAATAGTAATAGTAAAGAATAGAATAGTAATAGTAATAGTAATAGTAATAGTAATAGCAATAGTAATAGTAATAGTAATAGCAATAGTAATAGTAATAGTAATAGTAATAGTAATAGTAATAGTAATAGTAAATAGTAATAGTAATAGTAAATAGTAATAGTAATAGTAATAGTAATAGTAATAGTAATAGTAATAGTAATAGTAATAGTAATAGTAATAGTAATAGTAATAGTAATAGTAATAGTAATAGTAATAGTAATAGTAATAGCAATAGTAATAGTAATAGTAATAGTAATAGTAATAGTAATAGTAATAGTAATAGCAATAGTAATAAGAATAGTAATAATAATAGTAATAGTAATAGTAATAGCAACAGTAATAGTAATAGTAACAGTAATAGTAATAGTAATAGTAATAGTAATAGTAATAGTAATAGTAAATAGTAATAGTAATAGTAATAGTAATAGTAATAGTAATAGTAATAGTAATAGTAATAGTAATAGTAATAGCAATAGTAATAGTAATAGCAATAGTAATAGTAATAGTAATAGTAATAGTAATAGTAAATAATAGAATAGTAATAATAGTAATAGTAATAGTAATAGTAATAGTAATAGTAATAGTAATAGCAATAGTAATAGTAATAGTAATAGTAATAGTAATAGTAATAGTAATAGTAATAGTAATAGTAATAGTAATAGTAATAGTAATAGTAATAGTAATAGTAATAGTAATAGTAATAGTAATAGTAATAGTAATAGTAATAGTAATAGTAATAGTAATAGTAATAGTAATAGTAATAGTAATAGTAATAGTAATAGTAATAGTAATAGTAATAGTAATAGTAATAGTAATAGCAAATAGTAATAGTAATAGTAATAGTAATAGTAATAGTAATAGTAATAGTAATAGTAATAGTAATAGTAATAGTAATAGTAATAGTAATAGTAATAGTAATAGTAATAGTAATAGTAATAATAGTAATAGTAATAGTAATAGTAATAGTAATAGTAATAATAATAATAATAATAATAATAATAATAATAATAGAAATAATAATAATAGTAATAGTAATAGTAATAGTAATAGTAATAATAATAATAATAATAATAATAATAATAATAATAATAATAATAATAATAATAATAATAATAATAATAATAATAATAATAATAATAATAGTAATAGTAATAATAATAATAATAATAATAATAATAATAATAATAATAATAATAATAATAATAATAATAATAATAACAATAATAATAATAATAATAACAATGATAACAATGATAACAATAATAATAATAATAATAATAATAATAACAATGATAATAATAACAATGATAATAATAATAATAATAATAATAATAATAATAATAACAATAATAACAATAATAATAATAATAACAATAATAATAATAATAATAATAACAATGATAACAATGATAACAATAATAATAATAAGAATAATAATAATAAGAATGATAATAATAACAATGATAATAATAATAATAATAATAATAATAATAATAATAATAATAATAATAATAATAATAATAATAATAATAATAATAATAATAATAATAATAATAATAATAATAAGAATAATAATAATATTATTATTATTATTATTAATAATAATAATAAAACACTAAAAGGGAAGGAGGAATTTAAAGAAAACTTGAAAGAATCCTAAGGGGCAAAAGGAAAAGTGAGAAGAAAGATGGAGTCTAGCGTAAACTTTTATGGAACAAGTACATGTTTGAATTTCAGTTCAGAGAGTTCAAAAATACTTTTACTCCCAAATTTATAAATTTTTCTTTCTTCGTTTTGTGCATTAGAATTTAGGAAGTGCTTTGAAATTTTGATAAATATTTTTTCAACTTTTATCCAACATAGCTAAAATCAAAAGCAAGGATTATAGTTTGAGTTCATCTCTTTCTTTATCAAGAGGTCTCATCCACTGGTGTAACTTGAGAATGAGAGAAAAAAATTTAAACCATCTAACTATTGATGAATGATTTAGATTAAATAATAAAGTCATTAGATTTTTTAAATAATTACGTGAGTATTTAATAATTTTGAATTTTAACTTTTATTATAAAAATGAATAAAATTATCATACATATTTATTTTTATTAATGATTGAATAATATTATAAAAAAAATGTATACTATTAATATAATACATACAATATTTATTTATATATATATTTTTTTAATTTTTTGGGTACCCTTCTAAGCTCCACCACATGGTAATAATAAGAGCCCTTCTCAACTTGAAAATCTTCCTCTTGATGTGGTTTTATGGTGTTTGTTAAGGGTTTATTCCCAAAATTCTTAAATAAATTGGTGATTGTTTAATTGGGTGTTAATGTGTTATTGGATTGGTTCGAGGAGTGAAATAACTTAGAAAATCACAAATTTCGAATGGAGTTCTAGTTTTAAAATAAAGGAGTTTTTCATCCTAGTCAGTGCCTAAATGTCTAACAAATCAATGATTAAGCACTCAAGACTTCTGAAACAACAAACCTCTTGGCCTAAGCAATGCCTAAAGCGCCCAAACTATCACCATCTAGGTACCATCACACCATTTATGTGCTAGATATTTCGGTGCTTCAGCGTTGAAACTTTGTTGATAAATTTGATCTTTACCTCACATGATCAAATGTCTAAAGCATTGAAACCTATCTTCATAATAACGTGGACTCAAAATTAACTTATAAGATCGTATTTGGATACTTTAATATTGGCATAAGATTGTATGTATATGACATAAATAGGAAAATAAAATCTACGTGCCAAAGATGAAGAAAAAAGAAAGCATATAGTAAGAACTTTTTGAGTAAATCAGAAACTAAGGAAAAAAAAAAAGAAGGAAATGGATTCCATGACATTCCCTCATTTTAGACCATTGGATCAATTTGATGGTTCAGATTTTGCTACTTGTTTTAAAAAGATATTTTTAGTTTAATTATTATTTTAGTTTTTATATTTATTTGTACTTTAAAACCGTCATAAATTTCTTTTATTGTATTTGGCAGTTTTATGCTGCATTTTTTTCCCCAGAACTAGTGCCAAGATCTGATCGGTAAGATTAATCTAATGATCTAAAATAGGAGAAAGTCACGGTGACTTTCTCTCCACAAAGTCAATGAAGCCTTGCATGGAAAAAAAAAAATAAAAGAAAGAAGAAAAGATAGATTGAAAGGGATACTAGCCATGAAAGAATACAATAGAACCTTAATTGAATAGCATGCATTGTGAACCTTAATCCAATAGCATGCATAACTTATATGTTTAAGTTAAAATGGAAGTCAAAGTGTAATGATGTAATTTGAAAAGGGAAAAAGTTTTGATATGGTAGGATTTAATGAAAATACGATGTATGCATTTTTGTTTTAAAAGAGTTTTTTTTTTTAATTATTTACATGAATTATCTTGTGTGCAATGCATGAAATATACCATGATATGAGAAGGTAAAGATCAGCAGTCCAACAACAAAAGCATAGAGAGAAATATCAAAATCGTAAAAGAAGAAAATGCAAATCTCATATATTTTGAGTGTAAGAAGCGTAAATACATAAAAACAAATTGAACAGATCTAAAGATAAAGTCAAAGATTCATTAAGAAAAAGGACAATCGGCCACCTAGAAAGACCTTGACAACAATTTTTCAAAAATGTGCTAAACCTCTATTTAATGGGCAACACCGACTCAAATATGAAGAATTGAATTTAGAATTTGAACCTTCTAATTAACAATCTGTTAATGATATCTACTAAAAACTAAATAATTCTAATGTTCACATCTCTTAGTATGTAAATAATTCTAAGAACGATGAAGATTTCAGATCTTGTAAAAGATCTTAATGTAAAAGCTCCCGAAAACAAAAGCATATGCGACGAAAAAATCATACACAAGAGTAAGATTAATTTTCTCAAGATCAAATTCACTAATTAATGACAAGAAAGTAGATAAAGACATTAATGACAAGAAAGCAAATAAACACACTAAATATCTAGCCGGCTTTATGAACAACACTATTTAAACTAAATTTTAAAACACTGAGGTGATCTCTCTAGGAAAACATGCATAGACTTCTACGAGAAAAGTGTAACGAGTGCCGTTGTCTATTTGAATTCTATGAATTATGCATATAAAGATGGTACTGTGTCCACTGGAAGAGTACTGTATTAAATTAAACTGGTCTAATCAAAGGGTGTATAAGAAAATTTGTAGTCATTCCACCTATAATGAAAATTTGAAATGGAACATCATTCACTCGTAGAGTACCATCATTGTCACGAATGCATTCTTATCCCTCTCGTATTAGTTAGTGTCCCCTTTCCATTTTTTAAATACGTCTAGGCATTTGTAGTTGTGTTGCTGTATCCTTACTAGAATCTACGAACCTGAATTAAAGATCAGATGGAGAAAACAAGATTTCTAGGAGTAAAGCACCTTGTCAGTTATCCCGACTCACGGCCCAAGCCTTGGAAACGAAATTGCCTTAACATAAAATTAAAGGCCAAGTATCCCAATTAGAGATAATGAAGGCCAAGTATCACAATTAGAGATGTTTGTCGGATAGTACAATGCATACTTTATACTTATCAGACAAGTTCACTATATCTGACAAGAAATCGACTTAAAATTCCCCTCCCATTCCAACAAATAAAGATTTCACAGTATGGTACTGCAGAATCGAACCCCCATGTTCACCATTAAAGTTCGATATCAACACCTCATAGGGCATAGGGGCAACACAAAAAACCACATAATTTAACTTAATAGAATAACATAAAAATTCTAGAGCAAACAAATTAAAACAGCTTCCAAGATTGTCATATCTAGAGTCCAAGACCAGCAAAACTGAAATTGAGTTCAATTCGGTATACACCTCAAACCAAAACTTCAAAACACTAACTAGCATACTACTCAGTACTTAACAGGAGCAAGGACTTCAATTTGGGAACCAAGCTTCTCATCTGCGACCTTCTCAGCTTTAACCCTCAACTTTGCAAGTTGCTTCTTCCTCTCATAAGACAGCTGTGCCCTTTCCTTCCTCTTCTTTTCCAGTTCCTGTTAGCAACATAGCAAAATCAGAAACTGCAAATAAACGAGACAAGTTCCAGCAACAATAACAAAGCCTCGCTTCATGCAATTAGGCTCTACTAAAATCCAAATTCTTGGAAATTATTCAAGGTGAGATTTCTCGCAACAATTCATCAGGAGAAGTGGAAAATTACAAAGGGAACAAATAATCCAGAAAGCAGGCACTTACCCTGATAGTGTCATAGTAGTTCCATCCAACCTCAGATGACAATTGGCCCAGAAGACAGTACTTGTGTCCCTTCTGAAGCCTCAAAACCCTAAATAATTCCATCCACTAATTCAGCATCCATAATAACAACCAAAAAAATCCAAACAAAAGATTGAAGAACCGAATTCCAAAATTCCAAAATAAAAATATAAAAAGTAAAACTCACTTGAGAGCATCAGGGACAACCATTCTCTTTGTCTTGTCATAAGGAGGAGGAATGCCCTCATAGACCTTCAATCGAGCAAGTGCAGCTTCCCCACGCTTTGTCTTATGCGGTATCATTCTGCAAACACAAACATTCTTCTCAAAAAACTTTCCACAAGAACGCAACATTAATAGTCTTCATTGCAAGTTCACAACATTAACACCTAATAATGCAAAAACTACACACCAGCCCCAACAACAACAACAACATCAAAGTATCCCACTACTACATGGATCGCTCGACACCTTAAAAAAAAAATCAGAATTTTAGCTATAAACATTAACCTAACAAGATTTGTCTGCAGCCAAAATTCATTAGGGTAATTTATTATACAGAGACATTGATGTGAAACCAATTGCAAAAACAAAAATATCAACTAATAATTTTTTTTTTAAAAAAAATGAGGAAAGAGAGCGGTTTTATTTTTACCCGCGAAGGGTGCGCCAGAAGATCTTAGCGGGGGCGCGGAAGTGAATGGGACCGTGAGAGGGCTTGGTGTTCATGCGCTTGCGGAGGAAACGCATGTACTTCATCTTCTGCCTGACGAGGCCGCCGGAGATGCAAATCTCCTCACACCTCACGACGACCACCTTCTGTCCGTTCAGAAGCTCCTTGGCGACGATGGAGGCCAGCCTTCCCAGCATGTGGTGGCGAGCATCCACCACCACCCTCTTCGCGCAGATACCGGACCCGGAAACCATTTCTTCTCTCTCTCTCTCTCACGCTTTCCCTCACTCTAGTTATCGTCTCTGTCTGCTCAGGGTTTGAGTATATGAGGGAGGCCAGCAGGAATTAGGGTTTTTTGTTGCCCTCAACTGTGGGTTGGGCTTTTAACCCAACGGCCCTAATGCTATATCGTTATAAAATGTAAACCCAATTACAAACCTTTACGGCTTTACCAAACGGAAATTAAAAAAAAAAAAAAAAAAGAGAGAAATGGTAGATTTAGTTTGTTACCCACACATTTTTGGATTTATTGGAATAACTTTTGCCTCTAGTGAAATTTTCTCACCAGCGTAATATTTTATTAAATAATTTGTATTTATGGTGTTGTATTAGATAAATATTTATTTGTATATAGCTGGGAGTTTAGTTTCGTAATATAATTAAAAATTATAATAAATAAATGTTTTTAATATATAAATTATATTTAAATTTATAGGAAATAATTTATATTATGATACAAGGTTATTTTTTATTATTAATTAATTTTTTAAAATATTTAAATTCAATTTAGATATAAAAATAAAAATGAAATATTAAGCATATAAGAGGTTAAGAAAAATCTTGAAAAACTCTCTTTTGAGAAAAAAAAAACTTAAAAATGCTTTAGTTGGTGACTAATTTCTAAAAATGTTCTTTTTTAATATAATTATTTTAATTTATACAAAGAAACGATTAAAATTTATATTAAATAAATATTTTTTTATATATAATTTATATTATAATTAAAAAAATTTATAAATTAATATTTTTGAATATATAAATTATATTTTATATTTATGAAAATACTTTATACCATGATACAAGGATGTTTTCACTATTGATATTTTTTTTAAAAAAAAATTATAAATTGAAAAAGATTTTGTGTGTGAAAAAAGAAGTAAAAGCTCCTAAGATCAATTACCAACTTAGTCAAGTAATAACAGAAGTGATAAAAAAATCAGGTGAAAAATAAATAAAAAAACATGATCTACTACACTGTATGATAGTGTATGTTTAGTTAGGACATTTGCCATTTGATTAGTCTTGCAATAAACATGGAAGAATAGCATTGTGAATTTTAAATGAGTATGTTCTTTAATATCTGATAGTAAGTTACAACAAGGATGACTCAAAGTGTATTCACTTGTAATCAAATTAAAGGCTGATTGGGAATCCAATTCAAAGCAAGTATAGGTAAATCTTCTAGCATAGGCAAGTGCTAACTCTTTCTTAATGACCAATAATTAAACCAGAATAATGGAGGAAAAGTTAATATGAGTTGAATATCTCAATACATACATAAAATTATGATCATAAATATCACTCTACACGTAATTTTTTTGTTAGTTGTGTTTATTGTCTCATATAAGTTAACTTTAACAAAGAATGAGGTCTAGGGGTGTCATCTAATAGTTATGTCAATGGATGAGACATAATATCTTTCATTAAGGATTGTCAAAAGATTCATATGTGATTACTTGATGCACTCTTTTTATAATAGTTTGTGCGCTCTTATTGTAATAGTCACATCATTCTCTTAACTATCCTTGAACACCAAATTATTTATATTTTGCCATATATATAATTTAGTGCAACAGAAAATAACAAGTGATATTATACTAGAAGATGTTTACTCAACCTAAAATTCATATGAATCCTCTCCATAACATTATCTAAAAAAAACTAAAAAAAACGGAGAGAGAATCTTTCACTTAGAAAATGACATCAAACATTCTTTACCTTTGTTATCTCGTATAAGGTCAATGATTTTAATCGTCAAAATTAGAAACTTACCAAATATCCAAATTAATATTCTTAATGTACAAGAGGAAATAAGAATTGGTGTTGACATAGATGAAAAAAAAAATATAAATACAAGGGATGTCCAAAAGATATATGATATTATCTTATAATATATTTCATATTAAAAGTAATCAATTAATTATCTTTTAATCTTTTTAAATATATTAATATAATAACATAATTATTTTATTTTATTTATTACACTAAAATAAATATACCAATAAAAATAATTATCATAGTAATTATTAGTATTGATTTTTGGAAAAAAAATTAAAAAATACAAGGTTGGCCTAAAAAACTCGCAACTTGCGTAGGATCAGATTTAAACCTTAATTTAGATGCCCTTATTTAATTTAAACTTTTTCACCAAACTCATTATAATCCACAACTCACACTAGGCCAGCTTATAGTGGACCAAATAGCCCGCTTTGCCAACTTTACATACACTTTGCAGAAAAAACCATGTCATGAGTTTCCTGGCAAAATTTGGCGCGTTTTCAATTCATAACCTGCTAATTATGGAGTCTCCTCCCCATGGTATGCAACACTAACTCAACTAATACTATAGGCATGTAGTTCAATTTTGTGTATTTTTATCCTTATTATCGCCATCCACAAAAAAAATGTGTTTAATTTATGGGACTAAGATAATACATGTAACTCAACGGCATTGATAACAACTCCTAAAAACACTTCATTTTAGAAATATTTTTAAGAATTTTTTGTTGAAGAATAATTAACTCCTATAAATACTCTGGTTCAAAAATAAAGATTCAGATTTATAGTATTGAAGTAGATAATTTAAATTATGACATAAGGTTGATATAGATAAAAGGATGGTTGTTTGACAAAATATTGAAAGAAATATTTTTGGTTAGTTGTAAATAAATGTGTGAAATTTACTTCCAAATAAAACAAGTATGTTTAGAATCTCTCATTAAAAGGACAAGAGATTCGCTCACCAAGTTAGAGATTCAAATACTACCTTCATTTATTGGGATGAGAAGAGCTTTTATTAAATCCTAGGATGAATTAAAAAGAGAAATGTGTGAAATATTTGTACCTTTATTTTACACAAGATCTTTTCATTAAATTACAAAGATTATATCAAGGATCTAAAAGTGTTAAATAGTATTTTAAATAAATGGAGGTGACTTTGATAAGATCCCAAGTGGTAGAATCTCAAGAAGCCACCATGGCTAGATTTTTCCATGGTCTTAATATAAAGATTCAAGATATTGTTGAATTGCATGATTATACCTCTTTGTCTACATTAGTTCACCATGCCACAAAAGTTGAACTTCAATTAAAAAGGCATGGTAGAAGATCCTACCCTAACACAAGTTCTAGTTGGAAGGGTAAGGAAAGAAGAAAGACAAGCCAAGATAGGACAAAATCCTTAAGAGTGCTCCCTCACAAGGTTAAAAAGAAGAGGTAAGTATTTCTACACCTACCACTTTTAAATCTAGTAACATTAAATGTTTCAAGTATTTAAGTATAGGACACATAACTTCTCCATGCCCAAACAAAAGGACAATGATCTTAAGGGGGAATGGAGAAGTGGAGAGTGAGAGCTCTTAAGAAGAATCTACAAGTAGTGAAAGTGAATCCTCAAGTGAAGAGGCACACTATGAGAAAGATCTACTCATGGTGAGAAGATTTATGAGCACCATCATTGGAGATGACCAATCTCAAAGAGAATATATTTCATTCAAGGTGCTTGATTCAAGGAAAATGTTTTTCTTTAATAATTGATGGTGCTAGCAGTGTAAATGTTGTTAGCCTTGGGCTAGTGGAAAAATTATCAATTTCTACTTTACCTCATCCTAAACCTTATAAATTTAATGGTTAATTGAAAAAGAATAAATGATTGTTGATAAATAAATGTCATTAGCCATAACATTGGGTAAGTATAAAGATGAAAATTTATGCAATATGGTCTTAGTGGAAGCAACTCATATGCTTTTGCGAAGGCCTTGGAAATATGATAGAAAAGTGACTTATGATGGAGTTACTAACAAGTTTTCCTTTGTGTATATAGGTCCTAAGGTAACTCTTATACCTTTATCTCCTAAAGAAATTTGTGAAGACCAACTAAAAATGAAACAAAAAAGAGATGAAGAGAAAAGAAAAGAAAAAGAAAATGAGAGAAAATTAAGAAAGGAAAGCAAAGAGAAAAAATAGAAGAAAAATAAGAGTGATTATGAAAGTTTGTTTGTAAGTAAAAAAAAACCATTAAAGAAAGTTCTTATAAATAAAAAGGAATCTTTATTTCTCTTGTCTACTAATATGTGTTTTATTGTGATTACTCCTTTAACTAACTTGCCAATAGATTTTGAGAAAATGCTTGAAGGGTTCAAAGACTTTTTTCTCCAAGGACATTCCACATGGATTGCCTCCTATAAGAGGGGTTGAAGAATAAATAGACTCCATTCCAAGAGTATCCATGAATCCTATTAATGTTTTTGTATTTGTTCCAAGAGATTTTATACCTTTTGCAAATAGCTTGTTGCCTAAAGCTTATGTTAATTGTATATGCATTTTACTCTTTAGCCTTTTGAACATTGTGGTGTTCTAATGCATGCTTATGGACATTATAAATTAATTCTTAGTGTTGCATCTAAGTTGAATGAACTATCTTTTACGTATTTGTTTGAATGGTATAAATATGAAAGTAAAAGGATGATGCATGCCCAAGTAAATAAATTATCACACATAAAACTTGGATTGAGTGAGAATGTGTGTGGATCATTTGGTAGGAGCTTTGATCTGAAAAACATATCATGGGTTTGTGCATTGCTAAAAGTGTTTGAACATGCTAACTTGTATGATAATAAATAATTTCTTAAATTAAAAAGTGATGATATATTCTTTTCATATGCAAACCCTAAGCATTCCTTACACATGTTTGGAAATGATAGTATGCATTCTAAGCACATATATGAACATCAAGATAAAGTTGGCTATGTCTTTGGGTTGAAAGATAATGCTATACAAGTTCCATGTAACAACCTTATGCCTTCGTTGTATGTGAATTTGGAAATAGGCACCTTTTGCACTAATAACGTCTTTTTTTTTGCCTATGTGGTTGGCTCTCAAGGAGTCAAGGTAAATGTAAAGAACGTAAAAGTCATCCGCAGTTGGCCAACACCCAAATCCATAAGTAATATTAGGAGCTTTCATGGGTTAGCAAGCTTCTATAGACACTTTGTAAAAGATTTTAGTATCCTTGCTACCCCGTAAATAAAATTGTGAAAAAAAATAATAAAGTGGGTAGAATTCTTAAAGGAAGTTGTATGACTTCAAGGTCCTCCAAAGACCATAGTTTCTAATAGAGACTCCAAGTTTCTCATTCACTTTTGGAGAACCATTTTACATCCTTAAACAGATGGACAAATTAAGGTAACCAATAGAACCATATATCAACTTCTTAGGTGTTTTGTAGGTAGGAGTTTGGAATCTTGGGAAGAATGGCTGCCATATATAGAGTTTGCTTACAATAGGATAGTCAATATTATTACATCTCACTCCCCTTTTGAGTTAGTGCATGGGTTCAACCCTTTATCCCCTTTGGATTTATTACCTTTGCCTAATGTATCTTCTATGCTTAATTGTAATGAGCTCTCCAAAGCTCACTCTGTTAAAGATTTTCATGCTAAGACACGTTTTCATTAATAGAATATTTTTCAAGCACTTAATAGTAACTTATACTGGATATATTTGACATAATTTTATAGTTAATATTGACACATTAGTTGAGACTTGGGTTATTGAACTTAATTGGGTTTAGTTGCTAATCTTCGTTTATTTTCAGACTTAATTTTTATTATATTGTTGCTATCTTATGCAAGCCATATCTAGAGTTACAAACCTCCAAATTGGACAATCTTGGTAGCTTTGGAAAGCTAAGACAAATATAAACTTATATTGTTGCTATCTTATTTATTTATGTAGTTATCTTTTTAAAATTAAAAAATATATATATATAATTTTAAATTATAATTATTATTCAAATATAATTTTCAAAACTATTTTTATAATAATAATTTCATATTTTAATTGATAATATATATTTAAAATTATATGTAAAAATTATTATAAATATATGTTTGATAATATGATGAATGCAAATTATATATATATATTAATTTGATATTTTATATATAATATATTTGTTATATATAGAGAGGGGGGAGGGTAGAGCTAGCAAATGGGTCAGCTATCCAAGGAGGAAACATAGGATGACTTGGCCTAGACCGATTTTTACATAGGTTAGGATTTTGCTAGTTCAATGGTTTGTTAAACCAAGTTAATTTAAGCCAATTTTTTTTTAAAAAACACCTAAATTTTTTTAAGAATTTCTTTTTTAAAATAAAGTATCGACCCAAAAATGGTTCTGATTTATTTTGAGCTAGCTCTTTTTGGGTCCATAGCTCGACTAGCTTGATGGGCCAATGGGATAGTCCAATGGGTCGAGCCCATTTTTTTACCTTTAAGAGAGGGAAAGAGAAAGAGAAAGAGAAAGAAAGACTTTATTTTATCTTTGTACTTCATAACTTAGTTTCTTCCTCAATATAAGAAATATATTAGAGTTACAAGATGAGATAAGACTATCATATCCTATTGGCACAACAAGCAACACATTGTGACAAGATATGATAGATATCCTAACCATAAAATGAGCCTTGAATGTTATGACAAAAAAATTCATACCTATGTATACCAACAATTTTATCCATTATAGATATACAATAGGTAATTTATAGGTATATGCAAATAAAATAAAAAAAATTCTCTACTCGCATATTGGGATAAGAGTAGATAACAATGTATTTATGTTTGCAAGTACTTGTACTTTAAAATTAACTAAATATATCTAATTATATATAAAGTAAGTTACTCTAATTTATATTTTAGTTTTTATATATATATATATATATATATATATATATATATATATATATATATATATATATATATATATATATATATATATATATATATATATATATATATATTTCAAAATTATTTATTTTTAATTTTTGTTTTAATTTCTTTAACTTTCCAAAAAAAATATTTTAAAATATTCATGGATACTTGTGAATCCTCACTAATTATAGTTTCTAAATTTTGGTAAAGGATTTTTTTAAAAAAATATGTATAAATGATTTCATCACTATTTTTTTTTTCTAGTAGTGAATGTTAGTGTTAAAAATCCTCTCATTTATGAATATATAGCTATATTTACAATGTAAAAGTAAAATATCTAATTAATTAAAAAATCAAGTACTAAAATTATTTTATCCTAAAAGGAAGTACTAACAATTTGTAGCATAACATAATGAATGTTATGTTTTATATTAATATATTTTTCTTTACCAATTTCCTCATGTCACTTGCTATCATGTTTCATTAAAATAAAATCTTCCACTTTTCATACGAAATTACAGTATGAATTTTCAAAATAACATAATTTCTTATAACTAATTTTTTTAAGAATATTATAAAACCACTTTATAAAGAGTTACGCATGTTTATAAAGAATAATATATTAAATTTGTCCTTCAAATTATTAAATATAGGTTATTCTTGTTGTCGTCATTTCAAAAACTAAAACAACAAATATAGGTTATTTAATATTTTAGAAATTAAAATTATTATCTTTTGATAATTTCAAATACTAAAATAATAATTTTATAATTTCATAAATTAAATTTACTAGTAGCTGTAGTAAATTTCAAGAAATAAATTAATATGTATTATTATGTACTAATGGTAATCGGTGACATAACTATCTTTTTCCTTAAAGATATTTATATAACCAACCAACCATTTTCACCGATCTTCATGTTCCTTGTTTTGAAATCCTCTTAACATCTTAACACCAAATACTCGTAATTAATTATCATAATCATCAAATTTTCAAAGAGAAAACATTGTATTGCTCTCCTTAAACAAATGGGTGGGGAGCACAAGGTCTACACTTTGGCCCAAGTATCCGAGCATAATAACTCCAAAGATTGTTGGCTTATCATCGATGGCAAGGTATATGTAATGTAATGTGATTGATGCATGCATCAATACAATCTTGTTTGTGATTCTACAATTTGGGTTTCGTGTATTTTATTTGATTATTTTGACAAAACTCACATGGAATGTGTAACGAATGATTCAATTGGATCTGATAATGACATATATATACTGGTGTATTATGATGAATCATTTTTGTGTGGCTTAAATGACATATATATACTAGGGTTACATTCAGCAACCTTATTTTTGGAAATGAACATTAGAATTCCTATTACTTTTATAAAGGTGCTGGCAATCTGTTATATGCATGTAGTATTTTGTAGATCACATTAATTCCTTTAAAATTGATTCATTTGGTAATTAATTATCCCTTAAATTTTAATTTTCTTTATCTTTATTTTCGTGCAACAATTTCAATTAAGCAAATCAACATTGGGTTGATTATGTTATGATTCATCAATGTCGCACATAATTGTTCATAAGAGCATCTTTTACTTACAATAGGACAACACCTTTTAACCATCTCTTTCTAATTTGCTTTTTTAATATTCAAATTCATGAGTCTTGTTAATTAGGAATGAGACTCTCATCATTCACGAAACTCACATGAACTTTGTGTGACACAAAGAAAGTATTAGAGTATATATTGCTAACATTTTTTCTCGTGATATGATGATATGTATTTGGTCTGCACAGTTTGTCTTGTGTGCACAGGTTTTTAGTTGGATGGTTTTGAGTATTTTTTTTCTTTTGTTTATTAGAAAATTTAGAACTAGTGGTCATGTTCTTAATACACTATATTGTTTGTTCATAACTCCTAAACCTGCTGTAAGACCATTACTCCTAAACCTGCTGTAAGACCATTATTTGGTTGATTATGTTCTTGAAATATGAAAATTTGAAATTATAAAATTGACATCTCAATATATATCTACTTTTATCTAGTTCATTTATACAATTAATACATACATGTTTTCTTTATTGTTTGTTTTTCTAAGTAACTTAAATTGTATATCTATATTAGTGTTACTGCAAATATGTCATAATGTTTTATAATAACAGGAATAAATTATGTAATTAGGTAAAATAGTAATTACAATTTGGAATCTTTTAAACAATTTTACCAGGGATATTGTGTTATGTTTTGCACCTCCTACTATTTTTCAAAGCATATGAAGTTGCTCAAGACAAAGCAATATATAAAGGTCATTATATTCATTTATTATATTTATGAACTAATTTATTAGCTAATCTTATCAAAGATTTTTAATTTAATTAACTACCTTATATATTTTAGCTTTTCAACTTTTAATTTCTAATTCATATATGTTCATCTTTTCAAGTTTTGCTTCTACCTTATAAGCTTTTTGCTGGCTTACGAGTTAGTTTGGTCAAACACAACTAATGTGTTATCTTTTTTAGAATTACCTTAACTTATTGTATTTTATTGGAATAGGTTTATAATGTCACAAAGTTCTTAGATGACCATCCTGGTGGAGATGATGTCTTGTTGTCTGCCACAGGTATATATTAGATATCTAACATTCTTTCTATATACACTTAATTATTTATGCATCAATCATGGTCTCACTCACTATAATTACATGTTTTCAAATGTCTTTTGATGACCTAAAATTTTACTTATTTGTAGGGAAAGATGCAACTGATGACTTTGAGGATGTTGGTCATAGTGACAGTGCTAGAGCCATGTTGAATGATTTATATGTTGGAGACATTGATCCAACAACCATTCCTACCAAGGTCAAACACATTCCTCCAAAACAACCTCAAAATAATCCAGACAAGACATCATCAGAGTTCATGATCAAGATGCTCCAATTTCTACTTCCCTTGATTATCTTGGGTGTTGCAGTTGGTATTCGTTTCTACAATACAAAATCAACATAGTCATTGAAATTGCATAAGCACTTGAGTTTTGTTCAATTGTTACTTTTAAGTTTAGTTTTTTTATATCAAACTTTTAATTATGGGATCAATAGGATATAATAATTTTGTTTTCCTTGTGACGATCATTTGTTGTTGAATTTTTTGTTGTCTTACCTTGTCCTTTATAAGCTACTAAAAAAATTTTATGTTCTTTAAAGTTTTGGTAGTTTTTGAATTTGAATTGTACAATATTTTGGTTACACAAATAAAGTTATCCTTGGAAAGAATTTGGATTTTCAATTTCTAATGTAAAATTGTGGCCTATCATTATAGAAAGTTGCTCCAACATTTTTACTATTTTACCTTTGTTACACAAAACTTGATTTTTTAGTCTACACAAAACTTGATTTTTTAGTCTACACAAAAAATTCTATTTTAGAAGAAGAATACTAACAAGTGCGTTGGAACATAATACATATGCATTCAAAATAACTCAAGAGTTTTGATGATAACAAATATTATGACAAAAAAATGATGACTAATATTTTAATAATATTCTTAGTTTTCAAGAGAACAACAAATCATTATTGAAGTTTGGTACGCGTTCATAGGAAAAGAAACTTGTTCTTTGAATAAATTTATTCTTTGCATCCAAAGAGATCACGTCATTCAAAGGAGATGTTGTCCATAAAAAAAAGACTTCATCCAATAAAAGATGTACCCTTTTAAGTGTAAATTTTGTTTTATTATAATATTTATCTTATCTCACATCTTGTCTCTTATCCTATGCGCTATATCTTCAAGCTTATATTCACTCAAAAATATTCACAATGTTTATATTTGTATACGTGATGTACTCTGCTAAGACTTGGTCATTTTCATAATAGCAAAAAGATTACACCTCAAATTCTCATATATTAAGTCAAGTTTGATAGAAGAAAGTTCTGATCATGACTCTATGTATAAGGAACCAAAAAGAACTAATATCTCTTATCAAATGAAGATAGAACAATTAAGAACAAAGAAAAACAAATTTTCTCTAGCACACATTTTCTCTGTCTTTAGAAAAAGGAAAGTTTTTACAAACAATAATACAAAAAATTTATCTTTGACATTTAATGTTGAAGATCATTCTCCTCATGTAAAACAACATTTATCTCACACTTGTCTATATATTGAGTTAATCAAGCGCTAAAGATACAACACTACAACACATAGAGCAAAAGTAGAAAAAATAGAAAAAAAATCTGTACTCTTTGGAAGACAACCTCTTAATTTCTTGTTTACTTGCTTTGTAAAGCAAAATTCAAAGTCTCTTTTTTTATAATTATTATATGCTTACCTAGTGAGTTATTTGTGTAAAAAGATCTATAGTGTTTTAGATAGTCTGATGAGGTTAAGTGTTAAAAGAATACTTGGTCTTACTTGTAATCAAGTAGATTACATGTGGTATAGAACCTGAAGAGGTTAAGAATACTTGATTGTGAGTCGGTTAGACTTTATTGAATAAATCCTTTGAGTTGAAGAGACTGAATGTAGCTCTTGTAGAAGAGTGAACCAAGATAAATCTATTGTGTTGTCTTTCTCTTTTACCTTCATTGTTTTATTTTCTACACCTCTTTAGACAATCCTTTGGATTGAAAACTTATATATAACCTATGTTTTGCAAAAAAATTTATAAAAATCACACACACAATTCAACCCCCTTTCTTGTGTGTTTCTTGTTTCTTCAATAAGTGTTCTTGAAATATTTGTTAAGGTTTGTTAAGACTTGAGAGAAGTATAATCCATTTGGTTAGTTTGTATGCTTTGAAAGGATTATATTTTCTAAGTCTCTAGCTAGTGGTAAAGGGATATCTTTGTTGTACAACAAAAAATAAATGATGGTTATGGAATAAAATTTGATAGTTTTAAAACAAAGTATCATATTGATATAATGACATATAAATGCTAATTATTTCTTCTTGATTTTCTTCAATAACCTCATTAACACTTTTAAAGATTATTGATTGCTTTATTACTATTGACATATTCAATGTTACAAAATTGTAATAAAAAGGATTTATTATCTTTTAATTGATAATTGTTTATATAAGGATCATAAGTTTGAGTCTTGAAACATAAAAAATAGTTTTTCAATTTCCATCACTTCTCTCTATCTTTGTTCTTCTACTCTATGGTGTTTTGGACATTGTTCGTGAGCTTTCAATGTGTTTTGGCCTTGAGTGCACAAGTTTAGACATGTTATTATGTAAACCTTAGGGAGAAATTGTATATTGATTTCACCAAAGGTTCACTAAAATTTACTTTCAGGGTAGTAGCTATTGCCACAATACAATATTCTTTTTCATCTTCTTTTTAATAATATTTTTAACATTATTGACATATGACATTGTGATTTCCAAATATATTTAAATTTTTAATAAAAACTTTATTTATTATTTTTTTACAAATGTTCTTTAAGTCACTAGTTAACATGACTAATTCTATAAATATGCTACTTTAAAATTCAATTTTAATGATTCACTTCATAAATATGACTTACTATAATAATGGTCAACATAATGTATTGACATATTTAAAATTCAAGAATCATTCTCTATCTTGATAGGTTTCAAGCATTTAGTAAATGAAGTTTATATGTAAGGAAATTCATTTTGATGAATGTGGTTAAGATTCGAATCAAAAGTTCTTTTCAAACGTGTAATATCTATGTGAGATTAAATCCAAATTATTTACCTTCGTAATAGATACACGATCATGTAGTTTAACAAACTAATATTATTATAGATCAAAATATACATATATAATTTTAGTGTTGACGATCTTATGGTGTCTACATCATACTTTTATAATGATTGTCCAACATATGGATCAATACAATTCTTCTCTACATAATCCTAAAATTTTAGACATATAAGAATTCATAATTATATAGTTGTTTTAAAAAATAAGGATGAGTACATAAAATAGTTACATATAAATTTGTCATATATCCTTTATTTTCACTATTTGACTTAAACTCTTTAATTAGATTATCATCCTCGGTCATTATATGAACATTATTCTTAAAAATCTTCCACCCTTTTTATCGTCAATTCTTATTTTAAAAAGCAAAAATATTTTTCTAAGCAAAAAATTTAATACAATACTTGAGGAATACTCGACAACTCTCCACCCTACAAATTAAGGAAAAAATAAAGTTAGATTGAAATAAAATACTATATTATATTAACTTTTTCCATGTAATGGATTTTTCAATATTATAATGAATTCTTGATTGTGAATTTTATATTTGTGATACATATTTCATCTTCCTATTTTATACATCTATTGGGAACTTTTTGATCCACTTAAAAAGACTTCATGATCCTAAAGAATAAACTTAGCAATATTGACATCATTATTGACCTTAAGTTGGACACATAAAATGAACAAAATAATATTAGTAAATTACCTTGAATTCTAAACATATATTAGAATCAAATGCTAGTACATAAATAATCATATATTAATACCAAATTTGATCATATGACGAATCAAATCAGTAATAAATTACTATTAAACAATCGTTCTAAATTACATATAAGTTATAACAAATCACTTGATAGTTAATTTTTTACTTAAATGAATGAGAAACACTATGGATGGTATGTAGGTAAACTCGCCTCAATTCACAATCAATCCACAAAAACCCTCCCCATTTAGTTGTAAGTTGCTCCACCAATACGAAGTGGGTAAAAAAAAAGTGGGTCGTTGGCATGTTGTTGTTAAGTTATGAGTGTGATTATGCAAGTGTGATTGAGTGAGTGCGACTATGCGAGTGTGATTGTGTGAGTGCAACAACAAGTTTGTGTTAGAGCAAGGTCACCAGACTAAATCAACGAGGTCACAAGACTACAAATTTGGATCTATAAAGTTGCAAGGTTATGAGTCTAGATATGAGAGTTGGTGGTGCAGTGTGGCCTATGTTTGTGGTTGGGTTGGGTTACTCAATAGTAATGGTGTAGACATGTAGGATAAAGACTCAAGATACAAGAGGTAGCAAAAATTTTAGAAATTAGAAGTAGAGAGGCAACAATATAAGAGAGTTAAGAGTATAAGAAAAAGAAAAGATAGAAACTTAAAATTAGAAACCTTGAAACCTAATAGCCCTATCCTTCCTTGCTCATTGCACGTGCATAACTCATAAGTAAACTTACTCCCTAAGTTGGTGGGTGGAACAGGGTGGGTTGAGTGAGTTTGTGAGTTTACTTATATAAATTTCCTACAAAAAATTATGTGGATTGACCCGCATTGGCACTCCTGAGTTACACTTTCTAATTTATACTTTATTTTTACACAACTCCGCCATTTATTCTTTGGTCAAATAAAATAGCAAGCAAAGTTCCAAAGCATCTTGATAATAATAACAATAATAATAATGTTATGTACTATTTTTTTTTGTACATATTCTTTTTTTTTGTACATATTCTTTTTTTTGTACATAAATGTTATGTATTGTTTGACTAAAAAAAGACCGTTGTTTTTAAATGTAATGTGAAATCAAAGGAAGCAAGAAATTATCAAAGTGAAATATTTCACATACTTTTTTTTTTCCAATAAAGAAAATACTCTTAGAAAGTGATAAACCATAATGAACTTTTTGCAAAACCCACCAAACAGCTTAGAAAATGAACAACACCTTAGCTTTTAATTAAAAAATAAAATCATAAAAATATAACTCATCATACTAAAGTGACGATATGTGTAAAAATAACAAAGATATGACAAAACTTTCACTACCTTGTTTTTGTAGGCAATCAAAAGAGTCATAAAATTGTTATTTATCATTTGAAACTTGAAAAGAAATGAAAATAATTTATTTCAAAGAAATTAGATATTATAAAATTTGAAAAGAGGTAAGGGAATAGGTTAAAGAATATAAAAATGAGAGAAGAACATACATTTTCGAAGAAAAGAATATAATCTTTGAAACATTAGTTATAAAAAGATAGAGATAAAGATTACGGGAGGAAAAAGATAAGGTTTTGTTTTTATGAGATTTTATTAGATGAGATTTTTAGTTGATATGATGAGATTTTGAAAGAAGGAATAAGAAAACAGAAAGTGAGATGCATAAGGAGATAGTGTAGTACACTATGCAAGGATAGTGAGGTATTTAAATGAGAATAAGTATAAGGGAAAGTGGAGGAGAATGAAGTTATCCAGAACTAGATAGTTATACTCATTTACATATATAGGATAATATAAAATTATGAGAGAATGACTATAACAACTAATCACACTAAATGTAACAACCTGCTATCGTCACATCTACTAAATACCCAACTTGACATATAAAGATTATTTTAACTTAAATTCTTCTTTAATTTGCTTATAAAAGACAAGTAATATTTTTGCAATACAACACATCCATATAAATATAAAAAAGGTTGGGTCATACATCCATACACAAATTCATCATAGAAACATATACATTATTTATCTTGCATTAGTTACTTCCACCCTACCACTTGACACTTACATCAAACCATAAAAGGTAAGAACTAAAACTAAGGGCATCCACCAAACTTCCTAAACATAAACCACACATCATGCACGTACGCAATTTGGGTCATACTCTATTACTAACAAAAGCAAAATATCATAACAACAAAAAAAGGGGGGCCAACAATGAGGCTCCCTCTTAATGTGGCTTAGTTACTACATTAGTCCCTCACTTTTCCGATCTGCACTACAATCTCTCTTCAAAGTACACCTTGCTCTTAGGGCATACATGGGGTGCTCTCTTATCATAATCGTCTTCACATTTGCTCACACCAAACACATTATTCAAGGTCATCATAGTCGTACACATACAAAATAGACATAAAGGTAAGCTTACTATAGCACAATCATATCTTTAACATAACGACATCACAACATACATATGTATACATATAGAGATTTTCCATAACTCTCAACCCATTATTAATTCAAGCAACTTGCAATCTAAAGAGACCATACACACACCACATATATTCGAAATCACACATTTCCTGTAATTAAACTCACCAAACAACAACCACGACAATGGTAATTCAAATATCACCTCCAATTCCCTTGTATCATATACGATTTGTGCCTACCATTTCAATGGTTACTCTAGGTGAATTACACCATGTCTCAATGGTGATTCTCAAGTAACCTCCAACTACTTCAATATTAGATACATATGATTTGTGCCTTCCATCTCAATGGTCATATAAGATAAGTTGCATCATACCTCAGTGATGACTCAAGGGTCACCTTCAACTTCCTTGATATCAAATACTTCTGATATGTGCCTACCATCTTAATGGTCATTCAAGGGAAGTTGTGTCAATAACAACTCAATGGTTTGACAACCAATTCTATGAGTAGGAAGTGCATGCCCCACCAACAATCCATGCATTATTCGCCTTTATAAGAGCAAATGTTCATGGCTATTATGGAGAAATACTTTTTGAAGGAGATACAGATAATTACTATTTTCAAGTCTTATGAGATCAATCATTAAAGTTCCATTTGCATTTTTTTACGTTACCCAACCCATCACATTCATCCATATCTTAATTAACACATCCAAGGGATATCTACCAACATTGCAAGCAAAGCATTCTACCCCTTTTCAACATTAACTAAGCCTTTTGGGGGTATAGTTATTCAAATAATCACCTTTCCTAACTCAACAAACCTTCTTACTGCCATTGGATTTGCCTAGCGAGTGGAGTCTCTCGCTTAGTGAATCCTACCCATAGGAAGGGTACTTTCTCAAGTTACGCACATTCGCTCAACAAGTGTCTTTCCTCACTAGTAAATGGAGCCACAAAGAGCTCCTACTACATTTAGTTGCCCAATAAATGCATCATTTGCCTAGCAAGCCAAGCCATAGTGACTTAACTCTTAAAAACCTCACATGCTAGCTCAATAAGTGTCTATTCTCACCTAACCAAAGGGTCATAAAAAGCACCTTCCAAAATTCTCACTTATTCACTCAACGAGTAGGTCTCTCACTCAACGAGTGAAGTCACAAAAAGACTTCTCACTCTCAATTACGCCTAACTTGCTCAGTGAAGGTATTCCTATGCCTAGTGAGAAGGATCACAAAGAACCCCTACCCTTTCGCTCAGCTGAACGCGAGACTCGTCGAGTGAATTTATGTGTTTATGGGTCTCAAGATCCTCACCCAACAACTAAGGTATTCACCTAACAAACACTCAACAAATCCAGGATTTTCTCACTACGTTCAATAGCTTCGCCCAACAAGTAAGGTACTCACTCAACGAGCCTTCAATAAGTTCATGTACTCTTGAGTTTTTGCTTAGCAAGAGGAGCCCCTCATCCATCGAAAACTCATAATTTTTCAAAAAATCTACCTAGAAATGCAAGGTTGCTTAGTGAAAGTCTCCCTTTGCTCAGGGAACCTTCAATAGAAACCTATAAAAGAGGGATTCACCTAGCGAGGTAAGGGCTCGTCCAACGAATGCCCTAAAACAACAACATTTAAATCACCAAAACCCAACCCATTCTATTATGTAATTTCCTCCTCTCCCAACACCTCTAAAACAGTATAACAACATCATCCAAATGTAAAAACAACAATAATTTCAACATGCAACCACAAATCACTATCACCTCAATCTTTTCATAAAAGCTCAAAACCTACAATAATGGTTACCATGTCTCAAACAAATTACACATGCATTTCCACACATACAACATATTAGCAATATACAACAATGAAAATCACAAGGAAAATTTTCTTTGCTTGGTTGAAGACTACAATATGAATACTTTAATGAAGGCTTGAAGAAAATGCTCAATAACTTAATCTCTCACTTGGATGAAGAAGAGGAATGAAATTGTAGTGGCAAGGGTGGGTTTTATGTAGTGCAAAAATGTTTCTAAGGTCAACCTAGCTAGGGTATTTATAATGCATAGGGTGGGGGTTATTAACCATGTTAATAAGGGTTTTGTAGACCTTTGAGTAAAAGGATTTCACGAACTCATGGGTAAAGAGATTCTATTATCCATTAGACAATAAAGGGAAACAAAAACATAATGGCTAAAGTGTTTTTAGGATTTTCCTGGAACTCTAGCCGGTTAGTATTTCACCTCAAAGAACGTGTCGTCACACTAAAAAATGTGTCAATGATACTGGTTCAATGAAACTCAACTAGAAAGTGTTTAAGACTACAACTTATCAACTCTTGATTTTTGTATGAAAACACTTAAAATTAAGATAAATAATAAAATATATAAAAGTTTAGATATATTATGGAATCAATTAAGAAATTTTAATAAATTTCGTGATTAAAAGAAAAAATATTGAACTACTTAAAATAAAAATATATAACATTATGAAAAATATAAAATATTATAATATAAAAGACTTAAATATGTTTTTAGTTCCTTTAAAATAAGCAAGTTTTGATTTTAGTTCCTATATAATTTTTTGATTGATTTTCATTCCTCTAAAATTTGTAATCACTTATTTTAATCCCTATAAAATGAGCAAATTTTGGTTTTGGTCCTTGTAAAACATTTTTATTTGATTTTCATCCTTCTAAAATTTGAAATAACTATTTTTAGTCCCTAATTTTAATTTTAAGATAGATAAATAACATTTATTTTAAGGATATAAATTTTTTTTAAAATGTCATAGGTTAATATGATACCACATACACTAGTGTGTAACTTGTGATGGTCACTTGATCTTCTGTTGAACATAAATGTAATTAACGAGTATTACATAATAGTAATGACTAAAAACAATTATTCAAATTTTAGAGAGTTGAAAATTAATAAAAAAATTATAGGGATTAAAATAAAAAGTCATTTATTTTATAAACTAAAAACATATTTAAGCCTATAAAAAATATAGTGTAATTAATTTTTTTTATTTCAAATACCCTAAATAGTCCGGTAACTTGAGGAATCATCAAGAAGCTCTAGGCTCAATTACAAAATGTAGCTAATACACATGAATTGAAGTCACATCTCCAAAGCCAACATTTTTTAGGAGTGCGTGGTAGGTGAGCGCAGGGTAGGGATGGTCGAATTTAAAAAAAATTAAATATAAATTGATTAATATTAATTAGGTTAGAGTACATTTAATAAAAATAATTGGCAACTCGAATCAACCTAATCACATATAATAAATAATTAAAGACATTTGGAAAATAAGAAATCATAATAAAATGAATTTTAGTCTTTTATTTTATGGTAAAACATTATTTTAGTTTTTTATCTTTTAAAAAATTTATTTTGATTCTTTACCTCTCAAATTCGAGTTAATGTTATTCTTTAGAAAAAAAAATATCATTTTCGATTTTATGACACTATTTAGAAGTATTTTTTTGCCTAACTAATTCAATATGTGAAATTTATCTCATTAAATTCATATACATGAAACTTATAAAAATCAATTAACGTTTGAACCAAAAATAATCATAAACAAGGTAAAAATCATATGAAAAGTGAGTATGGTGAATAATTGAAAAATTGAAAAACTTCATATCAAATTCTTTTTTATATGATCATGAAACTCACTTTTCACGTTATTTATATCGTGTTTATGACTCTTTGTTTGAACATTAGTTAGATTTTTTAGTTTTCTTGTAGATGAATATAATGAGATAAATTTTACATCTTGAATTAGGAAAAAATTTCAAATCATGTTCTAAAATCGAAAACAATAATTTTTTCTGAAGGATAACATTGACTTAAATTTGAAAGTTAAATGACAAAAATGATTTTTTTTTAAATAAAGGACTAAAATGAATTCATAAGAAAAAAGACTGAAGTTATAATTTAACCTAAAATGAAAGAAAACTAATGAACAATATCAAAAGTCAAAATCATGGAATTGCTTAATAGGGGTGAACATCTCAATCCAACTCGATCTAGAGTTGATTTAAATGAGTTTATGTTTTAAAATTAGATTTGATGTATTTTGAGGACAGATTCAGGTTATGTTTCAGGTTATCCCAACTCAGCCTGATGTCCTATATTCTCTTAAAAAATATTTTTTTAATAATTATGTATTAACAATATTTTTTTATTTAATAGATATCATTTTGCATAACATAGTATCATATTTATAATAATATTATTTATTTTAAAAAATATATTATAAAATATAATTGATTTAAATTTTATATTTCTTTTGTTCTACAATTTAATTACACATAATATTAAAATTGATACCATATTTTACGAAGTTGGGTTAACTCGATCTTGTTCCATATTTTTCAAGTTGTGTTCAAGTCAAGTTCGGATTTGAATTAATGGCTCGATCAAAATTTCGGGTCAGGTAAGGATAAGGATAAACCTAACCCAACTCGTCTCTTACTCACCCCTATTACATAGCATAAAAATTATGGAATTACACATTATAAATACTAAAAATTTTCTAAAATAATACAAGTTCACGTTGGTTTGTGTTTTACATGTTCAATTCTAATACTCAAATCAATATCAGCGAATTTGTAATTTTAAAATTCAAACTAAATTGGTGATTTGGACCAACCTATTTTTTCTCTTTGATTTGGTTCAAGTTAATTGGATATTTTCATACTCGTGTCCAGCCTTAAATCAAACCATGCCACCTCCTACATATAAATGTGAGTAGATTACTTACATAAAATTGGTGTATTTTAGAGGTATTTCTTTTTTATTTTTTATTAAGCAAGTATTAGGAAAATTTCAAGTCTCACATTAGGTAGAATAGTGTTGAATGAAGTAAATAAGTAGAGAAAAACCCTTGCTTTAGAAGTCGATTTCGGTAAGGTTGAATTAAGTATAAACTCACATTTTAATATGGTATTAGAGTCTATATTTGATTCATTATTGGATGAATTACTATTTTTTCACATATCAATTTTAATAATGTTGAATGTAAATTGATGATCAAAGAAAAATTCAAATCTCATATTAACTAAAAATAATACTTAAATAAAATATATAAATAAAAGATAATCCATACCTTAAAATTCGTTTTATAAGGTTAAGTCTAAAACTCAAGTTTTTAAGAAAAAGAAATAACTTGTACTAGGAAAGGTGTGTTATTTTATGTCCCACTAGTAAAATAATGACACGATAATTAAAAATTCTTTACATATTTATAAGACTTAACATTAATAAATAATACCTTAAACACCCTTACTTCGTCCTTTGTCTCCCTCCACCTGTTCCTCTAACCACATGTCTTCCACCTATTCCCCTTCCACTTTCTCCGATCTACCACCATGCTATTTTTTTATCCTTCTTCACATCGCCTCTGCCCAATCCTCCCTCCATACCTATGTTAACAATTAAAAAAATTATATGACTTAACACTGTTAACAATTAAATGACCTATCCCACCAGTAAGAATACGAGATGTAGAATGCGACCCACTAGGTGGATCTGTCGAACGTCGCTCTTGGCATCGAGGAGGCGATGGTAGCTGTTGAAGATGAAGGCACTAGTGTAGATGGAGAGGTCAATCTTGAGGGCCTAGAGGCAGAAGGAGGCGAAGAAGAGGCAGTGGAGAGCGGTGAGAAGAAGGCAGTGGAGGTAGGACAGGTGGGAAGAGATGGCAAGGCACTTGGTTTCAAGTGTTGTGCGATGGAGATGAAGAGGTAGTGCAAGTAGGGGAACAAGTGCATGGAGACGTAAAGGTGTTTAAGATATTATTTAACAATGTTAACTCTTATAATTACATGAAGAATTTTTAATTGACGTCTCATTATTTTATTGGTGGGACATCTTTCATGTGATAGGTTATTTTGTTTCCATTTTAAAATAGTATTAAAGTTTATTCTAAAAATAGTGTTGAGTCACTTATTATATTATCTATGCATTAAATTCAATAATGTTGGACATAATGAAGTGTATTAAGAAAATCTAAGTTTCACATCAACTAGAAATAGTGTTTGGATAAAATATATTAAAGATATGTATTTATTTCACGTAAATAAGGAAATATAGAAAAAGTTCATAGTTAGAAATTAGATATTTATATGATTATTTTATTTTTAATTGTAGTTTTATTTGATTATAAATAAGGCATCATATGTGTGGATACAACACATACAATACACATAACACATTAATTAAACACTTTGATATGGTCTCGGATAAGGTTTTCTTCGCATGACTCCAATGACCCTTACGTCATGCTCATCTAACTCCGGTGACCTCTTTCTCGCACTCCTTTAACTTTGACAATACCTTTTCTGCACTCCTCTAACTCTAGCAATGCCTCCACAATGTTTCTCTAACTCTGACGTGCATTTCTCTAACTCGACAATGCCTTTATTGTACTTCTCTAATTCTGGTGATGTCTTCACCGTGCTTCTCTAATTCCAACAATACCTTTGTTGTGCTCTTATAATTTCAATGATGCTTTTGACATGCTCTTCTAATTTTGACAATGTCTATGTCGTGCTCCTCTAACTATGGCAACCTCTTTGTTACATTCCCTTGACTTTGACAACCTTTTTCTCTGCTTCCATGACTCTGGCGATCCTTTCATTGTGCTTCTATGATTCTGACTATTTCTTCTATCGTGCTTCCCTAACTTTGATGACTCCTCCATTATGCTCCCTTGTCTTTGACAGCCCCTCCGTCATGCTCACATTCTCCAACAACTACATTTGTAATAGGCTTGATTCATATGACATATTTGATTCAATTTGAGGGAGAGTGTTATAGATATGCATTTATTCTATGTAAATATGAAAATAGGAAAATATTTCATTGCTAGAAATTAGGGTTTATATATCATTATTTGAATCCTTAACTGTAAATTTATTTGATTATAAATAAAGCATCATATGTGTAGTACAACACATAACACATTCAATAAATATTTTTCCAAAACATATAAGTGGGGGTAACCCTTACCTTAAAAGTCAAATTTGTAGAGTTGAGTTTGACTTAAGCCTAAATTATTAAAAGCTCATTTGAGGTGGTTGCGAGCTTTTGCCTTTTGGTTTTCAAATACAAATTTCAAAACAAAACGTGTTTGACAAAATTGGAGTTGAAATAATTTTTAATTCAATTTCAAAAACACTTTAAAATTTATTTTCAAAACCAAGAAAATTCTATTTATGAATTTGATTTAGTTTTAAAAAGCACATTCTCAATACATTTGACAATGATCTTTCACACTATCATCACTACCTTCATAGGCATCGATCGTCTGCTATCACCACCACCATCCTCCATTAAAACCAACATTACAACTACTTTTATCACTATCATCGATACTACCACCACTACTACTGATAATGTTATCACCACTACTGGCATCAACATTGTGGGTACTACTATTACCATCACCACTTCCACACAAACACTTCCTTAAATTAATTTTAATTAGATTGAGATCTTTCAAAATAAATTTATTTTAAAACTAATTTTGAAAAACTAAAATCTAATGTAATTTTTCAACTTAGAACTTAAAACCACCGTTATGCTAGATCATAACTTCTTTCTTTTGTTTTGTAATAATTACTAAGGGATAAGTGGCTAATGGACCTTTGTTACTTCAACAAGGTTTGTAGAGAAATTGTGCTTGCTTTCGGTGACAACTACTCATTAATATCGCATGTATAAATTATAGACTATAAATGTAAGGTCACGGCATGGTACTTTCTTCTTACGTTTTTGAAATTTCTTGGGAGCTAACAAATGGTATAAAAAATGTAATAAAAAGTAAACAAACTGTATAAAAAGCATTGAGGGATTTGTGAGTAGGGTGGGCATTGGTCGGCTTTGGACGGATTTGGGTGAAAAATATGACTTTCTGCCAACCATTCAATTATTTTTTTTTTTATCCATAAAGTTTGAATCTGAGAAATCACTTAAAAATTTTGAATCTAATTTAAAATAATATTGATTTATTTTTTGGATAAATAATAATGTGCTATTTATAATTTTATCGTAATTTCAAGGAACTATGGAATCCAAACAAAATATACACCAAGACGACAAATTTGTTCCAAGAACCTCCTAGTCCTCCCTTTGTTATTTGAATATAATTATCGACAAGATTATCAATTTCTTTGCAGCAAATTCATTGTTAACAACGTGATAGCTAGTGACACGGTAAATCACTTCAGAATTTCAACCTTGATTGTTGGTTGAATGGTTGTTGTTAAATCCGCACAATTGTATCCCCTTGCAAATAATTATTTTACTATGTCCCTTATGACAACTCTATGCATCGAGATTCCTCCCAATATAAATGGTAATTAATGCAGGAGGAAAAAAAGTCTTTGTAAAGTAATAATATTTATATATAATGTATTTTTTACAATTTAAATTTTATCTTCTTTAATTATCATATTTATCTTATTTTATATTTTTTTCTCCACTCTTCTTATATATCTCACATAATTATATAAATGTGAAAATGTTTAATAGGATAGAATTATTATTATTATAGATATAATTCTAAAAAAATTAGTCTCAAACTCTATATATAAAAAAATTCTTTATGATTATTGGACAACAATAATAATAAGATGATAACAATAAAAATAATTATGACAATAATAATAATGATGGTAGTGACAGATATAGTGATAGTAATAATGATAGCAATAATAATAATGATAGTATGGTAGTAAAGATGAAGATAGTAAAACATTTATAATAATGTTTATAATTAAGTTTTATTCTTAGTAATTTATTATTTTTAATTTTAATCTAATAATAATTATTGTTTGTTGTGATGTGCATTCTCATTAAAATCATTCCTATGAATATATAAATGCTAACAAAATGATATTGATATCCTTTAAAAACTCCTTTGTAACTTTCATCTAGCTTCTACAGATTTGAGCCATACAAAATATTAATGTTTGGTTAGAGAAATAGTTATCTGAGGACAATATGCTAAATGAATTAAACACGTGACAAAAAAAATTGGATATGCATGCACCATAAGCTTAGTTTTGTTCCTAGAATCTTACCCTTAATATATTACTTTGAGAGTATATAAAAGAAGTGTTAATGAGATTTGGAAAAGATATTTTTTAATTTAAAAAATGGCCATTCAGATGATAATCAAAGATTCCCCAAGAGGAAACGAAAAGAAACAAAATACAAAAAGGAAACTAACAAACAGTCAAAGAAAGTAGATATCCCAAACGGTTCCTATTCAAAATTTAGCTGTCATCCAATGAAACCAATTCTTAGAACAAGATTCCTCTTCTCCAAAGAACCCCCCATAGGGATCTACGCTTGTTTATGTCACGAAGCGATATATGTTAAGAATATAAGACCAAGACAAAGCAACATGGTACTTCCCCTTACAGAAATTTTCTAGATATCTTTTTTTCTCTAATGGGAAGTATCAAAAGAGAGAAAAGGGTGTTAAAACTAGTGCATCCTGGTAGACACATTGAGGTTCACAGAAAACCAATAAGAGCAGCAGAGGTTTTGAGAAAGAACCCTAGGCACTGCATTACTAGGCCAGATGTTTTCATGTTCCCATGGATTGTGGTTAAACCTGAGTCAGTTCTGCTTCCTGGCAGTGTTTTCCTCATTGTTCCCAATCACACAATCTATGACTTGTTAAAGGCCAAAACAGCACAAAGCACTCAATCACAATCACCCTTTTCACAACCCCCCAAAAATCATGCTCACCAACAATTCAAACAAGATTCTCATGACATGGAAAATGTGTCCAAATATGATTGGGGTGAAGGGTCACAAAACCAATCCTATGTTGACACATCAAGTTTTGAGTTTAGACCTTATCACCAGGCCTTGAAATATTACCAAAACTACTGCAACAGTGACATAGAAGCTGAAATGCTAGGGCTCAAGAAAGATGTTAACTTAGAGTTTGTGTCTAGTGAACAAGTTACCATGCTGAAATCCTGTTTAAGGAGACCCGATAGCACGCATAAGAAGCTTAATCTTAATGTATCATTCAACTTACCAATAGAGAAAGAGGAGTGGTGAATTCCTTGCTCCATAAGTATATACTTTTGATATTCTTGTTATTATTGTAGCATAAGTGAAGTATCTATTTCTACAATAGCTAGCATAGATAAAATTGTCTCGTTTTGGTTAATGAACAAATGGTACCAGAGTGTTATAAAGGGATAAGTATAGTTTTTTCTATGATTGTTAAAAAAAATTATCCTAACAAAATTTAAATGTCCTTGTGTTTTATCATCGACTCATTTCTCATTGAAAAAAAAAATTGTTGTATAACCTAACCTTTAGAAATGGAATTATTTATTTATTTATTTTTTGAATAAGTAGCCAGGTAAATGTTATTTCGGCTAGATGTGAAAGAAACATACGTTACAAAATGGATGGGGCAAGCATAAAATATAAAATTATAAAAAATACTGAATAGAGCAGCAAGAGAATCCTTCTTTCTTTTTGCTCAAGCAAGAGAATCCTTCTAGTTATACTAAAATAAGCCAATAGTATTGAATAGACTAGATCAAGTTGGCCCTCAAAATAAATGCCCCATGAAATCCTGGCTCGTGTTACCAACTTTTACCTACGGGTTGATAATTAACCGATTCAATTAAGAATAAATAGTTCAAAAAATAAATTAAAAATAAATTATATATATACTATTATTATTTAATAACAAATTATTATTTATCATAAGTTTATTAAATTTTATAATAATTATTTTAAAAATTAGACTTTTTTATTTATTGATAGGGTGAATTTTTTTACATTAATAATATATGTCATTAGACTCTTTAATTAATAATTATATTAAAATATTAAAAATATAAAAACCAGTAAAATATAAAATATATTTTATTCTTAATTATACTAAAATAATATTTGCTAAAACATAAATCTATACTGAAATAATGTTTGTCATTTTGTTCATTTTTTTTTTTTTTTGGTAAGGAAGGATACAATTTCCTGACAATCTTATGTTATTATGTTCCATATTTCCAAACAATTTCTTACATGATGGAAATTGTAGGCCCAAAAGTGTTGCATTTGTTTCATGTGATACCCTTTACTTGTCACGAGCCGCTGTAGTTACATTACAGCATACAATATCATTTAAATTTAATTTTTTTAAATTCAATTAATTTATTTATGAAAATAAGTATATATTATTATTATTATTATTATTATTATTATTATTATTATTATTTTAAAAATAAACATCATCTAACATATAATTTCATTAAGTGTTAAATAATAAATTTATCTATTTACAAAATACCATCACATAATTTTACATATGATGAATACACGACATTATCTAGAACGTCATTTCATTATATAATAAACATATACATTAAAATTGTAACATAATCTTTTTAGAACTTATAAGTCCCAAATGTTGGTGGTAACTAAAAACACCATCCAAAATAATATTAAAAACCAAACAGAGTCTTCAAGGTCTTCAGGTAGAGTTTCACTTTGTCGATGGGGTCTTCCATTCAAAAGATCTTTATCTAGAAGCGGATACATATCAAATCCATCTACTCTTGTGAATGCAGAGGTCACAATCATCATAATCACATAAATACAAACACACATGTAAGGATAAGCTTGCAAAATAAAACAAATTTAAGTTCAAATATACAAGAAAACAATAATATTCATATTCTCATAAGCATAAACATTCAGATGGATAAACATCAACAAACTTTTTCTATCAACATACTAGACCAATCCTACTCCATGGAGACTATAACTTTCGAGCAATTAGTCGAACACTTTCCCTTAACATAGTATAACAACAACAAAAACAATAAACCTCACAAATCCGAAAAACAGCATATGCTATAGAAACCATTGGGTAAAACGTCAAAATCTAATCTATGTGTGAGATAGGTAGTTTGTCGAGATAGACATACATGAGTAATGGCTCACCACATGACACATGGTTAGTAATGACCTTGGACCCTTGTGGAATCGTCTGTCTCCCTATCCCCAAGACTGAATTGTCGCACACCTCTTACCCAATAGTAGGCTTGGAAGCTCAATCTAGACAGTCAACCAAGCTTATGTACCTACTCACAACACAATATAAAACTACCAACTCGCATACTCAATATGTCTCGTTAAACAATTCATCGTAAATAATAAACATGTATAATCAATGATTCAATAATCATGTCCAACTTTCTTGGGACTTAGATACAACCACTTTGTATCAACCAAAATCTAAAATATCATAATAATTTTCATTATTAAAGTGTATATTTTTAACTTAAGGAAAATTCTCTTGTCCCAAAACTTTTTAAGACAGAATTTAAATATTAATTATAAAAGGTGGAATTTATTGAAATGCCACGATTATTTTCAAAAGCCTTTAAATTCTAAATTTTATAATAAAATGTAATATAACTTAATAAATTCTAAAAATATAGATTTAAGCTTATAAAATCAGTTTTAAATACTATAAATTTTTCTAAAATTTTCAAAAATCATTTTTGAAATAAAATCACTAAGATTGGGTTGAAAGTATTTAAAAAGGTAAAGAATATCAAACTGAAATTTTCTCTATTTTAATATTAGATTTAAACATAGATTCAGATCCTTAAATGATTTTTGTTAGAAACAAAATATATATGATTTTAAAGGTTTAAATCTCTATTTTCTAAAACGACAACCCACATTCAAAACAAATATCTACAAAAGACATGATTAATTTTAGAGTGGGAAGAGGTCAGAATCCAATCGCTACAGGACAATCAATTTTATATACATTTTTTTTCAAATCAAAACCAAAACTTATAAAATTTAATGCTTTTTAATAGGCTCAAAAGTCTAGTTTTCTAAAAGGTATGCCACATGTTCAAATAATATTGGTGCGTAGAGATATGATTATTTTACCAAACCATGTCTAGAAAGTCAATCAGATCAAGAACTTTGCACATGGTTCAAATTCAAACTAGCTTTTACCATATCAATTAGATGAATTAAGAGGTGTATGACCCACCATTTGAAAGCTTATTTGGTCTAATTTTTAACCATGTATTTCATTTTCTCAAAAGATATTTACAGGATCCGAAAAGACAAAACAAGACTCAAAGGTCAGTAGCGTTTTCAATGCGCCAAATCAAAGTTCAAATCCAGTTTGAGAAATCATTTTTTAATGTTTTTGAGCAATTATTGTGCCTATTGTGTGGCCCAAGATGTCTAGTTTCCAAAATAGGATCTCAAATCTAGCAACTAAATAGAGAGTTACAAAGAAAATTTTAAGGTATGTTTAGGCAAAAATCAAACAAACAACTAGCTCAAAATAATATAACTTTTCAACCATGCAATCAATAACTTATTCTAACCAATAATGACCAAAAACATATCTTGAATCAATAATAAAACACAAAAATGGAAGTGTTTCATGTAAGCTTTCCTTATCCAAAAGAGAATGTCAAAGTGAGAGAGAGCTTTTTGTGAGGAGAAAAGATAAGACTTTGTTTCTTAGAGCCAAAATCTTAAATCAAACCACCATCAGCCATCAATCAATCATTTTTACCATAACAAAAATAGAAAATTCTCATGATGAGAAGAAGAGCATTCAACCAAAGGAAGAAAAGAGAAGGAAGAGATAAAACCAAACTTACCAAAAGCAACAAAGGGCCAAGGCAATGAAAGAAATAATATAACTTTGCTTTGATTTTGAACTTTTAAACTTGGAGCTTAAAAGCTTTGGGACTTAGGATTTTGGAGGAGTTTGGGGGAGAAGGAGAGCAAGCAAAGTGAAAGGGAGGAGTGTGGGGAAAGATATGGTTACAAGTAAAGGAAAGGAGAAGAATTGGTCAACAAGTTAAAACTCATCACCACTATAACAACTTTTAAGCATATTTCGTAAAATGGTTTGGGTGCAAAAGTTTGAATACCAAAATTTATAACTTTCCTAAATTTTTCTACAAGTCCCCCAACCACAATGAAGGGAGGAGAGAGAAATTGAATTTATACCTATTAACACTATTAAAGATAAGGTTAGGTGAAATTGGAGAGAGAAAAATCTATTAAAGTTTAGTAAAAATGTGTTAATTGTCAAATTAATTTCTAATAATCATTTTCAATGAGCTAATCACATGCTAAAATAATTTAAGACATCTAAAAATATTTTAGAGTCTTAGTATTTTTCTAACTCTCAAAAAGCTCACAAATTTGTATTGTTTAGAATTGTATTAAAATATTATTATTTTAATCAACAATCACATAACAAAATAAAAAATTTAGATAGATCTAATTATATTTAATAGCTATTAATTATAATTAAATCTTTAAACTTTCCTAATTATTTTCTCATTTTCACAATATATTCTTACATTATCAAGGTACAATGCAATTCCACTTTTAGTAGAATTTTCAACCGAAAGTTAACTGTATATTCACACATGTTTATTAACTAATTAAAAAATTTTAAAATTAAATTTTAATTATCACTTGTAATTATTTTCAATCAATTTGTAAATTACAAAAATGAAAATAGCAGGTGTTACATTACTCCTCTAGCATTTATACTTAAAGAAAATACAAGAACTAAAACATCAATTATATTCTTATTTATTTCAAAAAAGGTAAAGAGTTCACATTCTTTCAATAAATAAAAGCATATAATACCTAAATATAACTAAGATTCGCAGTGGTGGAGAAATAAGGCCTCACATTTCTAAATAACGTGAAAAACCAAATCAATGTAAAATGTAAATCCAATTCATAAACTTAGCTCCGATATCATAACCTATCAAAGTGTCCCAAGACAAAGTATAAATAAAATTATAAGGCACAAGAATAATAGTCTTGATGCTCTATCTTTTCATCACTTGCAAGTGTCATTCAGTCCAAATACAAACAAAACATAATAAAAGGGAGTGAGAAATGCAGCTCACTTAGCTCATGATGCAAGTACAACGTAAGTATGCACCCACATGAAACCATAAAAAACATAACATATTATAACAATTACACAAGATATTTATTTAAATACATATAAATGACAATTAGCTCATGGTGCAAGTACAACGTAAGTACGCACCTACATGACACCATATAAAAACATAACATATTATAACAATTACACGAAGACATTTATTCGAATACATATAAATGACAACGATGCAACCTAGTTTCTACTCCATATGCATGCGGTACCAATCTATCACTAGGAATGGATTGGTGGTAACATGACTCAACTCTTTGGTTGACATATCCTATACTAGCATGATACCATCTAGTAGCACATTAAGATCTACTCAGCTTGCACATATGCTCTAGCCCATGGGATCAAACACAACCATTGGAGGTTAACTATTGTCTAGCCCCTAAGAGGTCTAATGACCTTACCAATTCAGGTTCATATTCACTTCCTTGTGTACTTGTCTTTATTAAATGATGCATGACATATCGTAGCTTATTCTTATTGTTTCACTTCTCACAAATTAGGCTAATAACAATTATTCTCAGCTCTAGAGACTTAGGTAACACATCCACAATCTGTTGGGAAACAGCAATACATATTCCCTCCTCTGTGAACGCAAAATGGGCACTATGCAGAAGTGTAAAAAATAATTGAAAGAGTAGAGGGAAGATGACACCAGAATTTTTACGTGGAAAACCCTCTCGAAAAAAACCACGGGACCTAGTCCAGTAAAAGATCTCCACTATAAAAGTAGTATTACAAAGTGTTTCTCTCAATCTTTGAGGATCTCTCAATGAATATCCCTCTCGGATGGTATACAAACCACTCTGTATATATCTCTTTCTTTTTCTCTCAAAGAGGAATACAAAAAGACACTCTAACTCTGTTAGGATTTCTTCACTTGGATGTGTTTCTCAATCTAACCCCTTCTCCTCTTATAAAGAGAAACCGCGGGCTTGAGAGTATTGGGCTTTTGTCCATATAGTTGGGAGCCCAAAAATAACCCAACATGTTCATCCCTCAAACATTGTGACTTGTGAACCACAATTAAGGAGGGAATTCCAACAAATCTCCCCCTTCCTGACTTAATTGGGAGGCACCACAACACCAGCACCTTGGCAACAATCTTCAACCTTCTTGGTTGGCATTGACTTAGTCATCATGTCAGACCAATTCAACTCTGTATGAATTTTCTCTATCTTCAATTCCTTCCTATCCAACACTTCTCGTATCCAATGATAACGAATGTCAATATGCTTTGAGCGTGAATGGAACATGGAATTCTTGGTCAGATGAATTGTACTTTGATTATCACAGTTCACCACATAATCATCTTGATCATGTCCCAATTCTCTTAGAAAGTTCTTCATCCATAGCATCTCTTTTGAGACTTTAGTGACTGCTACATACTCTGCTTCAGCTGTAGACAATGTCACACATTTTTGAAGTTTTGACTGCCAAGAAACAGCTCCCCCTGCAAAAGTAATCGGATAACCCGATGTTGACTTCCTTGAATCCACATCTCCTGCCATATCTTAGTCTAAATATCCAATGAGCTTTAGATTTTCATTGCCAAAACACAAGCTTCTTTTGGCAGTTCCTCTTAGATATCTTAATATCCATTTAACAGCTTCCAAATGCTCCTTTCCTGGGTTTGATAGGAATCTGCTCACAACTCCTACAGCATAGTCAATATCTGGTCTTGTACAAACCATTGCATACATAAGGCTACCCACGGCAGAAGAATAGGGCACCTTGTTCATTTCTTCTCTTTCTTCTTCATTCTTTGGACATTGGGATTTGCTAAGTTTGAAATGTCCAGCAATTGGAATACGGGCAGGTTTGGCATTGTGAATGTTGAACCTTTTGAGAATCTTCTCAATGTAATCTTTTTGAGATACCCACAACATTCCTTTTGAACGATCTCTAGAAATTTTCATTCCAAGAATCCTCTTTACTGCACCCAGGTCTTTCATGGCAAAAGACTTACTCAATGCCTTCTTGAGAGCAGCTATTTTTATTTTGTCATTCCCCACAATCAACATATCATCAACATATAAGAGAAGTATGATGAACTCACCATTTTCATATTTCTTCATAAACACACAATGGTCTGCAGAGGTCTTCTTAAACTTATGTTGGATCATAAAAGAATCGAATTTCTTATACCATTTTCTTGGGGCTTGCTTTAGACCATAAAGACTTTTCTTCAGACGACACACCAATTGTTTTTTGTCTGGTTCTTCAAAGCCTTCTGGTTGCTCCACGTAAATTTCCTCCTCTAGATCTCCATGTAAGAATGTTGTTTTGACATCCAATTGTTTAATCTCCAGGTCTAGTTTTGCTGCCAGACCGAGAATTGCTCCGATAGATGTCATCTTCACCACTGGTGAGAATATTTCATTAAAGTCTATTCCTTTCTTTTGGTTGCACCCCTTCACGATAATTCGTGCTTTGTATCTTGGGTTTGGATTGTTCTCTTCATTCTTGAGCTTGAACACCCATTTGTTTTGTAATACTTTTCTTCCTTTTGGTTAATTCTACCAAATCGTATGTCTGATTATCCTTTAAGGATTGAATCTCTTCTTCCATGGCTTGCAACCATTTGTCTTTGTCTTCCATCTCAATGGCTTCTGCAAAACATTGAGGTTCACCTTCATTAGTAAGATTTACATATTCATATGAAAAATACCTTCTTGACGGTTGCTTCTCTCTTGCTGATCGTCTCAATTGGGGTTCTTGTTGAACATTCTCAATTGCTTGATCTTCTAGCATCATGTTAGGTTGATCTATCTGATCAGGTTCTTCAGCCATCTCAGTAAGTTGTCGCTCCTGATCTGGCTCTGTCTGAGGACTCCCTCCCCCTATGTTGTTTACCACAAGAGGACTTTGATCATTACTCACCTTGAGTGTTGGTTTCTCCATTTTCTTGATGTCTTGGATTGTCTGATCTTCAAAGAACACCACATCTCTGCTTCGAACAATCTTTTTATTTGTAGGATCCCATAATCTGAAACCAAATTCATTTCTTGGTGAACCAAGATATACACATTCTTTTGCCTTAGCATCAAGCTTTGCCCTTTCAATTTTTGGAATGTGAACAGATGCCTTACATCCAAAAACTCTTAGGTTGTGATATGAGGCCTTTTTACCGGTCCATACTTCTTCTAGTATCTCTCCATTTAATGGTCTTGAGGGTGATAAGTTGATCAAATCAACTGTAGTAACCACTGTCTCTCCCTAGAATGTCTTAGGAAGTTTTGAATGAGACAACATGCTTATAACCTTCTCGGTAATCGTTCTATTGAATTTTTCAACTACACCATTCATTTGAGGTGTCTTGGGAGGTACTTTCTCGTGTCTGATCCCGTGAGTCTTACAATAGTGCTCGAATGGACCTCTATATTCTCCATCATTATCACTCCTCAAACATTTCAACTTTTTACCAGTTTCTCGTTCAATTGAGGCGTGAAACTCCTTGAAGGCTCGAAGGACTTCATCTTTTCTCTTTAATGGATACACCCACAACTTTCTAGAGTGGTCATCAATAAAGGTAACAAAATATTGAGCACCACCAAGGGACCTTTCAGATGTTGAACAAACATCTGAATGTACAAGATCCAAAATATGCTTTCTTCTTCTTCCACTATCGGGCCTATGGAAGGATACTTTGTGCTGCTTACCCACTAGGCAATCTTCACATAAATCAAATGGCTGTCCTTTTATACTTTGGAGATGATCTTTCGCAAGGATCTCTAAACCCTTTTCGCTCATGTGGCCCAATCTTTTATGCCACAACTCCTTACTTTCTTCTTGAGCAACATTTGTCTCCCCTTTGCATATCTTTCCTTGCATGATGTACAAAGAGTCTTCCTTCTTGCTGCGAGCAACAATTAAGCTTCCTCGGCTAAGTTTCCATTTTCCACCACCAAATTGGTTGTTCATTCTAGCATCATCTAGTTTACCTATTGAAAGAAGGTTTAGGTGTATCTTAGGCATATGCCTTACCTCCTTTAGCACAAGTTTGTTTTCATTTTCTGTTATCAAAGTCACTTCTCTGATTCCCACAATCTTGCTTGTGACATGATTGCCCATTTTTACTGTTCCAAAATCTCCTTTTTGATAAGATGAGAAGAATCCTTCATGAGGAGTAACATGAAAAGATGCTCCGGTATCAACTATCCAAGTGCATTCATCAAAAGCAACATTTAGATAATTTTATTTACCAATAAGAAACACATGTTCGTCGTCTGATGCCACCGCTGTTGTGGTTTTCTCTTCCAACTTCTTTTTGAGGTCTATCTCGTCAGGATGGACTGATCCAGCCTTCTGATCTCTCTTCAAGAATCTACACTCTTGCTTCTTGTGGCCAATTTTTCCACAATAGAAACATGTCAAACCTCTAGGACGAGACTTGGATCTTCCTTGTGACTTTCCACGGCTTCCTTTGCTTCTATGCTCACTCCTTCCTCTATTCTCAACAACATTGGCTTCTGAGTGACTACTCATTCCTCTTTCTTTCCTTCTGGACTCTTCATTCAGCAGACTATCTATAATAGTATCCAGACTAAGCTTTCCATCTGGTGTTGAGTTGCTGAGAGTGACAACCAATGTGTCCTAGCTCTCAGGTAGAGAACTAAGGAGTAGAAGAGTTTGTAACTCATCATCAATCTTCATATCTGCCTTCATTGATTGATTCACAATACCTTTGAAGGTGTTTTAATGTTCGATCATATTCTGGTCGTCAGAGTACTCCAATTTTACCAATCGTCTGACAAGATAAGCTTTGTTTGTAGGAGTTTTCTTTTGAATCATAGATTCAAGCTTCGTCCACAACTCATACGCATTGGTATAAGTCGACACATACTCAAACAAGCTTTTGTCGATGTATTTTCGAGTCATAGCAACAGCTTTACGATTCAGAATCTCCCAATCTTTTTCAGTCTTCCCTTCTAGCATTTCCTCATTTGTGATTGACTCATACAAATCTTTGCAGTATAGATGGTCTTCCATCATTGGCTTCCAATAGGAATAATTATCTGTAGTTAGCTTGAACATGTCTCCATCATGAGCGTATGTTGCTTCCATCTTGAATTGCACAGGACTATGGCTTTTCGAACCAATAGCTCTGATACCACTATTGGGAAACAACAATACTTATTCCCTCCTTTGTGAATGCAAAATGGGCACTATGCGGAAGCGTAAAAAATAACTAAAAGAGTAGAGGGAAGATGACACCAAAATTTTTACGTGGAAAACCCTCTCGGAAAAAACTACGGGACCTAGTCCAGTAAAAGATCTCCACTATAAAAGTAGTATTACAAAGTGTTTCTCTCAATCTCTGAGGATCTCTCAATGAATCTCCCCCTCTCGGATGGTATACAAACCTCTCTGTATATATCTCTCTCTTTTTCTCTCAAAGAGGAATACAAAAAGACACTCTAACTCTCTTAGGGTTTCTTCACTTGGATGTGTGTCTCAATCTAACCCCTTCTACTCTTATAAAGAGAAACTTAGCGGGCTTGAGAGTATTGGACTTTTGTCCACATAGTTGGGAGCCTAAAAATAACCCAACATGTTCATCCCCCAAACATTGTGACTTGTGAACCACAATTAAGGAGGGAATTCCAACACAATCCACAACAATAAGTGAGTATCATTCTTGCCCCTTTGGACTAGCTCACTCACTTGAAAAATGCCGCCCGAGCCCATTCTCGCCATCTCTTGGTTTGGGTAACCTATTGACACTTGTCCTGATTAACTTGTTTCTCAATTTATATCTCATAACTCTTTATGCAATGCTTCCATATCAACACATATATACATAGTATAATTTTAGCATAGCTCAACATATATAAATTCTTAATAATACAGCTAAAGACACATATAGATACGTTTTCACAAAATCAATCAAATTCACAACAATTAACCTAGAAAATGCATCCTAGTCTAGGGGGTTTAATCTCTCATTCAAGGACGTCCAAACAACCAAATATTACAATTAGGGTTCTAGGAAAAACCACTTAACCCACGACCATGAGGTTAAAAAGTCTTGTACTTTACCAATTGGGAGAGATAGACAAACATGAAATACTGTTAGAATAACCCATTTTAATCTACAATCACAAAATTAAAAATATTGTACTCTATCAATTGACAAAGACAAAAAACTACAAACAAACAACCAAACACTCTGTCAATTGACAAAGACAGTCCAACACAAGCAACCAACTCGCAAACAACCAAACATTTTATCAATCAACAAAGACAATCAAACACAAGCAACTAATAGGCAAACAACTAATACTTTGTTAATTGATAGAGATAGTCAAACACAAGCAACCAGCAGGGCATGGGGTCAACCCCTCTACCCATAGTTATACTCATATGATTGAGTGAGATTTCTCACTTTCCCTTACTTAGAAGGTGTAAAACAAAGGATTTGAGATGTCCTTAGGGTGCTCCTCCTCTGTCCTTTATTGTAGCAGCATAAAAGAGTTTAGAAGAAGAGTTCTTGACACATTAGATTGTGTTAACTCTCTTATCTTGTAGTATCAAAATCATATTAAATTATTTAAATATTTATATGTTATTAAATATCTCTTATACCTAAATATAATATTTTTTTAAATATAGATAATATCTTTTAAATATTCAAATATTTATATCTATTTTTGAGAGTTTTTTAAACATCCATTAACCATAAAGATAATATAAATATTTTTTAAATATCTAAAAATTTTAAATATTATTTGATTTTTAAGTAACACATATTTTCTTGAAAATATAATTTATTTAATTATTTATAAAATATAATTATTTTAAGGAGATTAACAACATGAAAATCTGGAATTACATTTCACAATTGCTAGACATACTTCTTTAATTAATTGTTAAACGTAACCTTTTTCTTTTTTATATATTTTATTATTCAAAATACCTCCCTTGCACATAACTCTAGAGCTTGCTAAATTAACATAACTCCTTCTCCAAGCCCTTTTGGAGCTTGGCCCCAAAGCAACCCAACGGATGGAAATGTTTGTAGGACAAGGATGTATTTTTATGACAATTGCTAAATGTAGGGTTAAAAAAACGAGTTGAATTCCTCTTATCAACATGCATAACTCCAAAAAAAATCACAAGACATATTAGGTAATTTAATGTCTTAACCCATCAACCTTACATAGCTTATTATTTTTTTAACTCATTAATATTTAATATATAAAAATACTATTTGTGCATAAGATTTTACCACAAATTTTATAATGAAGAAAAAGAGAGAAATGTCATGTAATAAATGTTAGTGGTAGAGAGATAGATACCAAAAAAATATGTCGTATAAATTGGTGTATGAGTTATATATATATATATATATATATATATATATATATATATAAATAAAAGTGTGTATATGAAATTAAAATAAGATGTGTTAAAAATAAATAAATTAATATTTTTTAATATTTTTCTAATTTATTTATTTATTAGCATATCATTATGCTAACCTATTATTTCATAGCTCCTGATAATTCATCATTTTATATATTAATGAGTCAACTCATTAATCTTCATGATAAGTACTTTTTGTTTGTGGGCAACCCTCTCCACTTTGTTTTAGGCAAGTTAAGGGTAGGTTATGATGAATTGAGCCACTTTATTATTTCTAAATAAAAATACTCAAAATTACTAAACATGTTACTTGACTGAATAATAGCATCATGAAGAAAGAACATTTTGAAAGAAGAAAGAGAAGAAATTGAGAGAAGAAAAAAAAGGAAAACAGAAGTATTTGAATAAGTAAAAACAAAAAAAATATTTAGGTAAAATTATTAAAATAAAAAAGAGATAATTTCTATTCACTTACTGTTTATTGTTAATGCGGTGCTAATTTCAACTTGAATTTAATTTTTATTTATTGTTAATATAAAAAATTATATAATCAATTAATTAGAAATTAAAAAATATGATTTTTGAGATAATTATTATAAAAGTTAAAAAAATATCATACATATTATTGGGTTATTGTAAAAATTATTTGTAATGTCTATGTATAAACTATTTTCTCTTTCAACTTTTGTATTTTTATCTTAAATTCAAAATTTAAATTAACTCTATATTTTTTTATAATTTAATTTTCATTTATATATTTTCAAATTCTCCCTAAATGAATTATACATACCTCACTTATAATTTTAATAATAAATTCTTAATTTCATAGTAGTTGTTTTAAAAAAAAATATTCTTATCAACTTATGAAAAGAAAATATTAAATTAATTGGTCCCTCAAATATTAAAGAGAGACTATATTAAAATTTCAAAAATATATATTAAATTAATTTCTCAAAAATATAAAACTATTCTCAAATTATATGCATGGAGGATTAAAATAATGAAAAAAGCAGATGAATTTAATGAGACTTTAACCTTTGATGATAGACCAGCTGCAAGTGAGTGATGATAATTTAATATTTTGTAAATTAATTTGATTAAAAAATTGAAGAATAGTAATGTAATTGTTTTTAAGTTTTAAAGAATTACATTAAACATTTATATATTTATAAAATTTTAATTTAAATAATTTAAATTTATTTAAAATTTAAAAATTGTACAATATATGAATTTTTTTTAATATAATTAACTTCATTTTGTGACATATGTCTTAACAAGTTTTTTTTAACAAGGATATACCCAACTAGTAATCGAAGACTAATTCCTTTCAAGACGTAGAAATAATCAAAGTGAGCTTTATTTCTCTTAACAAAGTTTTTTTTTATACACATATCCAGGAATCGAACATTGACAACATGCTTAAGAAACTCAATTATCTTAATTAGCATAGATTATTATTTTTTGCTTATATTTGAAACAGGAATGTATAAAATTGAAGAAGGTAATCAATGGGGATTGAGTCAATGGAATGAGCTAGTCCTAAACAACACGAAAAATCAAAGTTTAAATTCTCATAAGAAGAGGCGTTCAAATTTAATGTCCAACCATACTTCAAATAAAATTGTTTTAAAAAAATACGTGTGAAAAATAAAAAATTGAAAAAATTGTAATTCAAGACTAGTCCACCTACAAAACAATAACACAATGAACTTGACTATTAATTCAACATGCATAAAAAAGCCATGAACAATAAAGGTAACAAAGCAGGTCAACTCACCCCACTTAACCCTACCCAATCATCAATTTGCATAAAACGGGATGAAGTAGGTTGACATGTAGATGAAAAAAGGGTTGGAAAATGCAACTCTCCCTACTTAGAGACAGGTTGGTATGTTGGTCCACCAAATGGTGAAAAGTGGCTTAGCGGGTCATAAAAATTGCAGATTAACCCCTTTTCAACCTATTTTTTTTAAAATTATCAATTGAATTTGAATATTTTTTTCAACATCGAATATTAACTGAACTAGATTAAATAATTTTCAATACTAATAGATTTATGGTTATAAATAAAAAATAAATATAAGTGTTATTACACCACAAACAAAAACAAAAATATAAGTTTATTATTATTTGTAAACATTTGTGTTAAAATAATTATATGAAAGAAATTATATTTTTTCATTCAAAAGTTATAAAAATAATTAGATGTAAACAAAAATAATTCTTGGTGAATAGTGACACCCTTAAATTAGAAATGTGAACACAAAGTAGTATATATATTTCTATTCTTAAATTACTAATGTGTTCATAAACTATTAAAAAAAAACATAGAGACTCAAAAGACTTCCTCGATCATTTATATAACTCACAAGTTGATCCATTATGTTAAATTCGTTTTGACATCCACAATAAATAATGTCACACAAATAAATAATTTACATAGCTTGCACGACTAGAACGTGTTGTTGTTGATTAAATCATAAGTCAATTCGGTCTAATCGTTTATGGTGTATTAAATAAGAAGAAAAGAAATAGATAAAAATATATGATAAATAGAAATAGAAAAAGAGAGAAATAGATTAATGAAAATATGTGAAAATTAAAATAAATTTATAAGTGTTTGAGAAATAAAAAACATGGAAGAAGGATATAGAAAAAAATAAAAATATATATTTCAATTGACAATTTCAATATATTGGATTTAAATTTCTATATTTCTAACAGTTTTAAACTACTAAAAAAACATCTATGAAACTAAAACACCCCATTCCCCTCTACCAAATGAAACCAAACCACTTTTTTCCTATTTCTTTTCTATCTCTCACCAAATGAATTGTTGCAACACAAATGAGCAAAAATACTCAAAATAAACTATATGAAACTAAAACATCCCATTTCCCTCTAATTTTTGTTTACAAAAGAGTAATGATTAATATACACTAAAAATAAGTAGGTAAAGAAAAGATTGAGATAACAAAAATAGTAAATGATAAATGTGAAAAATAATGTAATAAAAAAAATAGAGGGAAATGAGATTGAAAAAAAAGAGAAAAGATATGATAAGTGATATAATAAAAAAATTAAAAAATAGAATGAAAGAAAAAAAGAGTGAGTATGTATAGTTATTGTTGACAAAATATCTAAAAAAAAGTTTAATCATTTTCAATTTTCAGTTAAATATTTTTAATATTTTTTTTCTTTTTTCTTTTGAAAGAGCATTGCACATGTTATGTAACTAATAACAAAAATACTTCTCACTCACTACTATTTTTGCTTTTAATCTTTATTTATATATTTAATATTTTAAGATTTAATTACTTTTTTACCTAGTTCGGTAGGTGAATAATTTTAATTTTTATTATTTTAATTACTTGATTTTGGTTAATACATTTAAAAATTATTAAATCATCATCTAATTTTTAATATTTAGTCAATTAATTTTTCTATATAAAATAATTTATGATATATAAATATTTGATGATATTAATTTTTCTTACATGTTAAATTATTTAATATAAATATTGAATAATGTTTCACCAAACTATTAAATATTTTAACTTGTAAAAAATTAAATAATTAATAACACATTAAATATTTACGTATCATAAATTATCAAATTTTTGAAAAAAATTAATTTATTAGATTTATCACATTATTAGTTCATTAAAAATTAGGTAATAAATTAATTTAGTCCCACGCTAAATTAGGAGAACAAAGTGTAGTTAAATCTATTTTTACTTTTAATATACTCTTTTATCTTTATTTTTAAATTGAATTTCAATAAGTTTAAAAAATATTTATAGTTAAAAATAATTTTATATTATAAATATAATTATTCGTAATAAATTTTAAATATATTATATACACATGCCAAAATACTGGTAAAATTAAAATTTCGAATTACTTATCGAACCTAGACTACCAACCAGAGCTCAAAACCCCCCTCGCGTCCTCGCCGCACAGCGCACTGCAATCGCCACCATCGGACCAACCTAGCTCCGCCGTCGACGTCTTCCTCCACCGTCGCTTCTCACCGTTAGGTATCTCTCTTTCTTATTCGAAACAAGATTGAGCTTCTTTATTCTAGAGTAGCATTAGTCCTTTGCTGAATGGAATTTGTTAGTTTAAGTGCAAAAGAACTGTTATTAGCCATAGCTTATTTGATGGGTTTGAGTTGTTATTATTATTATTAAATTGTATTCAAAGGTTGCTTGCTATTTTACTTGACGGTCCTATACGTGTTAACCATCTATCTCATCGCTTATATCAGTTTATGCTTCAATATGGCTATAGGATAGGAATAATGTGAATGTGGAAGTTCTACTTTAATATTTGTTTCTCGATAAAATGTCTAGTGGGAAATTTTTGGTTTCTAATATTTATAAAAATTTATCCGAGCCTATAATCCTGATATTGACCCGTGATAGATCTTTGCTACCTTATGCTGAAATGAAAATGCTGCCCTTGATGGTGTATCTCTCTGACTTCGGTCTTTAGTGTCTTGGATGTGAACAAATTGGCTTTGAGAAAACTGATTTTGGAATGGAAATTTTTGTCTTGAAAATTGCGTAAATGTTGTTCAATCAGAAAAAAAGACCATTAATTGACTGAAATGAAAATTATTATTTCCATCATTTGTGAATTTCACTTGAGTTGGATGATTGGTCTGTCCTCTTCATGTTCTCTGCTGCCTGATAATTGGATATAGATTATTAATCTGGAGCCTCGGGATATTAGCTTATCTACACTTTCCCTGTTTCATGATTAACCTCATCTTTGTATGCTGAGTTTACATTAAATAGTGCTTGTCTTTTGAGTTGCATAATCTATGATATTATCACTGTCTGTGCACAATAGGTCTATCTCCCAATACAGAAAATCATACTTATGTTTGGGACTCATTCAATTGTACGTGATATGTGGCATATGGACAGTATGCTAGGTTAGTTACACTGAAGGGATAAATGCCATCTTAATGTTTACATTGGAAGATGATTGGTATTGTGCACATAAGTTGCTTGTTTTTAACTATTTCCTGAGTTCACAAGTTTAGAACTTAATAGCATATACCACACAGCTATTTAACGCCTTTCTTGAAAAAGAAGCTTCTTGTTATGTGTATTATTAATTTTAATTCTACACTTTTGTTTTGACAATCTTTAATTCAGGCAGTATGTTGTGTATGGGCAAGAGTGTGTTTAACTCTTTTATATGAGTAATGTCTGGATCATTTCCTATTTTAGCAAAAGCTGACTAAGTGGATCCTTGCATTACACCGAGGGCTTGTCCTTCAACATGGACATTGGGATGGAATACTTTTTCCACTTGCACTACATTATGTTTGTCCACATTTTACATACATGCAGCAATATATGATGTTTGTACTAGCATAGCTCATGCAACCTGCTTTGTGTGGCTTGTCTTAATTTTGTATTCATTGCTATGATTATTATTATTATTTTTTTCCCCTTTAAGTTGTCTCTTTTCAGCCAGGAATAGTGAAACTATATTTCTAGATCACATAGATAAGATATAAATTGTGGAAATACTAAGATTAGCAACCAGAAATATCATAATCTATCATGCCATTTTATGTTAATTTTTTAATTTAATATTTTGTTATGTTTATGGATTTTATGATGAATGTCAGAGCAAGTATGGAAATGCCAACATGGGGTGATATTGTATGAATGTTTTTACTATCTTACACTTTCTGTGACTATAGATGGAACTATTAAATATCTTTTTAATCTCTCCCCCCCTCCTCTCCAGTGCATGAAATTTTACTTCCTTCATTTGAATTTTGTTTAAATAAAATTGTCTTTTATTTGTTTTGGTTCACTCAGGTGCTTTGTGTTCATGGTGGGCCTTTCTCTGAACATTTGAACGATTGATCAGGTTTATTACTAGCCTCTTTCTCATGGTGGCCTTTTGTCTGAAAAGCTGTTTTTATTTAAAAATCTAGTAAAACCAATTTTGTGCTATGTCAACGTGTGAATGCATTTTGGCCTGATGTCTTATATCTTCAAATAAAGATTTGCATATTCCACCTTAACATTGCATTTTTGATAAATCATATGTTGGACTAATGTGTAAATATATAATATTCGTGTATTTTGGTATGTCTTGACATGTTTTGACAATCTGTAATTCAGCCAGTATGTTTCATATATGATTATTTACAGCAAGAAAAAGCCAATAAACCATAGCAATACAAATCTGTCCTCAATGAGAGATATTCACAAACACCTTGTGAGCAAAATTTCAAGTATGCAAACCAAACAGCTTGAAGAATTCCATAAGAGGTGTAAACAATCTTAACCAAATAAGACTTCACACACAAACTGAAAATGAAGGTGCAAGTACACTGATACACAATCTGGAATATATGTAATTGGATCCAAGAGAGTCAGCCTAGAGTATGATGCCTCCCCTGTAAGGTGGAAAACCCATGCCTATGCAGCAGAAATATTGAGATTTGCTGCTTTGACTGCATTACCTTCATCACGGAACCCAACAAACCTGAAAACTTAAAGGAAGCAACTGCACGCAACTCACACGGAGTTCACCACAAAGAAAGCAGCAATGGAAATCCACGAGGGGGAGTCAAATGGCGTAGCGAATGAATAAGCATCACAGAATCAGAAGCAAAAGGGGAAGCACAACAAGCCGAAGCCATGGGACGAGGATCCTAACATCGACCTCTGGAAGATCGATAAGTGCGACCCTTCCTGGAATGAAGGCAGCATGCTCCAAGTGAGTTCGTTCTCCAGAAATTTGGAAGAGAAAAAAATTGTAACCAATTTGATTTTTTTTAAAGAGAATAGAAAAGAAAATAAAAAAGATAGAGGAACTGAATCTGGAAATTCAGAAACCAAATTGGATGAAGTGAATGAATGAGCAATGAATCTGAACAAAAAAAAAATTAAAGAATGTTTGATTTTATCGGGAAACCAAAAAGAAAAAGAAGACAAAGAAAAAGAAAAAAGAAAGCAGGGGAAAAAAATTTTCAAGGTGGATGATATAGCTTTTATACCATGTTAGGAAATATGGTTCAGGCCAGGGGAAAGAGAAAATCAGAAAGAAGGTATAAAATTGATTGTATGAAAGATAAGTCTTAACTGATTACATCAAGCCTTTATATAGGTTATCAAACTAATAACTAACTTAATTAACTATATTTCTAATAGATGTAGCATTGTTTATCTCTTAATTGTGTTCTGCAAATTTGGCTAACCGATCAGAAGTCTTTATCAAAATAAAATGATACTTTTCCCTGTAATGAAGAGAATATGTTATGGTGTTTGATTTAGTACTTTGAGAACAATATATGCTATCAATTTCAAGAATACTTCACTGTTCCTTTTAAAGGGACCACGAGTCCGTGACACACAAGTCAACAAGAGAAGTACTTCCCCACTTGGAATAAATGGTTCATTGTAAACATAATTTCTTTTCAGTCAGACATGTGATACTAGAAAATTAATGTGATCAAATAATATGGTATGGTATTACACCAAACAGAAATAGAAAGGAGCAGGAAAGTCAAAAGTGATACAATAAATATGGACAAGTTGGGATGTCTTTCCATTAAATAGGTCACAGGTGGGTTGGATGCACACCCTAATTTGAAGCCATATTTTTATGCATGTTGTCAGGTTAGTAAGTTTTCGAAAAATTAATGAATACTTGGACTGTTCTTGAATATAACAAACCACTTTTAAAAGCAGTAAAATAAAATATCTTTTCATTATTGTACAATATACCTTATGACAAGTCAGGGAACATAGAGTTTCTGGGCATGGCTAATAGTTAATAGTTATTATCTGTCCTATCAATGACAATGGCTGCGTTAGTATTTTCTTATTACTTTCACTGTATGGAGACCCATAGTTTTGATTAAACATGTTGGATTTCTTTGATCCACATACAGAATTGATACCAACTAGAAGATAGAAAGCCTCTGAAAAATGGGCTCTGTGATAACTTGGATGGAGTTAATCATAAAGTGACTAAAATTCAATCCAAGGCTACTGTGTGGTAGTTTTGTTTATGCGATGCAGAGTTTTCCCTTGCTTTAGAACCACTTTAGCGGTCAACTTTTTAAAAGTTTCCATGGTTTTGAATGATTGACATATTTGATTTTCTGATAAAAATGGAAGACAATTAGACAAATGTCACACAAAAACAAGCACATCTCTGTGGAGAAAAATGTATACCTAAGAAGTTTGAAGGGGAATGTACTAATAGTTATTTATTTACTGTAAGTATTTCTAGAGTATATCTTGTCTACTTTCTAAAGCATTTTAATTTTCATATACTACTGTTCTTGGTTATCAAACTCCGGTGTTAACATGTAAACTTGTTCAACACAGCTAGCTGGTTACCTGAGAATCCCAATTATTCTATATCCTGATGTCAGCAATGTATAGTGATCATATAGGACCAATTTTTTTTTTCTTGAGACTTTTTACATTTTTTTTTCATCATCTGGGAATCAGAATTAATTCGCATTTATGACTTTTATCCATGTGGGGTGGAAAGAAATGTTTGTATTCAGCTATGTACAGCAACGACTAAGATCGAAATATCACACCTCTTATGCATTTTTAAGATCCATGCTGAAACAAGCTGTGATCATAAATTGGTATGATAGGAGTAAAATCACCATCTTGCTCATAGGATCATGGATTTTTTACGAGCCAATTTTGATTTATGCAGATGGGTTTTGCAGGTTGGGTTTTGCAACCTGATTTGTAAAACAGCCCTAATTTTAGGATTCCCTCATTGGTGCCCTACTCAGCCTCCCTCTTCACACTCTTGAATCTCTCCCACTCGCTCCTTGTTCTTTCTCTCTATTCTCTGCTTTGTGTTTGTGCATTCTGACTTTGGCCATTCTCTCCTAATATTTGCATGTTGTGACTTTGGTCACTTGCATTCTAATGTTTGGCCATTTGCATCTCTGCCTATTGTGATGATTTTGGCCATCAACTGCATTCTGGTCTCTGCCTTGGGTTCTGATTTTGGCCATTTGTGTCTCTTGTGTTCTGATTTCGGCCTCTGATTATCTTGTCTCTATCTCTCTGTTCTGTGTTTAGTACTTTCAGTTCTTATTATCACTTAGATGTGAAGTTATGGGTAGGAATTTTCAATTGAAGTCTACTAGTTTAGTTAAATGTTGTGATTTAGAAGTTATTTTTGTTATCTATGTTATTTTTTATGCATATGTATATAAGTATAAATTTGCATTTTCAGTAAGATCTTACAATCCTAAGATTTACAATCTTCCACCCCCTTCCCAATCCTAGGTAGGATTTCAATTTTGACAATATTGGTGGCTTGCTTTTTGTTGATGCATATAATATAATTTTCTTTATACTTCAATAGTTGAAGACCAGCTGTCACATTGGTAAGCTGGTTTCCTTCATCGTAAATTATATGTTAAACTACTACATAGTTACACTTCTCAAAATTTACTTGCATCCACCATTTGGTCATGAATGAACAAATTGAAATTTAGGACATCTTGATTCTGAATTAAATATAATATATATTGGATGTGCCTTTGTATATGGTTTAGATGTTCTGGCAGGAGTTGACTCTTGATTAGCAAGCACAGAATAAAATCCTTTCTCCTTTTGCTTGTATACTCGTGCTGTGATGCTATTATACGAGGCTATGAATGTTCGTGTTCTGTATTCTCAAATATGTGATTCTTAAAAAGTGTCAATGTTTGTGCAGTTTCTTTAAATAATCAATATCTGGAACTACACAGGCAGAGGACATGGCAAATCAGCCAAACGAAAACCAGCAAGCAAGTTCCACACCACCTATACAGAAAAGTGAGGAAGATCAAGCAGCCAGCACTGCCATGGGCTTGAAAGATTCATTGGAAAAACAATATCTAAAAGTGAAAGAGCATGCAGAAACATACCCTTATGTTTGGGCTTCCTATATTGTTGTATATGGTGGCTTTGCTCTCTGGACTGCCTATAGATGGAGAAGGCTTCGCAAGACAGAGGATAGAGTAAGAACTCTTCAAGAAAGACTACGTAAGCTCGTTGAAGCTGAAGAATCTACTAGTTCTACCAAAGTGGTTGAAAAGGGTTCTACATCTTCTGATAAGCCTTCCAAGTAGCTTACTTCCATCAATATCACTTCTCTTTACCATTGTAGTTGCCTGGGGCATAAAATAAGTTTTTTTTTTTGCTCCGCTAATCAACTGATTCACTACAGGAATTCCTCAATTATATTGAGCTTTGTAGAAATTGTTAAAAATTATATCTTATATTTTTCTTCCTAAAGTCTTGTGACAATATTATTGCACTGATACTGTTTACAGATCTTCCGTTTCAATATTGATCAGAGATGAACCAATGCATTTTTTGTTCGTGAGAATTTAATATTTAGTATGGTGGCAAATTACTGTTGTATAATGCATATGTTCTATACATTTGAGTTCCATTCAGATTCATTCATAATCAGTTGAAAAATTTGTTGTATTCTCTTTTGCTTAATTTTCACATAATTGTGTAAACTTACCTAATGATTCATTCCTTATATTATCCATGTTGCTTTACTTTACAACAATAGGTCTCATGGGTCCTAATCTAGACTTAGATCACATAATGACTATGTAACAAAAAGTACTAATTTCTGTATGCTGTTAATTGGTAACTTGGTGTAGCTTATTTTTAACCTTTTGGCTGATAATGTAGCTTAAGAAATTCACTGCTAGTGTTAACATTGTAGATGGACTGTGTTGAAAGTGATTATCAGCAGCAGAGGGAACAAAATGCTTCAACCCTTCCCCAATACCTCTTTAGCTTCATTCAAAAAGCTTCCTAGCAGCCAACACCTGTTCCTGCTGAGGTAGCAATTCTAACTCTTCCATCTAAACATACGGCAGTTGTTGGCATGGAATGGTTGCACTAAGGCTCTCTAAGTTGTTGGCATAGAAAACATGATGAATGCGAGAAAATGAAGGTAACACCAATTTATAAGTTACATGGTCACTAAGCCTTGAAGGCTTACGTTTGCATTACTGGTGTTAAACTATAATTCAGCCCAATGACAATCCACTTAACCAATTGGCGAGGGTGAGCATTGACAAAGCACCTTAGAAGGTTTTGCCCATCCTATTTGGATAAACTTTGAGAAGAAAATAAGAAAAACAAAATTGTTTATTTTATAAGTTAAAATTAATTTATATATAAATTAAAATATAATTTTTAAAGAAATTAATATAAAATAATTTTTAAAAATTAAATTATGCATAAGTTATTAAAAAAAAACTTAAGTTAAGAAGTTTATTTATTTATTTTATTTTCTTCTATAAATACTTATCAGTTACCTCAGTTGCTGAGCTATACCGTAATTTAACCAAAAAAAGCAATTAAATCCAAGTCATTAGTAGGTTTAGCCTGGAGTAAAGGAAGCCAATGACTTCTAAGATCTAAAAGCTTCAACTTATTCTGCAGTTTGGAGCGAATAGCATAAACTAAGTTGGCTAGATGGATAACATACAATTTGTAAAGATAGGCTAGGAAGGAGAGTCTCCCTTTCCACCTAAAGGGGAAAAAAGATTGGGATGGCTAGAAAATCACATGGGATGAGTCTAATTCTTTGTTATATTTAGTATTTGATTATATTTCAAAAAAAAAATCTTACAATTTTAAATTTATATTTAACTCAATCTTATAAAATTAACTTATAAGTTAATTTTTATAATATAATATGTCACGATTCAAATTTATCTATATATTAAGAATTTAACTCTTTTGAATAAAATTATTTTTGAAAGAATATACCTGAGAAAAAAAGAAAGATCTTACAATTTTAAATTTAGAACAAATTCAATCTTACAAAACTAACTTATAAGATGAGAGTTGTTTCCACTTATATAACTTGATAGTAAGTTGTTGATAGACCCAACATTAATCGTTAAAATATACTCTAATAATTTTATAATTTTAAGTTTGAGTTTAACTCAATCTTGTAATTGTAAGATGAATGTTGTCTTCCACTTATATTAGTTATTTCATTAATTCACATGAAATTTCCAACCTAAAAAAATAGAAAATTAGAAAAGATTTTTTAAAAAATGAATGTTAAAGGTAAGATATAAATAATATAAAATTTAAAAATTTGAGAGAACAAAATTGTTAGTATTTTGTTGAACAATTATTTACTTGAATTTAAGTTAAGCAAAAAATTTCAAATAATTCCATTTAAAACATTTGAATTTTATTTCGTATAATTCATTTTTTCTTTTTAAGCATATAACAAATTATAGCAACGCTCATCAACATAGACTACTTTTTTTACTTTAGTCAAAGAACAAGCAGGAGTAGAATAAATAGGGACTAAATGGATATTAAAACATCAACTTAATTGCATTTTTTACTTTCAAAAATTCACATTCTCATGAATTGTTCCCAAATAACATTTTTGTAAATTATCTCTCGATTTATTAAATATCGCAAATTTTGTATTGAAAACCCACAATTAAAACATTTTTGTGACAATTTTTCCTTTAGATAGTTACAATCAAGACATTTTTTCTTTGAATCACTGCATAACTTTTTGTAAATTAGGAAACAAAATTCACGAAAAAGTTATTTCGGAACAAAATTTGTGAAATTATAAAATTTGAGAGACAAAAAGTGCTACTAAACCTAAAATATCCAGAAAGGAAAGAATGTTAACAATATATTCTTTGATATTTTCTTTTTTACAGTTTTTATTATAAGATGTAATGTCGTATAAACCTACAAAATTACCTGGCTCACTGTATTAATGGGGCAGAGTGAGACTTCAATTTGTTACAAAGAGAGTGACAACGATTGTGGTGTAAATGTTTTTGTTTGGTATTTGAGAACGATGTCTCTCTAACAAAACCACATGTCACAAGTATTTAATTTGAATTGACAGATCTTACGGATATTCTGAAAATAAAGCGTATATGCGAGATTCATTTTGCTACTATCCTTTTTTTTTTTTTTCAGTTTTGTTTTTGTGGTTCTTATCATAAATATTTTAACGTATTTGATAACCCTAAGTATGACGGAAATTTTCGGACTGTTAACTCAGCAAAACTTCAAAGAATTTAGAAAGTGACTATCCGATAAATCTCGCAGAAATGTCTACAATGACATCATAGTGAATACTAAAAAAGATAAAAAAATAAATAAATAATTGGAATGAGTCCTTCAACTTCCTTTTCGTTTGCAAATAAAGGTGAGTAAGAATCGAATTTAGGGTCTCGGGTACAAGTTTAAAATTTATGGTGGTATGTATAGTCACAAATTATTATATAATAATTTTTTTTGTTAAATCTTATTTATTTTATGATAAATATTTATTTTTAAAAATATTTATTTTGGTTCTTTATTTTTAAAATTTGAGTCGATGTTAGTCATTAAAAAATAATTGTTTTTCGATTTTATACATGATTTTGAATTACTTTTTAATTAATTCAAAATGTAAAATTTATTTCATTAAATTTATTTATGTGAAAACTATTAAACTCAATTAAGGTTTGAAAAAAAATATAGTAAAAATTTCATGAAAAGTTAATTTCTTGAACATCTAAAAAAGAATATAATATGAAATTTTTGAGTAATTCATGAAACTCACTTTTTAAATGATTTTTATCTTGTTTATGACTATTTTTTTTTGAATATTAATTATTTTTATATTTTTTATGTAAATGAATATAATGAGAAAATTTACATATTAAATAAATCAACAAATAAAATTAAAACAATTATTTTTAAAAAAAATAATGTTAATTTAAATTTGAAAATGTTTTTAAAAGATAAAAAATAAAACAAAATACTAAAGTTATAGTTAGCCTCAATTTTTTTACTTAAATAATAATCAATTAAAAAGTTATGCATATCACAATTTTTGATTGGTTCATCATGTATTATTTTTTTATATTGACAAACAGTATATAAAAATTAAATTCTTGTTAAATTTCATCTCAACAGAAATAAATTATTGTGATGAATGTTTTACCTCGTTAATACAACTCAATCATACCTAATCTCTATTTCGCTTGTGTGACTTGACTAACATTTTTAACCAGATGATAGGATAGGTCTTGAAAAATCCATAAGAAATAAAACGAAGTGGTTTAAATATTTTATTATTTAGTTTTTATTTTAACTTTCTAAAGATAAATAATAACACTTGTAGGGTCATAATCTATTAGGATAACTATTTAATGCAAGCTTTGTGTATTAGAATTAATAAAAAAATGAAATATTTATGTTTACATTTTTTTTATTCTTTGACTTTTTAATGATAATTTTCTTTGCATAGTTAATTAGAATTTTATCAAACTGATTAATAATTGACAAACCAGCTACCAATGTTACATCTTTACTCTTTTAAGAGTGTGCTTTAGAGTTGGATGAGGAAAGAGTGAACAATTTTTTCATTTATAATAAGTAGGTTCTAATTTGATAATTTGAAAAAATAAAAAATAAAATGATAAATTAACATAAATTTAATGTTTTAATATTTTATATCTTTATTTTAAACATTACATAACAATTAATTTAAAAATAAAAATTGTCTTCTCTTTTCTTCCAAAATCCTATTGAGACGTACCCTTGAGAAATTGATATTTGATAGCCTTCAAACTCTTCAATTATGCAACATCAGGTGTGAATTTTTTTTAAAGATATACAAATCTAAATAAATAATCAACACTTGAATGAAACTAAGAGTCAGTTTGATTATTTTATATCATAAAATTATTTTATATCATAAACACTTTTAGTTTTTCACGTGTTTATTTCTACAATAAAAAATACTTTTTTTAAGCATAGCAATTGATTTTATATGAAGAAGTTATTTAAAATAGTTTCTAATTTTAATAAAAACTATAATAAATTCTTTCAGACTTATAAATATAAAATAAATAGTTTCTAATTTATTTCACGTGGTTCTTTTTTTCTTGAAAGAAAAACTATAACAAATATACCCTAAATCAAAAGATTCGGCTATTTAACCATCCTTATTTCAACATAAACTTTAACTTATTCTGGAAAAATAAAAACTTTTATACATGAGAAAGTTAAACTCTTTATTTCTTATAAAATTATTATTATTAATGAGAAACATTGCATGCCCTTTTATAAAAAAAAAGTTCTGAGTATTTTTTAATGTCAGTTCTAAGTAAATTATTACAGTATTCCATCAAAATATAACTATTTTAATTTAGTTAACTTGATCAACACATATGTACTTAACAGTGTTTAAGAGATTTACTACTATAATAATAGCGAAGGCTCTAACCATTAGGGTAAATATGTTATTGCATTCACACAAATTCCATAATAACGTGTAAAAGCAACCATTTGATACTTTCGAAGAAAAGAAACATACACTTACCAAGCTCCAATGCTATTTTTACACTTTTTCATAAATGTTCATATCCTTTGATTGCCCTTTTTAATTTTAACATATTTTCAAAACTATTACTTAAAAATGATTTGTTAAAATGAATATAAAAAAAACACGCTACCCAAACAAACATTTTACAAGTATAGTAATTCACTCCTTACTAAAGGTAATATTAATTCATGTTATTAAGTACAGAAAAAAGGTATATCACTAAAATTTTAACTTTTAAGTTTAAGTATAACGAAATAATCATTCCTGACTTGACAAACAACCAAATTAGATAGCTGAAAAATACTTACTACTTCAATGCTTTTTCTTTTCCGTTCTATTATGATTTAAGTTCAATGTAAATGTTTCAAAATAAAATGCTATTAATTTATTTAATTTAAGTGTACTTTTGTTTATTGTGTGTAGGCAACTATTTAATGGTTGTGATGTAACTTAAGTTTGAATCTCAGGTTTTGCTTATGGCCTTGTGGGGCATAGAACAATAAGATGGTCCCCTACGTTAAAACTTTCAGTATGCCAAATTTCCAGCTTGAGGACCCAGATGGATCAGTACCCTCTACATTAACATCATGTCAAATCCCCACTGAATTATAGACAGAAAGGTAATGAAATGAAATTACAATAAAGTAAAGATGACCTAGAAACTAGATATACTCATATACCCCCCCCTACACCCTACAAAACATAAAGACACTAAAAACTCTAAACTACTAAGATATTGAAAATTTCTAAACAGATCCTTTTACCTTGTAACTTGTTGAACAAGAGCCTCAAGCAAAATCTAAATGGTTAGTGAAAGCTTCAGGTTGTTAAAATACAAGACTAATAGCTCTCGAAATCCATTCATATTATCATCACATGACACTAAAAGTTCATCCTAGTGGAGTACTGGGACCCACTCGTACCGTCCAGGCAGATGTACTTCATTGACAATGTCGAAATTGTACCTGCAAAATACAGACAATTTAGACATAGGCACACATTACACAATCACATTAATAAATGAAGAAGATATCCAAATAAAAATACCCCATATGTTAAAAATAAAAATTAAAAAAAAAAAGAAAGAAAGAAAAGGACTTGTGGTGGGATATATGAGTTCACACTTGTCCATAAATATTGTTTGTTGCTGCTTCTCTGCATAAGCAAAGAACTCCTCCATCTCATAAGTCGTTGGAATGTTTCTTTGTATGTGTTCATGGATTGTACGGTGCGTCCTTTGCCTTGTTGTTGAACCAGGGGTATGAATGGCATTTGAATCCCTTATTAAACTACAAGGTGTGCTTTCCCTGGTGCTTCTGTTAAAGCATAATAAAATTTTAATAAAGGTACCTTATAATAGGAAAAAAAATTAGCAGTCATGTATATAAAAACAAATGCTGACTTGGTATCAAAAGTTTATATATACCAGAAGCTGCATGCTATGCTAACTGCTGACAGCAAAATAAGTGAGAGAAAATAAAGGATCAAATTTCTTCCCACAGTCGCTACAGCTCAGTATGGAACTAGAGACAAATTTTGCTACTATAAAAAAGTAACTGGCATTTAATGGGACAAGTTCTGACTCAGTGGGCTCAAGCACTAAAAAAAATACAAAGAAAGAGACGGCCAAATCTTTCTCACTTCACCGCAAGCCCAAATAGGAATCCATAAAAACATCAATCTGCAACTAGGCCCCATGTAAATGACACATCATTGCTAACACATAAGATTTATGGCTGCTCTTGTTACTAGACTCCAAAGTTTTTCAAATTGACCATTACGGAGCGCTAAGCTTAAGGGCCATGCAGGTTCTTGCAGATCAAATGTAATCAAGGACAATCAAGTTTAAATGCATTTTTGAGTCACGACAGAAACATTTCTAATTACTTAGTTTTTCAAGTTCATCAAAATCTTAAGGCCTCAATATAACTTCATGAAAATTGTCAAATCACAATTTGTCAACAACTGGATCTGCAGAGGCAATTAATGCATATATCAATACACCCAATTTGGAGATGTTCTTCCCCTTTTTAGAATCAAGTTACAAAACTCATTTTCCATTTAGTTGGTTCTATTAACTTGAAAAAGACACAATTCATCGATATAACTCCCTATACTAATTGATAGAAACATACATTATGTAAAAGATATAATTATCACAAAAATGATTTCTTAATAACAATTTTATAACCTATGTGCGAGAAGTGGAGCAATTAAAGAGTGACATGCAAACATTAATGCTGCAGAAAAATACAAGTTGCAGTAAATAACCATCCCGAGGGCATGCAAGTTGCAGAACCTATCACAAGCCACACACAAGTCACAAATCTGAGCAACCCTTTGTACTAAAGGACCTTTACCGCAGTACTCAGATTTGACAGAGTAAGAAATCGAAAACAATCACATGAAAGATAAATACATAATAACCAAAAGTTAAGGGACTAGGACCTCACGAGGTTCAACAACAACGATTAATAATACCAACAACAATAGAAAAAGTATGAGAAGCACAAGAGTAGTGACTTTCGAGAGGGAACATCATAATAAAAATAACACTACTCTGAAACCCTCTCCCCTTCCACAAACTCACATGACTCTCACTCCACTGAAGACGCAACAATTTTAGCAACAAGCACATTCTGATGAAAAAAAAATATTAAATAATACAAAAGAAAAAAAAATAGAACATAAAACTCACTCATGAAAATTCTCAAAATCACGGTAACACTTGCATGCAACAAAATTTTTGGATAAAATATGAATTTAAGTATCTCAAAACATTTTAAAATATTAGTTTTAATTCTTATAAAAATTTAGTAAGTTGTCCCTCCTTACATTTTAACATTAACATATTTCCAGTCTCTAACTTAGAGACTAAAATAAAATTTTGAGATAGTATTTTAGGATAAAAACATATTTTATACAAAAAAAATAACACTAAAACACGCATAAAGCAGGGGGGAATAAGAGTGAACACCTAAATAGTAGGGGAAAAAAAAAGAAAATGAGTTACAGAGGCAAAGAGAGAAAAAATTAAAAACAAATGAAAAAAAAAATCCAAAAATGAATAAAAACAAAGAAAGAAAAGAGAAATTGAAAAAAAAAATAGAACTATATATATATATATATATATACCTTTCCTCTCTGGCTTCGACGTCTAAGAAATTTTCGCCGAAAGAACACTCAGAGTTGTCATCTTCGAAAGATGCAAACTCTTCGGACGACGACGGTGTTTTGGTGAGGCTGTGGGTGAGGTGGGAATTGACGACGGCGGCGCAGCGGCGGGGCTTTTCCTGCGGAGCCGGGGGCAGCTTGAGGAGGCGGCGGCTGCGGAGCTGGAGGTAGGCGGAGGAGTCCGAAATTTGCGAGGAGTTTTGGAGGGCGAGGGTCTTGGCCCGGGTGCGGACGCCGAGGGAGGAGTGCGGCGGCGGAACCTCCATGATCACGGCGGCGACATCGCCGGCGGTTTTGGATTTCTTGATGTACTTCCCCATTCGCTGGCAGCTTCTTTCTTTCTTTGATTCTGGGAATCTGAAAGGAACGGTAACTATAAGAGAAGAGGAGAAGGGAATGAGAATTTGTGTGAGGGTGATGAAGAGAGAGAGAGGGAGAGGAGGGAAAGAGGGAAATTTGTAAGAGTGGAGGGAAGGGAAGATTGTAGAGTTTTTATTAGGGTTGGGATTGGGACTTGCTTTGGGGTTTTAGGGCAGGGGTATTATTGTCTCTCCCACTCTTTGCATAATGTATTTTTTTTTTATTTAATAATAATTTTTTCATAAGTAGCATTTCAAGGAGGCACTTTCCCGTTAAAAAAAGCACTTCCCATTAAAATTTTGAAAAGAATTACAAATATCAAATAAGGTTAATTTTTATATTTTTTATATTTTCTTAAAAGTTCTTAAATTATTATTCTTTTTAAAAAAAAATTTAAAGATTTTTTTTCCTTTAAATCTAAGTTTTAATTTTTTTAAGGTTTTTGTCTTAAATCTTCATTATTAGTTATATTCTTAAATTGATATTTTACTTTTAATTAAAAAAAATTATTCTACTTTTTCTAAATTAAAAATATCTTTATTTAAATTATTTGTGCATGCTTTTTAAAAAATAATTTATGATATTATAAATTTTTCGTAGAATACTAAAGATATTTGCATGTTATAAGTAAACGGTTATTAAAGTGAGTGAATTAAATAATATAAATGTAAATGATTAAGCGTTAGCATTTTGGTAAAAACAAATTCCCTAAACATGTTTTATACATCTTGAGATTCTTCTTAATGAAAAAATATTTATAAAAAGAAAAAATATTCAAACATCAGTATATAACAGTATTTAAAAGACTGAAAACTTTATCTTTTACTCGTTGGAAGGAAAGATACTCTGAGAAATATTACAAAATATTATGTTAAAACAAAAGAGGGAGAAAGTTAAACTTGATTATTTCATTTTAAACGAATGTTGAAAATTAATTTGATTTAAATATAATATTGATATGCATCAAATTGAAAATTGATAAGAAAAAAGTGCTAGAAAAAAATTTGTGATTTAAGTAACTTAAGTTAATATTAAGGTTCTTAATATTTCTTTTAAGTATGTCCTAAGTACGGTTCTTAATATTTCTTTTTAACATTTTTCTTGTTGAATGTAAAGTTGGCCTAATTTTTGGATACCAAAAAGTTGGTTAATTTTGAATGCATTTTACCATAGTACTTTATTTGGACCTCAAAATTTGTATTTTGGGTCACACTTTGGAACTTTCTTTTCCTTCACTTACAAACAAAAAGTGTATCCCATACTCATTCTTTTTATAAGTTCAATAAGCATTACCTTTTTCAACTTTTAATAATTCTTTTCTTAAGCTCTTTTTTCTTTAGTGAAGCCCGTGCTAGTTCTAGACAAAAACTTTTTTGATATACACTTCTTGTTAGTTCCACATAAATATCTTATCTGTCTGGTACATAAATATAATTATTTGTAATCTATTTCAAATTAATGATCTCAATTTAGTGTTTTTATGTTAAAGTTTACTTCAAATTTATCTTATCTGAGATGCATTTTTGAGTTAACATGTTTTCAAATAACAAAAAATTAAATCAAAACCTTACAAATAAATATTTTGGAGAGTATATACCTTTCTTAAAGTAAGACATTATTTAATTTTGATCGCAAGTAAGCAAATTGTAAATATATAAAAAATAAAGTTAAATAAATTTATCAACTAAAAAAATTAAAACTAGTTAAAATATTTTATCAAATTAACATAACTTAAATGAATGATATTTTAATAAAAATATCAGTCACGGACCGAAACAACTTTATCTATCCGTTTTGTTTTGTCATAAAATTTGAATTTATTTTGAAATATTACTTTTTGTTTTAAACACTAATTTTTATTGGTTAAATAGTTTGTTTTACGGACACGTTTTTGATTCGATTCAAGCATGCAAAAGCTTACAGAAGTATATTGATTCGAAACGGCACGACATAGTCCATCGCTCATAATCGACAAACTAATTTTAGCTGCCGATGTTTTTTTTTCTTTTCTTTCATTGGATGCATGCCATTAGAAGATAAAATGCATGACATGACATGATCCAAATTTACATAGCTCCAAGAAAAAACCAACAAAGCGATACATTCTTAGGCAAAGAATTGAAAGTTCAAAAATTAGATAACTATTGAAGTGTGGTTAGAAAAAGAAAAAAGAATCTAATAAAAGAATAATTTAATTAGAAGTTGTAAGTTATTTAATTAAGTTTTGTCGTGGACCACTCACACACTCTTAGTCTCAACGGCTTTGGTGAGTCTGCTTCTGTTTTGTAGGTCGGTCAGAAGGTGGGTCTGTGCCACCATAGACTCACCTTGCCTTTCTGCAATTCTGCCGTTGTCTTCGACCGACCAGGGTCGTGTAAGCAATCAAATAAAAGAACAGACCGATGTCGTGTAGACTGTCCACTGCAAGGCCACTTGCGTGTGTTAGGTTTTATTGAAAATGTAAATATTGGTGCATGTAATAAATTAATTAACCGTTAGTGTGCATCTAATAAATTAACCGTTAGGGTTAAGTTTTAATATTTAAATAATTTTAGTATAGAAAAACTACAATGGTAAAAATTTTATACATATTTTATTTTGTGATTCACATTTAACATTTATCTCATGAGTATAAAAAATACATTTAGGAGTGTAATTAGTAAATTTAGATTTTAAATTATAATAAATATAAATATATACATGCACTCATGTGTACACATGTATGTATAAAATAAAATTAAGAATTTTTACTTTAAAAACATAATACTAAAACTTGATATCAAAACTAGTTGAAGTTTAACTTATTTAAGTTGAAATTCATTAAAATTATTCACCAAATATTATTTATTGAAATTTAAGCTTAAATACATTTTAGATCCTTACAAATATAATTATCTGGTTTTAGTTCTTATAATTTTTTTTATCATTATTAGGTCCTGACATTTTTTAGTGTCATTTTTTAATCTTTATCACTAATTCTAGTTAATTTAATGTTGACAAGACTACTAAAATAATATTAATTGAGACAATTAAGATAATAAAATATATTTTAATTATTATGAACAATGATTTTATCTTTTAATATTATTCTTATTTTTTAATTTATTAATCTATTTTTAACATTATATTTTTAAAAAATATATTGTTTAATATCTTACTTTTTATGTTATTTTTATATTTCAATTTATTAATTTTGATTTATTTTCATATAATTTATTTTTATAATATATCTCAAGCAGTAATTTTATCTCTAAAGACAAAAATAAATTAAAATATAATACATTAAAAGTAAATTATACTACAACCATTGAAAATTATTAAATTAAAATGTAAAAATAACATAAAAATAATATATTAAAAATAAATTATAAATTTTGAATAAATTATAGTTTATAAAAGAATATAATGTTAAAAATAAATTACTGAATTGAAAAATAAGAATGATATTAAAAGTAATAAAATTATTGTTTATAATATATTAAAAATAAATTATAAAATTAAATTATATGTAATTATTTTATTTATATAAAATAATAAATACATTAATTCTACTAAGAATAAATAAATGTATTAATTAATTGAATTATGCATCTAAAAATAATCTAATAATCTTAATTTAAAATATTCTTTGTTACCTTAATTATCTTAATTAATATTTTTATTTTGATAATTATATTAACAGTAAATTAACTAAGAAAATGTCAGAACTCTTTTTTGCAAGACTAAATCCTAAACCCTAAACTTTAAAGCTATATTTACATAGATTTAAAACGTATTTAAGTCTACTATATATATATATAAAAGACTGAAGGTAGTAGTGAGTTATTTGTGTATTATACAATTATTTTTAAACTTAAGTAAAATTTAAAAATATATTACCTTAGGAATTTCCCTCATTGTTAAGAATGAGATTTTATATTATTATATAAAAATAATTAGAAAGACAAGACTTTTAAAATTATTCTATAACAATAAATTAAATAAATAAGACTTTTGAATTTAAGAAGTATATTATACAAATAAATTATGTGAAATAGCAATTAATATAACACAATATATGTCAAAATCTAAAATTATAAATGTCAAATATATAATTAGATAAAGATTTAAATATCTTTTAGGTCCCTACAAATATGATTTTCTTTAATTTTAGTCATTGTAAACTTTTTTGTTATTTTTAGATCTTGACATTTTCTTAGTGTCATTTTTTAGTTCTTATCACTAACTCTAGGTAGTTTAGAACTCACGTAACTATTAAAATGAATAATATTAATTAAGATAATTAAGGTGACAAAGAATTTTTTAAATTAAAATAATTAATTTTTTTCTCAATTCAATTAATTATAACGAAGGTAATTATTTATAATTTAATTTTTAATATTGAACAATAATTCTGTTGATTTTAATATTATTCTTATTTTTCATCACTATTTTATTTTTAACAATGCATTTTAATATATATATTTAGAAATTTATAATTTAATTTTAATATAATGTTTTTATGTTATTCTTATATTCCAATTTATTAATTTTGTCTGATTATAATATAATTTACTTTTAATGTATTATATTTCAATTTATCTTTGCCTTTATAGATAAAATCATTATTTGAGATATATTTTAAAAAATAAATTATATTGCAATAAGTAAAAAGTAATAAATTGAAATATAAAAATAAATGTAATATATTAAAATTAAATTATATATACTTAAAAAGCACAATGTTAAAAATAAATTAGTAAATTAAAAAATAAGAATAATATTAAAAATAAAATTACTGTTCATAATATATTAAAAAATAAATTATAAAAGTAAATTATATGTAATTATTTTATTTATATAAACTAATGAATACATTAATTAATTGAATTGAGTACCTATAAATAATCAACATCATAGTAGCTAACTAACTTGTACTAATTAGATTTTTTTAAGTACAAACTAAGGTTATTAGTATTTTTTAGATATTTAAATATTCTTTTTACTACAATAAGACGTGTTTCTCTTGGATTATATTGAAAATGTACACATAAACATATACTAACCAAAATCATACCTTTATAGGTTGTTTGATTTAACTTTCTATTTGAAACGTCTAAATTCAAAATTGATGTTGAATGCATTGGTGTACTTATACTTCTGAAATTATCTAGCTTGAACTTCTTTAAGAGTTCCTTTGCATACTTTGTTTGGTGAGTATAGATGTTGTCATCTATTTATTTGATCTGAAGTCCTAAGAAAAACTTCAATTCTCTCATCGTACTTATATTAAACTCTTTTGCACAAGCATAGAAAGAATTCTTTACATAAAGAATCATCAATAGCAATAAAAATGATATCATCTACATATATTTGTACTATTATAAAATTTGAATCATAGTGTTTTGCAGAATAGAATGATGTCAAATTTTCAACTTGAAAAGCCATTTTCCATAAGAAAAGAACTTAGTTTTTCATACCAAGCATGAGGTGTTTGCTTTAAGTCATAAGGAGTTTTTTTCAATTTAAAAACATAATTAAGAAAAGAATCACTTTCAAAACAAGGAGGTTGTTTCACGTAAACTTCTTCATTTATTATACCATTCAAAAATGCACTCTTAACATCCATTTAATAAAGTCTCATATGATTACAAGCAATGAATGATAGTAAGATGCGAATGACTTCTAATCTAGCAACATGTATAGAAGTTTCAGTAAAGTTCATATCTTCTTATGGTGATTAACCTTGAGCTACAAGCCTAGCTTTATTTCTCACAACCTTGCCATTTTCGTCAAGTTCATTTTTAGATACCCATTTTGTTCCAATGATGGATTTTCCTTCAAGTAAAGATACTAGCTTCCACATATCATTCTTTTGAAATTAGTCTAGTTCTTCTTGCTTGGACTTTATCTATAATGACATGCTGCCACTATATAACACCGAGACAAATAATTTTTTCGAAAATAGATCAATTACTTAGTTTAATTTAAAACTTCTTTAATTATTTTCTTTATGAAAATAAGTGTGAACTTTTCTTTTAAAAGACGATATAAAAAATCTACATATAAATAAATACTTGCTTTATTATAAGGATAATCGAACACAAGTTAAATGTCTAAACAAATACTATAATATAATCATCAAGTCTTTTGAGTTCTTGTAGAATTAAAGTCTTATTACAATTAGAAATATCATACACATAACCAAAGAAACACTATAATTGGTCGACACTTTTACAAACAAAGGTAAGAGGATAACAATTCTTTACCTCCTGCAACGTTGTCTCCATGCTCCTAATTGTAAGTCAGGCTCGTCCAATAACTTGCTCTACGCAACATCACGATCATAGTAGTCATATAGACACAAACACACAAGCAAGGGTAAGCTTACTTAAATAAAACTTAACCACAAGTTCTTGAACATAAGTAATAAAACATGTAAGGGGTGGGGGATATCAACGTTCAAATAACACTTTATATATACACATATCAGTTCTACTTTGAAAACATGTTAACAATATCACTCTAAAATAATAGAAATGTCATATGCATAAGGTAAGAGGAAAACAAGTCTTTACATCTCGCAATGTCATCTCCATGCTCCCAATAGTAAGCCAACCTTATCCAACAACTTGCTTTCGTGAACACAACTTCATAATCATAGTAACTACATACATACAAACACACAAGCAAGCGTAAGCTTACTTAAATAAAACTTAACCATAAGTTCTTGAACACATAAGTAATAAAGCACATAAGGGGTAAGAGACATCAATGTTTGGATAACACTTTATATATATGCATATCTCTTCTACTTTGAAAACATGTTAACAATATCACTTTGTAATAATAGAAATATCATAACTCCAAAGATTTACTATCATTTAACTATGTTCATACAAGAATAATCATCATATCAACATCATTACAGTTCAATAACCAATCATCACCACACAACATGATATTTGTCATGTAATGTTATACCGGCACAACTTCATGGAGATTTTCATCAACTGGGTGATCAATGCTAATTCATTCATTAATATAACCATGAATGTTCATAGCGGACCCTCTTGGTCTCTACTATCAGTTATTGGGGAAGTCATGCCTTGGTCAATGAATGAGATAAGTGGTTGTTAGGATAGGTATACATGGTGATTCACTATGACACAAGGTTTGCAATGACCTTGGACCCTTGTGGAATCTCCTGTCTCCCTATCCCCAAGACCTAATTGTCACACATCCCTTTATCTGGCACTAGGCTAGAGGCCCAGTCTAGATAGCCAACCAAGTTTACATGCTTGCTCATAACACAATTACTGCTGTCAAACTTATAGATAATGTATGCATGTCACGTCATTATTAACAACTTCAACTCATGCAAGGAACATCAACACTTAGTTCCTTTGCAACACTACCTTTTATGCTCGACCTTAGAGTGCTAAACATCAATAACACAACAAAGTAGATGTTTAATAACCAACTCTACGAAGTAGGGGCCACAGGCACACCCTACTCCAAACATCATGCATCATCCATTATTATACGAATAAGAGGAATTTTCAAGTCTTATAAAATTTATCTTAATTAGTATTTCACTTTAGTCTTTTATAGTGATCCTCCTCATAATTCATCTTTTACAACATCTCAACCAAACTTTTTATACATAGATTAAATCAAATAATCCAGTTCTCCAACCTAACAAGTTTTCTCAATGCTAGTGGATTTTCTTAGCTAGAAGGATCATTCGCTCAGTGAGTCCTACATCCAGTAGAGTACTTCCTCAGCTATACACGTTCCCTCAATAATAGCCTTGCCTCGTCCAATGAATAGAGCCATAAAGATCTCTTACTATGTTTTTAGTTGCCCAGTAAATGTGCCACTAGCCCAATGAGCCAAGTTATAGTGGTTAAAATTCTAAAACTCTCACATCCTCGCTCAGTTAGAGGATTCATAGAGAGTATCCTTAAAAAACTATCACTTATTCGCTCAATGAGTGAGACTTCTCGCTCAACAAATGGAGCCATAAAGACTTCACACTTACCATTGTACCTATCTCACTCAGTAAAGGTGTCCCTTCGCTCAACAAGATGAACTATAAAGAGCTCCTTGACATCTCACCTCTTTTGCTCCTTGACAGCTCCTTGACTCCACACTCTTAATTATGTCTAATTTTCTTAGCAAGACTCTAGATTTGCTCAACCAGATGTTGGGTTCGCCCAACTAGACACTGGACTCACCTAGCCAGAAGCCAAAAGCCAAACTCGCCTTGTGGATGTTCATTATTTTCATTTGTTATTAAGCTTTTGCCTAGTGAGAGGGGCTTTCACCTAGCGATAACTCATGTTTTTCAAAATCTACCCAAAAAATGCAAGGTCTCCTAATGAGAGTCTCCTTTTGCCTAACAAACCTTCAACAGAAACCAACAAATAGGCATTGACCCAGCTAATAAGGGACTTGCCCAAAGAGAGCCCCTAGACAACAACATCCAAACTCATCGAAAATAATAAAAACTCAACCAAATCAACATATAACTTCATCAACAACACTAGATCAACTCATAAACATTATCCAAACATGACTTCAATAACAAAAACCATATACATGAACAAATCATCATCATTCTCATCAATTTGCATAAAACTCAAACTCATAACAATGGCTACTAAGCTCAAAGAGTTTACTACACATGCATTCCTAAGCATATAACAACATATAAAACAACAAAATAACCACATGCAAGCACAGAAAACCCTAAGGTAAGCTTCCCTTACTTGGTGTAGACAAAAGGAATGGAAAATTTTGAGGAAAAAAGTGAAAGATCTTGGTCAACAATCGTGACTCTTCTTGGCTTGAAGGAGGGTGACAAAAATCCCAACAAGGGAGGTGAAGGAAATATGAAAACCAACCATAAACTTTAACCATGGATGGCCTTTTGTAGACTTTAGGATGAAGGCTATGGTCTAAGGATCATTTAAGGTTTGATTACCCAATGGATCAAGGAAAACATGGAAAAAGTGGGTTTTACCACTAATGGCAAGAAAGGGTGGTTGGAGTTTACCATAATTGGTTAATTTCACTTTTTAATTTTATACTACAAATGGTAGGATGATTAACTATAAATGGTATAATAACTTTTTGTCAAAAATGGAAATCATCTAGTCATTAACCTCGATTTATGTGCTATTTGTATTGGGAGGTGTGTCAATGACACTGCTCCAACAATTTAAATGCATAAATGACCATAATTTATAAACCAAAAGGCTTCTCAACTCTATCATCCAACTTTTAAGGAAAATCTTTTCTCTATAAACATGTATTAGACTATTTTAATCTCATTCGAAACTTTCTTGAAAAATGCATAATGCAACTCAATATAACTTATTATTAATTATTTTCCACTAAAATTAAATTTAATTATTCTTGTAGTTCATCTCAACCACTTAAGTAATCATACAAAAAAACATAGTGTTTTAGAAATATTATTTGAAAAAAATCACTCTCAAAACTAGGAGATTATTTCACATAAACTTCTTCATTTATTATTACCATTCAAAAATTCCCTCTTGACATCCATTTGATGAAGTCTCATATGATTATGAGAAACACATGATAATAAGACGCAAATGACTTTTAATCTAGCAACAGGTGCAAAAAGTTTCAATAAAGTCTACATTTTCTTATTGTGAATAATCTTAAGCTACAAGCCTAGCTTTGTTTCTCACAACCTTTCAATTTTCATCAAGTTCATTTTTGTATATCCATTTGGTTCCAATGATGGATTTTCCTTCAAGTAGAGATAGTAACTTCCATACATCATTCTTTTGAAATTGGTCTAGTTTTTCTTGCATGGCTTTGATCCATCCTTGATTCATCAAGGCTTCATTTACTATTTTTGGTTTTATTTCTGAAAGCAATGCTACTTAAGCTTGATCTTTGAAGGTTGATCTAGTTCTGACTCTATCACAAGCCTTTCTTGTGATTTGTTACCTACATATTGGTAACTTTATTAATGCAACTCAACCCTCTAGTTGGCTCGTTCTACACGTCTCTAACTTTATTAATGATGCATGGCACATAGCCTTTTTTCATCATTTCACTTTTAGAACATTAGGCCGATGATGACCATTTCTGCCTTCAAAAGACTAAGCATCTCATCTCACAACCCATAACAATTAGCAAACACCATTTTCCCTTCAAATAAGCTAGGTCACTCACTAGACAAGTGTCACTTAGGTTTATTTGTGCCATTTTGTAGGCTAGGTCACTTGTCATAATAACATTCATCCTCAATTACTCATTTCTCAATTCATGTTCATATCATCTTGATACAATGCAATACATTCACAACATAAGCTTAATAAGAACTTAACAATGCATAAACTTAACAGTAATCATACAATATTACATATCAAAGCTCAACATACTTATGCACCAATTTACAACATAATAGGTCCATAAACACACATCTAGGTATGAGACCTTTCTGTGTTTTTTTTTAAAGAAGAGCTTATTTTTCTTCTTTTCTAGATTTGGACATTTTAAGTTGAAGTGTCTAAGCTTCTTACACTCATAATACACCACTTGACTTTTACCTTTGGTTTCTTTAGTAAACTTCTTTTAGTAGTTATTTCAGCTTAATCCTCATTTCTTTTTCCATATCAAATGAATTTTTCTAGATATGAAGTAAAGTTTATCGTCATCTTATCTCTCTTCTTTTGATGTTTCATCAAATGATTCTTCAACTTTGAGTGCTTTGGACAATGTTCCTCTAATAGCTTTTTGAACCTTTAAGGCTATAAAGTTTCCTTTCTTTTATCTTTCATGTTCTCTTAGCTCATCTTATGAACCTTTCAAGTACAAGAAGTTCGTCCATGAAGAGTTTTTTTTAAGCTTGAGGTACTAAGGGTAGTAACGTGTGATCTTCATTGTTTAGGCAAACTTTGAAGAAATTTGGTTATATGATCATAGTTATCGTAAGTTTTACTTATAGATATTAGATTATTAATAATAGTTTGAAAACGTCATTTGATCAATCATCTCATGATCTTTTATCTTAAATAACACATACTAATGAACAAGAATGCTAATATTAAGTCTTTTACCTAAGAAGTACCTTCATAAGCTAGGGAAAAAGTATCCCATATTTCTTTAGGGCATTTGCAACTATGAACTTTCTCATATTTTGCTTCAGTTAAAGCACATATAATAAAATTTTTTGCTTTTGAGTTTAAAAGGTACCTTTTTCTTTGTTCATCATTCCATGAAGCTCTAGGAAGATTAGTTCCATCTTCTTTCTTTGGAATATAGTGTCCATTTTCAACAATGTCTCATACATTAATGTGGCAAGCATCAAAGAATGCAATCATTCTTTACTTCCAACAATCATAATTCTAACCTTTGAAGATAAGTGGATTGTTGATAGCGTGTCATTTGTTATCCATAGTGCTCAAGTAGATCGTTTAACCCTCTACACTGTTATTTGCTCAATCCCAAAAGGTCAAGCTCTAATATTAACTAATATAAACATGATACACACAAGAAAGAGAGTTGAATTGTGAGTGAATTTTTGTTCTATAAAACTTTTTTTGCAATGAATATAACACAAATAACATAAAGTATAAAATATCTGAAACATGTACAACATGATAACGAAGAAGGATAGAGAGAATAACACAAGATCTTTATCTTGGTTCACTCTACAACTTATAGCTATATCTAATCTGTTCCACTAAAGAATTTTTTCCATTGAGTCAACCTAACTTACAAGTATTTGAACAGTCTCTTCAAGAAAAATAACTCTTTTAATCTACAACTCAAATTACAAGTCACCTATGTAATCTTTAGCAATAAGCCTCTTTAGGCTTTCAATAAAGATAAAGAAAGTTTCACAAGATAATCTCACAGAGTGAGTATAAAATGTTTAAAGCAAGACATAAACTTTGTTTACACAAAGAATATGAGAAAAGAAATTTGCTTCTAAAGAAAGATTCAAATGACTTTGTATATCACTTGAGAATATCACTTAATTCTACTACTTTTTCTCTTTAAGATTATGTCTTTTATATGCATAAAAGAATAAGAGTCGTTGATGCAATTAGTCATTGATAATCTTTCTCAATAAATGCATAATATTTTTCCTCATGTTTCTACTTACATGTTTTATTCGTTTCTATTGGAGAGAAAAGATGCAACAAACTTGTACTTTTATGCTTTCCTTAAACATGTTCTAGACAACTATCCACAAAGGAAAGTTCTTCTATTTTGTATGTTGTTTTCATCATACAAATTGAGTAACACAAATATTTTGATATATTGACTTGCTCTTGTATAGAGATAGAGTTGAAAAAAGAATGCACGTTTTTACCTTTACCAATAAATTTTCGGAAGTCAAAAACAAAAAGTGAACGTTAAATCATATGGAAAGCAAGTATGTAATTATTTCATATAAGTGAAAGTGAATATATATGTATACAAACATCAAAATGAGACAAGATAAGTTGTAGATAATATTAGTGTTATTGGACTTTTTTGTACTAAAACATGTTTTGGTTGCTCTTTCCAAACATGTGTTATACTACAACTTTTCCTATAGAAAATGAATTGTACTTCAAGGTTTTTATAAAAAAATATGCACATGCAATACACACTTATTACAAATACTCATGATAATTTTTATTACCATTAAAACATCTTATGGGATAAACACTTTTACATCTTTGGTTCAACAAAACTTACTTTTGCATTTCATAATCATGAGTTTTAAAATTTTTTGTCATTCCTAAAACTTGCATAACAAGTTTTGTTCCCTCATTAAAAACCATTGTTAGTTTAACATTCCCACAAAATGACATGTGTGGCCATCTATGCTACCCATAGTCATGATTAGACTTTAAAGGGGACTTTCCACAATTCCACATTCTACAAAATTTTAGGCCAATTTCGTCGAGCCAAATGCCTATAACACTACTACATATATCATTTTTAGTAACATTTTATTGTAAAAATGTTATCAATACTTTTCTTAGTAATATTTTTATATCTTTAATAACATTTAAATATTGCTAATAATATTTTACAACATGGGTTAACAATGCTAACAGGTAATAACGCTAATAGGTAACATTTGTTAAAATGCTAACAACGCTAATAGGTAATTTTTTTTTATATTTTCCTAACATTTTTTTAAATATTGAAAAAAGGTCATATGTAATAGTTGGAAATGAACTTTTTCCCATTTTAAAGGTTTATATTTCTACACCATTTTCTTTAACCTCCAAAAACTATTCCTATTTCTCACCATTTCCAGAGCCAATTCAATCTTGTATTTTTTGTGACATTGAGCTTTAAACTTCATTTTGAACCACTCTACTACTTCCTTTTTATATTCCTTACCTTAATCTCAACTATTTTTCAATCATTATATCTAAGCTATAAGTCATAACCAAAGGAAAATTAATAAAAGTGAGAGAAATATACCTTTCACACCTGAACTAGGTATCGAAGTGAAGTACAGGTAAATATGGGAATCTCATATATAGTGAAGTATAGGTAAATATGGGAATCTCATATTTATGTCATTTTTTTTTATTACTAATAGACATTATGCTTTTATGGGAACTTATAAACTAAACTCTCTATCAACTCTTACAAATCTTTTCTCTCTTTTCTCGAAGAAGAATTTTCCTTAATATATGATGAGGCAAATCAAATTTATTTCCTTAAAATACCTTTTTAGACTATTTTGTTAAACTCTTGCTATTAATATGTCAAATGACTGATTTGAGTTGAGGTAACTAAGGAGAATCATTAGAAGAAGCTTAGGATCCATGATTTCAAATAACTCAATAAATTTTATTTGAGTAATGAGCTTGCCATGTTTTTATTTTGGAATTGAAGCAACAATGCCTTCAAATTGTCTTGTGGGATGATTGCATTTATACTCTTTAATGTTGCTACCATTGCTGGTCAGGTTTATTCCTTTTATGTTTATGGAAAACCAAAAGCCTGAACCAATTGGAAAAACTTAGTCATAGTAAGTTTATTCAAAATAAAATGGGAAAAATTAGGCAAAGAAGGCTTCTAACTCTGAACATTTTGCCTTTTTACTTTTTAGGCTTTTTGCCCACATTTTTTTTTGCTTTGATAAGTAATTTGGTAGACAACTTTGACTTTTTGCTAGAAGATGGTTGGGGAATAACAAAAGTAAAAACCCCAAGATTGATAGCTCTAATACTAACTTAGAGAAGAAAAAAATAATATTATTTTATGATATTTTTATACAAATACTAATCCATATTTATAGGCTAAACTTATTAGAGGAAAGTTAGAAACTATTAATAGGATAACTAATTAAAGAAAAGATGAAAAATAAAAAAATATAATTTATCTTAATAGTTCCAAATATAGTTAATTTGATAGAGTAAAAGAATAATCTATTCCAAATTAATATCTATTTGTAATACCTTGCATATAAGGTTGAATATAAACAATAACAAGACCAACTATAGCCTCACATGCAAAACCATTTATATAGGCTAACAAAATATACTTACTAGATTAAAGATACTTTATAAGAGAATTTCCTTCAAGCTTAACTTTTCTTATTCCCACTCCTTTCTTCCCTTCCATGAATGCACAAGTAAAATAATCCCCTCTAAGGAAAGTCTTTCCTACTCCATCTTTAAGAATCAAGTCTCCTTTATTAATTGTTTACATTGTAGCTTCTTCATTATTGACATGGCATGGTTGGACCACGTCTTATGGAGATATCGAATGACCTTCATTACACATAAATGTATACTGTAAAAGTGTTTATTTAATATATTATCTACACATTCAATATTTTATTTATAATCAAGTAAAACTAAAATTAAGGATACAAATAATTATAGAAATTCTCAATTTCTAGTTATGAAATCTTTCCATATTTTCATATTTACATAGTATAAATGTATATTTTTAACACTCCCCCTTAAGTTGACGAATTTAGCTTGTAACAATTATAGTTGCCAGAGAAGGTGAGCATAATGGAGGGGGTCGTTAGAGATAGGAGAGCATGACAAAGAGGTTGTCGGAGCTAGGAAAGCGTGATAAAAGGTCATCAAAGAAAGGAAACATGATGGAATGGTCGTGGAAGCTAGGAAAGCACGATGGAATGGTTATAAAAGAAGAGAAGCATGATAGAGGGATCATTGAAGTCAATGGAGTGTAACGAAGAGGTCACTAGAGTTAGGGAAGCATGGCGAAGAGATCGCCAAAGTCAAGGAAGCATGGTGAATGAGTCATTGGAGATATAGGAGCACGATGAAAGAGTCGCCAAAGATATAGGAGCATGTCGAAGACATTGTCGAAGTCAAGAGAGTGAAATGTAGGGGTTGCTAGAGTCATGAGAGTATGGCAAAGGGGGTTGCTAGAGTTAAAGAAGCACGACAAAGAGGTTGCCAAAGTTTGGGGAGCACAATAAAAAGGTCATTAGAGTAAGGAGAACACGATAAACAGGTTGCCAAGATTAGGGTGGCACAACAAACAAATCGCTAAAGTCATGGTAGCACAGGGAGGGATTGCCGAATTCGTGGGAGCATGATGGAGGGTTTGCTAGAGTCATGAAAATGTTACAAAAAGGTCGTTGGAGGGGTTGCCTGAGTCAAGAGAAAAAACCTTATGCTCTTGATACCATGTAAGTGTTTATTGAACGTGTTGCCTCTGTTGTCCACATATATGATGCTTTATTTATAATCAAATAAAGGTATAATTAAGGATACAAATAATGATAAAGATATCTAATTTCTAGTTATTGAATATTTCCATATTTTCCTAGTTACATAGAATAAATGTATATTTTTAAAATTTATTTTTAGAGATCGATAGAATCATGGAAGTGCAACAGAAGGATCGTCATAGTCATGGAAGTGCGACAAAAAGGTCGTCGAAGTCAAGAGAAAAAATCTTATGCTCTTGATACCATGTAAAAGTGTTTATTGATACATTGTGTGTGTTTCCCACACATATGGTGCTTTATTTATAATCAAATAAACAATTTTACATTGAATAAGTGTATATTTAACATTTATTTTTAGAGAAAATAGGCTATGCACTGAAATTGTAAAATAATTTTACATTATCATCTAATCACAAACCACTGTATATAGTAAGTTTATTGACTTCTACAATATTACCTTGAAAGTCATACTAAGTAATATGCTTGCAAATATTTGTAAAAAAATATTATTTTTAATAGAATTTCTATATTTATTTTTAAATTTTTTTTGTAACAGTCGATTGAAAAGACGTGAAAATAGTCCAAAAAATACATTAAAAATGGTTATCCACATCGATGTAATTGCATTAGAAAAGGACACAACAAAACAAATATTCTTATGGTAAAATCAATTCACAATATTCGTGTAAAGTCAAATATTGTTTGTATGTATTTTGATTGAGTGCAGAAAACCAAAGGTTTCTATGCATTTTTAATATTATTTTGTACAAACAAATTGATTAAAAATATAAAAAAGTAGAATGATCAAATAATGTACTAACATTTGTATTGCTTTCAATTAAAAGTGAAAGAAATATATGTGAAGGAAGAAAGGAAAGTTGGCCAAGATACAAAAGGAAAAAAATGAGATAGTTACTACTTAAAAGTCTTTTAAAATTTCAAGGGTTTGCAATTTTGCGATTTTGGTATCCTAAATTCTAATTGAGCCAATTAAGTCCATCAAATATTGCAATTATGCAATTTTAGTCCCCTAATTTTTATTGTGTAAATTGAATTTCCAAGTAATGTAATTGGATGATTTTAATCATTCTATTAGTCTTTTATTGGATATTTAATTTATTTTTGCTAATGTAACATTGATGTTTAATATGGCAGATGATGTGAAACTAATACTTGACACAATAAATAATGTGGTATTGATACTAATATTAGCAAAAAATACATTAAATATGATTAAAAAAAAGACAAAAATTGTACAATTACTGTACTTTGAGGATTCAATTTTTACAATTAAAATTTGGGATTAAAATTGAAAAATTACAATATTTGAGAAACCTAATTTGCTCAATAAAAAGTTAGAAGGACCAAAATCCCGCACTTATAATTTTTGAGAGACAAAAATGTAATAAAGTCAAATATTTTAAAATCCATCAAAATGTATATGCTTTTAAATATTAAAAGATTTTTTTTAATTTATAAAAATTTCAATTAAATACTATGTATTTTATTTCATTTACATAAATAAAATATAACAAAAAAAATTGATTTTTTTATTTTATAAATATTTATGAAATTTTCTTAAGATCAAATCTTTATTTAAAGAAACTAATTAAAAATTAAATTAAATCTATTAAATAATAAGTATTTTTTTACAAATTATAAATTTTCTATTAGTTTTATACAACAAGAAGTTGGGTTTGTAAAAAAATAAAATAAATTATCTCATAAGTGTAACTCTTAGGCTTTGTATGCATGACTTCCGTCGTGTACATATATAGTATCTCAGCTAGAAAACATATTATTCTACTTTGTTTGGACAAAGGCATTCAAAAATAGGGCAAGAGGGGAGGGGACAAGAATCCTGTGTGATATTAAGTATCGCGCCGTAAAATGTATTGATTCGAGGTTCGCACACCAATCGATTAATCTCCTTTTGTTTTCGAGTAGCAATCTGTATCTTAGATTTACTATGACGGGTGCACTAACTCTTCATCGTAATTGTTTCCATTATGACAAATTTGTTATTCTTGAGGTAGGTCCTCTCCATCCGGGGGAGGTGTTTACTGCTTAGATTCCTTTTTCTTATTAAGAATCAGCCATTATAAATATCTCTGAGTTTTATCTTATTAAGAACATCTCATTGTGCTTAACTTATGTTTTTAGGTCATACAATACAATTTTTATAATAATTAATATTGATAAAATATAAGAATGTATAGTTATTTATGAGACTCATTTAATCATTTTTTATAGTTGGTGACTTGGAGAGAAGAATTGCTTAAGTTATAAAAAATAAAAGAGTGGTGTGCAATAGTAAAACCAACTTAAGATGTATATCAAGTAAAAATTATAGATTCTTTAGGATGGAGATACTCTTACTATTTGTTTGGAACAACTAATTCACGAAGGAAGAATTATAGAAGGATGAAAAACAACTTTAGAAGGCTTCTGTCTATAGTTTGGAACCATTTTATGAAGTGAGAGAAGAGAAAAAAAAAATGAGACCTGCTTATTTTTTTTCTGTAGTTCAAAATTAGACAGAAAAGAGTAGGAAGTACCGATTATGTTATTAAAATACTATAATACTCTTATTTTTTGTATAGTAATGTTATATTTTACATATATATATATATATTAATTTTAACTTTCTTTTCTATCAAATAATTTATAAAATTATATTAATTTTTACTCGTTCTCGAATTTGCAACTCCTTTGCCATTGTCAAGCCAGTCTCATACTGAATTAAGTTGATGGAAATGGGAAAATCAAACATGAGGGAATACTATACAGTCATTCCATTTGTTCCCTCATGCATTAGATGAGTAATTTATAGACAAAAATGTGCCACAAGTCATTCTACTATGAAATCTAACAAAGCTTGCACCTTAATGGCTTGTTGGGTTTACACTATACCAAACTTAGACAATAACTTAAATAATAGTATCATTCTACCAACTTAACCGAATAGATTGGTCAATTTGAATAATAATGGGTGGCTCCGGACACTATGAATTTAACTATCTTAATGGTTGCTGCCAAGAGCACTGGTATCATTTTCTTAATCCGCTAGAAGTAGATTACGAACCTAATTGCTTGGAGGCACAAATATGGCCACTAGCTAGGCTCAGGAATACTAGTCTAATCCCCAAAGGAGCAAAGATTCTTCATTGCTGTACGTTGTCCCTGAGTTATATTCTGTTTACATACCACATGTTACATATTCCTTATATATTATTATTTATTATTTATATTTTATTACATTTTCTTCTAACACGTGACTTGTACATTGAATTTTGATTTTCTAAAAATGAGGATACAGTAATTTAGAAAATAAAGTACAACAATAACTATTAGTTAGGAAATCAATGGTGGAGATTAATTATAATTTTAGATTTTGTTGTGTATGTGTTTGATTTTATCACAATTTTAAACCATTTATTTTTTAGTCAACAATTTAGATTGTAAATTATCCTTTTTTATATATATATATATATATATATATATATATATATATATATTATATATTATACACATATCAATCACATTTGTTTTTGTAAAAATAAAAGAATTTGAGAAGTACATTAAAAAAATATGAATAATATAAAAAATATTGTAGATTTTTTATTGAAAAAATATTTTAGATTATAAATTTTATTCTCTATAAGACATACATTATTACACTATTTATTTATTAATTAATAACTAGATTAATTTTTCAATTAAATATTAACTAATAATATTATACATAAAAATCATTCATCAACATTTTACTATTGTGTCAATATTCATTAAAATTAACTTATGTTTTGCATTTTTAAACATGTATCTATAGAAAATTTCATCTCAAAATAATACTGTTTGATGGGAAGAAAAGATAAAAAAAAAAAGAGTTTTAAATTATGGATGATAATGAGTAATGAAACATATCATTATCTAAAAATTATTTATTATAAGAGAATAATCTACTTAAAAAGGTATGTACTCAAATAAAAGTAATTAGTCACAAAATTTAATGAGTATAAATATCATACTACCAATTCTACTCATACTCATACATATTAAAATAATAATAATAATAATAATAATAATTATTATTATTATTATTATTATTATTACTATTATTTACTTTTTTTTTCTTAATTTTCTTATTTATTATGTTGTCATCACCTCTAAAAAGGTTGTTTTATTTTTTAATGGATTCTAGAGAGTAACAACTCAATCAAGAATAGAAGTTTACATATTCTTTATTTTTTTTACTTCTTTTCTTAATTTTTCCTATTTTTTGTGTTGTTGTCACATCTTCAAAGTCTACTTTTATTTTTTTAACATATTTTAGATAGCAGTGGCTCAAGACTTTGAAGTTCATACATTTTTATTATTGTGGAAGTTTATTATAAGATTTGTGATGTTTGTGATTATGATTGTTATGTTTTGTAAAATATTTTTAAATGAGATTTTAGTTTTTGTATGTGATATGATTATTATATTTTGTATAAGATCTTTGAATATGATTTAATTTAACTATTGTTGTATTTTTAATTAATATTTTTTATTTATCAATTTTTATAATTAATTAAAGTGCAAGTAACCTCTATGTGTAATGACACTTAGGTATCCAATAATAAAAGGCACCACTATTAAAGTTATGAATATTTGTGCATGTTATTTTGTCGATCGTACGCACGCACACACACATGTGTGTATATATATATATATATATATATATATATATATATATATATATATATATATATATATATATATATATATATATTATACACATATCAACCACATTTGTTTTTTTAAAAATAAAAGAATTTGAGAAGTACATTAAAAAATATGAATAATATAAAAAATATTGTAGATTTTTTATTGAAAAAAATATTTTAGATTATAAATTTTATTCTCTATATGGCATACATTATTACACTAGTTATTTATTAATTAATAACTAGACTAATTTTTCAATTAAATATTAAATAATAATATTATACATAAAAAATCATTCATCAACATTTTACTATTGTGTCAATATTCGTTAAAATTAACTTATGTTTTGCATTTTTAAGCATGTATCTATAGAAAATTTCATCTCAAAATAATACTGTTTGATGGGAAGAAAAGATAAAAAAAAAAAAAAAAGAGTTTCAAATTATGGATGATAATGAGTAATGGAACATATCATTATCTAAAAATTATTTATTATAAAAGAATAATCTATTTAAAAAGCTATGTACTTGAATAAGGATAATTAGTCACAAAATTTAATGAGTATAAATATCATACTACCAATTCTACTCGTACTCATACATAATAAAAAATAATAATAATAATAATAATAATAATAATAATTATTATTATTATTATTATTATTATTATTATTATTATTATTTACTTATTTTTTATTTTTTCTTATTTAATATGTTATCATCGCCTCTAAAAGGGTTGTTTTATTTTTTAATAGATTCTAGAGAGTAACAACTCAATCAAGATTAGAAGTTCACATATTCTTTATTTTTTTTTTCTATTTTTTGTGTTGTTATCACATCTTGAAAGTTTGCTTTTATTTTTTTTAACATATTTTAGAGAGCAGTGGCTCAAGACTTTTAAGTTCATAAATTTTTGTTATTGTGGAAGTTTATTATAAGCCTCATGATGTTTTGTGATTATAATTGTTATGTTTTGTAAAAGATTTTTAAATAAGATTTTAATTTTTGTATGTGATATGATTGTCATATTTTGTACAAGATCCTTGAATATGATTTAATTTAACTATTGTTGTATTTTTAATTAATATTTTTTATTTATCAATTTTTATAATTAATTAAAGTGCAAGTAACCTCTATGTGTAATAACATTTAGGTATCCAATAATAAAAGGCACCACTATTGAAGTTATGAATATTTGTGCATATTATTTAGTTGATTAAATTGACACACACACACACATATATATATATATATATATATATATCTATATTGAATTGCTTGATTCGTGAGGAGTCATATGAAGTGAAAATTTCATGTACTATACTGTAATAAAGATGGAATTCAGAAACAACCATCAATTATAACCCCTAAAGAACCAGGTTCCATAAACAACATAAAGGAAGAATGAATGGAATATCCTATCAAGGTAATCTTATTTGCTTTGGTAGATATGCTCTTTAGGCACTTGAGCTTGCTTGGATAACATCTAGACAAATAGAAGCGAGACAGAGAACAATGTCATGAAATGTTTGCCGAGGTGGACAAATATGGGTATGCATATTTCCAAAAAAAGCGGTTACAATAAGACCTATTGAAACGTATATGGGTTCAGGAAAAATATCTCCTAATATATCCAAATGAGTACGAGTCTAGGTACGAGTTTTTTTTTAAAGTGAAAATACTATAGTATTCTAGCCAAACCCAACCAACTATCATCCCTAATATACTTAATATAATTCTACATTAAATTTTTAGTCTCCAAAATCTCTGTGCTAATGGTAAATTATAAATGTATTTTACTAAATTAGGTGTTGTCATGTAATTAACATATTTTGATATTTTACATTAATGGTATGATTAAAAAAAGTATTGTTTCTATTTAATATAAAATATATTTGTGAAAATTTTAATTATTCAAAGATTATCCAATCTTAAGTGTTTGTTTGAGGCGGATAGGTAGAGAGAAAAATTAACTACCAATCTTAATAGAATACATGGAGTAAAGTTGTCTCAATGGGTTCGATAGGCCAAATAAGGCAAGTTAAACAGAACACTTTATTGAACTGAGTAGTGTGTAATACAATTTCTAATCTCCCTTTTATAGGTAAACATCTAAGCCTAGAGAAAGGAAATAAGGAAACTATATCAAGAAGATACAGAGAAAATAAAAGTCACATCAGAAAAGATACAAGAAAACAATAATATATTTAACACTCCCCCTCAAGCTGGAGTATATAAATTATATGCTCCAAGCTTGGAACATATAACTTGTATCTGTGATCCCCTTAAAGATTTAGTGAAAATGTCAGCAAGTTGATTACTCGAGTTGACAAATTCTGTACTTATTTCTTTGGCCAGCAACTTCTCCCGTACAAAGTGATAGTCAATCTCAATGTATTTGGTTCTCTCATGAAATACAGGATTAGAAGCAATGTGAAGAGATGCTTGATTATCACAGTACAATTTCATTGGTTGGACATCAACAAATTTCAAATCTTGAATAAGTTGTTTTACCCATATCAATTCACAAGTGGCTGAAGCCATAGTCCGATATTCTACTTCAGCACTAGAACGAGCAATAATATTTTGCTTCTTACTTTTCCAAGAGATCACATTTCCCCCAATAGATATGCAAAAATCTATAGTAGATCGTCTATCAATGGGAGATCCTACCTAATCAACATCACAATAACCTGATATATGGGTGTCTCTCTTATCCTCATATAGTAAATCCTGTCTAGGTGTCTTCTTGGTATATCTAAGGATATGGAGGACTGCTACCCAGTGATCAACACAGGGTGCTTGCATAAACTGACTTACAACTCCCACTGCAAAGGAGATATCAGGTCTAGTGATAGTGAGGTAAATGAGTTTTTCAACTAGTCTTCTATACCTCTCCGGATTAGAGTAAGGTTCGCCATGTTTTACCATTAGCTTCATATTTGGATCCATGGGTTTATCAATGGGCCTGCAATTACTCATACTAGTCTCTTGCAAGATATCAAGAGCATATTTTCTCTGAGAGATAACAATGTCTTCCTTGGATTAAGTGACCTCTATGCCAAGAAAGTACTTTAGATGGCCAAGATCTTTGGTCTGGAAGTGGTTAAATAAGTACTATTTTAACTAGGAAATTTTGATATCATCATTTTCTATGATGACAATATCATCCACATACACAGCCAAATACACACATTTATCGGAATAGGAATGACAATAAAATACAGAGTGATCTGCTTCACTTATTGTCATCCTGAAGTTTTGAACAACTTGACTAAACTTTCCAAACCAAGCTCTTGGTGACTATTTAAGTCCATACAAGGATCTACGAAACTTGCATACTAAACCAAACTCCCCTAAGCAATAAAACCAGGAGGTTGCTCCATGTATATTTCTTCATCCAAGTTGCCATGTAGAAAAGTTTTGATGTCTAATTGATGAAGATAGAGAAACTTGACCAACTCCCTGAGATGCCATTTTGGAACCATTGGCTAATGAAATAAAGTGAGGTGACTTAGGTGAAGAGATAGAGGAGAATACAGACTCATTACCAAAAATGTGATCTACAGCACCTGAATCGATTATCCATGGACCTGGACTCCCCATGGACTAGGAAATGCATGCAATTGAAACACTTGGTGATGCCATAATTGGGTGTGATTGTTGGACTTGAGCCTTAGGAACTCTTGATACTCTTCATCTGAGATTAATTGAGAACTAGTCCTTCCGTTTGAAGGGGTATCACTCGAAAATATATTTGTAGTTCTGTTTGGCCAACCAATCAAATCATAACATCTATTTTGTAGGTGTCCTTCTTTTCCACAGTGTGAGCCGATAAACCTACCACAACCACCTTTACCATTTCGTAATATTCCTCTAGTACCCTAACCGTTTCTTCCTTTACCACGAGAGGCTACCATAGTAGAGTTTTCAACAACGATACCATCACCTTTCGTTATGGTAGGAACCTGAAGAAGCTTAGTAACTAGACTATTCATAGAGGGAATCTGCTCACTTGATAGGATTTGATCCCGAACATGCTTATAGTCAGGATGCAGGCTTCGTAGGATTAGAACCATCAATAGTTTGTCAATTTGCTTTGTTGTTTCCTCAATAGAGTTACACACAAGTAAAATTTTCAATTCTTCATCAGCAGTCATGACTTTGGCTATGTGCGATTCCATATCATGATTGGTCTATTGAAAGGAAATAATCTTTTGAGTTGAATCAAATAGACTTTGAACATCATTAGCAAAGACATCTCTAGCGTTCGTCCAGAAGGAATAACAGGTCTTGAATGACCTTAAGATTTCTAATAATTTGGGGCTAACAGACTGCCATAAAATGACACATAATTGATAGTCAAGCTTCAGCCATGGAACTCTATTTTCTTCTAGTATTTCAGCCTCTTGTTTCTCCAAATGGTCATGAAACCCTTGTCCCAAAAATCACAACTCAACTGATTCTGACCAAGCTCTACAATTTTTCTAGTTGAGTTTCTTTGTTGTAATAGTTGGGTTCCCGAAAAAGAGATAATAGATCCTTGTGAAAAGGAACTGGTAGTGGTCATTTTTAACTTCAAACAGCGAACAAAGGAGGAAAGGTAACGGTTCTAAACACTTGCAATAAAAAATAGCAGCACGGTAACTTAGATCTACCAACTACAAGTACTTCCGCCAAATTTTTGGGAGTTGGAATAGGTATGAGATGAGCTAATGAACAAAATGGTGAGCTTGTAGTGGAGAATGGCGGTCTGACGGTGGTAGACAACAGCGGATAGTGGCGGACGACGACTCTCAATCACTGGATACTAAGACAAAACTTTCCGGTAGCGGTCGATAGACGGTGGCGGTCAACGACAGACGACGACGGTCGAAGGTGGCAGCCAGCGATGGTCAATGGTGGCGACCAACGAAGGATGGTGGCGGTCGACGGCGGACGTACAGGACACAAGCAGAGCAAAACTCTGCTCTGATACCAAGTTAAACAGACCACTATATTGAATTGAGTAGTGTATAATACAATTTCTAATCTCCCTTTTATAGGGTAAACATCTAAGCCTAAAAAAAGAAAATAAGGAAAATATATCAAGAAGATACAAAGAAAATAAAAGTCATATTAGAAAAGATACAGAAAAACGGTAATATATTTAACAGGAGAAATGAAAAATAGGCTTGATGTTTTTTTTTTCTTATAAAAAACATGAAAAACATAAAAATAATAAAAAATAGGCTAATTTGATCCAACTTGACATGTCAATTGAGCTAGGCCAAGCTAATAAAAAAGCAAGCCATCAAGAAATTGGGCTAAGCCAACCCACATTTTCTCTTTGACCCACTGAAGGGCCCATTTTTCCATGTCTAACATGGAATAAGGGTGAAAAACATGTCAATCCACTCCATTAAGAGCTAGTTTGACTTGTTTACAAAAATAGGTTGAGAAATATAACACATTCTATTTAAAGGTTGGTTTGTGGGTCAAGACCCACCAAGTGATAAAAGGGTGGGTTGGTGGGTTATAAAATGCCAGAATGGTCCTTCAAAAGTTGACCCAAAATATACAAAAAAAAAAAGAAAAATATTACAAACATATCAATTCAATTTGTTTAACGGGTCACTTGTTTTATTTTGTATACATACACATTATTTATTTATTTAGTTAAAAAATTTAATTTATTTATATATACTTTAAATATTGGTGGGTTAGGTTAGACGGGTTAATCTGCCCAACCGTCAACTCATTGGGTTGGCAAGTTAGGTAGGACAAGTTAAGGCAAGTTGGTAGGTTAAACTGCCTAACCCATCTTTCTATTTTTGGTGGGTTAGAAATGTTGACCTAACATGTTCAACCTATTTTGTCATTTTTAACATGGAAGAAAATTCATACTTACACTAAAATATTTTTTTTTTCAAAATAAAAAGGAAGTCTCGCTTATTAATTTTTTTTTTTAGTAATCATTTAAGGACATTAGCCCTTCAAGACTCGAGGTATATTGATTTAGTAAATCATATCCCAGAACAAAAATGTTTTAAAATTTTTAAATTAAAAGTGAGACAACGCATAATTTTTTGAGATAACCAATTATATACTTTAAAAGAGCTTTTATTGTAAAGTATAAGGTGCACATTCCCTCCCTTCGGATAAAATCATTAACAGAAACCTGAAAAAAAAAACCAAAAAATTACCATAAAAAGAAAATTGTTATAAATTCAAAAGAATTTTATTGACATAAACCCTTATTTGAAACCAATTTGTTAAACCTATAAATAGATCTAGATAATTCCTTAATGTTTTGTATAATTTTTAACAAATTCTGTTCAGACCACTTATGTGATAATTCCAAACACCTACTACAACAACAAACAAAAACAAAATCTAAGTAATGCCAGCTACGTTGCTACAAAACCTTCAATTATAAAAGCGGGAAACAAGACCTCTACATGTACACCATTTTTTTTTATAAACAACTGCTTAGAATTTTAGCAAAGATCAATTCTCCACCATGGTCAATCCTTCGTCTTCTTTTCAAGTGGTATGCAATATTTGTACTTTTTTTTTCAAACTAACTTAATTTACCCATTTTTTAATCATTTTCTTGAATTATCTATTTAAGTTTACCTTAAAAAAATAACAATATAAACATAATTCTTAGCTAACTACGTAACACTACTTATTTATGTACAGGTTAACATGAAGTTTATCTCTAAAACAATGATATTTTCATTATCAATACTATTGTTACTATCAAGCACATCACATTCACTACATCAAAAGCCTAGAAATCATATCAAAACAGCTACTTTTGTATCTGAAAGTTTTGAAATGGGACCGGGATTAATTATAGCAAAAACATTTATGAATATAGAGTTTCCAAAAGGTCATATCGGAGTTAAGAGTTTTGATGCCGAATTAGTTGATCAAGAAGGAAACTCTGTACCTTCATATGAAACTTACCTTCATCATTGGTTTGCAATAAAGTATATTGAAAATATTACTATGTCACACAATCCTAAGCTTTATCGACGTGAGGATTTAATTTTTCAAAGAAATGAAGGCACATGCAATGGATATATTCTTCCACATTATTGGGGATTTGGAGTTGAATCACGAGGAACAACCTCAAAGATTCCCGGTTCTTTTGCAATAGAACTAGGTAATCCTACAAAAATTCCAAATGGATATGAAGAGAAATGGTTGTTAAACATCATGGCTATTGATATACGTGGTGCACAAGATAAGAAAGGTTGCACTGAATGTAGATGTGATAAAATTAATCTTCCGAAGAACTTTTATAATGTCACAAGGGATATGCATAATCAACCATTAACTACAAATTATAAAGGAGGACTCTTCTGTTGTCAAGACAACGTACAATGCAAACTAAGAAAGGATTTTCAAGGTTCAAGGAGAAAGCTTTCCTTAAGATATAAAATAAGTTGGGTTGATTGGAACAAATACCAAATACCAGTTAAGGTTTATATACTTGATGCAACTGATAAAGTGACATTAAATGATTCCAAAATAAATCATGATTGCCAGGTAAATAAGTTATTCAATATAGTACTTTATGAAAAAAATAGACTTTTCAATCTCCATTAACGAGAGTGAACAACAAAGAATCAATTACTTGCAGGCAGAGTATACCATTCCAGCAAATGGTGGTGGTGATTATCCTCATGTCCAAAAGGCAAACATCCCGATGCAAAAAGGAGGTTATCTCATCTATGGCACCGCTCATATGCATTCAGGTGTTGTGAACGCAACTCTATATGGACAGGTGATGAACAATATTTTCCATCATTCTTATATACTCTTCATCATTAGTTTAGATTAACTATTATGAAACATTTTATGATTAATTATTTAAAGTAATATTTTTTTTAACATTCCATGTCAGTATAAGAAGTCAAATATTATAACGCATATTGAACTCTAAAATTTGTGTTCTCTTTATGATTTAGGATGGAAGAACTTTATGTACTTCAACACCAAAATATGGAACAGGAATGGAGGCAGGAAATGAGAAAGGTTATCTCATTGGAATGTCTGTTTGTTATCCACAATTAGGTTCTATCAAAATTAATGATGGTGAAATTTTAACTTTAGAATCTAGATATAAAAATGAGTTTCGTACAGGAGTTATGGGACATTTCTATATCTATTTGGTAGAGAAGATACCACATAAATATTAAAAATGTATTTTAAAATTATTCATTTATCTTCACCTACTATTTTATTTGTTTTTGTGATAAATTATTTCATGACAACATAAAATTCAACATTCCTATATTCTTATCTTACTTGACATAGAGTTCTTTTATTATATGTCATCCGTATACAAGAGAGGAAAGAATAAAAACAATTGTGATGAGACAATTTTTTTTTTTCAATGTTCAAATATTTGATTCTTTAAAGGAGTATTTTTCTTTTTTGTTTCAAATTTTTTCCTTTATTTTCTTGAATTGATTCCCTAATATGAATTCACAAACTCTCTTCTTACATCTTCATCACATATAAATTTTAATTAATTATTCAATTTCTCCTATATTTGCTCACCATTAGGAATATAATAACGAAGTTAATGTATACAAAAATTGAAAATATATTTTTATTATCATATTCAACAAACAATCAATTAATATATGAAATTTAAATAATGTTTGTAACCATATCAAATAGATACATGGAAATTTATAACATTTACCTCAACTCAATCAACTTAATTAGACCTAATATGTATATATATAATATAAAAATTTAATTATTTATATTGTCATTCAATCGCATCAATTTTAATTTATCTGGATGAGTTTAAAGATAATTATTGATAAGTTGTAATTAAAATACATAACTTTTTTTTATCATAATAATGTATTAATTATATTTAATAATATTTATATTAATGTATAAAAAATTATTATGTATAATATATACATTTTAACTATTTCATTAAATAAAATGAATGCTATTAAAAATAAATGTATATAACAGTCCAGTACAATATATAAATTACTTACAAAGTAATAAACAAAGATGCAACTTGATATCAATCCCATAAGGCAATATTGTGCGAACCGGGAGATGGTTGGCTATCGAGAGATCGTTCAAGTTTAATAATAACACTTTCTTTTTTCGTTATAAATAATATTGAGTATTTTTTTTAAATTAATATTTTTATTTATAAAATTTAAATTTAAAATTTTATTTAAAGGATATAAATTTAATTTTATTCAAATCAACGTAATGTTATTAATAATAATATTTTTTAATACTTATTTTGAGAATATATTTATTATTAATTGAAAGTTATAAAATAAGGTGAATATGTATTTTATTTAACCATACTAATTCATGATTTATAATATTTATTTAATAATAAAAGTTATGTTAAAAATATAATGATATTATATTCTTTTATAGAAAATTGTAAATAATCTTCTTAATATTCCACAGAAATGAATATCTAATAAAAGTTTAAATATATTAAATATTTAAAAACATAAAATTTTTTTAATAATTTCTTGGAATGAATAATTAAAAAATATAAAGAACAATATTTAAAATCATTCATTAAAAAATGCTTTATTAATTGAGGGCTTGAAGCAGCTCCAAAACTAAATTCTCACCTCTATTATTGACTGTTTGGTTAGTGATGCCGTAGTCCCCACTCCCCGTCCCCAGGCAAATGATAACGTTGCTAGTTGGTGAAGAAATGGTGAGTTCCTTTAAAATAATATTTCTTTTGAGACCTTATCAAATACTATTAAGAGAAAATATGCACCTATCATTGTAATTTTATACCTTCCATCACAAAATAATAATTATTATTATTATGGTTTTATTTAGAAAAATATCTTAATTAATATTTTATTTAATAAATTCTTATTATATAAAAATTTATGTTATAAATATTTAAAATTTAGTAAATCTTTTATATTTAGATATGCATATTAATAAATATTTACATAATTTTAAAGTATTTAAATAAATTATTATATAAGATATTATTTCATTTTAATTTTTTTAAAAGAAATAAATTATAATTAAAAATTTAAAATTAATTAAATAATTATTATACTAATATTATAATATATATATCATAAAAATAATAAAAATTAAAACCACATGTCACCATTTATTTATTTATTTTCAAAAACAAAAATTTAAGTATTATGAATTTAAAAAAGTGACACGCACACAAAGTATTTCATCATGCATCTATTAATAATTTTAAAAGTTAAAATATTTAATAATAAAAATAATTAAAATATAAATTAAGATGTTAAAATAAAAATTATATATATCTTAAAATCATGTTATAAGATAAAAAAATTCATCATTCACAGGTATAAATAAATATAACTATATAAAAATAATAAATTATTATAAAAATTCAACTATTATATATTATTATTGTAGAAGAAAACAAAAAATTATTAGTAACGAATAAAAGAAATGACCAGTAACATATAAGAATATAAATTTATAAAAAAATAAAAATATATTAACAACAAATAATTATAATTTATTTTGTATAAAAATTAATATTTATATTAATTTAGATAAATAAATAAAAAAATAAATATTTAATTTGAAGAAAGAAACAAATAAATAAAATATATATATTTATATATTTTTTATATTGTGAAGATTTGAATACAAGTCTTTTTATAAATTCTGCATAAATTATCTTAAAGAACTTATAAAAATAAGATAAAACATCTCATGTATCAATCATAAAATATTTTTCTAAGTTCTTCTAAATATTTTCAAACATTTTTATAATATAAGATAAGTTCAAAATAAATTGTGTAAGCTCATAAAAAAAAGAGAATAAATTTATTAATTTTTAAAATGAATATTTTAAAATTATATAACTGTTATTTGTTATTAAATGACAGTATATAATTATTTTATATTATTATTATATGATCATTAAATTTTAATATTAAATTTGAATTAATGTCATTAATTTGAATAAAATTTGACTTAAAATTTTTAAATAAGTAATGTATATATGTAATAGAATAAAAAAAATGTTAAATATTTTGGAAAAGAATTTAAGCATTGATTTATAGGTTTGAGGTAGACAAGTGTATTTAAAAAGAAATGGTGAAATAGGTTATTGGTGGGTACCCTCCCAATCATGACCCTCCTGAAAACCAGAATCTGATATCACACGATGCTTTCAGCTTTTCTTTTTCTTTTTGTTTTCGCGAAAAACCAAGTGTGAGTCCTGGCGCGCACACACCAAAACCAAAGCCAAATGAATGCTCCTTTCGCGCCCTCACGCTTTTTCTTTGGATTCCATCTTTCCCTATGCATTATTTATTGGCCCTATTATACCCAGTTAGTGCCACACTCTACTTTATATCTTATAATAATAAATCATCAGAAAATAAGCTATAGTAATATGATTTATTTTTATAATAATTATTTTAAAATTATATTAAAAATAATTTATCGATAGATAATTATGTATATCATAAATTGATAAACCATTTAAAGGACTAATATATTGAGAAAAAATGTTAAAAGAAAATATTTTTAATATTTTCTCTTTAATAAATTTTTATTAAATAAAATTTATGAGCACTAGACATATAAAGATTATTTTTATTTAATGGATACTATTTATAAATTAGTAAAATATACCTTTTTTTTAAAAAAAATTATTCAAAGATATGTTATTAACCCTCTTTACACCAGAAATATCAATTTCAGAGCTTCAAAATTCTAAATGTCAGTTTGAGCTTTTAGAGTTTAAGGTTTTAACAAATATTTTTAAAGCGATAGTTAAATAAGTAAAACTAAAATTTATTTAATGGAAATAAAATATTTATTAGATAAAAGTATGAACTTTAATAATTAAAAACTATACATTTATAAAATTAATTATTTAAAGTAATAAATATTAGGATTATCAATTTGAAAGCTTTTGGACATTACTTGAGTTCTAAAAATCCCAAAAAAAAATTTTAAGTTCTAAAAAATTATTTGATCTAATTTTAAATAAATAGTTAAATTATTTCTTTAAAAATATAAACTATTTACAATTATAAAAATTACACTCATTATTCTTAAATATGTATTCTATTGGAGAAATTACTCTTCAAATTTCTTAAGATATATGAAAAATAAAAGGATCAAGTAAAGGCACATTCAAAAAACAAGGATTAATTTGCTAAAAAGATATTTTCAAAAACGGGGTCATATTAGACGTGATTTCCTTCATTTAAAAATGAATATAACTAACACTGTATTTTTTAAGAATTAATTTAATTATTTACTCTTTAATTTTTCTTTGATTCTTTTACTAAAATTATATTAAAAATTGAAGAACAAAAAATATTAGTTGTATAAAATATGTTGTTCTTACATATTTTCATAACTTATAATATTTTTCTTACATATTTACTCTTTAATATTGATTCCACTCTTTATTTTCATAACTTTCAATATTTTTCTTACATATTTTATATGTATGATAAATTGAAATTTTGTATATTAATGAGGTTTTGGGTAAAAATCGCAGTATTTTTGACATATATAACACAATTCATATTTTTTTGAGATTAATACAGTATAGATTCACAGGCAGAAAAAGAAAAAAATACAACAAAAATCAATATTTTTTGTCTAAAAAAGAAAGCCACAAAAACTAGCACAACCTGCAACTTGAAGCATGTCGCATTCGTTCTAAAATCACTCAACACGATCGTACAACTCCAAGCATGTTCCTGTTCTCTCCAAAAGTTGTCTAGCATGTCTGTGTCAAGCCTAGTATGCTCGTGTACCTACTCAAAAGATATATAGCACGACCGTGCTCAACCATGCACACCTGTGCAACAACAACATGGAAGATAGGTAGCACGCCCGTGCTTAGCGTTGTACGCCCATGCACCAACACGGAAGGAAGATATTAGGCCCATGCTCAACTTTACATGTCCGTGCAAGCCTATCAAGGAGGCTTACTTCTCATAGTATAAAATGGGACAACCAAGAAGATGAGGGAATCATCCTAGCACTTCACTGCTCATTCTCTCTTACTTCACCACCACTCTGGTGTTTTTCCTCGATTTCAAAACTATTTGAAGGCACCATGAGGCATTTAGCAAGACTTAAATCTTAGTACAAAATGAAAGAGTAAAATCCCTTATTTTTTACGAGTGTTTCCTTCTTTGTTTCATTATGTTTGTTTTAGTTTCATCATGTGTATGGGTAGCTAAACCCTCTTTGAAGGGTTATGATATAGTTTATGCTTAGAACCCCCAATCTCTATTTTGAATGCAATTTTTAATTTTTCTTTCCTTTTCTATTTAAATTATTTTATTGCTTTAATATCCTTATGAGGAAGTGATCACCACTTGCATGTTTAATCAATTAATTAATGACAATTGTACCACAATTAGTTGATAGAACTATAAGATAATTGGGTTAAAGGAGATTACAGGACCAACATTTCTCTCTAAACTTCTGAGTTGATTAGTTATTAATCAGTTTCTATATCCCTAATGCTTGCTTGAGTTTGCATTCTACATGGCCAACAAGGGACTATCCTAAAATAAAGATTATTAGGGGTATTAGACCAAGGTTTCCTAATAGAATTAAGAAGTAAAATCAGTAATACGAGATATTAGGATAAGAAAGTTGCATGAAATAGAATTTGAGGAGGAAAAACGTAAATGAAACCACCACCCTTGATTAAAAAAAGATTAAATTCAATTCTTCCAATCTCCTCTATTTACTTTATTTACTTTTATTACTATTTTTATTGCACAAATCCTTAATTATTTAAACTACATAAGAACTCAACTGACATACTAGTTCTTTAGTACGATATTTTGACTCACATCCATATTATTATTATCACAATAGGATATATTTATCTTTAAATGCATTCTAAATTACATCAATATTATTATTAATTACGATAGTAAATAAGGTGTAACCTTAGAAAGAACAAAAAATAATTAAATCAATCTTAAAGCCACTATACCATGTTCTAACTCTAGTTTGAAATTAATTCTTTTATAATTAATGTTAGAGATTTTTTTTAGTAGACAAAATCAATTTGAGTAACATGCTAATTTAATCTCTCTAATTGAAATTACCATTCATTCTTATAGTAATAAAACTGCAAATTTAGGCTCCATTTAGGTGGTTACAAGTTTTTTGATTTTTTATTTTTAAATGTAATTTAAAAAATTGTGTTTAACTAAAATGAAGTTGAAATGATTTTTAACTCAATTTCAAAATATTTTTACATTCATTTTTAAAACAAATAATAGGTTTGTGAACATGGTTCTTCGTTTTAAAAATATACACTCTCATTACATTTGGTCATTTTTGTTGTCATCGTCATTGTCACCACCACCACTCTACCGACACTATCGTCCCCCACCCCACTAACACCACTACTATCACCATCACCACATAGTTGTCACTACCAATACCATCACCCCATCGACACCACTACCAACATTGATACTACCACAATGCCATTAACACTTTCATTGACATCACCATCACAACTACTAGTACCTTGCCACTATCATCACCACTAATATCACCACCCCATCAACACCACCTAACACTATTGGTATCATTTTCACTACAACTACCACTCTCATTGGAACCACCACCTTACCAATACCACGCCACTAACCACCACCACCACCTATCGATACCATTGTCCCTACCTTACTAGTATTGTCACCACTACACAACCACTACCACTTTCATCAACACTACTATTAGTAGTTTGGTCGAAAAACTAAATGGGCTACATTTTTTGTAGTCCACAAAATTAGGCCAAATTGACCCACTTTTTTTTTTTATTTTTATATAATTTCTAAAAAAAAGTGCAAGCCAAAATAGGCCCATGCATTTTTGGGTCAATAATTTTGGATCCAACTCAACCCACTAGTCTTGTTCTCTCAAGCAAATTGGCACAATTCATTTTTAGGCTGCATTTTTTAGAGTTTATACTAGCTTGACCCATTGTGCCACTAGGTTAGTCCGTTCAACCAGGCCAATTTTTCCAGCTCTAGTTACTACCACCACCATTGCTAGCAAGATGCAAATATATCCTTAAATTAATTTTAACAAGATAGAGAATTTTCAAACTGAGTTTATTTTGAAACTAAAAATTAATTTTAAAAAGAACTAAAACAAAAAACTAAGGGCTCGTTTAAGGTGAGTTTTAGTTGCAAGTTTTAAAATTTTTAACAATCAAAACCAGTTTTTAGTTTTAGTTTTTTTTTGTTTCAAAAATTATTTTTTAATTTCAAAATAAACTCATTGAAAGTTCTCTATCTTGTTAAAATTGGTTTAAGCATGTGTTTGCATGTTGGTAGAAATAGTAGTGGTGGCAGTGATAACGATGGTGGTGACAACGGTGGTAGTAATAGTGGTGATGTGATGGTGATGGTGGTGATGACGGTGTGATGGTGGTGGCAGCAATGGCAATGTGATAGTGGTGATGATAACAGCAATGTAGTGACAGTGGTGGCAATGGTAGTGACAACGATATGGTGTGGCAAGGCGGTGACAATGGTATGGTGGTGACAACGATGATAATAGTGGTGGTAGTGATGGCTGATAGCTGGAGCAATGTGGTAATGATGGAAATAGTGTAGTGATGGTGGTAACAATGATATGATGGTAGCGACGATGATAATGGTGGCAATAGTCATGATGGTGACGACGACGGTGGTGGTAGTGGCAGTTGCGATGATGACGATAATGGTGGTGGTGGCAACGGCAGATACAACGATAGTGACAGCGGTAATAATAATAATATTGGTGGCGACTATGACAATGATAATGACGACGACGACAACAAGGATGATAATTGTTAAATATAGTGAAAGAGTATTTTTTAAAACTAAAAACTAAATTCACAAAACTTTTTCTTTTGTTTGGAAAATGAGTTAAAAATCATTTTAGCTTTATTTTAACTAAATGTGTTTTGTTTTAAAAATTGTATTTGAAAACTAAAAAATCAAAAACTCACAACCACCTCTAAATGGGCCTGAAAATTTAAAAATTGATTTTGGTTTTTAAAATTTTTGAAACTTTCAACTAAAAATATCCCAAACAGATATTTAGCTTTTGATTTTGGTAATTATTACTTCTCTATTTTATTTCATTTATTATTTTTAAAATATCATAATGTATTAATCAACTTTGACACTGAGTCTATTTATATCAGTCTATGAAGACTTAATTAAAAAAAAAATAAAGTAAATTTTTTAAATAAATTAAAATATTTGTATTAGTTATATTCTAACCGATGTAAAAAGTCTCTTCATAACGAACCAATATAAAAAATATCATTTTCTATATTGGCTATATCTATAATGAACTTTTAATCGATGTCAAAAGTCTTTTTAACTTTTGTAAAAAACTCTTTTTGCAATAGTGAATTTATCTCTCTTAAATTACTTATCACTTTAAAATATCAAAAAACTATTAATTATTTTTTCAATTATATTTTAATAAAATAAATATACAATTAGGAGTATTTTTATAATTATATAATATAACTAGTAATTTATGGAATGATATTTTAGTTAAATTAGATTGTTTTATCAAAGGCATGAAGATTGATGTAATTATTTATTTTCTTAAGATGCACATCTATTACTTTAAATGAAAAAAAATGAGATGTAAAGAATAGTGGATGATAGTTATCTTTACCAAAGTGTTTCTCATAGCCCATTTCAAGTAATTGATGTGTGCAGATGGTTGAGACAAACTTGATTAATGATTATTATAACAAATTAAGAACCAAATTTGTCTTCTTTTTAATGTTGTGGAAAAAAATTATTAAATTTATTAATTTTAAGAACTAAATTGATATTTTATTCAAAGTTAAATGATATTTTTGGTACATGAGTTTTCATATAAGCATCATGTTGACACTTAACTTTGTTAGGAAAAACATTGTGTAAGTGATAATTGACATGCACTAATAAATTTACCATTAGACATCATTTTGTAAATATATATTCAGATTTGAAAATTTGTGATAGTGATAAAAACATCAATTGGAGAATCAAGTCCTTTGAGTATCTTATAGATAATTCATCTCCTTTTTTCTTCATTTCGTTATTTTCACTCCATTTTTCACGGTTTCTTAGTTTTTCTTAGATTATGATAGGGTCTTGATGTACTTGAATTATTATTGTAAATCTTATTTCATTCAATATTTTCCTAATTATCTTCTTAATATTTTTCTTTGCTTGATCACCATTAAAATAATGCCTTGAATTTCTATTAAAATAGAGATATATAATTTTACTCATGTGTATTCTTATAAGTTTTAGAACTTAATGTTTCTCCTTAATTTTTAAAATAGTTACGAATCAAGTATCATTCTTAGAGATCCAAAGTCAATTTGCAATTTCTTAAAAAAAATCCTAATAGAAATTATAAAGGATGATTTAGATTTGGTTTGATTTAAAAAAAGTAATTAAAGTTAAGAATTTCAATAAAAAATATTTGGGGAGGGGGTCTTAAAAAAAACAAGAATGAAAGGAAATTTGATTTAATTCAAACAAGCAAAACATTGACATTATGGTCCATTCTATTTCATCTAAAATTCTTAATATAATTTTGTCAATTCAATTTAAATTCTTACTTTGTTTACCAAATTTTCTAATTTATTTAAATCCTAATTTCTTAGGCAATTAAACATTACCTTAATTAACAACTATAACTCCTTATGTAAATTAAAGAAGAATAAGCATTTAAGTTTAGAAATCCCTAATAATAATGAACATTCAATAACTATTCTTTAAATAAAAAAAAAGAATGCAAGGAAATATGATTTAGTTTGAACGAAGAAAACATTGATATTATGTTTCATTCTATTTCATCTAAAATTCTTAATGAGTTTTAAATCATTTTGAATTCTTACTTTATTTATCAATTTTTTTTTTTTTAAATCCTAATTCTTCATGCAATTAAACATTTACCCCTAATTAACAACCATAGCTCCTTAGGTAAAATTAAAAAAGAATAAACATTAAGTTTAGAAATCCCTTATATATAATAGTGGGTGTCTAACAACTATTCTTAACCTAAAGGATTACTAGATTTGTATCTAATATCATATTTATAGAGAAAAAAATTCATTCACTAAATAGATAAAAAGATATTCCTAAGGGTGATCAAATATTAAGAAACATCAAAGAGAAAAAAATAAAAAATTGATTAAAAATCCCAATTTAGACATATACAGGATACATACAAATTCACCTATATAACCTTAACAAAGAGAGATTTACCTAGACATAGAAAAATAAAAATAAATAACAGATAAGGAAAAGAGAACTCCATAAATGCATGAAGAGACATATGAACTTCCATATTAATCATTGTACTTGAACCCATAGAACTCCTACTGAGAGAGCAAGAACCTTCGACGATAATTACCAAATTAGAGATGAGAAAGATCACTAATCCTCTATTTTTCTATCTTTTTATACGTGGGTCAAGTAACTCATGCTAAAGACAAAAGACACATAACTCTTAAAGGATCTCTTTGAGATATTTTTTTTGGTCTTTTTTCTTGATTCATTTAAGTTTTAATTCTCCTTCTTTATTACCTAAAATAAAAAGATGGAAATATAATAAAATAAATAGAAGTCCTAATTAAAATTCAAAAAATAAAATAGATAACATATTTCATTCTAATATTCATTTATTTGATGAAAAAATGAGTTAAAAATTTATATAGGTTATTTAGAAAACCCTAAGAATTATAGGAAACAATATATCTAAGGAATTATCAATATGTTTCAAATGTCTAGGGATATAGTTTGATTCATAATTTTTTCTTGTAAGTTCTAAAACTTAATGCTTCTCTTTAATTGAGTTTCACATAAGGAATTATGGTTTCTAATCAAGGAGAAAAAGGTTTTCACCAAAGAATTAGCTAGGTTAAACCTAAATTAGTGAAGTTGAATGATTATTGGATGAGGTGAGCCATGGTTAAAGGAGGAATGAAATTGTATCAGGTGAAGTTAGAAGAATTCTAAATCCTAACTGGTTACTTATTCATAATATTCATTGCATATTAGTATTGTTTATCCATAACTTACATCATCTATTGCATCTTATTGTATTGCATTCATCCAATTGCATTGTGTATTGCATTCATCATTTAGGAATCATTAGATTATAACTCTTAATTAGCAACTAGCAATGACTTTAGTATGTGATATTGAGCATAATAGTATTTATTGGGAATGAGAACCTTATACTCTACTTTATTTCTTATACCACTCATGCTACTGAATAGGCAATCCTATGTACTTTAGACTCTATCATTAAATGATCAACTTTACTTTCTATAGAAGAAAATTAACGAGGAAGAGAAGAAATAGAATATAGATGGGAAGGTGAAAGAGAATAAAAATGATGAATTATGGTAAGATAAGAAAAAAAGATTGAGTAGGAAATGATTTAGAAGGTATAAAAACAAGATCAATAGGTTCAATAATAAAACTCATTGTTGGAAAATAAAAGACAACTATTCAAAAGAAGAAAATTGAAAAATAAATTATTGTTAGTATCCAAAACGAGTCCAAGGTTTAAAAGAATAACAAAGAGATGGAAGAAGATAAATACAATAAAAACTTTAAAGAGTTGGAATATGAGCCTTGTCCTCAATAGGCACCCAAATTATCCAAATTCTTTAAACATATTAGCTTTATGATAAGCAAGAAATGTCCTAACATTGTTCAATGACTTTATTCCTTTATAAAATTCTTTATAATATAATTAGGTTTCAAACAACCTGTGAAGTCAAATGAAGGGAATGTATATGGAGTAGGATTGAATTTGACTTTATGTTCCTTCCTTTTATCATAATTGACATATAGACTGTTATGTATGACTTTGTCAAGGACTATTAGGTGCCTGATCTACTTTAGAATAATTTTCCTAAATTCTTTTCAATGAATAGGATATCTATACCTTTTTTTCTTTTTTATTGATTTAATAAACATCCACCATTTATTACTCCTTCTGCATAAACTTTTGCGCTACATGCATAGTCTTTTGTTAACAATTCATTTTTTTTTATTTGAGATCAATGATTGTCTTTTCAAGGTATCTTTTCTTGAACATTTCGATTTAGCTAAGGTATTTTTCTTATATTCCTCCCTTCATCTTAGTCCCATAAGATCATCATTGCAAAGAATCCAAGTGGTCTTACTTGCTCTTGGTGTCATTAGCAATAATGAAGGTTTAGATATTGATGCTTTTCCCTTGTGCACAAATGGTGCATCTCTTCACCAATAATGCTTTTTCTCTTGTATAATTTGTTGTTTCTGTTAAGTCAAAGATTATTTATTTATCAATTTTAATGATAATAAATAAATCATAAGATTGTAGGTTTCTATAGAAACTAAATATTGTTTCACACTTACATAATGTCTTATGATGTTCGTTCAATCCATTTAGTTATCTTCCTACAAGTTTTTTTTACATAAAGAGGATCATTTCATAGAATACTATCTCATATGAAAAGCTCCTATAAAGCCTACACAACAAGTTTCATCAAGTTATTCAAATTTTGAAGACAAAAAAAGGAGATAATATACCTACTTCTTTACATTAAAAGGCATGAATCAAGGGGAAAAAGATAAATATAGAGAACTAAAGTGAACATTTTCTTACAAAAGGTATTTTTATTATCTATAAATTCTTTGAACATTCTTTGAGAACTTAGGCTATTTAATTGTATATTAGTTTGATAGAATGATAGCTTACAATTACCTTTTTTGCATTTCTTTGTGAAATTTCCTAGTGCCTGAAAAGACTTGGTTAAGAAAAAAATACTTGGTGTATGAGATGAATAGACTTGAAGAGAAAGAATAATTGTAAAAGTTTGGAACTAAACTTCTAGTAATTTTTTATTAATGGAAATCTTGATGGTGGTTAAGGACTGGATGTAGTAATTTTGGTGATATGAATAAATATAAAAATTTGTGTATTTTCTCTCTTTCCCTTGCCTCTATTTATTTTACCAAGGAAGTTGAAAGATAGTCTATCATATTTTTTTATAACTTAAAAGTTTCCTTTAGAAAATTATTAAGATAAGATAAAGCACTTGTTTGTTCAAACAAAGTTAGTTTTGTAGAAGATTTTGAAAAAGTTTTATAAACAATATTCAACCCTGGTTTATGTTTGCTTGTGATTTATAGTTTCCTCGATGCAGTGACTTTTGTTACGTGTGTAGGAGGAGTGACGAACAGAACCATAATTAAACTAAAAGCCACCTATATTGTTGAATATTTCTGGAGTCCTCTTTATAGACTCTTTGATCACCATTGGTTCAAAATTTCTTCCTTTTTTTTATTGTCTAGACTAGTTTTACATTATCTAACCATTGCTTTAGCATAAGTAATAGTTCCAACTTGATTATCTGATTCATTTATGACTTGAATATGCTTTATGGATTCAACAAGAATCCTTATCAATTAGATGCTTATAATTGTAACTTGAATGTTCATAACTATTTCCTCATGATCAATACAGTCTACTCGGTGCATGTGAAAGCTTGTGTAAAAAGCATCAAATGTGAGATCTTCTTCTATTACCTTTTGTATTGGTCGGCCATGACGACTGGGCTCCAGCATGTGTGTGGGCCCAACGACAGATATGCCCCAACCCAACAGAATACCTTGGTCCAAGGAAGGCAGTCCACTCAGATCAGCCCCCTTCCTAGCCCAAACATTCAGCTCCCAAAGTCAGTTAGAAGGTAGTTGGGATGGTTAGGAGTCTATTAGGGAGAATAGTAGAGAGTCGTTCATGTACAAATAGGGACCAAGGGATGCGCCTATGGTAGATTACAATCAGAGACAAGAACACACCATATTACCTGTACTTGCGGACGAGAACAATGACGCCTATCGTAGGACTTCGGTGAAACTTTTCCTGATGTCTCAAGTTTAAGAGACCGACCTTGAAGCCTAGAAGTAAAGAGGAAGCAAGAATCACCGCAACTAAAAGCAGAGTTTGCTGCTACTTCGTGAGCTTAGCCTATCCACTCTATCCCTTCCTTTGGTAGTGGCAGCGAAGAGGAAGGAACGAATTCATAACCTGAAACCGTTTGATCCGTACGATGCCAACCCTACGAAGATGAAGAAGAACTTGAAGGCTCTGAAGCGGCACCAGTAGCAAGAGAAGTTCATCGCTTCCAATCTCAGCTCCAAGATCTTGAAGGAAAGGCTAGGAGATATTTTTCTATTCTTCACTCCATTAACTCCGCAGATTCTTGTAGTGATGCCTTGGTTGAGAGAAAAACATGAGATAGGAAGGAATAGTGAAAAAAGTAAAAGGATGTATTCCAAAAAAAAAGTATGACTTGTCAGGTCCACAGATGCAGTGCAGCACCGATGCAGCACCTTATGTAGCCTTGATCACACAATCATTTAGACGAGGAACCAACACGCTAGCCAACTACACCACCACCGTTCATTCTTATATAGGAGTAGTAAATATATGATATCTCTATCACCTCTCTTAAAGTAATAACAAGAGAGATAAAAAGATTACAATAGAAAGGCCGCCATAACTACGAGCTCTTCACGTAATTCCTCATTTCAATCTCACGCACCACACCTCCAAATCCCACTTTTTCAAGAGGGAAAAATGCAATTTTGGGGGGAAAGAGGCTCAAACCCCATTACCTCAGATCCACTAAACTACACCATAAGACACACATGTTAACCAACTACACCACCATCGTTCGTTGTTACAAAGGATAAATAAATATATGATATCTCTATCTCCTCTCTAAAAGTAACAACTTGAGAGAAAAAGAAGACTTGTTCCTTCTCTATCCAACCTCATCACCACTCACTCACTCACGCACCTTCTAAAAAAAAACTGGAAGGAGCAGAATGTAAGGCATAATCTTGAAAGCCAGAAAAATCGCAGATCCTCCGTCAAGATCAAGGGCCCGTACATCCTCCGCCGGCATGCCCACAACACCATGGGAGGAACCTCAAATCTTCAATAAGTATATCCATATTTTGAAATATGTAGATCATAATCCACAATTCACGTAAGTACCCAAAAGGATTCCGCCTCCCCATCTCAAACAAAGCTTGAGAACATTTAAAGAAAAATACCTGGACGGCCAAAAAGGTCCTCTCCAGGCATGAAGAAAAAGACCTGCGAAGAACGACCAAAAAGGTTCCCTCCAGGCATGAAGACAAAGACCTGCGAAGGACAGCCAAAAAGGTCCCCTCCAAGCATGAAGAAAAAGACCTACGAACGACTGCCAAAAAGATCCCCTCCAGGCACGAAAAAAAAGACCTGCGAAGGACGACCAAAAAGGTCCCCTCCAAGCATGAAGACAAAGACCTGTGAAGGATGGCCGAATTCCTTCTAGGCACCAAGACCAAAAAAGACCTGCGAAGGACAACTAAAAGGTCCCTTCCAAGCATAAAGAAAAAGACCTGTGAAGGATGGCCAAAAGGTCCCCTCCAGGCATGAAGACAAAGACCCGCGAAGGACGGCCGAAAAGGTCCCCTCCAAGCATGAAGAAAAAGATCTGTGAAGGATGGCCGAAAAGGTCCCCTCCAGGCACGAAGAAAAAGACCTGTGAAAGACGACCAAAAATAGAAAGTATATGTATTTGAACTGGTGCAAAACTGAGTTGCTATGTTGATTTCAAAGAGGCTATTATATCGTCTATAACAGAATACATAAAAATAGTTTTACGTATGACTACGTGACAACGTTCAAAAACAAACTATTCCTGAAAACTAGGATTTATTAAACAGAACAGAAAAATAACTCCTAACAAACATTAAAGACCTTTTCATTCCCTCCCTTAAACTGACTGCAGTATGTAGTTAGTTTACTTCAGTAAGATCAAGCATTCCCATCTTCTTTCTGAAGCTTCGGAAAGCCTCAAGTTTTAAGGCTTTAGTCATCAAATCTGCAACTTGTTCTTGAGTTCCACAGTGCACAAATTCAATTTCTCCATCTTTCACAAGATCTCTTAAAAAATGAAAACGCACTCTAATATGCTTACTCCTTCAATGCATTATTGGATTTTTTGAAAGTTTAATTATTGAACTATTATCACACATGATAACAGTGCTACTGTCTTGAGTATGAGTTAAATTTCTCAATACTCTTCTCATCCACATTGCTTGACAGGCACTGGAAGCAGCAACCACAAACTCTGCCTTTGTACTTGAAAGAGTAACAATTGGTTGTTTCTTGGACATCTATGACACTGCTCCTAAACTTAACAAGAATATATAACCAGACGTGCTTTTAGAGTCATCCTCATCTCCTGCATAATCAGAATCTGTGAATGCAAGCAGATTTTCTTTCCCTCCTTTCTTGTAGAATATCCCACAACTAGTAGTTCCTTTTAAATACCATAAGATTCTTTTAGCAGCTTGCAAGTGCAACTCTATTGATTTGGACATATAGCTGCTAATTAAGCTCACACTGAACATGATATCTAGTCATGTAACTGTCAGATACATTAAACTTCCCACAATTTGCTTGAAGTATGTTTCACCTACAATTACACTATCAACATCTCTGTTAATCTTACTACCTAGAACAATCGGACTTTTCACGGGTTTGCTCTTAGACATTGCAAACATCTTCAAAACATCATTGGCATATTTCAGTTGACACACAAAAAATTCCTCTTGGTTTTATAAGACCTCAATTCTGAGAAAGAATCTCATTTTCCCTAACTCAATCATGTCAAAAGCCTGCATCATAGACTTCTTGAATTTAATCATCATACTCATGCCATTGCCAGTATAAATTAGATCATCAACATAGATGATGACAATTAATATGTTTTCTCCAGCGCTCCTTTTGATGAATAGGGTCTGCTCACTTGAACATTTTTGAAAGTCATCTTGCATGAAATGTGCTTCTATACGGCTGAACCAAGCTCTTAGTACTTGCCTTAGACCATACAAGGCTTTATATAAATTGTAAACCTTGTGCTCTTTCCCTTCCTTGACATATCCCTTTGGTTGCTCTCTGTACACATTTTCACTCAACTCTCCATGCAAGAATGTAGATTTTACATCTAGCTGAAAGATGTCCTATCCCTTGCATGTTGCAAGTGCCACGATCAACCTCACTGTATCCATGCGTGCAACAGGGGCAAAGACTTCAAAAAAATCAATTCCATGCTATTGTGAATACCCCTTAGCTACCAATCTTGCTTTGTACTTATCAACTTCATCCAGCTCATTCAATTTCTTCTTGTAAGTCCATTTGACTCCGATTGTTTTTACTCTAGTTGGCAAATCCATTAGTTCCCAGGTTTGATTCTTTTCTATTGAGTTTATTTCACTGTCCATAGCCTTTCTCCATTTCTTGTGTTTGACAGCTTCCTCAAATAGAATCGGATCATCACCTGTAACATCTTGTACCATGTAAGCCTCTACTTCTTCTTCTTCACTCAATCCCTCACCATTGACAAAATCCTCCATCCAAGTCGGCTTCCTCCTTTCTCTCCCTTGAATCACGTGTTCTTGTGAATTTACTGTTTCATTTCTAACTCCACTGCCCTCATTATTCTCACCATCACTATATGGAATTCATCATCCTCATTATTCTCACAATCACTATGAAATTCATCATCACCCCACACCAGCTCAATTTTTATTTGTTCTTTATAATTTGAACCCCAGTCCCAACTCTTCTCTTCTTCAAATATGACATCTTTACTAACTACAATTCTCTTTGTCTTAGGGTTAAATAGATGATAACCCTTTGACTCATCACTAACACCTACCAGAATACAAGGAACGCTTTTATCATTAAGTTTACCTCGTTTTGCCTCTGGTATGTGCATGTGAGCTAAGCATCCCCAAAGTCGAAGGTGTTTGATCGAAGATTTGATTCCACTCCAAGATTCTTGTGGAGTTATGTTCTTCACGGCCTGTGTTGGACAACGGTTCAATAGATAAAATGTCCAATTTACTGCTTTAGTCCAAAAAGATTTGAGCCTCTTTTGTAGAGAGCATGCAACGTACCATGTTCATAACAATTTTGTTTTTGCGTTTTGCGACTCCTTTTTTATGCGGCGTATAGGCTGTGGTAAGTTGCCTTTTAATACCATTTTCTTCACAAAACAATTTGAACGCGAGAGAGTTAAACTCTCCTCCTCTATCTGTTCGTAGGCATTTGATGAATGCTCTGACTTCCTTTTCCACCATTTTCTTGTAAGACTTGAAGCACTCCAAAGCTTTAGATTTTTCAGAGAGCAAATACACCCAACCTTTACGGCTATAATCATCGATGAAGCTTAAGAAAAACCTTTTCCACTATTTGGGATGGGTTCTATTGGTCCACAAATGTCTGCATGTATGAGTTTTAAGATCGTGCTAGCACACCACTTGCTCGCCTTAGGAATTGGATTACGATGTTGTTTGCCAGTGAAACAATCAGCACATACGATACTTTAGGAGTTTAGTTCGGGTAGACCATGCACCATTTTTCGTGTTTGTAGGGTCTTCAAGCCTTTGTAGCTTAAGTGACCAAACCTTTGATGCCAAAGATAAGTGAGATTGGAGGAGGTATGTAGACATTCTTTAGTAGGAGTAGGGATGATGAAGCTTTCATTAAAAAGAATGAACATATGATTGGTGCTCATGTTTGTGTGTGCAATCAAACCTTTAGAGGGATGATAAATATTGCATTTTCCATTCTGTATGAGGATGGAAAGGCCTTTTCCTACAGCTGTCCCATGCTCAACAAATTTTTGTTAAGCTTTAGGACATAGTATACATTTTGAATAAGAAAGGCAATGCCATTAAATACTAATCTGACACTACCTGTTCCAACAACAATCATTCGAGAGTTATTTCCACATTTAACGAAGTGCTTAGCTTCAGATATCATATCTACGAACACACCTTTATCACCACACATATGATTGGAACACCCTGAGTCCAAAAACCAAGCGGCATTCTTGTTGGCTCCCGTGTCTACAGTAGCCATTAAGATAAGCTCTTCTGTTTCATCTAATTCTGCATAATTTGCTTCTTTATTCCATTGGGGACATTCATATTGGAAATGACCCAAATTGTGGCACTTGAAGCACCCCATAGTTGCTTTGGAGAAAAACTGTCTTCCTCTTCCACGTTCATGACCTCGGTATGATCCTCCTCCTCTTCGTTTTCCTCTGCCACTATTGCTCTCCAACATGAATACTTGCTCATCATCTCGACTGACTCGTTTGAACTTTTGCTCATGGACCACCAAAGAGCTTTGGAGTTCATCAATGGACATTGCCTCTGTGTCTTGTGACTCCTCAATGGAAACCACCACATAGGTGGTTCGAAGTATTTTTTCAACCACCTTGGAGTCGGGCATTTTCTCTCCATTGCTTCTCGTTTTGTTGGCAACTACCATTACTCTAGTAAAATACTTTGTGATGGTTTCAGTGTCTGTCATTTCAAGCACCTCAAGCTCCCGTCTCAATGCATAAAGCATTGATTTCTTCACACGATCATTTCCTCCAAATTTGCCTTTTAGGGAATCCAAGACAATCTTGGACGAGCTCTTGTTCAAAATTTGTTCGAAAACTGATTTATCGATGGCCCTAAAAAGGTAGTGCTTGACCTTGTGATCCTCAATCCTGAATTTCTCTAGATGCTCCAACTATGCATCAATCACAATAGTGCCTACAATAGGATCCTCAACACTAGTTTTGACCAAGTTCCAGAGACCCTTGGCATGTAGTAGATTCTCCATCAATTCACTCCAATGGTCATAATGCTGACCATCAGAGTAAGGGATTTTTGCAGAAAGTTTCTCGCTGTTCATCGTCGAAAATTTCTATCCTCACAGGTAAGTTGCGGCTTATGTATCAAGCCTAGTGGGGGCTCTAATACCAGTTTGTAAGAATAGAAAGTATATGTATTTGAACTGGTGCAAAACTGAGTTGCTTTGTTGATTTCAAAGAAGCTATTATATCAAAATACATAAAAATATCATCACGTATGACCACATGACAACGTTCAAAAACAAACTATTCCTAAAAACTAGGATTTATTAAACAGAACAGAAAAATAACTCCTAACAAATAGTAAAGACCTTTTCATTCCAGGCATGAAGACAAAAACCTGTGAAGGATGGCCGAAAAGGTCCCCTCCAGGAATGAAGAAAAAGACTTGCGAAGAACGACCAAAAAGGTTCTCTCCATGCATGAAGAAAAAGACCTACGAAGGACGACTAAAAAGGTCCCCTCCAGGCATGAAGAAAAATACCTGTGAAGGACGACCAAAAAGGTCTCCCTTCACACATGAAGAAAAAGACCTGCAAAGGACGGCCAATAGGTCCCGTCCATGTGAGAAAAGAAAAGACCTGGGAACTCGGCCAATAGGTCCCGTCCAGGCGAGAAAAGAAAAAGACCTAGGAACTCAGCCAATAGGTCCTGTCTAGGAGAGATGAGAAAAGACCCTTTAGAGACAAGCCGGTCAAGGCTGTTCGGGGCACCAAAGACCTGCGAGCAGCCGATCACTAGACCCCCTCCAAGCGAGATGAGAAAAGACCTGGGAGCGGTCGATCATTAGACCCTTTCCAAGCGAGATGAGAAAAGACCTGAGAGAGGTTGGTCATTAGATCCCCTCCAAGCGATATGAGAAAAGGTCAGTCAAAGACAAGCTGGTCAAGGTTGTCGGAGGCACCAAAGACCTGCGAGCGAGCAGCCACTAGATCTCTTCCAGATGAGATGAGAAAAAACTCGACTAAGACAAGTTGGTCAAGGCTATCGGAGGCACCAAAGACTTAGGAGCAGACGGTCACTAAATCCCCTCCAGGCAAGATGAGAAAAGACTTGGGAGCGGCCGGTCATCAGATCCCCTCCAAGCGAGATAAGAAAAGACCCGACTGAGACAAGCCGTTTAAGGCTGTCCAGGGTATCAAAGACTTGCGAGTGACCGATCTCTAGATCCCCTCCAGGCAAGATAAGAAAACACCTGTTAGAGATAAGCCAGTCAAGGTTTTCTGGGGTACCAAAGAGTTACGAACGGCCAGTCCATAGACCCCCAAGGCAAGAACGCTCTAAACAAGAGAAACCAAGAGGTGACAAAAGAGAAACTCCCAGAAATCGACATGGTCACATCCACATATGTCAAAATCCTTCAAGGCCTATCCCGAACAGCTGAAAACTTGCTTGGCCAATCGAATCTCATCCTGGATGAAACTTCAAAGTACCTATCGCTCCACCCGAAAAATGAGGGGCTGAGTACCAGTTGGCCCACCAAATAGTCCGAGTCCAAGTCTGCCGACTGAGTCCATCCTGGTTGGTTATTGCTTCACTCGGCACATAAGGGGCCGGGCATTAATTGGCCCACCGGATAGTTCGAGTCCACACTTGTCGACTGAGTCCATCTCGACCGGTTAACGCTTCACCCAACACATGAGGGGCTGAGTACCAGTCAGCCCACCAGATAGTCCAAGTCTATGCCTACTGACTAAGTCCATCCTAACCGGTTATCGCTTCACCTGGCGCATGAGGGGCTAGGTATTAGACAGTTTGAGTCCACTCCTGCCAAGAATCTATCCCGGCCAGCCGAGTTTGGGTGAACCGTACACAAAATAGCTTGTAACAAGGTGCAACCAAAGGAAGGACCAAGACCCAACTAGCCAACCCGCCAATCAAGACTGGGAATCATGCCCGACCTTCTCAAACTAGAAAGGAGAATTAAAGCTTATTCCCTACAACAAAAAGCTTGAGAGGCTATGTACCAGTCGGCCACGACGACCAGGCCCCGACATGTGTGTGGGCCCAACGACAGATATGCCCCAACCTAATAGAATACCTTGGCTCAAGGAAGCCAGTCCACTCAGACCAGCCCCTTCCTGGCCCAAACACTCAGCTCTCAAAGTCAATTAGAAGGAAGTTGGGACGATTAGGAGTCTGTTAGGAAGAATAGTAGAGGGTCGTTCATGTAGAAATAGGGACCAAGGGATGCGCCTATGGTAGATTACAATCAAAGAGCAGAACACACCATATTATCTATACTCGCAGACGAGAACACCTTTCTTAAAAAACATCAATGTTCCTTCCTAGCTTTTCCTATAAGTCTTGCAATGATTCTTGCCAGTGGCTTGCACTAGTAAGGTGATGATATGTTCCACGATGCTCCAATGATAATCTCTTCCACTTCTTTGACATTGTTTTGAGATTCCAAAATAAGGTTAGGATAACAAAAGTTATTTTGATACAAAACATTGTACCAAAATGCTGCTTAAATCTCTACCAAGATATCTACTCCATTCTTATATAAATTCCCTTAAGGTATCAATGGTGAATCTCCCAAGGATAATTATGTCGTATGTAACATTCAGTTTTCTACTATTTCTTAATTAACTTGATTTACATTATTTATAAGTGAAGTATTAATTTAATAACAATTTTAAATAATTAGAATTTATGTGTACGTTTTAATTATTAATTTAAATGAAACTTAGAATGTACTACAAAACAAATAGTAAAATATTTTACTAATTTTTGTGAGAAGAGAGTCAAATATTTTATGAAAATTAATATTATTAGCTATCATTAATTATAAATAGCCTTTTGTGAAATTTTGAAGTGATTCTGACACTTTAAAAGAAAATATTATTTTTTTGTCTAGTTTCAAGTACATATTTTATGAAGTTTCAAGTGCATATTTTATGAATTGCGGTTGTAAAGCAAAGATACTTTTAGTACCACCTATTATATTAAGTAAATTATTATTCTACCATTTATTTGTCCTATGTAGCTATTAAGAGAAAATTACAAGTATATGATTGTCATCAAGTAATAAAAATATCATTTTTCCACTAGGACTACCTTTTGTGTTTACTAACTTATCATGATTTAATAAGAATTAAATGAGAAAAAAAATATTTGATTAAAGAGAGAATAATGAAAATAAAATCAAATAATAAGAATATGGGAATTATCAAGATTGGGGGAAATCAATATCAAGAACAATTTCCAAGATCATGTTTCATTTAATAATGATTAATGGGTTGACTTCTACTACCTATATACTTCAATTGATTCCAATTTTGAAAGTTAATTAACCTAAGGTATCCTATGTTTCTTTTCAATACATGAAGTTGTATATATCTAATTGAATTGACCCTTATATTAGTGGTAGTTATGTTCAATTAGACTCATTACCCTTTTGTTAATTCAATTGACCTCAAAGAATTAAGCATGCTTTTGTGATTTAAATCCTAAATTATTTTCTTATGGGTTGAACTTTTAAGTTCACCTTTTTAACTTTCAATCTTTCCTTAAAATACCTAAGGTTATGAATAAAGGTGATCAAACAAATTTCATATATTAAGCTTTATAAAAAAATGAAAAGAAAGTAAACGCATTTTGCATATAGTAATAAAGATCACAAATTTATTAAAATCATCAAAATGTTATGTCCAATTGTATATACAAAGAAACTACTCAACCATAATCACGGAGATAACCCAAGAGAAATCAAGAACATCAAACTTCGAATCCCTAAGTAGAAGAAGAAAAATAGAAGAATCATGCATCCAATCTCGAACTTGGTGTCATCACCTTAAAAGGGTTTCGTTCCTAAAACATAACCTAAAAGTTCTATTTAAAGTACTAAGTAAATAAGGGTTTTAGCCCAATTACAATTAAAATGTAAAAGCCAAATTATAGTAGTGATTGTAGGCATGATGGGTTTTCATAGGAAACCCATTAACGTTGTTGTAATACCACATGAAGCACATGACAGTAGAGTTTCTAGGCTTAATAGGGTTTCACACTTTATCTATTATTGCCAATGACATCCCAAAATGCATTTTGTTTCTTTTTGCTGGTTCTTTGCACCTTAATGCTTCTAGCTTATATCAAGTGCCAATTAGAAACTTCAAATGCTCCTTAGTGACTCTTAGCTCAGGCAACGTTCCAAAATTTGATGGTTATCTGCTCTTAAAACCAAAACAAACCTAATATTGTAACAAGACCTAAGAATGGGAAACCAACAAAAATAAAAAGAAATCAAGTTATATGAAGTAGAAAAATACAATATCCTAATTAAAATGTTATGCAAATATAACATAGAATGTGATGCATTAGTAGCCTAATACAACAATAATACATATTGCACTTTGTTAATATGGATGTTTCATTGAAATGGTTAAGCATAAGCCTTTCATCTTCGAAAAAATGTTTAAACTTGCTCCAATTGTGCAAATATTCAAATTTACACAAGGGATTGGTCCCGATGTGGTTGCCCAACCCTAGGCCAAAAAGATAGGGAAACTTGATTTTTATTTAATGCTTTTAATCCTAATAAATCATTTTAAAAAATCAAGTCCTAATTAGTTGTTAGAAATTTTAAACCTAGCCCATTTTCCCTTTCACCTTCTTTCTCTTTAAGTTCATATTCTTCTCCTCCCTAAGCCATGGCCGAGACACTCATCTCCCATTCCTAGTGAAGAAATAAGAAAACACAAGTGATGATATATATATATATATCAACTTTTAAACACTATCTAAAGGACTATCTAAATATGTGTAAAAAACAAATCAGAAAAGGTAAGAGAGAAAAGACACGCAAGATTTATCTTGGTTCACTCTTCCACAAAAGTTACGTCCAATTCCTTTAATTTGAAAGATTTTTCACTAAAGTCTAACAGACTTAAAACAAGTACTCTTAACCTCTTCAGGTTTTATACTACTTGTAATCTACCTTATTACAAGCAATGCTAAGTATTATTTTACACTTAACCTCTTCAGACTATCTCAAAAGCTATAAATATTTTTATATAAATAACTCAGTAAATGAGCATATAGCAATTATAAAATGGAGAGTTTGAACTTTTCTTAACAAAGCAAGTATACAATGAAATCAGATTATGATGTACAAAGACTATTCTTCTTTTTCTTATTATTTCTTCTTTTCTTCTTATCTTCTTCATGCTTGATCATCTTAATATATAGACAAGTGTGAGATGACGTTGTTTTGCATGAGGAGAAGTATCTTCAACATTAAATGCCAAATATACACTTTTTGATGTACTATTTATAGAGACTTTCTTATTTCTTTCTAAAGATAGAGAAAAGTTATGTCAGAGAAAAATTACTTTTCTTTGTTTATGGTTATGTTGTCTTCATTTGATAAAGGATATTGGTTTTTTTTCCTTATATATTGAGTCATCATTAGAACTTTCTTCTATCATATTTGACTTGATACATCAAATTGAAGCATAGTCTTTTTGTTATTCTGAAAACGAACAAATCTCAACAGAGTACATCAA